>OX375866.1:91304388-91899463 GCA_947359475.1 Heligmosomoides polygyrus bakeri | reverse complement strand
ATTTTGCAAGCGGATTACATAGACGCGTACAGAAATTTAACCTTCAAGGTAAGTGCAGACTGGTGTACAGAGATTAAATGCTGAAATGGTTAGCCCCACCGAGCATATTGGGTTACAAAATTGTATTGGGGAAGGTGTTTCACTAGATCTTTGGGACGGATACGGTAGATTTTTCTAACAATGATAACTTCTTCGTATAGGCGCGTGTGTAGTGCAGTCGAAGAAGGTTCCGGCTGTCGCCTGCACCCGATACCAGATTCTTGGTTCGGATTTCTCGCCCAGGCCAACCAAGCCTCCCATCCCTCGGGGTCAGTGAATTGGTACCAGACTTGCCTGGGAAGGATAAAGCGCTGACTCGTTCATCGACTGGCCACAGCAAGTCATTGTATGGCCAAATACGCATTCGATTCACCTCCACGATATCCAGTAAAATTGGAATGCGTGGCGCATCCCAAAAGGGATTGAGTAACGTCGTCCTTTTTCCTTTATCGAATAGACCAAAACGCCTTTAAATTGGACATTCCTTAAAAGTAGGATGCGTGGCACTTTCTAAGAGGTATTGACCAATGCTGCCTGCTAGTTTTCCGTAAATCCTTTCTGACTTTCGAAAGATCCTCAGCTGCTTACTTCCGTATTTTTTTATTTAAATATGTGTTTTGATATATGTTCTCTAATATACAATAAGGATAAATGGCAAATGGCGACTGTGTTATCATATGGTTGCATCCTCGTACCTTTCTATTCGCTGTACAACTGGACTAGACAGCTTCACTCAATCCCTTTAGAACGCGCCACGCATTTTATTTACTTCTACCGAATGTCGTGGAGGCGATCTAAATTTGTATTTATTTATTTATTTATTTGAAACTAATCCAATCAGATCTTAGAAAAAACATAGGGAACAGAATCAACAACAACAGAGATTGGACGTGATGAGCTGAGAAATTTAAGAGATGGCTCAAATTGCTGAAAGTGCTGAAAAGGCCAGGAACCCTTCTTGATAATGAATGAGAAGAAAAAAATAGCAGGAGTGGATAAGTAACAAATAGGTAGTGGGTAGAAGAGGCATCTGCCGGGAAGGGACGGCAACGGCGATCGGGCGATTTCTTGTTGCTTGAAAATCCAATCAAGAGCATATAAAAAACATAGAGAACAGAATCGACAATGAATGAGAATGAAATAAACTGAAATAAGGGAATGAAGGAGAACTCAAGGTGTTGAAAAGGTCAGGATTTCTCCTTGATCACGAGTGAAATGAAAGAGAAAGCTAGCAGGAATGGACTAGTAAAAAGGAAGCAGTGGGTAGAAGAGGCATCCAGGAATATATAATCACAGTGAGGCTGGCCAAGATACTACTGCGAACGGGAGCTAAGGAGGCCCTGCCTAGGTATATGTATATGGGCCCTTTAAAATGACGATAGGAAACCCTTGGCACTACCGTTAGGAGGTCCCAGGCCACACAACTAGATAATCGACAAATTAAGGTGGCTATGTAATAGTACGCCAAGTGAATCGGTCCCACTGAGAATTGAAGAGGTCCATCTGCTAGAATGAATGGATAAATTTGGATTTCATCGCGTCCAAGGGAGGAAACCCAGACCTGTCAGAAGTGAAAATGGTAGATTTAGGATGAGCCTAAAAGAGGGCATCACCACATAGAAAACAACAACTGAGCACGACGTTGACGCATAAGTTGTACATATACACATGACTCCACTCAACAGAGAGAGGACACCGGACGGACGAGCCACAATGGAGAAATCGCACTGAAGAAGCTGAAATCGCATCCATAAACTAAGTGAGAGGACAAGGAAGAAGATGATATGAAAGAAAACCGCCCTCTACGGTCCAGGCAGCACCACGACAGAACCCACATTTAACCGACTACGACCAGGGACCAGAGAAATAGCACAACGTACCACCGGTGAAACAAGAAAATCTTGCCTTTTGCACTATGGGTCCGATGAGTTAGCTAAAATTTCTAAAATGCGACATGAGAAGCAATCGAAATGATTGTGATTTCTTGTATATAAAGAAAGAAGGATCTAACTCATTCCAACGAGAAGCAACTCTACCAAGGAAGCTCCCTTCGAAACCCTTAGTACGAGGTTTAAAAGGTCTTACTCGGAATGCATGTCCTCTACTGGTACCGATGGTGGCTGATGAGTCAAAAAAATCAGCTAAGTTTAGGGAAAGCTCGTTCGTGGTGAGTTTATACATAAGCGTCAAGTCGTTTATCATTCGGCGGCATTTGAGAGACGCTGTACCCAGTTTACGGAGACGCTCATGATAGGGAATTGAGGAGGCGCCTATACGAGCAAAGCATTTGTAGGTAAAGCTATCTTGAATCTTTTCTAGAGCATCAATATCAGATTATTTGTATGGAGACCAAATGGGGGACCCGTATTCCAAAATCGGCCTTACGTAGAGCGTGAATAAACGGAAAAGAACCTTTACATCTCGCGTCTTAAAAGCTCTAAGGATGTAGTTAGACACTGAACTGGCCCGTGCAGTAATCTTTTCAATATGACAGGAAAAGTCTAAATTGTTTGAGTAGGTAACACCTACGTCTTTTACAAGAGAGACCTGAGCGAGAGGGGATCCATTTAATGTGTAGTCCATTTCGGGATGTCTGTCGCCAATTTTCATAACTGCAGTCTTATTTAAGGCGATGTCGAGCTCCCACTTGTCTGCCCAACTTGCAAGACAATCTATTGCTACTTGAAGCTTTGTGGCGTCATTTATGGTGTATATTTTGGAGTCATCGGCAAACATGCTGCAGAAGCACCCCTCAGGGAGGGCACCAAAAATGTCGTTAACATACAAGAGGAACAGTAATGGCCCAAGGCAGGTCCCCTGAGGAACGCCGCTAGGGGTCTGGTAGGGGAGGGACATTTGACCGTTAATTGAGACGGACTGATATCTGCTAGTGAGGAAGAAACGAAAGAATTCTAGCAACCTACCTTCAATACCGTACCAGGACAGCTTACCTAGGAGAAGTGGAATGGAAACAGAATCAAAGGCTTTGGCAAAATCAACGTAACAGACGGAAATAAACTTCCTGTTGTCGATCTCCTTTTGCCAACATGACACTGTTGACAAAAGGGCAGAGACAGTGGACTTTTTGGCGAGAAAGCCGTGTTGCTCTCGGCTTAGTAAACAATTGCGGTCAATATAGGCAGTCAACCCTCGGCAGACAATTCGCTCCATGACCTTGCTAGTTGAGCATGTTAAGCAAATCGGTCTATAGTTTTGTAAACAATGTTTGGAACCTTTTTTATATACAGGCCGAACAAGACCAAACTTCCATATTTCTGGCAAGTTACCTTGCAGTAAGATCTTGTTAAATAATAAGGTAAGAGGAGTAACGAGGCCGAGCGCTGCTTTTTTTTTTAGGAAAATGTATGGTATGCCACCTGGAGACGTTGAAACTCTATTGGGAAGTTTCCGTAGAACACTGTAAACAACATTGCTGGAGATGTCAATCCAGTCTGACGTACCCATAGTTTTTTTATCCGCGCCACTAGTAAAGATTTTACCTGAAGCGTTCTTATAAACCGACCGAAAATACTTTGCAAATTCTTCGGATTTTTCTTGATCGTCCATGATAATTTTACCATCATCGGTACACAAGTTTGGGCTAGATTCACGCATTTTCAACTTATCCCTACAGTAGGTGAAGAACTTTTTTGGGTTCCTACATGAAGCTATGCGAATTTCTTTCCTGATTTCATAGCGCAGAAGCGCTCGCTTGAGTTTACGGGAGTATCTGTGAATCCGACTAGATGTGTCACTGTGAGAGAGGATGGAGTCGACTTTTGATTTAAGCATTCGAATTTTTCTGGGATATGCTTCAACGAGATCTTTATGGGGGGGGGGAATCTTTATTTGACCATACAATGATTTGCGGTGGCCAGCCAATGTACAAGTCGGTGCTTTCTCCTTCACATACAAGTCTGGTACCAATTCACCGGTCCCTGAGGGATGGAACGCTTTGCAGGCCGAAGCGAGAAATGCGAACCAAGAACTCTGACTGCACGCGCTTAATGTATACCATTTTCACGTCATATTGGACACTTCTGCACAAACGTGATGCTTCTGAATTCAAAGTGTACGCGTTGCAAATCGAAATGAGCTTCTTGCATGTTAAACTCTCCAAGATGGTTAGAATAATATTTTCTTCAAGGAAAATTTGGTAAAAATTCATATGATTTTTTTATTTCTGCTGGCTGAATGACTGTAATAATTTAGCAAAATTTTTATTTTCTTAAGCAAACAATAATTTAAAAGTTGTTTTAAAGCGGAACAAGGCAGCAATTATATTGCACACACAATACAAGTAGAGATCGGGCCATGCACTCGAAAAGCTCGTTGCGGTTTTTATTTGACTGGTAGTGTAAATCCCGTTTACACAAAGCACCATATTAAGAATATGTGTGGTTTCCAGGTGCGAAACTCGATGCAAACATGAAATTTTGCTTATTCAATTAAAACCATCACGTCTTGGACGAGAGCATTTCGCCGTCTTCTTTTAGCGATACAAAGTGGTTGTCTTCCTTTTCTTTAAAACAAGTTCTAACTACTATTTTTCTTAAAAATGAAAATTATATAAAATATCAGATACTGTGTTCACTTACTGGAGAGGTGAGTTAAAACTTCAAAGAAAGTCATGCCAAATTTTCTTGAACAAAACCTTTTCTAACCGTCTAGGAGTCTCTAGTTTAATGCGTAAAATACTAGTCTTATTTTCGAAGTTCGTCACTTTTCAGACTCACTAGGCATATATAGAGGAGTGTTGACGTAAAAATGGTATGTAGTAAACATAATAATTCTTTAAAACTTTTCAATTTCTTTGCAGTTTTTATCGGATTTTCAGAAACTGGGTATTGGAATAGGGTGTAGAGTTTCGTCTTCGAGCAAATGCAAGCCGTACTTTTTAGAACCTGGCCGAATTTCGTTATCTCTGTTCTGTCTGTCCTGAGAAATTTGAGATTGTTCGAATGGACGACGATGTGACGTGGAATGTTCAGAAACTATCTGCGTTTGTCAGGAGCAAAGCATCAAACAGTGGACTCCACTGCGAAGTGTAAGGCGTTGCCTTAGTAATTTACTTTTCGAAGTGAAGAAACAGTTGTGAGGATTTCTTTTTCAATATAGCCTGTATGTAAGATGTGCGTTGAAGAAATGTAGATTCGTAAAAACCCTTGTACTTCACTTTTCTGGGTGACTAGCGATAGTCGTCATTTGAAAAACTAATACTCGATTCGAATGGAGTAGCATGTCAAAATTTCTTATCCTAAAGGTTGCTCAACATTGTGCACCTTCATCTAAATAGTTATCACATGCATTTCAGGATCAAGAACAGCAAACCATTTTGGGAACCCGGAGTGAAATGGTGGGTTGCAATGAAAAAGAAGGCACTCATAATTGAAATCTTTCTGCATTTCTAGCTATCAAAGAATTTCTGGAATACTTACTACTATTTACTTAATTACTGGATTCCTAAAATGTTGTTAATGTTATTCCCTAGTAACGATCCACAGAACCTTTTGATTTTGTTTTGACGAATACAATTGTTGAACACAAATTATAAGTCGAAATCATATCTTGTTAATCTTAACGGTGTTTGAGGCTCAATATGACTCTGTTTCACATTACATATATCTGAGTGCATAATTCTGTAAAGTACTTGCGTAAGTACTGCAATTATCCAGGCCTCAATTTTTTAGTTGTTGCATTTTTATAGTGGCGTTCTGCATCCACGCTCAATATACAATTGAGATAAAATTCTATTTCTGCTACCTCACCGTTCTTTAAAATTGTCCATCTGGATTTTTCTTCCACCTCGATTTGCTTGAAGCCTGGGCTTGAATCCTGCGCTTGCTTGAATGATCCTTGGAGGATGTGGTTCCAAATGGTTTCATCAGGGGAAAAAATGGTTGAACAACGTGGATTGGGAACAAAGACGACTGGTGAGGGCAGAACCTTCCTTATGGGGCGCGCTTCACAGTAGTCGCTGACTGTCGCGTGCACCAGGTTGAACAACGCACTTGGATCGGATTCCCGGATAGGCTACCACGCCTTCGATCCCTCCAGTGTCGGTGAATTAGTTCCAGACCTGTTTGAAAAAAAACACTGAGTTGTAAACGACGCGTAAGTCCCTTTATAGGCCAAATGCATGCTCAAATTTTATTCACGACATTCCGTGAAACTAGAATGTGTGGCGCATCCCATCAGGAAGCTGAGTAATTAATATCATATTTAGGTTTATATCACCTGTATCACCTGTCGTCCCGTTGATCATCGAATTGCTCGAGCGGGTGCCAGCAGCGTCTCCATTCGTCCCTGTCGCGTGCCAGAGCGCTCCAATGGATCCTCCTCGCTCGAGGGAGACGAAGAGCGTCATATCGGTCGTTCAGGGCTTTCACGAAGAAGTCCGACCAACGTGTTGGTGGGCGTCCTGGTGTTCTTTTGACATCCCGCGGAATCCAGTCGGTGATGGCTCTCGTCCAGCGGGTGTCTGTGAAGCGCATTACGTGGCCGGCCCACCTAATTTTCGACAACTTGGCCCACGTGACAGCGTCTCTGATCTTCGAACATCGACGAAGCTCGGAACTCCGGAGGCCTTCTCTCACTTGCGTGAGTCGTGTCACTCCGAGCATCGTTCTCTCGATTCCACGCTGCGCGACGCTGATCGCGTGTTCATCCTGCTTTCGTATAGCCCAGGTCTCTAAGGCGTATGTTAGGGCAGGAAGAACAGTGGAGTCGAATAGGTGGGCACGGAGTCGGACGTTCTTCGCGACTTCTCCGACGCTCTTGAAAGCTCCCCAAGCCGCTCTTTTCCTCCTGCTCAGCTCTGGTGCTAGGTCGTTGGCCATGTTGACTTCGCGACCCAGATACACATAGCTGGAGCATTCGGAGATGTTCGTTCTGTTGAGCGAGAATGGGGCATCAGAAACCCATCCGTTCCTCATGCACATCGTCTTCGTAAGATTCAGCTGCAGTCCAACGTTCCCACATACACGATCGAAGTCGGCCAGCATTCGCTCCTCCTGGCTGATGCTCGGTGTTATGAGCACGATGTCGTCAGCGAAGCGAAGATGATGTAGTTGCAGGCCGTCGACCTTCACTCCCATATCTTCCCATTCTAGTTCGCGCATGACGTTTTCGAGGGTGGCGCTGAAGAGCTTCGGGGATATGGTATCCCTTTGCCGAACCCCTCCCCTTACGTCGATGACGACGTCGTTGTAGAATGGTGAGATCTTGGTCGTGAATCCACTGTGCAGCTCTCGAAGGACTCTGATGTACTGAGTAGGAACGCCCTGAGTGAGCAGGGCTTCGATGACCGCTTCAGTTTCGACAGAGTCGAATGCCTTCTTCAGGTCGATGAACGTAAGGCACAGCGGCAGCTTGTACTCTCGCGACACTTCGATGAGCTTCGTAATGGTGTGTATGTGGACGATCCTGCTGAATCCTCTCCGAAATCCTGCTTGCTCGCATGGCTGTCCTTCGTCCAGCGTTCGGCTGATCCTATTCAGGATCCCTCGAGTGAACAGCTTGCTGACTACGGACAGCAGGCAGATCGGGCGATAGTTGCCAATGTCGTGCACGTCTCCCTTCTTGTACAGCAAGACGGTCTTGCTGGTCTTCCATTGAGATGGAACCTTGCACTCCGACAGGTAGCGCGAGAAGAGCCGCGCCAGGGTGTTGATGAGTGTCTCGGGTGTCCTTATGTTGTATGGGCTTTGCTGTTCTCGTTGTCCTTTTTTACAACGTTGGCCTAGTCTGCGTCCAAGAATAAATACAAATAAATCGGTGCTTGAGGTTTACTGCCTCAAGTTTAAAATTGTTTTTATGACCTTGTATATTCTATAACATTTTTCGTGTGCATGCATTCAGTAGTTCTCGCGAGGCATTACCCATAATGATCTACCAGGAGACTACCTCAACGGTAGGTCGTAACGGCCCAAGAGCTGTATATAGGCAAAATCGCCTCTCCCTGGAAGGTAACAAACTTCAAATATCTCGACCCCAATACAACTCTGCGGGGAGTTGAAATTGGTATTGTATTGTATGGGGTCGAGATACCAGCAGCTTTTTATTTCCCAGGGAGAGGCGAATTTGCCCATACGCAGGACTTGAGTCGATCTGATATTTCTAACCTACCGCTGAGAAAGTATCCCGTTAAGGCTTAAATTTATCTTACTTTCCCTCCCACATGTTATTTACAGTGTGCACACTATTTTTTGATTTTCTTCGTTCCAAACTAAACCCTTACCTACATGTTATTTAGGACAATCACAGGGGGTGAATGGAATCGAACCTTCTATCCGTCATACTGCAGCGGACCCGCAGTATTTCTCTCCGTCGCCGACGTGCGACGATTACTGAGTGTTGCCCACTTGCAAACATTCTTTTGGGTAATCTTAAATACTTAGTAAATACTTATCACTTTATTAGTTTAGTAAATAATTTTAAAATTTAATTTTATGCCATGCGAATGTTAACGCGTTGACTACCGTGTGACACGATGTCCTGTCACGGCTTTGTAATTTATTTTTCTATTTCGATTCAAATCTTTCAAAAGACTTTTTTGTTCTGTGTGTCCTTCATCTGTAGACATTGTTGTAAAGGGCGTGGTCTCCTAGTTACAGATTTATTTATTCTTCTCGGCAATAAGTGCTTTCAAAATTAACAGACAACTTTCGACTTTACCAGAAATTGATTGGTTCCGTTCGCCAAGCGAGAAAATTGTGCGTCGACAACGGTTTAACTTTAATTAATCAACTTCATCAACTTTCTTGTAAGACTTTGTCGAGGGATTTGGTCGTTCAACTTTGTGAGTGTTCTGCCTCATTTAGGCCCTTGAAGAAGGCGATTTTGCCGAAACGTCGGCCAATAAACGGATTTCCTAGTCTCGTGTGGCTAATCAGTGGTGGCGATGGCCGTTCCTCCACGTTGTGCCACTGGAAACTGCCCGCTCTGCGAGCTAAGCCGAACACGGACATTCGATTGCAGGCGACAGTCGCATAGCCTCACCATTGTGAACACCGTTTTCCGAAAACGCGACTCGCACCTTGACTCATACTACAGTGGGAGTACCAAGACTTTTGCCCTTGTGAGAGATCGCGACCGGGGCCTTGTCACAGACGCAAAGATCGTGCCGTATGAGACGGTCGCCCCACAGCACCGACCGCTGACCTGCACCTTGAAGATCGCCCCTCCGAGACTGAAGCAGGTCGGGCGATGTGGAGCACCAAGAGTCAAGTGGTGAAAGAGAATGAAGCAGCTGTGATTTCTCGCGTACGGTTCCCGACAGTCATGACTGTCGACGAAACTTGGAAGGAGGCGACCGACGCGATTCGTCAAACTGCACAGTCGGAACTCGGCATTACGAAGGCTGGGCGACGGAAGGTCGACAAGCAGGCCTGGCTGTGGACAGATGGCGTGAAAGAAAAAGTGCGAGAGAAGAAGTCGCTCTATCACGTGTTTATCGGCGAAAAGACAGCCGATAACTGGCGGAAGTACCTGGAAGCGAAGAAAGCTGCAAAGAAGGCTGTGGCAGTTGCAAAAGCCACTCATTATGGAGATGTCAACGAGAAGCTCGAGTCACGCGATGGTGAGCGGTATCTATACAGACTTGCAAAATTTCGCCATCGGCAGACCGAGAATATTGAGAAGTTTTTGGCATCAATGATGAGAACGGCCGTCTTCTTATGGACCACAAGAAGGCATTGAAGCGATGGCGCGACTACTTTGAGGAAATCTGTACGGTAGAATTACCTCATCCAGACATCCCTTCTACGGCTCTAACCCACGGCCCCGTTCAAATGATCATCGTGGAGGAGATTGAAGTGGCTTTGAAGAAGATGAGGCCAGGCAAACCGACTGGGCCCGATGACGTGGCAGCTGATTCATGGAAGTCCAAGTACTGGTACCCAGCTGAGTGGTTGGCGAAGTTCTTTAATCAGGTTGTGGCGGAGAAGAAGGTGCCTGAGTGCTGGCGCCAAAGTACGACGATTCCGATTTGGAAGAAGAAGGGCAGTCCTGCTGACTGCTCCAGTTACCGTCCGATTCGCTTGTTTTCGCACAGCATGAAGATCTTTGAGCGAATTGTCGATGGACGAATTCGGGACATCGTCCAGCTTTCCAGCAATCAGTGCGGCTTCGTGGCTGGGTGTGGCACCGCTGATGCCATTCACGCCGCCCGCCTCCTGATAGAGAAGCATCGCGAGAAACAGAGACCAGTGCATATCGCCTTTCTCGACTTGGAGAAGGCCTTTGACCGCGTACCGCGTGAAGTGATATGGCACGTCCTGCGTCAATATGGAGTTCCTGAAGAGCTCATAGGGTGGGTGCGAATTCTCTACTCTTGTCCAAAGAGTCGAGTTCAAGCTGCAGCTGGAACCTCGATGGAGTTTCCCATTTCTGTCGGGGTACACCAGGGTTCTGCGCTTTCCCCACTCCTCTTTGTTGTCGTCATGGATGCCATCACATGAGATCTTCAGAAGCCCGTCCCTTGGACGTTTCTTTATGCTGATGACGTAATGCTCGCTAGCGAAGATAAAGATGAACTCGAGCGAGAGGTGCAAGCTTGGTGTGATCGCTTGGAGCTGTTTGGACTCAAACTGAACGTGAAGAAGACCGAGTATCTAACGACGGAATTTACTGAGTCCAGCTCCATCAAGGTTAACGGCATCGAGCTTCCACGCACTGCGGTCTTTAAGTACCTGGGATCAGCCGAATGACGGCAAACTGATGGTCGAAGTGAATTCACGTGTGAGTGCAGCTTGGTCCAAGTGGCGCTCGTTGACTGGCGTGCTCTGCGATGGGAAGATACCAGAGCAGCTGAAGTCGAAGATCTACAGGGCAGTCGTCCGGCCGGTAGTAATGTACGGCGCTGAGTGTTGGCCAGCGACCAAGGAAGTTGAAACGCGCCTCAGCGTCATGGAGACGAAGATGCTGCGCTGGACGGCTGGAGTCACGCGCATGGACCGCATCCGAAACGATGTGAATCGGCAGAGGTTCGGTGTCGCGCCGATAGCGGACAAGATGCGCGAAGCTCGCTTACGATGGTACGGCCACGTTCTGCGTGGAAGGGAAGACAGCGTCCGCAAGATAGGCCTTAACTTCGAGGTAGTAGGAAAGCGGCGTAGAGGGCACCCAAAGCAGCGATGGGCTGATACGTTACATATGGACTTGAAAGTAGCTGGTGTAAACCCTGATCTAGCGCTGGATCGGGGAAGGTGGTCGTGACACTAGAATAGCGGACGCCGCCACGAAGCGAGTAAACGCTGAAGAAGAAGAAGAAAAAGTGTGGCTAATCAGTATCAACAAACTTTAATTAAATTAATTAAATATTAAAGTCATTAATAAAGCTGTGCTGGGTCACAGGTGATACAACAAAGTGCATCTGAAGTGGAACGTCTTTATAACAATGGTTTGATTTTAGATCGATGACGTATTTATCACTGGCGTTCTTCTTGAAGCAGCAAAAGTTGAGTTAGTTGACATTGCCAGCGACATGAGGAGATGGGTTAGAGTCACAAAATCCGGCCACAAATGGTATCTCGAGGACATGGATGATTACAATTCCTATTTGTTTTTTAAGGCAAACAGTGATTTATTATTGTAATACCAGACGTTGCTGCTTAGCGCTTCTTTTTAACTTAGAACAAGCGTCTTGAGCTCGTCAGCTTCATTCTCACGTTATCAGATACTATTGTATCTTTTCGGATGCTTTGACAGATTAGTTGACACAAGAGATATTGTCACATCTTTGGATACCATCTCCTTTATGAGAACGTACAATAAATATATGTGAAATTTGTGAAGCCTCCACATAGATCCAGTATTAATGCAGAAATCTCCCATTCGCTCAATAGACAGAGAACGGTCTTCAACATGCGTTGCTGGCACATGGACATATAATTGTGCTTTATGCAACTAATTTAAGAAATGTGCATGAGAGGTACACCATGCTCAAAGCGTTCTGTGAGCGCCACAGGATGATGGTTTGATTGACCTTCTCGAACGTTTTTAATTTCGAATTCAGTTTTTTGGGAGAAGTTTTCTAGGGGTTAGTGTTTCAAATTCAAGGTTAAGTTAAAGTTAAAGTAACTTTTACAGTGCAATAACCTGGAAACATGTCAGAGACTGTACAAGATTTAGTCGGTTCCGCAGACTTAAAATCTCTTTGAAATGTACGAGTTTTGCTCAAGATCAGAACTATGAAGACCTTACAGCTGCAGCGCTTCGAATAGACTTCAAAGTCGCCATTCCATTCTACGTGAATAGATCGACATATTTTGAAAAACTGTAACTCACTATCATTCACACGTTTTTAATTTAGTTACCGTCAGTTCCTTACAAGCAGTTACAGTTCGATGTTTTGTCTCCCACCCCTAAATGCCTTGGTCACATAGGCGCGACAACGGAAAAAACAGTAGTTTGGCCAAATTTATTACTTATTTCGCACATTTCCTTCTAATAATGCGTGCAATTCTTCAAGGTATCCCACAGTGAGCAACACAGTAGTACCACTTTTGAATTTTGAGCATTCACTCAAGACATGCTGACGATAGTGCAAGCAGCAGTAGTCTGACAGCAGCTGCCCTATGGGTTGCGGTGGAAGGGAACTTGCAGGAGCCTCGAAACACGGGTATATCATTAACCTGCGTATAACCGAGTTGTCATACATGTTTGCTAACTAAACGAGGTGAGCAAAGATAAGAGTGATAAGCGGCAAAATATGAAAATAAGGAGTTGTGTGACAAGAATATACACACAGGAGAAAACTTGGTCATAGGCTCCGTGCAATACTGTTTTACAAATACTGGCAATAATCATGCAGTCTAATAGATCGTGTGGAACGGAAGGAAATAGTAAAAGGCAGATCGACTCTGTCCTTGCGCGAAATCGTGGCCAAGCGCTTGTCACGGACGCGAAGGTCGTGCCGTATGAAACGGTCTCCACACAACACCACCCACTGATCTGTACTATGAAGACCACACCACCGATGCTTAAGCAGGTCGAACAGAGCGTTCCATCAAGAACCAATTGGTAGGAGAATAGCTGAAAGAGAATGAAGCAGCTGTTCCTTCGCGCATTCGGTTGCCGACGGTCACGACCGACGAGTAGACATGGCATAATGCTACCGAGGCAAACTCAGTGCTGCGCGTTCCGACCTCGGCGTAAGGTCGATAAGCAGACATGGATGTGGACCAATAAAGGAAAAAGTCCGAGTAAGAAGAGATTATACCACCATTCCTATGCGATAGGATAGCCGACAAATGGCGTTTGCATTACTAAGCCAAGAAGGCCACTAAGAAGGCGGTAGCCGTTGCAAGAGCCCTAATTACGATGATGTCAACGGGAAGCTTGCCTCGCAAGATGGTGAGCGATTTCTTTATCGACTCGCCAAGGACAGTAATTGCCAGACTGAGAATGTTGAAAAGTTCTTTTGCATCGACGATGAGAATGATCATTTACTTGCAGGGCGTAAGATGGTTTTGAATCGATTGCGCAACTACTTCGAGGAAGTCTCGACAGTAGAATTTGCTCACCCGTGCATTCCTTCTTTTCCTCCAATATGCGCTCCCCTTTAAAAAAACATTGTAGAGGAGATAGAAGAAAGTGAGCTCTATTAAGGTGAACGGCATTGAGCTACCACTTGCTTCGGCTTTCAAATAACTGAGAACGGCATTCGCGTCCGAGAGTAGTGTACTCGTTGAAGTGAACTCGCGCGTGAATGTAGCTTGGTCCAAAAGGCGCCCTCTGGTGGCTCTGCGACAGCGCTCTGCAACAAGAAGATACCAGAGCGCCTCAAGTCGATGATCTACGGAGCAGTAGTCCAAGCGGTAGCTATTCAAGGAGCTGAGTGCTGGCCTGTAACTGGAGAAGTTGAAAGGCGTTTTATTTCGCGTAATGGAAACAAAGATGCTGCGGTGGACGGCAGGAGTTGCGCGTTTAGATCGAGTGCGCATCGACTCCATACGGCAGAGGTTCGGTGTCACCTCGATATGTCAGAAGATGCGCCCTCATCTGCGATGGTGCGTCCACGTCCTCCGCTCAAAAACGGTCCGGAAGATTAATCTAAACTCTGATGCGTCTTAAAGCGACCACGAGGGCGCCAAAGCAGCGGTGGCTTGAGACGTTGTAAATTTCGGTCGGAAAGGTGTGAAGTAGATACCACTTCGCAAGAGTAATGACGCTTAGTGACATTACTTTTGTTAATGCTAAAATTCCGACTCACGGAATTTAAGGAACATGAAGAAGTCTGAATCCTAATCACATTCTTCGCACATTGACCGTTATTGATTTAGCTAATTGCAACCAGGTGCCGGATTCATCAACGACTTACGTAACTTTAACGGAGAATTGTAAGCGAAAAGCTCAGATAACGCGGCTTATCGCTTGCCATGTCGCTTACAATTCTCCGGTAAAATTACGTAAGTCGTTGCTGAATCCGCCCCAGAAAAGCGAGCTTTCTCAGCCTTCATTTGGTAGAAGAATCGGAGTAGTCTTCTGTCTTGGTGCAAGCACTTTTCGTTCTTTACTACTGACCAGGGAACTGTCTCAGGCGTATGTCTGAGCGGCGAAAATGAACACCACTATGGGAGTCTCCACCATTCACACAGCAGGAAAGTGGGCACCACTTTTGCAACGTCCTTGATCCCAAGGAGCGAGGAACCCTCAAAGTTCACTATGGGATAGCATGCACATGTGCTAGGCTACCGCAATCGGCCGAAATTTCATAAAAAGTTATCATATCAAGGCCCCAGATAACCCTAGGCAAAGTTTGGGAGAATTGTTTTTCTACCCCTTTTGGACATCGATCAATGGGCTAGGAGTTTCGAAAGCGTAAATGTGCGGCTTTAGATTTAACCATGATAACCTCGCGGTCAGGAAAGCAGACACTCATGTCACGGCGAACCATCGCGATCAACTTTTTGGGAAATATACAACCCATCTTAAACAAAAAATCCCTCTACATTCAACATTTTTTAAATGATTGGCTTACCAAACGAGTTTCAAGACCAACTTGCTGCCGTCTAGCGATACGTTAGGATATGGCGTTGATCTATACTTGAAGACCTGCTGGGACTGAAGTAGCTACCTGCCCGTCATCATTATTGTGTTTGTTGTACACCTTCGACAGGAAGTAGGGTAAAACAGGATTTGCGCAATGATCGGCTGTTCTTCATTGGTGATGTGGGGCACCTGCTATGTGAGATTGACTGGACACCCACTCTCGACTTACGGACAACTGCAGTCATATGCTCTTGTAATTGCTTTATTTATGTCTAGTTGGGAAGGCTCATTCCCCGTGTAGCCAAGGGTCCTATCAAAAATCAGCAGAAAATACAAAGTGTCGCATATAGATAGGACAACTGATATAAATCTCTTACTGAACACGTGCTTGACACCCTATATTGGAATATATGCATGGTTGGGAAGGTGGTAGATACTGAAAAAGGAATGAGCATTAAAAATACAAAAATCCTACAAGGCGTAGGAATCGAACATCGAACCGTCACTCTCCGCTGAGCCACCGAGCTGCTTGCGCCATTATCTTTCACCACCTCCCTTATCTCCACGTAGAGCGTGGACACACGTGTTAGGTGCACAGTGCAACTCAATATTGGATTCTCAGAAGCCCCTAACACCTTGGGTTTAAAGACCTTGCACAAATGAAACCTACCTTCCTACTATGTAAAGAGTGGAGATCCTTGTGGCGGTATTCATTTTCGCCATTCAGACATGCGCCTGAGACAGTTCCCTGGCGAGTTTTGTTCCTCCTTTCAGAATCAGTAGTGACGTCCAATAATGCCCTATGCGAGAAGCATCCATGGAGTGTTGTGTTCACCCTCTAATATCGATAAATTATAAAGGTCATTGTTCGGTGAACTGGCTGTGTTCTGATGAAGCGCAATTGAAACAAAAGCGTCAATTTCACGTATAAAACAATTAAACTGATTTTACAAAAAGGCTGTTGACGTCGTGTATACGTGAACGACGGTAATTCTAACGGCATCGCATTCCTGTGCTTATATATCGTAGAATAAGAAATCGTGTGAACAATTTTGTCGTCCTTTCGTCTGTGTTTGTAAGCGCACGCTTACCAAATTCTAGTCATCCGTAGTCTCACAATCATGCTAACTCTTTAAAGAGTAGATCGATCAATCATGTAGTAATAATGCGCATGCAAAAAACGGATGAATGAGCAGAATCCTATTTATTTAAATTTATATTTATCACTTATATTTACATTTTCACAGTATTTAACAGTTTTACAGTTTTTTCTTCCTTATTCTATGTTTTTGGGCTTGAAAATGTCAGCCTTCAAAGCGCAGCATGCAAAAACAAAATAAATATGGATTGTGTCAAAGAATAAGTTCGTAGCATTTTCTTCTAGAAAATTATTCAAACAAATACAATAATTCTAACAACACGTTATTCAAGTACGTATTTGTCGTTCATATTTAGGCTTTATTCCCACCTATTGACCAACTTACTTATGCTGTTCCACCAAGCATCGGGCGGTCTGGTGTCGAAGAAGTTGTCAAGCCAGTTTTTCGGATCATCTTCGTTGATCCTCACATGATTCGACCGGCGGATGAAATAGTGGAAATCAGAGCGATGTCCTTGGAGTACGGTAGATGCTGAAGAACCTCACATTCGAGCTCTTGAAGTGTGATTTTGACGACTTGGTCAACATGGAATTTTCCGTCGAGCAGCCTCATTAACGCAGTGGAGATTGGCAGAGTAAAGCTCTTTGTTGACCGTGTCGTTTTATTTCGAGTTCATTCCTCTTTTCCGAAAGCGCCTTGAAACGTTATTGCCGTAGTTGAACTACGGCACCTTCTCCGTACTCCTCACAACTATCCCGAGCAGCTTCAGTGCTCGCTAAGGGCGAAGAAAGAAGGTGTCAAAAATTCTGATTTTCGCCTCCTAGGTATTCCTTTTCTAAGCATGAAAAATAACAAAAAACTAAATGTTTCTGAAAAACAATGAAGGTTTGTAGAGGAGAAAAAGTACTTTCTAATGTACACAAACAGTGCGTCAAACAAAAAAAGGATCTTTTAAAATGAAACTCTTCGAATAAAAAACTACGAACTTGGTTCTCAACCAGTTAGGTGAATCAATGAATAATATCTAGAACTAGGGGCAGCTCAGAAAAAATATGTTTACCCAAAACGTGTACCCAAAACGAATACCAGATCATGTAGTTTCACGTGCAGAGCGGGTTCCAGCTTCATCTCGCTAAACTCCTGTGTCCCTCGATCGTCGGCACATTACAGGCTGTTCAGGCACATAGCTAGAAGCAAGCTTTTGCATCTCTAGATTTTACATTTGTTCTTCCTGTATTGGTGATTTGTATTGTACTACATCCTACCTCACGTATGCCTTATGCATTGTGCAGAAATAAATAAATGAATAAATAAATCAAATTGAGAAGATTAGAGCATATGACGCTAGGAAAACGCTGACTCAGATGAACTTGCGTGTCACACTACTCGATACGATCCGGTTTAAGAGCATCCCATGTTCCGGATAGTGCCGTGGGGTATTGAAATCAGCATCATATAGGGTTTTTGAAAGACGTCATAGAGGAACACGGTTCTAAGTTCTATGTTCAACGACAGCACCGACTTTCGTTTTCGATTTTTGAAGTAAGCAGTTGGCTACCTGTCTTGTCTTGCCGTGGATAGAAGGTCCATCACGAGGTGATTATTTCTGGATGGTATTTTATTATTAGGTCGTTGCATATGAAATGGCCGATTTTTGTCTGTAAACGTCAGCAGATCGTGTTTCCTTGGAAGCAATTATATTAAACGAAAAAAGCACCTTTACAATTATTACAGAAGATGCGGGTTCGAGTCCCGCTGGCGCAAGAGTTTTGATCGCAACAAAACATCCTATAACAACATAAAGCCTCTCTACCAGCCGCTCCAGGCTTAAGCAAATGTGTTAAAACATAATTAATACACTTTTCAGAGAGCGAGGTTAGCTTAGACGTTCCACCTTTGTAAAAATCAGAACTGCGAGAATTAATAAATTACAAAAGTCACGTTCGACATCATGTTGGTCGTTGATTTTCTTACCCTTCACAAGACGATCTAAATGCTTGAGAAAATTTTGGTAGGGAACAGATCTGGTGACCGTGCCGGTTCTGGCAGAGTCTCCTTATCCGAGTTCATCCAGTTTAGGGACAACAATTTTTGAAACGTGCGGACGCGCGTTGTCATGCAGAAGGATTGTTATTGTTTATTTATTTCATACACTCGATAAAGAGTGCGCTTAAACGAAAAGCATAGCCAATCAAATAAAAGGAAATGAGAGTACGGTTTCAGGGGATAGAAACACCTCCTAAGATATTCCATGTCAGACCGTCCTTGAATCTCTCCATGTCTTAGAACAGTATAGCAGGTAGTCGTGGAGCTGTCTGCCAAGATTGATATCGATCGTTTATCCGACTTACGCTTCGGCGTAACCGCCTTCTTTAGAGCCTGGAAAAGACAGGGGAAGTTAGAGAAATTGCCCGTTCAAGAGTCATTTCAAGTTTCAGCCATCTCAGAAGCTAAAGGGAGAAAGAGACGAACCGTGAGGAAGACAGCCCAACTGACCTTATGTAAACAGCCGAAAGGCTTCCTTTCGGGTCAACCCCTCAGCGACCTTCTGGCTGGCGCCCTCCGGGGTCAAGCCCACAGAGGTCGGCAAATGGAGCCAACTCCTGGATTACGGCCACCCGTTCCTCCTTTCTATTGATTGCGGGGTTCTTGAAGGCAATCCACGGCGCCTCCAGGGCCTTGCGCGCTGCGATGTCGACCTTGCGAGCCAGGATCGTCACCGGCACTCCAACCACTGCGCCAGTATGACTTCGCAGTCCGTGCTCTCTCAAGGGCACTCGTTGAGTCCACATGCTTCTTCACCCTTACCCAAACTGGTCTTCCCGTCTCACCAATGTGTTCCTACTTGCATTCAATGCAAGTTATGAGGTTTACTCTTCCTGAAACCGTACAGTCGCCTTTCCTGCCGAATGGGCAGACCACGCAGGAGGGCGTTTCACAAGCGCGGTCATAAAGACGGTTCCTCACCAGTTGCTCCTTGAGATTAGCCGGAGGCACCTCAACTACCCTAACGATGTCACCCAGGTCAGCTTTACAAACACATTCCCGTACTTGAGCGCTGAGAGCGTTCGAGATAAAAGGTACCGTAAAGGCGATTTGACCATGTACATGACCCTGTGTATGCTTTCTGTTGCCCGTGGTTGACGGCCTTTGGGCATGTTGTGGGCAACATACCCGTTGTATAAGGCAATGCGAGATACCGTTTTCCTAGATGAGGACTCGAACTCGCTATTCGAGGACACCATGGCAGCTGTTTGGACACATTCAGGACAATGGCCCTCTAAGTACTACATGGGTGTGCGGAACGATAGTGCATAATGATGCTCTTATTGCTGGGCTTCTGGTACCACCTAGTTTGGAAGGTATCCCTAGAAAGACGAGTTTCCACGTTGAGGAACGGCAGCCAGTGAATTGTCGGTTTCTCTTTTGTAAGCTCAATATGCTCAGCCTGATGGTTCAGCAACTCGAAGCAGGCATCCATTTCGTTCTGCCTGGGACATGCGATGAAACAATTATCTACATACTGAAAATACAGCAGAATCTGCGTTCCATGGGTCTCTCTATTTTTGACATGTACGCTATAGCTAGCACCGGAGTCAAGCCTTGACCCATCGCTATGCCTTTAACTTGCCTATAGTACTGATTGGACCATTTGAATATGTTGCACTGAAGGCACTCGTCTACGGTCACCATTATTTGGGCAATGTGGAGTCCAAAAAGGAGCCAACTGGACCTCATGCTCAACAATCGTGCACAGCTTTGCATGGCATCGCCTTTAGAGGCATTTGCATTCATACAACGACGTGAAGTCAAACGACTCCATCACGCGGGTGTCTTTCACTTTTGTCTGCCGGAGCTTATCCAACAGGGCGGTGGTGTTAGGAAGGTGAACTGGAATGAACCGTAGTAGCTGCGTAAGAACCAAGTTCAGCAGCCAAGATATACGGTCTCCCGGACCATCGATGCCACTTATGATAGGCCTAACCATATACAGCGAAGGGTCGCTAAGGGCACCTGCTGGCAACTTATGGGTCTTGATAAGAACATACGAGACCGGGCAGACGGGATGCTCACACTTCAGCCGTGCTGTAATGCTTCTAGGGAGGTTTGCTGACTTTGCAACGTCAACCCACGTTAAAAACTGTTTACTAAGTTCTCCAAGAGTGGGCTGCCAGTAGTCGGTGCTGTCCGGTGCAGTATGGTATTACTTCTATCAAGTTCTTGTGATAGCACTACAAGCTCGCCTCCCTTATCATAACGCGCACTTTAATTGCTCCTGAAGCCGTCATGTTCCGGATCTCTCTCAGACCCCTGGACTGATCAACTGTGAGATTTGGAATTATCCACCCTGCCATGTTTCTCTGCAGGACTGTGAGCAGGGACGTGTCCAATATGCGGAACTTTTTATCAATCGCCCAGTTTGGCTGCTGCGCACAGAGAAACGAACTAGGGAAAGGCAAGGAAGGAATTGCCACGATGTTCGCGGTACCCAGCTAAACGCTTTGCGCATCGATTTTTGCCCTGCAGCGCAATTGAACCCGTAGCCTACGCTACGGAATCAGCAGGAAAGATTAGCCTAGGCTGTCATAATCCGCCAAACGAACTTTCGCATCGTCTTCGGCACCCCGAATAACCGAAGTTTGAGCAAATCGGTGATCCTTACCCGACCACCCTCAGTTGTGCAGAAGAAAATCCAAAACCTACCAAAATCGGCGGAATGTTTAAAATCTGACGTCGGATTCGTAATCAGCGCACCAAATAACGCCCTAGATGATTTTGGACGAGAAAATTTGGCGAATGTCGAAGATATAGAATGTCGATGACGTCATCGTCTGCCCAGTGTGGGCCAAGGGTGCCTGCGTCCTCGATAGAAAAGTGTTAAGAAATCGATATTTCCTGAATTGGTCGAGATTGATACCGTTCGATTGAGTTTTCCGTGCTGAACAGAATGGTGTTATTGCGAGTGTCGAAAGCTTAAATATGGGCAGAAGAAACTTCACCGCTACCCTCCGCCGCTCTAAAACGGCAGCTGGGACTAAGGCAGGTTAGGGAGCGTGGGTTCTTAATCGTAATGCACTTTAACCAGGGATGTGCGAAATTTTCGTTTCCGTGTTCCGAATTCTGTTTTCCGGCCATTTTGAGCTCTTCCGTTCCGTTCCGTGTTCCGGCTGTTTTTGGACCGGAAGCGGAAACGGAAATGGGCACTGTTCCACATTAGTTTTCTACTGAACACAATTAGCTTATAACGTAGAAAAGGTTTCCTTCATATAATTTTGAGAGAAATATTGTTTGACAACTATAGTATTAATATTCTTGAAATTGGTTAGACTACCAAAAGAAAGTACTCAAAAATGGCGACGTCCAAAATTAATGGCCTATGAATGCATTGTATGCTAAGAAAATGCACTCAGCATTATCATAATATTCTTGATGGATTACTTACAAATAGCTACAAAAACTTTCTAAGCATATAGCGCAGTATCATTAAGCAAAGGGTTCGGTGAAGGTTGCGCCATGTGCTTGTCTGCTCCAAGATTACATTAATGCTCCTGTTCAAAGGTTTACACTTCAATTTTCATATTTATTAGGTGTGATATTCATACATACAAAATTATGCAGCACATTTTTAATGAAGCATCGCGAATATCTACCAAGAGCTATTACTTTGACTGACTAGGGTGACTTATTGAATTCTGAAACAAATCTATTTCTTCGAGAACCATCTAGGAACTGTCCAGCTGTGTCACCTTTATATCAGAAAGCTTCTAGGCCGGCACAGACTAAATATTCCTACGAAAGTGTGGATATACTATGGCTGATCAGTTATCCAGTTATCATCTTACACCCCAGAGTGAATTCTGAGTACTATTATGGTTTTTGTGATTAGAATATAACTGCACATGTTGAGTATGCAGATATCTGTGCAATCATCACGTCGTCCATGATGCCACAGGCTTCTAAAAATGTTGAGAGGAATGCCTTTCCTGGTAGGAAAATAATCTAGGTGATGCTCCAGTTTTAGACTTCACGCGAGTGACTTTTTAAATGCTGGTCTGTAAGCAACCTAAAGTGGCTAAGTCGGATAAATCTACTGTTCAAAAAAAATTACAGCAACAAACAGTCAGCGAAAACCCGTCGCAGGGACTAGATATGGAAACAGCGGAGAGACTGCATGCTGAAATAATGAGAAATAGTGAGACAGTACCATGAATTTGTTTTCGTTTATTGTTCTAGCCATAGCTAACAGGTTATCATAACAATCTTATAAATCCATGCTTTGCTATGTTATGTTATGATGACGATGAGCATTAATCTGTGGAATATCCTGCTGCTCGCGAAGATCTCAGCAAAAAAAGTGCATTTGAAGCCGCCCCTGACGCAATTTAAGATGCACTTTTAAAAAAATGGCAAATATGTGTTGTTTCCGTTTCAGCGTTTCGTCTTCTACTTTTTACAGAAAAATTCCTGTCAACCGAGTGGGCGCGACAGCTCGCAAATTACATGCGCAGGTGTGTTCGGAGCGCTATAACTCTGTCAAGCGCGAATCTTTCCAGCTGCAGCTTGAGGGTTTTGCATATTCCTAACGCACACTTAAGCACAACGATGTAGCTCATGAATATACTAAGTTACAGCGGTGGGAATATGGAGGTGAGGGTTTTGTTACACGATTTTTCCGATTTTGGTCGACCACTACAGCAAGACGCCGCGAGCTAACAGCCTACGAATGCGTAGGCAAGCAGATCAGTTTAAGGTCAGGTATATGGTCAGGTATATATGACCCTGTTGAGCCTTTGTGCATTGTTTATCTCTACTGCGATATATATGTGAAAAGATAGAGGTCAAGCTGCTGAGGTCAAACATACAGAGCGCGTCAAAAGTTCTTGGACTCTTTTGTTTCAGGCTCATTATATGGGATGATGCGCTTCGCTCAACCAAACTTTTATGTGGTATTGTTACCTTACTCCTAGCCTCTCATTGACCAATTTTTCGTGCCTGAATGTTCTTATGTTCAAGATGGCGATGCAAATGGTTTGCGCACTATAATGGAGAAACTGCATCTCGATGAAAAAAAAATTGTAAAACTACCTAGAGGGCATCCTGAAGAAAGACATTCTTTTTTAGGAATTTGTGCCTTAAACAAAAAGCGACTAGACTTATCAACAAGACTTCGCGCCCGCTTATGAGGCTAAAGTGGTACAGAAGATTTGCGCTGAACAACTTTCCGGATTTCGTCTCAGCCGAAGATTGGCCTCCGCTCATCCCGGACCTCATTTCGATGGATCATACAATCTAGTCCACATTGAAGAGTAAGGACTACGCAACAGTCCACACGAACACTGCTTCACTTCAAAGAGTTCTGAAGAAAGCCTAGGGAGGGATTTATGAAGACCCCTGCGTGCCGCCGTGGATGCGTTTTCCGAGCGATTGAAGGCGTGTATTCGTGCTAAGGGAGGCCATTTCGAAATTTGACCGCTTTTTTATACGTGCCTAGTCGATAGTAATAAATTTTTATGAATATCATCTCACTTGCTTTAAAACAGTCGTTTGTGCGGTCAATTACATGTGTCCAAGAACCTTTGACGCACTCTGTATGTTAATTTTCTTTTCTTCGAGTACTTGAATTTAAAAAAGGTAAAAAAGCAGCTATGAAATGCTCCAAAGCGGCAATTAACCAAAGGACATGCGCGGTACTATATGTATGTACAGGGTGCGCCAATAGAGCAGGTTATCATAAATAAAAAACGGTTGACAATTTTGATGATCAATCAACAAATAACAACAACATACACAACAACATCATATCCGATCGGTTTTGAAGTAGTCTCCCTTCTCCGCGAAGTTTTCTGGTATGGGCCGCAGGTTATCAGGAGACAAACGGTCCCACTCTCGGCGCAGGGATTGTGTCAAGGACCCCTCACTGTGATGACGTTTCGCACAGCCCTGCACTCTAAAATTGACCACATGCTGTAGTTCATCGGGTTCGGGTCTGGAGAGTTTGGGGCAATTCCTCAGATGTTATAAAGTCGAGAATGTTGGCCTTGCACCACTTCTGCGTGTTCTTTACTCTATGCGCTGGCGCAGAGTCCTGTTTAAACGTCCAATACGTGTTGCCGAAGCGCTGTCGAACCCAACGAAAGATCACAGCCTCAAGAATGTTTCGACGGTATACATCTTGGTTAATTTTCACTCCTAGGTCCACGAAGTACAACGGCGTTTTGCCGCTGACGCAAATTCCACCTCATACCATGACCGATTATCTATTTTGGCAGTGTTCAACAATGAAGAAGATGTCTGGAGCCCTTGTAGACCAGATCTTGTCATTTTGGCGATTTTGCACCTGCTCCTCGGTAAATAGCTTCTGGTAACGGGTAGGGTAACGTGAAAAGTATCCGTTTCCTTCCTTAACCTGCGGCCGGCACCTTTAGTTGGCGACATCGAAAGAGCCGTTCGCGCTTGTTCTTGTCCGGCCAAGCTGTACTTTTTGGGTTGTGTGGAGCTTCAGGCCTAGTTCATCTTTTGCTATACGACGCACTAAAAAGGAGCTGACACCGATGTCTCGGACGATATTCCTGATCGAATGCTTCGGATTTTGGTCAACTCGGCTCTTGATGATTTCCGTATTAGGGAAGTGTTGACGGTGCGCTTACGTCCTTGGCGTGGACGGCCATCTTCATGGCCCAGCTCCTTGTACCGAACTGTTGCTTTGGAAACAGTCGTTTGAGTGACACCGAGCAAACGAACGATGTCACTCTGACGCATTCCACGACGATAATTATATAGTCAAAGATACGAATAACCTTGCAGGCAATGTGGTAATGTAGTGTGTACTATTTGCTAGAAGATCAGAGAAGCCGAAAGGTAGCCGGTTTTATAATGCAGGCCTTGGCAAAAGTTTACAACAATTCCTTCGATAGATCATCCACTTCGATTTGAAGGGTGAAAGAAGTAAAGAAGTATCGTCCTCCAATGATTGTCACAATTTCTTTTCTACTGCTGGTAGAGCTTCGTTTAGCATCATACGTTTTCAACGAAAAAGTGGTTGGCTTCTGGTTTAACCCAAACAGTAGCCTTAGACGGTTTGTGGAGCCTGAGGGTGCTCTTAAGGACTCAAGGATATGTCGCTTGTACCTTCGCGGCGACCTGCTGACGCATCGACCACATTGAGCACGACAATGCCGCCGCGAAGGGTCACTGCTGGATTTAAGATTAGTGAAGGGATTGGGGAGGTCCTGGTCTTCACTCTCAAATCCTTCACTGCAGAAAAAACTCACATTCACTAGGAACTAGCAATGAACTATTGATAGAATTTTATCACTTTGGGAGCAGTTCCTTATACAGCCGTCAAACACGTCTCAGTCGCACCTGTCGCTGTCAAGGGTCACTGAAGAAAATCAGGTACTTATGATGCACCGGTCCCGTGGTGCCGCGGTGGCGAGGTGCGGAGAATGGGTCTTCGGGCACGACGAAAGCCAAGGCACCGCGGGACCTTCGCGCGCTGATCGATGCTCCACTGTCACTGGCAGGACACTCCCCCACCCCATGCTCATCGCAAGCACGGCGCCACCACGGCACTACGGGACCGGTGCTTCATAAGTGCCTAAACTCGATGAAAACCATCGATACTGGGCAGTTAATCCACACGTTTGGGAGACTAAAAGGAGGACAACATCATGGAATGCACAATTTTCACACATGCGTATGATACGATGAAATTCTGTTTTCTACGAATTTTAAACGCTCAAATGTATGCATGATACCAATATTCCGTGAATGTGACCTGTTAGACAACAAACCTGCCCAGTCAACTTCGGTAGCATACTTGCGAATTAATGATGCACATAAACATATCAAATGTTTGGACAGCGAAATGAGTGCACATTTGCAGGAAAATTCGAAATTCTAAAGTGCAAACGGAATGAACCATGGATGTCTTAGCCTACGTTTACAATAAAGTTATTGAAGATTTTATGAGTCGTAGTGTTAATTCGTGATCCTTTCGCTTTTTTATGTAAGGAAAGCATAATGTGTTATTGCAGTGATTTCCAGGGTGGCAGCGTAACACCTGGAGGATTAATGAACAGTGTCAACTTTGCATGAGCGAAATGTGGATTGCGGCTCCTTCTAGAAAGCGCAGACGTAGTCTGGCGTCGATTTTTTGAGGAACCTTTCTACCTTAGTTCTGTTTATTTCCTTAAAAAGTAAGCATGAGTCAAAAGTGAGTGCAGGTGGATCATGAGAGTGAAAAAGAAACACAAGAATGATGAGGAGACGTTGAAAAGAAAGGAGTCAGTAGAAAAACGTTGCGACAAAACTGCTGCGAAACAATAGAACATAGGGTGTGGTGTAATTCTCATTCTCCTTCGTGATCTTCAGCAAAATAAAGCAGTTTTTATTCTGCAATCGGTACCGAAGCGTTAGCTCCACTTTTGACGTCTCATCAGTGTCTTCATAGAACTACCTGTACAGGAAGCTTTTTGAAAATGAAAGTGAGAAACTTGAATGTGCACCTTAAAAGCAGTTTCGGGGTCGAGCCTCAACACAAGTGTTTGTCGCAATCGTCTTAAACGGCAAGCTTCGGCTGTGATCAGCATTCCGACCGTAATCCGAGACGACGTTGGGAACACTCTTCCGGAATGTTGCGCACATTACCTTGAGGCAGTGCGCTACCGGCAGCGGGACAGGTAGTACACCCGCCCCTTCTGGGAGACGTGGCTTCAGGAGGTACACCGCTGTCTTGAGGACCGGAAACTTTTGTTTTGCGTGTCGAAGATTTCTTAAAGCAGCCGTTAAACTCTTTGTAAAGCCTAGGCGGTTGTAAGTGGGTGAGCAAGGGGGATGAGAGGAGGATCGCACGCCTCCCAACAGGGGGACGGGTGTACCTCCTGACCGTCACCCCGAGCTACCCAACGTGATTGGTTCGCTCACCATCGGCTAATCGCGACTTAAAAGTGAAACCTCCAGCACAGCCTTAATCATACTTCGCTGTCCCAACGTGACTATTGAAGTCATATGCAACAATGATGACATTCCTGGACGTCACTTCCGAGATCTTCACCAGGATCTGGCTGTTAACCTGTGCCCGGCTCGATCACAACATGTTTTCGTACCGTACGCAAAGATTAAACGATAGGGTCGCTGTTTAGTGCCAACAACGATCTTTATTTGTCGCTCGTCAACGCATTCAAAGTTTACAATCGGATCACCAAGACGTCCGGAAACGATCACACCGACACTACTAGTGTTTCTTTGATTTCATCAATGAACGGTCCTGAAGGAAATGTGATTTGACTTAGAGCAGAACCGCCTGTCCTCATGTACTGCAAAGAAATGAAAACTTCTTCGCTGCATTTCGGCAAGTGACGTGCAAAAGCGGCCCATCAACGCTACCACATAAAGCGTTGATTTGTGGGTCTGGCTTACTTTTCACTTTTTTTGACTTCTCTTACTTGCTCAGCCACCCTTCGATGCTGCCTTAATCGGAGAATGACATATTCTCAAATCCGTTCGTCTCTGAGAGCTGAAGTAGGCCACCAAGGTAGACGTGGCTCTACCTCGAAGAACATGGACATTACGAGAAATGAAGTGGGAGCGAAATGAAATCTTCAAAAGTCGTCCTGCCACAACGGATCTGCGCTCAAGTGCCATGTTCAGACCATCCCATTAAAGCGAAAATTTCCCAGTGCCTACAAATGAAGAAGATGACATCACCAATTTAGATCATCTTTCAACGAAACACAAATGCATGAATATTTTATGGTTTATATAAAATATTTAGCTTTAAATTTTACTGAGGGCGGAAAGAAAAGAAAAAATTGTCCTTAATTACTCAAGGACGCCAAAGCTGGAGGTACAGTTTTGAGGAGTCAAAGAAGCTCTAAAAGATAGATTACAAGTAATGACTATTGAGAAAACAGCTAAAGTTAAACACAAAAATACGTTTAGTTTATCAGTAGCAGTTGGATTTAGAGGATACACCACTTCACAAATTTCCCTCATCCGGAAGGAAAAAACATCTCTTCGTCTGGTCAGCGTGTCCCCATCATTCAACTAACTAAGACCAAGTCTTATCCAAGAAGCGTGTATTGAATGACAAGCTATAACGATGCCTGTGTAACGGAGAATGCATACAGTATGAAAAGTTTAGGTATGAAAAATTTGGCGCCAAAAATCAACGTATGAAAGAGTGAGTATTACCGTGATAGAATCGCTTCTAAAACTAGCGATAGGACAGGCCTCCCACCGTTGCCCAACATGTTTACGTAGAGGATGTGAGCTAAACCATTAACTAGTTACGAAAGGTTAACAGACTTTTTGTGCATTTTACAGTAGGACAACAATGAAGTGCCGCTAATATTCCATCTCATAAAAGGGGTTGATTTTAGATCCTCGCTCCGTATGCGCTCTCCGCATGCGCGTACAAATGTGCTCAACACTGCGGTTTGTCGTTTTGTACTGTGGTCTGCCAACTACCCCATCCTCTTTTCTCCTGGCATTGCAAGAGACTAACCAGGATACTATCTCAACGGTAGGTCGGAACGGCGCAAGTGTTGTATATGGGCAGAACCGCCTCTCTCTGAGTAGTAACAAACTGCAGGTATCTCGACCCCAATACAACTCTGCGCAGAGTTAGGGGCGACGGAAATCGCGGGTTGACGCCCTGTTGATTCACGTGCTCCACAGCTGACGGGCGCGCGCGGAATGAGAGCTCGTATCGCCGCCAGGCCCAGTGCTCAGGTGGCGTAGTAGGGAAGAGCTTGGGCTCGTAAACGCGGGGTTAGGGGTTTGGATCCTGCAGACTGCGTTCGTTTTGCACTTTTGCAAAATCCATGTTTATCATATAAGTAATCCACCTAGGGGTATTATAGTGTGTTGTAGAGCTTGTTTACATATAACATATGCTTCAAACTACAGATTAGCTAACATGTTCACTTCTGTGTGTCACTTATTTTAAGCCTATTTTGTGTGAAGCTATAGTTATGTAACGATAGATATTTGGTGGCACTAGTAAAAAGTTCTGACTCCACCGACAAGACTTCGGTCAAAAAAAAAATTCCGCTGAAATTTTGTCTAGGGGGGTATCTGGGGTGCTGATCACGAATCTGACATCCGTTTTTCACGATGCGGTCGGAGGCCACCCATACCGTTAACAAGGGTGATCCAGGCAGAGTCACCGATTTCGCTGAAATTTCGTCTAGGGGGGTTATTTGGGGTGCTGATCACGAATCTGACACTCGTTTTTCACGATTCTGTCTCTACCTGCCGTCATCGGCAGAAACTTTAAGAATGTAATCCTGTGCCTTCCTGTATCTATATTATTCAGCCGAATCGTAAAAAACGGATGTCAGATTCGTGATCAGCACCCCAAATAACCCCCTAGACAAAGTTTCAGCGAAAAAATTTTTTTGACGGTGGAGTCGGAACTTTTTACTAGTGCCACAAAATATCTATCGTTACATAACTATAGCTTCACACAAAATAGGCTTAAAATAAGTGACACACAGAAGTGAACATTTTTAGATAATCTGTAGTTTGAAGCATATGTTATATGTAAACATGCTCTATAACACACTATAATACCCCTAGATGGATTACCTATATGATAAACATGGACTTTGCAAAAGTGCAAAACGAACGAAGTCTGCAGGATCCAAACCCCCGACCCCTCGTTCGCGAGCCCGAGCTCTTCCCTACTACGCCACATGTGCACTGCGGTTAGCCGCGATGCGAGCCCTCATCCCGCGCGCGCCCGTCAGCTGTGGAGCACGTGAATCAACAGGGCGCCAACCCGCGACTTCCGTCGCCCCTAACTCTGCGCAGAGTTGTATTGGGGTCGAGATACCTGCAGTTTGTTACTACCCAGAGAAAGGCGGTTCTGCCCATATACAACACTTGCGCCGTTCCGACCTACCGTTGAGATAGTATCCTGGTAAGACCTCTCCAAATTTAAAACTCCTTTGGTCAACATATGTAGCCCTGCAAATCTGTGTTTGGTCAATTCCTCTTATAACGGTTTAAACCTCCCAGTGAAATGAGTACCGTTTGATGTCAGTTTTACATTTGTCTGTTTTTAAAAAAGTCATGTTCCTATTTTACAAAAACGATGTCAGCGCTTGTCCGAGGGGAGGTGGTGAAAGTTTCCACGAGAATGTTGAAATCCAGCAAATCTTGCGCAGAACTCAATCACTTGGGTTGCAATCTTCTTCTTCTTCTTCTTCTTCTTCTTCTTCTTCTTCTTCTTCTTCTTCTTCTTCTTCTTCTTCTTCTTCTTCTTCTTCTTCAGTTTCTGTCACGCTTCAATGCGGAATCCGCTATTCTTGTGCCATTCCGCCATCTTTTGGGTTGCAACGTTTTGCACAATTTCACATCACTACAATATTCAGATAGCGAGCAGTATCAGCTTTTGGCAAAGTCGCTATCCTTCTCTTTAGGCACTCTAACCCTTTAAGCTTTGAATTTACTACGCAAAGCATCATTTCAGAACCAAATATGACAATAACAAGCGCATTTCGAGAGTTTTATTTTACGCTCGTTTTATTCGTGATTGTAACAACCATAGTTCTTCTGCCAAACGTCAGTATCTATAATTCGTACAAGGTAAGCAAGTAAAGTTTTTTCATATCCTTCCCATAAAGCACATTGAAGGTAATATCATGCTCTCGCATTCGGTCTCCTAGAGGTATAGATTAAATGTTTGTGTAATCCAGATTAGTTAGTCTCCGAAGTCCCCGAAATAGCTTCTTGAGTTGAAATGTTAAAACGCTCCCTTGCTTCGGCATTGTAAGTTGTTATTCAGCAGTTATAACTTTTGTTCCACACGAGGTTTTTAGGTGGACCTTTCATTGCCTAACGTTTCGACTTCTCGTCGTATTCAGGGGCCTGAACGTGGCGCATCAGTTCTATCTGCGCTCTACCCCACCAAGCGCCTTAACCACCCTGGCATTTCGGACCTATGCTACGAGCACAACAGAGGGGACCAAGTGGGAGAAACGAACTCACCAATTGGATCCACCGCATGAGCTGATGTTACTTGTTAGTCAACCAGTAAGGGCGAGTGAGGCATACCGCACACGACTGCTGCCGAACGGTCCTAGTATGTACAGTTCACAATGGGAGACGATCGGCAGAAAGTCACTCGTAACAGAAAGACACTCATTTCAGTTGTCATTACGTGATTTCTTGTGAAAATCCAGAATGTCTCTATTGCTTTCTTTGTGGAAATATCTCCAACGTCGTTTACTTGATAGATGCCCCCTTACGCGCACTGCAAGAGCCCTTCCCGTTTCTCCCATGTACTTGGCGTTACATGCCAAGCACTCGATCTGGTAAACTGCTCCAACCTTTGTGCAATCGCGTACTCTTCCACTTGGACAAATAACACAGTTTTCCAAAATAGACTTCTGATTGTAAAGCCTATTGCGACTAACCGCCGGCTGATGTTGTCGTTAGGAATGTTCATTAAGATAAGGTCGTCCTGCAGTAGTGCCCTTACAATAGCTCCCTGAAGTTCAGCAGTAACTCTGTCGGAGATGTATTGTAGAACGAGAGACATCTTGTCTGCGCGAGATCTATCATGAGAGTTAGCGTGAGATCTCCTATTACGACTACCGTGTAGCTGTTTAGCATGGCTATATCTAAAGAAAATCGTAAAGTAACGCTTAACTTAACGCTCATTGGAGCCAGTACACATACCAACTGCCACTTGGAACATGTTGCTGATAACAGCTGATGTGGGGTGTGCTGATCTTGCGTGAATCAGGATGTTCTTAGAAGTTGGATTCCGATACCATTTCACGCTATCTACTCCTTTACTAATATGGACTTAATATGGACAGTAATTTTAGGAATGGAAAACGTTTATAGGCCCAAACCAAGTTTGTACTAATCCATTGGGTTGAAAAGTTTACATGACACGTAAGCTTGAAAAAACGTATTTGCAGAAGCTCCAGCAGAACAATCTTGCCTGGGCAAATTGTCACGTAAAGCAGTTGCATGGAGGAAGGCCATTTAAAGATACTGTGAGTTTTTAGTCTTCTAGTATTAAAGTAGCGGTAGAATCTATCGTAAAAGCCGTTTGTAGTTTTTTCGATTGGTCATCGTTAACTTTGTTAATTTTCGAATCTCGCATTTTTAGAGGTTGGATGTCTTAAACTACACAATTCTGCCGGACAGCACTATGTGTGAAAACGTGGATTTCATAGTGGTTGTCCATGTAAGGGTTGCAGATCTAACCAGAAGGCAAATGTGGCGAAAAACGTACGGGAGCATGCAACTAAAAGATAAAGTGGGAACACCATTTGATGCTCTATGTATTCTTTTTCAAAGTTATGCTTTAGTTCAGATACAGTATCCTGTTCTCCATGGGCAAAGAGGATAAAAATGCTAAACATTACGACCTTCAAAAGGAAGCAATGGAGTACGGAGACATTTTGCAGGCCAATTTTTTGGATACATATAGGAATATTACTCTGAAGGCAGGTTTATAAAATTAAGAAAAAAATGCAAAAAAGCAAAGGTGGTCACATCAAGCATGAGAACATTTTCAAATCCCTCGTCTTGGTTAAAGTTATAGGCAACTAACAGTCGAAACTTATAGACTCGCTGAAACTCGAGCTGACAATGTTGAAGTCTTTCTTAGCATCGGAAGGACAGCTCCTTTGCTGTAAACCGCATTGAATACTATGCCGTTTATAGCAACCGTCTCATAGCAAACCACAAAAACTAATCAATTTGCATATGCATTACAGTTGCAGTTTTATAAGTTCAAAATATTGTGGATTCCTTCATCGCTGATACATTATGTTGTGCCACCGCATCTAAGCAAAACAAATTTTTCCGAATGATTCAATTTTAAGCACTTGGCCGAACTACGATACGTATCGACAGTCTGCAGTGAGGGAGTAGAAATTGTCAGAATGGATGACGATGTAGTGTGGGATATCCAGAACTTCTCTACGTTTGCCACTACCAGGCCAAAAAACAGTGGAATGTACTGTTCCAAGTAGGTCTTTAGATTTAAACTTTATTAGTCAATTTAAATTACAAGGGTCGGCAAATTTTTTTTCTTTTTTTGAAGTCCTCCACACTGAATGGAGAGGCGATAAAATGAAAAACAGCATTGACGCGGCATTCGTCCTTAGTTCGAAGAAAAGAGCAAAGTTTTAGAAATCTTCTGGCTTACTATACTATTTTCTAGCGTACTGCGACATCTCTTTGACTGATAAAGCAATGCGTCACTTACACGGAGTTTTGCAACTGACTGACTAAACCTGTAGTTCTGCTTATGTTCGAATGCGTTCCTATGGGCTACTGATTCGATGCAGGGCTATAGACAGTTATTATATTTATTATCTGTCAAGGAACAAGATTGGGGTGGAGGAGTTAAAACTTTTTTCAGCCTTAAATATGACATACTCTGATCTTTCAGGCGCGTCAACCACACACCGATTTGGGAACGAGGATACAAATGGTTTGTTTACGGATTTATATTTATTATATTAGGCTAAGCAACTAAATTCGTGGGTTCATTCGTAGTCACTTTTTCTAGCAGAGTTTATCTGTCCATTTGCGCATCAATCCTTTTGCCCTTTCCACTCCTCGAAACCGTCTTTGTTGTCCCGCCATTCCGATTTAGTGGAAATATTTTCAGCCTTAAATAAAAGGGCACAGAGTCACTATCCGCGAACGCCTTCTTCATGAATACCACCTCGGCCACTCTGCAACTGAAGACAAAACATATGTGCAGCTGTAGAACATGAAGCTGTCCAACGATCGACCGTGTTTAGTTGGTTCAGTAGGTTTCGTGAGACTAACGTCGAAATTGAAGAGAGCGATGCCCTCACCACAGGGAATTTGAATACGTATTAAGTCAACATAATCACCTGCTAATCACTCGGACAATACAGTGCTTTATCCTTTTCAGACAATCCGATACCATTTCACCAATACTCTAGGAGTGGAATGTTTGGATAGCCTGGGCGGGAGCCGAACCAAGGACCTCAATTCGGTGCGGGGGGGGGGGGGGGGGGAGAGGGCGGGGGGCGCAACAGCCGACACCTCGTCTAGCAGGCGCTATCAGCGATAAAGCAGAAACAATCGCAGAGTACGCATGAGCTTAGCTATAAATTTTGAATCTCCAGAGGGCGATTCATGTTCCGCGCTGAAAACGCGCTCCAGAGCAAAAACGACCGGGGATGGCCGCTACCGTCCCGGATCGACGACGATCTTCCTCGCCACACTTCTCGCAGCGGACGCGCTGCAGACATTGTACACCTTAGGCCTAGCGTTGATTTTAGCCGTTGCTTCGAACGCTGCCAACATGACTGCAATTCTCTTCCATGAGAAAGCACTCTTAGAGTCAGACAAATAATTCACACTCAAAGAATTCCCTCATATTAAGGTAAAGATTCGGAGCAACCACAACTGGTTAATGGTGGCACTTTTAATAGTATAATAATATCGGCCAAAAAGTTAATATAGACTATTTCAGGACGCTAAACAAAGGTGAGTGGAATGCGACGTTTTATCCGCCACACTGTCTTGGAATGGTATACTTTGTGTCCGTTGAAGCAGTAAGACGAATGCTCAGCGTTGTTCATCTGCAAAGTTTTTTCTGGGTATCGTCTAATTTGTTGTTTATTATTTATTGATTTACAGGCACGTAAAACACATACATATTTCTAAAAGCAGCAAAAACCCATAACTATGCACATAAGGTATCCTTTCATAAAGGTAGAGTGTAAAAAAATAAGCGGCGATCTATGACCAAATATTTGTGATACTGTTGGTCACCCGTCGTCGCTTAAGCATGCTTTGCTATCTTATTGCATATATTCTACTATTATTGGATTAAAGCAGTAGCTATTTTTTTAAACTGAATATGTTGGAATATGTATTGTTTTAGATTGACGACGTTTTCATTACTGGAGTTCTTACTGAGTCAGCGAATGTGAGCATTACTGATATTGGAAACGTGTTGTTCAAATGGGCCCAACATGAAGTAAAAGACAAGGCAAGAAGGAAGTGCTTTCCCACGCTCGAAGAGTCCCATTTGTACTCGTTTTTCGTAAAAAACCAAATGTTATTTTTGTAGTACATTGCGGTAATAAAACATTGGTCTCATAGTCAGTTGAAATATTGTTTAAAATAATTTCGTTGTTTAAATTGATCCCATTTTATTTAATGCAGACCTGGTTCAGCTTGCTTACCGCTTCTATGTCTTCTATGTGGGCCGCACATAGTCGACACTAATCGTCTGCCATTTTCCAAGTAGAGCTGCATTCAGACTATCCGAGAGCCATTGTCTATAAGTGTAAATGTCTCCAGAACGAGTAGTCTATAGAGTTGAGGTCCGGCGAGTTTTACAGCTTCATATTTTTGACTCAGAGCCCACCACAATTCTGCTCGCAGAATGCAATTGTCGACTCCAATCAACTCCGCTTAAGAATAAATCCTTCTCCTGGAAAATGTTATTCAGCCAATGGAATTAAAATCACATTTATCTTTTAGAATAATATTCCGATAAACATCGGAGTATGTAGACTTTGACATTTTTTTCAACGACAACAAGGGATTTCTTGCCCTTAGATGTTACTCCAGCCCAAACAATCACAGACTTCGTAAACAGTGTTCTTGATCGTAACGACGTTTTGGAATTTTTTCAATCGAAGGCATATGTTGTCGATGACCTTAACTGTTGTGAGAAGCCTAAACAGTGCAAATTTCCTGTGCAGTGCAAAAGTGGGACGTCCGAGAAGTAGCACTTACGAATGAAGTTGAGGAGTCTTTTGCATTTTACAAGCCCAATCTTTCTTGCTGTCTTTGTTAGCATATATCCGGAAAGTAGCCGAACTAACTGCGATGCAGTAGATCTTGTTTCGCAATGTTTCGAACACTTGGCCGTGAGCTATGTAAGCCGGAAGCGTCTTTGTTCAGACTAGATTCGTCGTTCTCCTCTATTCTCTTCTTGATTGTCTTGCGGATGCCAGGTATGTTGATGGTCCGAGCCGGTCGGTTTTTCTAGGCAGATGAAGGTGTCTTTGCCGCATGTACCTCGCGTACATAGTCCCTTCATCGATATGGAGCCTTCTTGCAATCCTCGCTGGTCGAAGTCCTTCGCCTACGAGGTACGCGATGGTGGCTCAATTAGAAGTTGGGCACATAGCTTGTTGAGCACATGTCGATATGCAAGTTGTACACGAAGTGAAGTGCTCGTGTAGCATTCCAGTAATAGCCACGTTATTCTAAGAAATTACTCCCAGAAAACTGAAGACCATACTTTCTAGCGACGCCGTAGAACACGCCGCAAATGTTGTGAAGAATCTGGGAAAAGCCTTCTGAAAACGCATCCACTATTAGGGTGGGCCAAAAGTATTACTTACCTATTTTGATACTTTGATGGTCTTTTTGTCGGCTGGAGGTCTTCTCAGCGGGGACCACAACTCTTCCAGACCGCTCGATCTCTGGCTGCTTGTATCCAGTGAGGCAGACTCCGCTCTCTGAAAGATCTTGAGAATGAGTCTGCCCATCGCGTTGGCGGTCGTCCCAGTGGTCTCTTATGGTCTCTCGGGAGCCATTCTGTGACACGGAGACTCCATCTATCGTCCTTTCGTCGAAGCAGGTGTCCGGCCCAGCGATATTTGGACTTCTTCATGTACTGCAGCGGGTCTGCTAATTGCGACTTCTCCTGCAGCTCCGAGCTTCGTAGGCCTTCTTGCCATTGCTGACGAAGGCTTGTCCTCAGAAACCATCTCTCCAGTGCACGATGCGCAGTTTGCATCGCTCTGGCGATTGTCTTGTTGTCGGGCCAGGCTTCCGTCGCGTAATACATTGCAGGCAGTACAGAGGCGTTAAATATCGAGGCCCTGAGGCCGGCATCCTTGACCTGATCGGCGACTTCGCGAATCGAACTGAAGGCTGCCCATGCTGCGCGTCTCCTGCGGGCGATTTCAGGAAAGTAGTGAGGCAAATTCAACAAATTTCTTTATCTCTTTATAACTCAATTATAACTCAACGGTGCTGAGAAATGTATTCGCCATTAAGGTCAATGGCCTTGCTGCCGTCGATCAACTAACTTCCTTATCCCATCCATCCAGAACTGCTTGGGCCTGGTGCTGACCACTGCTCGTTATGGTTGTCGAGGTCTGCTTGGGTCCTTGTGTCCCTTCCGACCATGAAGTCCTGTAGACTCAAGAAGTAGTGGTAGTTGCATGGAGAGATGTCCGGCGAATACGGTGGGTAAACCATGTGAACGTAGCCCACCTGAGCAAGCTTATCTGTGTTTTGCCAGACGGGGTGCGGCGTTGTCGAAGATGAGGACGTTCTTGAAGCGCTGCGACTGAATAAGTTCGAGTCGCAGGTCCATATCTTCCATTTCGTTTACAACGGCCTTGCGTCCATCGCCGTGCTTTTGGTAAACAGCTTCCGGTATACTGGTCCATGGGCGTAGACCCAAAAACTCTGAAGGTGCTTCTCGCCATGAACGTCCCTCCGAACGAAGGTCGGTAACGGGTCACCAGGCCTCACCCAGACTCGCTGGCAAAGTTAAGGTATAAGACGTACTTCTCATCTTGCGTGACTATTTAGTCCAGGCTGCTCGGAGTTGGGAATTGGGCGAGATTTGCGCGACACAGGTCGACTCGTCACACCGGGGTTTCGGCATGAGACAAACTGCGGTTTTGGCATGCTTCTGGAAAGGGCGAAAGTGGTAACTACTCAGGTGGCCTTCAGTAGGTAGCATGCAAACATACAAATATGATGGGCACGAAACCAGACTTCAGACACGAGATATATGGACACGGCATGGAGAGTCTCATTACATTTGGCCCACCCTAATAAAAGATGAAAGGTACAAACAGCCATGTTCGTCGAAGGGTAAATCCGAGTAAGAGAGTTAGCAGCGGACGTAGTGACAAGGAGCGGACCAACTTGAGGAAAAGGAATGCGAACATAAGTCTCAGCGACTGGTTGTTTGTGTGCGCGTGTTGCGCTGGAGACATCCAACGTAGGCTATCCATCCGTAATCAAATACTGATAAAATGTTAGAAACATTTCCATAAATGCGTTTGTAGGTTTGAGAATTTTATTTAACAGTTTTAATTTTTGTATGCCTCGAAGAGTCGTCAAAACATTGTTTTATTGAGCACAACGTCCAGACTACATTGGAGAAGCACTTGGAGACTATGGGTTCTAACAGTCTCACCATTCGAAATGAAAGTATTTGGCAACCGTGACTTGGAAACAAGGTGTGATGGTAAAGAAATGGAAATGACGCCGATGTCGCACGGACCTGATTCCAGGCTCTTGAAAAGGATTTCCTCTAAGGCAAACCAACTTTTCTATCCCTTCGGGATAGGTGAATCGGTACTAAACCTGTTTGAAAGGGACAACACACGTGTTGCTCAATGAATGGCCGCGCAAGTCAATTTATAGACCAAATACACAATCAAATTGCTTCCTCGACATCAGTAGAAGTAAAATGCATGGCGCACCTCCCCAGATGACTGGGTACCTCCAAGATTTAATATTTTCCCCTTAATGGTGAATAGTTTGCTCGTGAGCCGGAATTTGAAACGGGTCAACTGAAGCGAGTCTACAACCACCTTAGGTAACTAAACATTTAAACATCAGCAATGGATAATCTGAAATTAGGTTGCCTTTCTCTTAATAACCTCGTCACAAACCCCTCGACATACACGTGGATGGGAACAGCTTTAAATTCCGGACTCAAGCTGAGCTTTTGCGAGGCTATTTTGACAGGTTTTAGGAATTGTGAGCTGAGTCTAGTGCCACAGTCAGTTTTTGCTGATCCCCTTTTTAAAGACATGAAAAGAGGTGCGAAGGCGTGAGCGCAACACTCATCAACCTCTACGACACCCCATAAGATGTGCATCGGTGGCGCAATCGTTGGGAGTGAGGAACACACCTGTGGGCTTTTGAGTTCGAATACGCGTACTGCCAATATTTTTGCACATATTAGTTTGTTGTTATTACGCTTCTTCATGATCACAGGAGTCAATCTTAGACCATTATTGCTTAAACACACGAAGCCTCTCACTTTGCGCCTTCATATGCGCTAGCCTTTCAAACATTCATATCTGTACCACCACCATATCATACCGTATCACAATGATAACGTCATTGCACACAAATGCGCTTATCTTAGGGTTGAATATAATGAACCCGGGCCATATCGGTGCGTGAGTGCACTAAAAATGTCGTTCGGACCTAAACGTGTTGTCGGCCGACTACTTTCCACCTTCACACAAGATTTCACTTCTCCGACAAGGAGAGAGATTGCGGTTACCATAAAAGGACTCCTGGACGCCATTCATGGAGACTGAAAGGGACTGCCAGGAAGCAGAGGCGATACAGGTTAGAGGTAGTATAATGAAAGTGGAACCTTCCTACACGTATCATCTAGTTGGTTTCGTAGGTGCGTTTCGATGAGGAGGTGGAAGTGATTGCAGATTATAAGCCAGGCCCACCGGTACCGTATGACAGGCACGGCCAAAACACAGGAGTTCTGCACTCCTGTGTTTTCCCCGTGCCTGTCATACGCGTGAGCGGCCGTTGGTTACGTCGATGTTCACTCAGAACCCTTCTGTACACCCATGGATTACGCGGGCCATTCCTTGCCGGATAGAAGGTTGTTCCTCACAGGTTTTTGTAAGATGTGACATGGTGTGACAAACGCTTGTGTTTTACTTGTTTCATAGTTTTGTACCAATACTGACTGAAAGGGACTTAATAAATAAATAAATATTTATTTATTTTATAGATGTACCATAAGTGCGCTAAAACAGGAACAGAACACAAAAATTTTGCACGCACTCAACAAACTCAACACAATAAGCTTGACACTGGTGAAACAAAAAATGATAATATCAATATGCACTGCAATTGATAAAGTATAGTGTTTCGCAGCAATTCAGAAGCCGAAATAGAAGGAGGCTTTAGTAACGAACCAAAATCTAAGGAGATTAAAAATAAAATGTCAATTTGAATTAATAGGAATTAGAACGCTGATAATTTCACTATGATATTGTTGCAGAGGTTGACTTGGCAGCGCTCAGTATAGCCATAATGTGATTCCGATGTAGTGAAAAATCAGTTTTGAACAGCTTAGTCAAACGGAAGCACCTTGGAGTCTGACCTTACCAGGGAGTCGTCTCAGGCGTAGGTCTGAGTGGGAAAAATGTATAGTACTGCGAGAATCTCACCCTTCATATGGTGGAAAAACATGTTTCGTTTCTGAGTCCATGAACCCAAAGACTTACGGGCACCCGAAATTGGGTACAGCATTGCACCCACACCTACGACAGCCTACCGTAATCGGCCGAAATTTGAAAAACGGGTGTCATATTCGTGATCAGCACCACAGATAACGCCCCCCCCCGTGGGCGAGGTTTGGGCGAAATCGGTTATTATGACTTCGACGGCCCTAGTAACTCGTATCTATCGTTCCCTATTACGCTGGAAAATTACTGTAGATAAAGGTGATTAATGGTAAGGTCATGGTTACCGTTTTTGCTCAAACTTCGCGTTGACCACGAATCTGTCCTTATTTGACAATTCAGGGTGAAATATTAGGTTGAGTCATAAATTTTGAAACAAAATTTGTCTTCCAGCAAAAATAAGATTATACCACAAAGGAAAAACGATTGACTTAAACGTAGTAATTGCCGCTATTCTCAATGAGTTTCTTCTGCTTTTCAAGCACTGAGTGAACTACATCTCTGTAGAGTTTTGTCAGTTTCCACCTAAAGATGTTGTTTGCCGCCGTCGTCACCTCGTCGACTTCGGCGAAGCGCCTACCATGGAGGAAGTGACCCATCGACCGAGGCAGATGACAGTCAGACGGAGCAATGCGCGGGTGTATGGAGGCTGCTTGATTTTGGTCCAACTCAATTCCTAGATTTTTTCCAGCGCCTGAAGTGCCGTAAGCAGTCGGCCCTTGCCCTGGCGGAAGTAATATTGGCTCGCATCGACTTCTTTCTCCACTAATATTTGCTGGTACTAGACTAGTTGTTGGCAAAAGCGAGCGTTTAGAATGGTTTGACTACAAAGAGCAGCTCACGCAGCTCATGGTGCACCGGACACCTATGCATCCACCAAACACCACCAGGAGCTTCAGTTTTTACGTCAGAACCCACAACTCGTTGCGTTCCAGCTATTGCTTTCCGGCTCTGCAGTTGCAGTGAAGCATCCGCCTTTCACTGCTGGTAGAGATTCGATCCGGGCCCTCTCGCTTGAACTGGTGCCGGAGCTATCGGCAGTCAAAAGCACAGCGCTTTACATTGGTTTCCGTCAGCGCATGAGGCACTGATGAAAGCGATTTTGACGACCTTTTATTCTTCTGTAGAAGACGAGCGGTGGTTCGCTGGGAGTAGTGGAGATCAGCGGTGAGTTCTAGTATAGTTTAAGAAGAATTCGACTTGATGGATTTGCGCAGCCGCCCTTTGCTTACAGCGGTAGGTCTTCCCGGGAGTGGTTTCCTTGTTGCTTTTATGGGAGAAAAGGAACCTCTGGTACCATCTCCCAGTAGTTTATTCGGTTAGAAGTAAACTTGCCGGTGACTTCCTGATTGTACTTGACTCCCGCCGACGGATCGCTGCCATGCTTGAACTAATTGAAAACAAAACCACACACTTTTTCACTTTGAGTGGTCATGGTTCTAGAGAATAGAACTTTTCAACAAGGAACTTAACGATTCATAGCTCAAAATAATTGCTAGAAAACAAGCTTTCAAACAAAATATAAAGCTTCAACTGGTTTGCTTTGAGTTCCAGAAAAAACAGAAATGTTGCAAAATTTATGACTCAACCTAATAAATATGTAGGAGGTGTGTAGTAAGCAAGTTGGTAAAGAAAGCGACAATCATGGAAAAACGAAAAAACACTGCAGAGGAGGGAGTCGAACATCTGGCCTAGCACCTGTAAAGCAGAACAGAACAGAACATTTATTGAGCCAAAAGTCGTGCAAAACAAGTTGAACACAAAGAACACTGCAAAAGTTGGCTCTTCAATCACCAGCAAAAGTGAAGAGCAGTTATCGTACCAAAAGAGATACAAAATTATTTGATCACAAAATATTGCTGCAAGATTTCTTTTGACGATTTGCAGGAAAGGATTTCTTCCATTAGTACCGCAAAAAGTGTTTTGTTTTTCAAGAAAACTAACAGTTGACTCACTGGAAAAAGGTACTCTATCAAAATATAGCTGATTCGTTTGTAAATTAACTTGCAGTTAATTTTGAAAGCAGCCCCGCACCCTGCTGAGCCAGAAACTCGCTTACCGCAAGGATTTCCCGGCATCCCATACAACAGCCCGCGCGCACACGCATGCACGCGGACACGTGCTGACGGTACGCTACTGTACCCCCGTCTTCGGAGGCCCGAAGCTCTTTTGGGTACAGGTACTCACCAAAAACGAAACATGTTCTTCTACTATATGAAGGGTGGAGATTCTCGCAGTACTATCCATTTCCCCCGTTCAGACCTAGGCCTGAGACCCTTCCCTGGTTAGTCCGATCATACCTAAGCGTTCATTACGCTTCCATTCGATGCTGCTTCCAGAGAAACTGAGGTAGTCAAACCAGACTTGTAGACGAAAATTGTCTCAATGTAGAGCATGACTCTACGCACTAAATATGTGTATATAATATATAAAGAAAATATAAACAAAAAAATCCATGGTGGGTTCCTCTGTAATTAAGCTCTGAATATTATTCAACTTTAGTCATGAAATCGAAGTAGGATTCACTGATTCACTAAGCGTGAACAAACACAAAACACACTGTGTATCAAAACTTAGTTCCGCATCATTAGTATCACTCTGCACTGTGCAACTGGTATCGACGATCCGAGACTCTTGCACTATTCAGAGAGCAGCACTGCAACGAGCAAATGTGGTAACTCTGAATTTAACTGAACCCTACCGTCTAGACCTCTTGAATTTGCCGATCTAGAAGAAGATGCTTAACTTACCTCAGTTTTTTCTTAAAGACGGGTACACTGGTTGTCTCCGAAATACTGCTTGGTAGCATTTGAAGCCAGTCGTCGAGCGCTTTGACGATCGATTGATGAAGATCGTTGTCGCCGCTAAGGAGCGACTCTATCACTTCTTCTCAGCGTATGCTCCGCAGACTGGCTGCTCGGATCAAGCCAAGGAAGAGTTTTGGAGCCTGCTTGATGAGAAGACAGTAGAGGTACCGTCGAAGGACGTCATCATTGTCTCTGGTGACCTTAATGGGCACGTAGGCGCTACGAAAGACGGGTACAGCTGTCATGGTGGATTCGGCTATGGGTTGCGTAACACAGATGGTGAGTGTATCTTTGAATATGCGGATTCGCATAACCTCACCATAATGAACACCGTGTTTCGTAAACGCAACTCCCACCTTATCTCGTTCTATAGTGGGAACACCAAGATGCAGATAGACTTCGTCCTTATTAGAGATCGTGACCGAAATCTCGTCACAGACGCGAAGATCGTGCCGTATGAAGGTCGCCCCACAGCAGGTCCCTGATCTGTACATTGAAGATCGCTCCTCCGAGGCATGCGGTGCTGCAAGAATCAAGTGGTGGCGAATGAAAGAGAAGGAAGCAGCTGTGATTTCTCGCGTGCGGTTACCGACAGTCACGACTGTCGACGAAACTTGGAAGAAGGCGACCGACGCGATTCGTCAAGCTGCACAGTCAGAACTCGGCATTACGAAGCCTGGGCGACGGAAGGTCGACAAGCAGACATGGCTGTGGACAAACGACGTGAAAGCAAAAGTGCGAGAGAAGAAGTCGCTCTATCACGTGTTTCTCGGCGAAAAGACAGCCGATAACTGGCGGAAGTACCAAGAAGCGAAGAAAGCTGCAAAGAAGGCCGTGGCTGTTGCGAAAGCCACTCATTATGGAGATGTCAACGAGAAGCTCGAGTCTCGCGATGGTGAGCGGTATCTGTACCGACTTGCAAAGAATCGCCATCGCCAGACCGAGGACATCGAGAAGTTCTTCGGCATCAATGATGAGAACGGCCATCTTCTTACAGACCGCAAGAAGGCATTGAAGCGATGGCGTGATTATTTTGAGGAAATCTCTACGGTAGAGTTCCCTCATTCAGCCATCCCTTCAACGGCTCCAACCCACGGCCCCGTTCAGAAGATCACCGTGGAAGAGATTGAAGCGGCTTTGAAGAAGATGAGGCCAGGCAAAGCGACTGGGCCCGATGACGTGGCAGCTGATTTGTGGAAGTCCAAGTACTGGTACCCTGCTGAGTGGTTGGCGAAGTTCTTTAATCAGGTTGTGGCGGAGAAGAAATTGCCTGAGTGTTGGCGCCAAAGTACGACGATCCCGATTTGGAAGAAGAAGGGCAGTCCTGCAGACTGCTCCAATTACCGTCCGATTCGCTTGCTTTCGCACAGCATAAAGATCTTTGAGCGAATTGTTGATGGACGAATTCGAGACATCGTCAAGCTGTCCAGCAATCAGTGCGGCTTCGTGGCTGGCTGTGGCACCATTGATGCCATACACGCCACTCGCCTCCTGATAGAGAAGCATCGCGAGAAACAGAAGGCAGTGCATATCGCCTTCCTCGACTTGGAGAAGGCCTTTGACCGCGTACCGCGTGAAGTGATATGGTACGCCTTGTGACATCATGGAGTTCCCGAAGAGCTCATACAGTCGCGTCTGACGGCAAACTGATGGTCGAAGTGAATTCACGCGTGAGTGCAGCTTGTTCCAAGTGGCGCTCGTTGACTGGCGTGCTCTGCGACAAGAAAATACCAGAGCGCTTCAAGTCAAAGATCTACAGAGCAGTCATCCGGCCAGTCGCGATGTACGGCGCTGAGTGTTGGCCTGCGACTAAGGAAGCTGAAACGCGCCTCAGCGTCGTGGAGACGAAGATGCTGCGCTGGACGGCAGGAGTCACGCGCATGGACCGCATCCGAAACGATGCTATTCGGCAGAAGTTCGGTGTCGCGCCGATAGCTGGCAAGATGCGCGAAGCTCGCTTACGATGGTACGGCCACGTTCGGCGTGGAGAAGAAGACAGCGTCCGCAAGATAGGCCTTAACTTCGAGGTAATAGGAAAGCGGCCTAGAGGGCGCCCGAAGCAGCGCTGGGCTGATACGTTACATACGGACTTAAAAGCGGCAGGTGTCCACCCTGATCTAGCGCTGGATCGGGAAAGGTGGCGTCATGACACCAGAACAGCAGACCCCGCTACGAAGCGGGACAGACGCTGAAGAAGAAGAAGAAGAAGAAGAAGAAGCATTTGAAGCCAAAGAGCTCCCCAGTAAAACAAGGGTTTACTGGGTGTTGGGTGGGTGCTGCAAGAAAGTTTTAAAGAAAATTTACCTGGACGCCCAGTACACCACCTTAAAGTCCAGTATTTCGAGTGCTAATTTTGTTCGTTGAAAATTTTATAACAAAAGCTAATGCCGTTGAAAGTACGCTTGTAAAAGAGGCTGTTTAGATTGAAGTACTTCAGTCTTTCACAATAACTTAGCGTTCGGTTTGCAATTGTTGGTGCGCATCCCCACAAATGCGTTTTAGTCAAACCCTTTCCAGTTTTCGCTGCATCCTTCTAGGATCAGTAGATACCTAAGCGTTGTATAGTCTTATTAGGGCAGGTGCTTCGTTGCACTGGATGCTTCTAAGAATGGAGAAGAGCGCGGAGAGAGCTTTTTAAATAATTACCTCTATGTGGGACCTAAAATCTAGACGAGAGTTAAGACAAATGCCTAGACCGCACACTTCGGTTACACTTCTAAATGTCAAACCATGATGCCTATATTCAGCCTTATTGTCGTTACCGAAATGTAGAACACATGACTTTGAGATATTTATCGAAAGATGCCAGGCTGCAGCTCATTCCATCACATTTGTAATAGGTTGAGAAAGAGCCTGGCAGATCTCTTTACGTGGTTACATGCCCCGTATGTCTTGATATCATCGGCAAAAATCTACACTTTTACGGCCGAATGTGTTTTATGTCTTCGTGGCAGATCAAATGTGTAGATGAGAAAGGGTAACGAGGACAGGTCTCCACCCTGAGGGACACTACTGAAGCAGGGATACCTCCTAGAAATCGAGTTCCCGACTTTGACACCCATAGACCTGTCCGATACGTAAGAAAAAGAACCAGCGTAATAGCTCCCCTCTAACGACGACACCGTCCGTAAGATTGGCCTGAACTTTGAGGTCCCTGGAAAGCGGACCAAGGGACGCATGAAGCAACGTTGGCTAGATAGCTTGAACTTGGACCTAAAGTTGGCTGGTGTTCACCCTGATCAAGCATTTGATCGGGAGAACTGACGCCACTACACCAGAAGAGCGGACCCCGCCACCAAGAGGGACAGATGCTAATGAAAATGATGATGAATATATGAGACTTTTTATTCCCAGAGAAATGATATGGTGCATATACGCATCGTTGAAAAACTAGCACATGTGAAGGTGCAAATAGACAGCCTTGGTTTGTCGTAAGCATCGATGGTCTGAAATTGCCGTCTGTGATTATGAGAAAGCGTAATAACCACAAACTAAAACGTGCAAAAATATTGGCAGCACTCGGGCTTGAACTGAAAAGCCCACCAGTGTGCTCCTACGAGGCGATACTCCTACCCACTGCGCCACCGAGGCACGTAAGTAAGTGTCGTAAAGGTTGATGAGTGTTACGCACACGCCTTCATATCCGTTTTTCAGGTCTTTAAAAAACGTTCACCAAAAACTGACTTTGGTTCTGGACTCCACTCATCGCAAAGGCTCATCATGAGTTGGAAACCTTTCCTTGTTAGTACTGGCCTGTTCATTACGTACCGTTGAGCACTCTTTCCACCGCTGTCTATGATGAGCTCCTTCTTCGCACTCCTTTCTAGAAATATTCATAACTTTCAAGCCATTCATGAACGTGCAGGTTTTTGGACACTCTCTTGTAATAAACATGCCCCTCAGGTTTATTCACGTTGCTTCCGCAGTGTAGATCACAAGTCCTCTTCGGCCCCCACATAACGAAACACAAAAGTAAACATAGCGATTTTTTATTAACAGTACGAGGAAACATAGAAAAGACAAGAGGACCACGAAAAAAGGCCGAGGGAAAGGAGGACTGAGGAACGGGATTCCCTCAGGGGCGAGGAGGCGTCGGAGGCGACACCACGCGACCGGCGATCCAGACGTTTGTTTACATCCTTCTTTTATACTCTGATCCCCGGGTAACATGTGGCACGGAAGGCTAGAACGTCCGGTGGAACTTCTAACATGCCAGGTAGGAAAAGTGGCGGTGGTCTTATGGGAGCCACGATACACTCTAGTTCGCTTTTGTGGCGGAACCCACTGCAGGGCTGATCTTGGCAGGAAGTGCACCGGCATAGGTGTGATGTGACCGGCCCAACGAAGTCGGCGTTGCGTAACAGTTTCATAGAAGTTGCTACAACGCTAGCGTCATAAAATTCCTCGTTCATCAAGTGATCCAGGTAACATGTCTTCATTATTCGTCTCAGACACCTGCAGTGAAAAGGGTTGACACGTATAATGGTTTTAGCCGACATCTTCTACGCTTCGCTGGCTTTTGTTGCAGTGAGGACGGCTATCGTAGAGCACAAGAGTAGCTTGACGCTATTTGAAAGCGAAGATGACACCCATGTGTAGTGGCTTAAACCTCCGGAATACCGTTGTCGCCCTCGGAATACGAGAGCGAACGTCGGCCTCGGCATCTCCATCACTTAGAAGTAGTAAAAAGTTTACTTGGGATATGCGGCCTCGCATCTCCATCAAGTGAACTCACTCACTTGGTATCAAGTGATGGAGATGCCGAGGCCGCATATCCCAACTAGGTGAAATTGTTTACTACTTCTAAGCACTCTGCCAATACACACGCCGTCCCTAACGGCTCATATTTCCTACATGCAAAATCCGTTTAGAAGAATACTAAGCATAATAAGGAAAGCTCGCAACAATTCGCTTAGTTTGCTTTTTTGTGATGAGCACTAGAATTTCTAAAGCCCACAAGATAAAGGTCCCGTCATCAAGGAAACAGAACCGGGCTAAATTATTCCCTTAGTAGTATTCACAGTGTTTAATAAAATCAATAAGGAAGAGACTTCCTGCACCTGTCAGTCAACTGCTTCAAAATTAAGGACAGTAGGGCTGCTTTTTCAGAGATTTTCTGAGATTTTTGAAATTATTTTGTAATCGGTTGTCCTGCGGTGTAGAGTGTCATTCACCCACGTTCAAGTTCAGCTTCGGGTGACTGGTGGACTATCTCGGCATTCACCTTTAAGGTCAGTTGATAACTGTCATGTTCGATCTTGTCTCAATCTCTTCTTAAGATTAGTACCCTGTAGGATGAAATGGTGTTTGGGAGGACACTTTCATAAATGTTTTCGACTTTTTTACTCTGACGGAGGTGAGGTAGCCGAAACGTAAGCCGAGTTGAATAAACCTGATAACAACCTTGGCTACCAGCTCAACAATTCAACATCGATCTGAAATCAATATGCCAAGGTTTATCGAAAGTCGAATTTGGGCTATTTTTAATCCAAGTTTTTCCCTTCTTCTCTTGATAAAACCCCTCATATGGTTCCAATCAGTTGGTTCTGACAAGACATTACCCCACAATGGCAAGGCATTCCCCCCCCCCCTAAGGCTTAAATACATTTTGCTTCTCCTTTCCACATGTAATTAACAGCGTGCGGAATATTTTTTGATTTCTTAGGCTTTAAACCAAATCTTCACCTACATGGTAGAGGCAATGGCTCGTTCGACTCCTTTCTCCACTAACTCTTGCTGGATCTACTCGAGTTGTTGGCGAAAGCGAGCGTCGACGATGGTTTGACTACATGGAGCAGCTCCCAGTGCATTGAACCACTACACATCCACCAAACGCACTGCAGGGTCTCCTTCGGTGGAACTCCGGTTTTGACGTCGGAACCCCCAGCTCGTTGCGTTCCAGCAATTGCTTTCCAGTTTTGCGCTTACAGTAATGCATCCGCTTTTTACGCTGGTAGGGATTCGATTCACTCTCACTTGAAACGGTGTAGGAGTTCTCGGCAGTCGGAAGCAAAGCGACTTACTTGGGTTTCACTCAAATGAGGGTTTGACGAAGTCGATTTTGGCGACTATCCAATCTTCGTCCTAGTATAGTTGAAAAGAATTCGATTTGATGGATTTCCGCAGACGCCCTTTGTTTACAGCAATTGGCTTTCCTGGAGTGGTTTACCTTTGTTGCTCCTCTGAGTGGAAAGAACCTCTGGTACGATCTCCATCGACCTCCTGATACGATCTCCAATAATTTATTCGGTTAGTAGTGATCTTGCCGGTGACTTCCTGAATGTGCTTGACCTCGTCGCTGGGTTGTTGCTGAGCTTGAACTAATTAGAAACGAAATCACACACTTTTTCACTTTGAGTGGTCATCATTCTAGTTAATAAAACTTTTAAACAACGAAAGCAAAATTAACTATCTATAACTCAAAATGATAACTAGAAAACAAGCATTCAAACAAAACATTATAGTTTAGCGAGAAACTTTGGTTTCCAGAAAAAAGAGAAATGTTGCAAAATGTATATCTCAACCTGGGAGTTTACCTTTTTTAGATGGACGACGTCATCGACAACTTCACGTCATTCATCATTGGCGTTCTTCTTCAAGCAGCAAAGTTGAGATAGTTGATAATGCCAGCGACATGAGGAGATGGGTCAAGTTCACGAAATGACCAAAAGTGGAGTCTTGAAATCATGGATGATTGCAACTCCTATTTTTTAAGGAAATTACTAATTTATTATTGTACTACCAAAAGTTGCTGCTTAACACTTTTTCCTTAGAACTTAGAACAACCGTCTTGAAGTCGCCAGCTTCATTCTCATGTTTCCACTGCCTATTTTTGGATGTTTTGATAGCTATTCGGTAGGAGAGATACTGCAACACCTTCGGATAGCATCGCCTTTATGAGAACATACAACAAGGATGCGCAACATTTGCCAAGCCTCTACATATTTTAAGTACTAATGCAAGAAGGGGCAATGGGTGTTGCAGAGCTTGAGATAACCACTCTGGACGTTACCGCCTCCTCATACTTGGGTAATTAAAAGTTTATTCTAAAGATTTTACAATAAAAATAAGAGCTTGAAGTGGTTGAAGCGACAGAAAGAAAATCCTCCAGAAAGAGATCCACAGAAAGAAAAAAGGGCGTTCAGAGCCGGAACGCTGTGGTTCTACAGATAGTTCCTTTTATATGTGCTCGTATAAGGAGAAACATCTTTGTGAGAAAAGCATTTTACAAAACATTCCTTCCGCCAAACCAACTATCTCTTGACATCGCAAGGCTAAGCATTCACAGCATTTAACAGCATTTGCAACGTCTACAGTATCAAGAGATTTTTTTACTAAAACAGAATAACTGAGTCACTACGTAGAACTAACTGGTCTAAAAACAGAGAAGACATTCTCTAGAATGAGCTCAAGACAGAAGAAATTCTTCAAAAAGCTTTGTGGACGTATGTATAACTCTCATACGCTACGGTGTAACGATGCTCTCTATTGGGCTTGTGCCCACTCTCTTCGCTTCGGGTTCTTAACGAATTAGGTAACTGGTTCCATTCTGTGTTTATGAACGGGATTACTATTAAGTTGGCAGGAAAGCTCAGGCGGTTCTTTTATGGTTGGGCCACTTCTTCTTCGAACGATAATAACGTTCTCCATTCCCATTGGATTGAGTAGAAATAAGGACCAGTTTGAGTCAGCACGCTTTTCCCAGTGCGATTGTTTGACTAATTCTATCGGCGAGACAACTGTTGGTCGAGATGTTCTAAATTCTAGAAAAGTTGTTTTTACGTCCTGCCGGCGAGGTAGTTATGCAAGTGCTTGAAAAGGTGGCTGTCGGTTGGATCAAGGTCTTGAGAGTATGGCGGGGAAGGCACAACTTCAACTCTAGGTTCGTTTGATTTTCGCTTGATGATTTGTGAGATGTCTGGCCGGGCCTTGTCGTGCAGAGGAGTGGGACTTCTTCTGTTGACCAGTGCCGGCTGCAGCTCACGCAACTTTCGGTCCTTTTCGCCGGTTTCGTCACAATAGGACTCTACGGTCTGGTTCCAGAAGGTTGTAGTGAATCACGCCATCCATTAAATCTCACACCTTCACGGTACGCGCTGGCTCTGCCTACGTTAATCTGAGGACCGAGCTTGATCCACTGCCAACTAAGTTTCGGTCTTTCAAGCGTATGGCATCTAAAACTTTCTTATCATATTAGTGGCATTCTGAATTGTACTTCATAACAAAACGAATTTGGAATGTATGTTTGCTAACTGATACTATCTCACGTCTGTCTTATACAGCGTAATAAATTGAATTGAATTGAATCCGCCGACCATCACATAGCTACCATCGTCTTCTTCTGGTGGGATTTTGACTTGGGGAAGCGCCTGGGAGGTTAGTCAACTCAACTCACGTTATGATCTTCTTCGGTTCTCACTCAAAAACCGCTTTTCATCACATGTGACGACTCGAGCCAAAAATAGGTCGTTTTGATACCGGAGAAACAAAGAAGCACATATATCGAAACGCGACATTCAGTCGAACCGTGGGGGACCCACTTCTCGAGCCTTTCACCTTTCCGATGCGTTTCGAACATCCTGTAACAACCGTTTTACTGACTTGCGGACCTTCCGCAATCTTACAGACTGTTACGATGTATCATCTTCCACGGAGGCCTTCCAATCGTCGTCCTATATTGCTGTAGACCCGCCGCTTCGAGTTGCATCTTCAAGGTTGAAATCTCCAGAGCAAAATTTCTCAAAATGGACGGTCCTTTACCCAGCACTCGCGCTTTCGAAACAGTTCAATAATTCTTCGTAGAAAGACAATTATTAAGCATAGAAAAGTAAACAAATTATTTCGCCAGATAGAGCAAAAAATTCGTGCTAGATGTTATACAAAAATGCTTGGTCGAATATTGATTCAGTATTAAACGAATGAAAAGCGATTGAAACCGAAACCGCCAGAACCTTCCGGCCAACCTAATCGAAATATCCTAATCACATTGTGGCTTAATTTCACTGTGGTCCATTTTATGCTTTGTGTTGCATGTTCGAGGAAAGTCGCGAAAACAGATGTGCATCCAGCTCGGTTGTTCCAATAATGCTTGCAAAGCCGCTTTTGTTCCATCTTCATTGGTAGAAAACTTTATCGTATTCAATTTTGTCAATTTTTAGGTCGTTAAATAAAAAGTGAAAAGTGAAAAAGTGGCCATTTGCGCATTTGTTCTCTCCGCTTACATTTAAAATTTTTTGCCCAGTTTTTTATAGCGTTTGGAAAACAATGTTCTGTACTACAAGATGTTGGTCCTATTTGCACATTTATCCTCTAATGATTTTTGGGTCATCAAATTGGGACGTATGAAGGAGAAGGTTTGTTTTTACCGACAGCTCCTGCTCTGTGATTGGACTTTTTTGCTTAGAGTTTTATATGTCGTTCGGAAGAGGAGGTCTTACTGTATAAGAAGCTGTGTCGCGTTTATTGGCTCACGCTGGTTTCTGTCGAGTATCAACAACTGAACAAGGAGAAGTAGTTATTGGGGAAGATGATTTTTCTCTTTCTGGAATTTGGACAAATGAGCAAATAGGACCAACACGTATTCTTGTAATACAGAACATTGTTTTTAAAATGCTATGAAAAACTGCGCAAAAATTCCAAACCTAAGCGGAGAGATCAATTGCCGCAGGTGGCCACTTTTCACTTTAACGACCTAAAAATTGACAAAAATCAGGATGAAAAAAGAAACGCAACACACGCTTGGATAGCACAAATCATTTTCTTTCGAACGCTTTATAGCGCTGTGGACGCTATAAAGCGTTCAAAAGAAGGGCACGTGGAGCGCCGGCTGTCGCCTGCACCGATACCAAGTTCCTGGTACGGATTTCCCGCCCAGGCCAACCAAGCCTTCCATCCCTCCGGGTCGGTGAATTGGTACCAGACTTGTCTGGGAAGGAAAAAGCGCTGACTTGTTCATCGGCTGGCCACCGCAAGCCATTGTATGACCAAATACGCATTCAGCTCGCCTCCACGACATCGCGTAGAAGCAGAATGCGTAGCGCATCCCAAAGGGATTGAATAACGCCGTCCTTTATCCTTTTATCCTTTATAGCGCTGTGTAAGAGACCGCCGGCGAAATCCGCAGTGAATCGTTGAAAAAACGGAGGGGACTTATGGAACAACCTAATATTTCTAGATTAATGTGGTTTTTAGCTAATTTTTGCGATTAGAAATGAAAGTCCCAGGAAGCAAAAATCAGCATTTTCGACAGCTGATCTTTTCGCATTTCTTCGTGACGAAGAAGCAACCGAAACAGCGCGAAATATTTGCGAGGTGTACAAAGAAGTTGGGCTCCAGGACCTAACTCCAACGCGACGTCGCGCGCTAGCCGCGTGCGACGTCGCGGCGCTGAAACGGGGACGTGTGTTCGGTGAAGCATGGTTAGCCACGGAGCACGAAATGTTCTCAATGTTTAAGGTCCCAGACCACATTTCTAGCAAGGAACTTAAGATCCCACAGAATGTGGTAGGCAACAGTTTGCAGTAGAACAATTGATCCGAAAATTGGTGATAGTGACCTTTTCCCGTGGTATAACCATAATCACGGGTAAAAATTGACAGAAGAAGTTGTAGATGGCAAATGCTGTCGCTATCCACATGCCCAGGATTCCTGTATAAACTGTCACTGATCGTCCTATTGAAACCACATTCATATACCATCTCCAAGAAACGCTGAAATAAGGCAAAGGCGTGCAGCATGTCCCTGTAGAAAGCGTTTGTAGCAGTGATGAGCGGATTAACCGTGATCCGTTATCCGTTATCCGGTTTCCGGGGGGTTTTGGCCTATCCGTTTTGTTGTTCGTTATCCGGCGATTCTGTGCCGGATAACGAACAACAAATTAGCTGAATCTTAGCTTTGGACGTGATGATGGGCGGTCTATGTACAGGATCCTTCACGATCATAAGAGTGGCCGTCAGAAACAACAGAATTATTCAAATCTATAAGGGTGAACTAAAGTTTCCTCACTTGGAATCTGGCTACATAGTTTTACAGATATCTAACTTCCAGCCTTACAGAAGGCCCGCTAAGCCTGCACCATACGTATATGAGGCCTACTTAGCACAGCATTGTGCATTCATCTCAAGTCATGCGCTGACCAAGAAGGCATATAAGCTGCTCCTAGTAAACGCCAAAAGTGGAGGGCCGCATCCTGGGAAGAATTTTTTGACGCAGATCTTTCCATCGTATCATTTGTGAATACACGATTGCCGTGTATTCAATTTGATTTCAGGTGGTAATGGTACCTTTTTAGCCATATGCTGTCGTGAATTATCAAAAAATACTGCAGTACAGCAATGAATACTAGCAAAAGAAATAGGATTAATCCAAATACATAGAGTAAGCAACTTCCCCATTAAAAATTTTAGGGGAGCACTGAACTACTGAACAAACTTGTAGATTTGTTTTAATTTGTGAGTTTTTTTTTGTGAAAGTTGTCTGCAACATGGGGAACACCTCCGTTTTGAGGCTGGGTTGGATATTCTTCCTCTGCTCTAGAAGAGATGGGTCGGATATTCTTCCTCAGATCCAGAAGGTCTGGATGTCATAACTTTTTGAGTGTGTGTTTGTCGTACACAATTGCTTGCAGTTACTATCCAAAAGTATTTTATCCATCCCAGATAATTCCACGTTGAAGTACCTAGGATCTTGGGAGGCTATTGAGCAACAACAACAACAGTTCATAGCATGTGTAGGACAAGGTCGATATGTGAATTTTGTTGTCTCCTGCCTTCTTCTTTCCAGAGACATCGGAACAATTGCTCTTCCAAGGACTATTCTATTTTTCAACTGCTCTAATTGAAAAAAGTTAAGCGCAGAGAAAGGCTGATAAATAAGACAATCCAACCGTCTTCTTAGAAACAGGTGAAAGGCGGGCATGTTTCCGTGCGTTTGTCTTCCTACGGATGGGCAGAATACCACATAGAGCGTCATTAATGCGGCGACTGCAAAACGTTTAAAAAACACTACTAAAATGGCTAGAGATAGCTTATAAATTAACAGTGCTTTAAGCCCTGATCTGTTGTTAAAATTAGTGCAATTTAAAGCGAGTTTTAATTTTTGTTGTTTGTTCGTTATCCGTTTTTCCGTTATCCGGCCATTTTCGGGCAAAATTATCCGTTATCCGTTATCCGGTTTTCAAAATTTTATTATCCGCTCATCCCTGGTTTGTAGCCGTCGGAAGCATCGGACCGCGACAACTGGTCCAATTTCGTCGCGCACCGTGCGCGACGCCAGGGGGTTCGCGCGGCGTTGGAGTTATGTCTGCCCCCGAAGAAGTTGCCATATGCAAGTGTACAATACAGAAATGGTCTGCGAGTTCAAGGACGGCGATTTTGATCGCGAAGACAGCCTTTCGGAATTCGATGAAGAGCATCTCAACACGCTCTTAGAAGAGAAATGTCACCGAGCAATTCGTGAATTAGCCGACAAAACTGCGAGCAAAACAGTTCTTGTTCTTCCCAAACGATGCGATTTGCCCAAAAATTGTGGGCCTTGGTGCCCCATGACCTGAATGAAACCAACAATGAACAACGTCTTCAAATTGCTTCACAACATCCCACCCGGCATCAAGCAACACGCGGCCAGAAACTGCTTGTTTTGTACCGATTCACCAGAGGAGATGAGAAACTGCTTACTAGCCACTGCAGAAGGTACATTAGTTAGTGCAGGTAGTCAAAAGTAATAAATGATTCCAATAAAAGTTTGCTTAGGTGTAACCATTTATGTATTCTTCACCGACTTTTTATGGAAGTCAGTTGCTAATGATAAGTGGAACAATATAGGTTTTTGACGTAGTTGAATGGTCTTTTGTTTTATGGTCGTGCAAATAGTCATAACATTTTCCGGGATACCTGCACTATGCATTCGACTCTTCTATAAGGTCACGCGCGACTACTGATGCCAATTTATTTGTATACCAGCCGTCCGTGCGGCCTCTCGGCCGCACCGACGGCTTCTTGACGGCTTCGCCGTGGCAATAACTTCTCATCATCAATTGTAGCTGACACCTTTGTCATGATTTCTTCAGGAAGAACATCTTAACTACGTCGATCAGGGCAAGTTAGAAAAAAGCGAAAAAATGGACGACTTCCACAAAAACGCTTATTTGCCCAATATCGATTGATGGCGATCGATCAAAAACGAACCTCAGATTCGTGTTCAGCGACCTCGATTACCCCTAGGGGTAAAGTTTCGTGCCGCTTGTACGACATCCACAAAAAATCGATAATATCGATCGATATCGATTGGTCGATTTCAGATTCGTGTTCAGCGATCTTGATTACCCCCAGAGCTAAAGTTTCGTGCCGCTTGAACGACATCCTCAAAAAAATCGATAATATCGATCGATATCGATTGCCTCCAAAAACCCCTCCCGTCGATGATCATCTAAATGCCCAGGCACGGTTGCCGACGTGTTCGGCACGTCTACGGCTCGCCATGCACGGTTGCCGACGTGTTCGGCTGCCGCGCTCCAACTCAAGTGTGACGGAAACACACACAAACACACACACACACACACACACACACACACACACACACACACACACACACACACACACACACACACACACACACACACACACACACACACACACACACACACACACACACACACACACACACACACACACACACACACACACACACACACACACACACACACACACACACACACACACACACACACACACACACACACACACACACACACACACACACACACACACACACACACACACACACACACACACACACACACACACACACACACACACACACACACACACACACACACACACACACACACACACACACACACACACACACACACACACACACACACACACACACACACACACACACACACACACACACACACACACACACACACACACACACACACACACACACACACACACACACACACACACACACACACACACACACACACACACACACACACACACACACACACACACACACACACACACACACACACACACACACACACACACACACACACACACACACACACACACACACACACACACACACACACACACACACACACACACACACACACACACACACACACACACACACACACACACACACACACACACACACACACACACACACACACACACACACACACACACACACACACACACACACACACACACACACACACACACACACACACACACACACACACACACACACACACACACACACACACACACACACACACACACACACACACACACACACACACACACACACACACACACACACACACACACACACACACACACACACACACACACACACACACACACACACACACACACACACACACAGACACACACACACACACACACACACACACACACACACACACACACACACACACACACACACACACACACACACACACACACACACACACACACACACACAGACACACACACACACACACACACACACACACACACACACACACACACACACACACACACACACACACACACACACACACACACACACACACACACACACACACACACACACACACACACACACACACACACACACACACACACACACACACACACACACACACACACACACACACACACACACACACACACACACACACACACACACACACACACACACACACACACACACACACACACACACACACACACACACACACACACACACACACACACACACACACACACACACACACACACACACACACACACACACACACACACACACACACACACACACACACACTTGCTCCTTTATATATAGTAGGAAACTTGGAAGTGCTGAAGGATAAGGCGACTCATAAGGACTGAACAACCACGATTTCCCTCCTTATCAGTTTTGAGTCTAACAGATATTAGTTCAAATATCTAATTTTGGTAGGCACCAATGGATGCGTCTGCGGCAAAGCTTGTAAAAATGGTTTTATTACGTTGGTTACCTGCAGAGCACAACACGAATATCATATCACAGCAGGTTATATAGACAATATGCAGGGGTCACTAAAAATATCTGCGATAGTAGCCTATGGGTTACCTCTGCCTTTGAAAGGGGGCACCGCGCCTAGAACGCACTACTTGAGCACAATCTCCATTACCTACTCACGGTACCCCTAAGTTGTGCCTGTGGATGTTACCCAATGATACTTATCTTAGAGTGCTCGCCTAAGTATGCCGAGGCATATCATTCCTTCCTAATTGGCCAATATTATACTACTATGCATATACATTCATAAATGTAGACCCTAATTGGGTATTCACAAAACAAATTTTATTTTTAACTTTATTTTTCATGTTAACAATGTAACAGATCCTGGCGATCTCCATCAATGCAAATCAATGCAACTGAGAACAGTGCGGGTCTAGGTTTCTTAGTTGCTGTTATTGTCACTTTTTTAGAAATTGAATTGACAGGAATAGATAAAAGACAGACTGACATTTTCCAGTATATGACAGATCTAGGTTATCAAAATCTTAACGATCGCAGATAGCAGTATCACAAAAGTTTCTTACTGAAGCTTTAGCATGTTCCCCCTCTGTTCCATTATCTGGTAATTGAAATCCTAGCTGTACCAAAAAACCTGTACAGAACCTTGTGCATGCATTGTCTTGAGCTGTCGTCTTCCTTTTTCGAGATATAGTGTGCCGGGTTTTGTTCTTTAGAAATGCTGGCAAGCAGCACATCTATGACGAGCTTACTTACAAATCGAAAGTATAAGTCTATGTCGAAATGACCGCTTTCGCTGAAAATTTTGCTGTTTTTAATACTCACTTTTAAAGCTATTATATCTACTCATCTGTTGTGAATATCCAACTAGGGTCTACATCTATGAATGTATATTAGTATACTGCAGAGCAAATAGGAATGAACACGTCGGCAACCGTGCATGGCGAGCCGTGCACGTGCCGAACACGTCGGCAACCGTGCATGGCGAGCCGTGCACGTGCCGAACACGTCGGCAACCGTGCATGGCGAGCCGTGCACATGCCGAACACGTCGGCAACCGTGCATGGCGAGCCGTGCGCGTGCCGAACACGTCGGCAACTGTGCATGGCGAGCCGTGCACGTGCCGAACACGTCGGCGGCACGAAACTTCGGCCCTGGGGGGTAATCGAGGTCGCTGAACACGAATCTGACGTCGGATCAATCGATCCATCTCGATTAACATAAAGGTCAGAAGGCCTAGGGAAGAATAGGAAACCCGTAGCGGCCATGGCGTCCTATTCTCGGGGTTTGGGGGCGAAGCCCCCAACCAGTCGTAGGCGGCTGCTAGGCACGGTAAAGTAATAAATCAATTATTACAATTGGTTAGAGACACATTTGTTGATGAACCACCAAACTGGAGCATCAGCCGTGAGTACCCATGCAAAAGTCTGCGCTGGATCTGTTCTGAGGGGAGCAGACGGACTTTAATAGCTTTCTTTGCGTGTTCTCTTTGGAGAAACTAGGACTTGACTAACAGCTGTGCTGGTTCTCTAAAAACTTATGGAACCAACGTTGTACTGTGCATTCGCTGACAGTTCCTTCGCCGCGTACTTCGTTGATGTTTCGAACGGTTTGAGCGGAAGCACAGCCCGGTTTCAATTCGTAGAAATAAATTTGGCGAAAATCGCGTTAGGACATCTGAAAATAAAAACAAATTATTTTCAAATAAACTATTTGAACTAAATTCCATATATATATATTTAGATTTATTTATTTATTTATTTATTTATTTATTTTTCTGTCATGTTATAGAATAAGCCTTCCAACAATGCTTAATACCTTATGTTAAAAATCTTAGCATTAGTTTATTTAAAAAAGTGTTGGAGCCAATGAAGCAAAAAACCTGCATTTTTTTGAACCTGTGTGAGCGGCTCTGGAGTAATCAGGGATGTCAGCCCTATTTGGCTTAATAGAGTGGATGAAATTAATGTAGCTTTGAATTTGATATTCTCCAAAAGGAAGTAATCTTATTTAGGCTTTTGTAGCGCTCCTGTATTTCATGACCATACATGGTTACCCATAAGTCCTACAACAAAATTAGGCGACCTTATTGGTTGCCTTTTTCCAGTTGCAAAAAACCGAATACCAACTGTTTGTAGCATATACTTAGTGCTATACTTTTGGAAAGTATCCTGGTTGTAGTTGCTCTTATTACAACGTAATGCGCTCTCACGTAAAACCGTATATTCTTCCCCCACCCGTGGTGGAGCGCTCCCATTCCGATGTGACTAAATTTTGAAAGACTGGTTGCTGGACATACGATATAATGGTATTGAATAAGGCAGTTCAGAGGCTTCTCAAAAGTAAATATTAGATAAACGGATCTGAGCTACAATAGAAGAACGCTATTAATTTTCTGGTCATACACGATGCAACAACCAGCTGGAACAAATGCAATATTTAGCCATGTGGGTAATCTATTACTAAGCAATATGTAGTTTCAAAAAACTACAAGGAAAGTTCTACAAGCCCATAGGTGAGGCGCAGACTCAGCTATGAGAAGAAAAAAGTACAGAGAAAAATTTGTAAGCGCAGTTGGAGCGGGTCGTTCGAAATGGGTATTCAGCCTCTGCCTCATTTGATGAAAAATTTCCCAAAGATCTCAGAAAGGTCAAAATAATAGTGCGTTTATAGCACCTTTGCTGGAACCTGATGATATGAACACAACGGCCACGCATGTCAGTTTTTTGTCATACACGATTTTCCAAAATGTTTCCCCTCACACCCTAGGTTTTCGTGTAAAAAGAGTGAAAATCAATAACAATATTCGTTTGATGGGAACAAATACATAACACCATATATTGCAAGCTCAATCGCGCTGTTTAAAGACAAAATGCACATTCTAGTAAAGCGATTCCTGTAACAGCAAAAGAAAAGGACGTGGTAGCGGTTCTCATTCCATCTGCAAAATATTGCACCTGCGAAAGACTAGCTGTGAAATTTCTGAATCTTTAGATTTTCAATCTTTCTTTATTAACCATTTTTAAGCAAATGTCCTGCTATATAAAACCGAGAAGAACTATTGTTCAATATCTTCTTTGGAAAGAATAAGAAATAAAACTCGTACGAGGTGCTGCGACGCGACCTGCAAAGCAACCGACACGATCTGAATGCTCTTATCAATCCAGGAGTGGTCCCTTAAAAATAATACCTCTTCACCATAATCTACTGTCCATGTGCTAACATTGTTTAAAATTGTACCAAATTTGGTGCATTCTTAGCCTTTTAATACACCTATGTTTTTGTTGCAGGACTTATGGGCAACACTTTAGAAAGCTTAAACAGCCTAATCAAGGAAACAATTTTGTAAAACTTAGGAAATTTTAATAATACGGGAAGCAATTCACTTTAGACTAAGAGGTGATAAGACTTCTTATTACAGCAATTGTGAGAGAAGATTAACAGATTGAAGGACCAAAATCGATCACCAGTGATTTTTGCCGTTCATTCCGTCGTGTGGGATATGAGACCATGACCAGGTACTTCTATAACTTAACATCACTATACATTTTTACTTGGTAGGTCTCATTTGCTCTATGGTAGTCCTATTACTGAGCTTTCACTCAGTGCTGGTGGAACAACGGTGGGTTCGGTTTGCTTCAGTAGGATTCACCTTGGCACTCTTAGGAATTCGTTGAAACTGGCTGAGTTGGAAACCCAAGTCTTTTTCGAGATGAGGGCTGATGTTAGGCGTCGAACTTATTTCAGGCCTTGAAAACGACGAAATTGTCGAAACGTCAGGCCCAAGTAAACGTTCCGTCATATCAAACCTGCGTCGCACAGAAGTATTGAAACAATTCAGACATGCCCAGGTTTCATGACAGTCGAGCATGGAGAAGGATCAAAACATAATTGTGTCATCGCTGAATACGAAGTGGACCACCTCTCATTTTTAAGTACTTCCGCGGTTGCTGTTCTTTAAGAGGGCCAAGGTGAATCCAACTGAAGCAAACCGAACTAACTGTTGTTCCACCAGCACTGAGTGAAAGCTCCGTTATAGGACTGCCATAAAGCAGATGAGACCTACCAGGTAAAAACCTATAGTAATGTTAAGCTATAGAAGTACTTGGTCTTGGTCTCATATCCCACCCGCGGAATGAACAACAAAAGGTCACTGGTGATCGATTTTGGTCCTTCGTTCTGTTAATCTTTTCCCACAATTGTTAAGAAAGGAAGTCTTATCACTTCCTAATCTGAAGTGTACCGCTTCCCGCATTATTAAAGATTTCCTAAGTTTTACAAAATTGTTTCCTTGATTAGGTTGTTTAAGCTTTCTATGGTCATGAAATACAGGAACGCTACAAAAGCCTAACTAAGATTACTTCGCTTTGGAGAATATCAAATTCAAAGCTACATTAATTTCATACACTCTATGTAATATGCCAAATGGGGCTGACATCCCTGATTACCCCAGAGCCACTCACCCAGTGAAATAACTAGGTTGGTGCAAAAAGCAGGCTTTTCACTTCATTGCTTCCAACACTTTCTTTTAGATAAACTAATGCTAAGACTTTCAACACAAAGTATTATACATCGTTGGAAGGCTTATTCTATAACATGACAGGAAAATAAATAAATAAATATAAATAATTAAATTAGTGAATTAATAAATTGGTCTAAATATGTATATAGAACTTAGTTCAAATAGCTTATTTGAAAAATAATTTGGTTTTTATTTTCAGATGTCCAAACGCGATTTTTGTCAAATTTACTTCTACGAATTGAAACCGGGCTGTACTTCCGCTCAAACCGTTCGAAACGTCAACCAAGTATACGGCGAAGGAAGTGTCAGCGAATGCACAGTACAACGTTGGTTCCAAAAGTTTTGTGGCACCATCACCAGCCTCGAGGTCGAACCACATAGCAGCCGTTGATGATGATCCATTGAAGGCGTCAGTCGAAGCTGATCGACGCAAAACCACGCGATATATTGCCGAGGACCTCGAAGTCGATCGCACTAAAGTTGTTCGCTATCTCATGTAAACTGGGAAGACCAAGAAGCTGAATTGGCCAAAAGTCAGAAGAATGGTCGTCATGAAATGTCGCCGGCCCATCTTTTGCGCTGTGCCAATTCGTTTCATGAATGAGTTGTGACTTGTGATGAGAAATGGATAGTTTAAAGTTCACCGGCATCACCCAAACCCAGAAAACCAGACGAAATTCGAGTTTGGACATCTGAAAATAAAAACCAAATTATTTTGTAATTGAGAGGCTTGAGTGAAACATCATATGCATGCTTAGAAAGCGCAGATAATAAGTTTTTTAACAATGTATAACACTTTATGTTAAAGGTCTTAGTTTATTTTTAAAATGTGTTGAATCCAATGAAGCAAAAAAATACATTTACTTTGCGCCAACTACAGGGTGAACCAAAATAACGTGGACAAGATTTTTTGGTCATAATTATAAGACAACCAACAATTCGAGAAAACGTCAACTAGATTACAACAATACAAACATTAGGGTACGTCATGTTCAAGTGGTTTCGTAGTGGCCTCCATTGGGGCGGATGCAGAGGGCCAAACGTTTCGCGAATTTTTCGACGATGGGCCGCAGGTCGTACCAGGGAACAGATACTGTTCACGGATGAGAAGCTGTTCATCGTGGAGCAGGCGCACAATCGCCAAAATGGCAGGATGTGGTCTACAGAGGCTCCAAGCACCTCTGCTATCTGCTATCGTCCAAAACCCACAATCTGTCATGTTTGAGGCGGAATCTGCGCCAGCGGCAAGACCTCTGGTTTTCGTGGATAAAGGAGTGAAAATCGACGAAGATGTGTACCAGCGAGACATTCTTGAGTCCGTAATTCTTCCTTGGGCCCACCAGCACTTCGGTGATGCTCATTGGACGTTCCAATAGGACTCTGAACCCGCACATAGTGCGAAGAGTGCGCAGGCGTGGTGCAAGGCCAATTTCCCCGACTTCATCACGCCTTCGGAATGGCCGCCGTATTCTCCGGATTTGAGTCCGATGGACTACAGTGTGTGGCCATTTTAGAGGATAGGGTCGGCGTCAAACGCCACCGCAGTCTCGAGTCCCAGAAGGAGTCCTTGCGCTAGGAGTGGGAAAATGTCTCCTGATGACCTGCGGCCCATCGCCGAAAAATTCGCGAAACGTTTGGCCCTTTGCATCAGCTCCAAGGGAGACCACTTCGAAACCACTTGAACATGATGTGCCCTAATGTTTGTATTGTTGTAATCTAGTTGATGGTTTCTCGAATTGTTGGTTGTTTTATATTAGGTTGTAACGAAATAAATGGCACTGAACCACTGTAAATTTAAACAGTTAATATCTCGGCTTGTAGGCAAGTTTATTAATCGAAATAAAAACCTTCTGAATCTACACATCTTTGCCAACGTGACACAAGCTTTTTTATCCCAGTAGCATAAAAATCAGAAGTTCTGGAATTGACGAAATCTTCGAAGGCACTTTCGGCATCCCGTTGGTATTTGAATATTTTCCCTACCAAGAAGTCGCCAAGATGCTTGAAGAAATGGTAGTCTGTTGGGGAGAGGTAGGGAGAAAACGGAGGATGTGGTAGAGTTTCAATGCTCAGCTCATTCAATTTCTGCAACGTCATCCGTGCTACATGGGGGCGAGCATTGTCGTGCAGAAGGAGAACTCGCCTTCGGTTTACCAAGGTCGGCCGGACATCCTTCAACTTTTTCATCATTTCTTCAATTTCAATGCAGTACTTCTCTGCCATGATGGATTCACCTGGAGGGAGGAAGCTGTGGTGAATAATTCCCAGCAAACACCACCATACTGTCACCATTACTTTCGTTTGGTGCAATTCCGGCTTCGCAAAAACCTTGGGGCTCTCATCGCTGTCCACCCACTGTGCCGATCGTCGCCTGTTGTCGTACATTGTCCATTTCTCGTCACAGGTTACGATGCGATCAAGGAATGGGTCCGTTTCGTTCCGTAGAAGCAGTGCGGACGAGATCTCATATCGTCGGTTTCTTTGCTCCTCAGACAGCTCGTGAGGCACCCATCTTTCCAGCTTTTTGGTCGGGGGTTTCCTTCAGATGCCGGGCAGCTGTGCTGCGACTGACGCCAAGAACCTTCGCTATCTTCCTGGTACCTTTGTGTGGATCCTCCTCTACCACATCTCTCAGCTTGTCCTTATCAACATCTCTATGCCTCCCACGACCTTCATGTTCTTCCAAGCTCTCATCTCCATTCCGGAACTTCTGATACCAACGATACGCCGTCCGAATTGTGGAACATCCTTGACCGAATGCGGCGTTGATCTTCTCGCCCGCCTCCTTAGCTGTAGTGCCCAGCTTGAATTCATACAAGTAAATGCCTCGGACTACCCTTCTTTCCATCTGCAAAAAAGTCAATAAAACTCTAAAGTTTTCCCACTTTTACATAAAAAATTTGGTACTCGCCGGTAGAACAAAGTTTGCGCTTCTAAATGGTATACCACATGTTACGGTTTGTTCTTGATCAAACGCGTAAAGACGCGCCAAAAAATGGCGCGAGCCAGTGCCATTTAATTCGTTACATCCTAATAATTATGACGAAAAAATCTTGTCCACGTTATTTTGGTTCACCCTGTAATATTGTACGTTCCCATCTCCCAATGCTGCCCGTCTTCGCAGCATGTGTATACCGCCAAAACAGTTTCCTACTATATATAAAGCAGCAAGCGTGTGTCACTGTGTGTGTGTGTCACTGTGTGTGTCACACCGTCCGTCCGTCCCACTGAGTTGGGGCGCGGCAGCCGAACACGTCGGCGACCGTGCATGGCGAGCCGCAGACGTGCCGAACACGTCGGCGACCGCGCATGGCGAGCCGCAGACGTGCCGAACACGTCGGCGACCGCGCATGGCGAGCCGCAGACGTGCCGAACACGTCGGCGACCGCGCATGGCGAGCCGCAGACGTGCCGAACACGTCGGCGACCGCGCATGGCGAGCTGCAGACGTGCCGAACACGTCGGCGACCGCGCATGGCGAGCCGTAGACGTGCCGAGCACGTCGGCGACCGCGCATGGCGAGCCGTAGACGTGCCAAACACGTCGGCAACCATGCATGGCGAGCCGTAGACGTGCCAAACACGTCGGCAACCATGCATGGCGAGCCGTAGACGTGCCAAACACGTCGGCGACCGCGCATGGCGAGCCGCAGACGTGCCGAACACGTCGGCGACCGCGCATGGCGAGCCGTAGACGTGCCGAACACGTCGGCGACCGCGCATGGCGAGCCGTAGACGTGCCAAACACGTCGGCAACCATGCATGGCGAGCCGTAGACGTGCCTAACACGTCGGCGACCGTGCATGGCGAGCCGTAGACGTGCCGAGCACGTCGGCAACCGTGCATGGCGAGCCGGAGACGTGCCGAACACGTCGGCAACCGTGCCTGGCGATGCCGTAGACGTGCCAAACACGTCGGCAACCTTGCATGGCGTGCCGTAGACGTGCCGAACACGTCGGCGGCACGAAACTTCAGCCCTGGGGGTAATCGAGGTCGCTGAACACGAATCTGAAGTCGACCAATCGATATCGATCGATATTATCGATTTTTTGAGGATTTTGTTCAGGCGGCACGAAACTTCAGCCTTGGGGGTAATCGAGGTCGCTGAACACGAATCTGAAGTCGACCAATCGATATCGATCGATATTATCGATTTTTTGAGGATGGCGTTTAAGCGGCGCGAAAACTCGAATTTGAAGTCGACCAATCGATATCGATCAATATTATCGATTTTTTGAGGATGACGCTCAAGTGGCGCGAAACTTTGGCCGTGGGGGTAATCGAGGTCGCTGAACTCGAATCTGAAGTCGACCAATCGATATCGATCGATATTATCGATTTTTTGAGGATGGCGTTTAAGCGGCGCGAAACTTCGGCCCTGGGGGTAATCGAGGTCGCTGAACACGAATCTGAAGTCGACCAATCGATATCGATCGATATTATCGATTTTTTGAGGATGACGCTCAAGTGGCGCGAAACTTTGGCCGTGGGGGTAATCGAGGTCGCTGAACTCGAATCTGAAGTCGACCAATCGATATCGATCGATATTATCGATTTTTTGAGGATGACGCTCAAGTGGCGCGAAACTTTGGCCCTGGGGGTAATCGAGGTCGCTGAACTCGAATTTGAAGTCGACCAATCGATATCGATCGATATTATCGATTTTTTGAGGATTTTGTTCAGGCGGCACGAAACTTCAGCCCTGGGGGTAATCGAGGTCGCTGAACACGAATCTGAAGTCGACCAATCGATATCGATCGATATTATCGATTTTTTGAGGATGGCGTTTAAGCGGCGCGAAACTTCGGCCCTGGGGGTAATCGAGGTCGCTGAACACGAATCTGAAGTCGACCAATCGATATCGATCGATATTATCGATTTTTTGAGGATGACGCTCAAGTGGCGCGAAACTTTGGCCGTGGGGGTAATCGAGGTCGCTGAACACGAATCTGAAGTCGACCAATCGATATCGATCGATATTATCGATTTTTTGAGGATGGCGTTTAAGCGGCGCGAAAACTCGAATTTGAAGTCGACCAATCGATATCGATCAATATTATCGATTTTTTGAGGATGACGCTCAAGTGGCGCGAAACTTTGGCCGTGGGGGTAATCGAGGTCGCTGAACTCGAATCTGAAGTCGACCAATCGATATCGATCGATATTATCGATTTTTTGAGGATGGCGTTTAAGCGGCGCGAAACTTCGGCCCTGGGGGTAATCGAGGTCGCTGAACTCGAATTTGAAGTCGACCAATCGATATCGATCAATATTATCGATTTTTTGAGGATGACGCTCAAGTGGCGCGAAACTTTGGCCGTGGGGGTAATCGAGGTCGCTGAACTCGAATCTGAAGTCGACCAATCGATATCGATCGATATTATCGATTTTTTGAGGATGACGCTCAAGTGGCGCGAAACTTTGGCCGTGGGGGTAATCGAGGTCGCTGAACACGAATCTGAAGTCGACCAATCGATATCGATCGATATTATCGATTTTTTGAGGATGACGCTCAAGTGGCGCGAAACTTTGGCCGTGGGGGTAGTCGAGGTCGCTGAACTCGAATCTGAAGTCGACCAATCGATATCGATCGATATTATCGATTTTTTGAGGATGACGCTCAAGTGGCGCGAAACTTTGGCCCTGGGGGTAATCGAGGTCGCTGAACTCGAATTTGAAGTCGACCAATCGATATCGATCGATATTATCGATTTTTTGAGGATTTTGTTCAGGCGGCACGAAACTTCAGCCCTGGGGGTAATCGAGGTCGCTGAACACGAATCTGAAGTCGACCAATCGATATCGATCGATATTATCGATTTTTTGAGGATGGCGTTTAAGCGGCGCGAAACTTCGGCCCTGGGGGTAATCGAGGTCGCTGAACACGAATCTGAAGTCGACCAATCGATATCGATCGATATTATCGATTTTTTGAGGATGACGCTCAAGTGGCGCGAAACTTTGGCCGTGGGGGTAATCGAGGTCGCTGAACACGAATCTGAAGTCGACCAATCGATATCGATCGATATTATCGATTTTTTGAGGATGGCGTTTAAGCGGCGCGAAACTTCGGCCCTGGGGGTAATCGAGGTCGCTGAACTCGAATTTGAAGTCGACCAATCGATATCGATCAATATTATCGATTTTTTGAGGATGACGCTCAAGTGGCGCGAAACTTTGGCCGTGGGGGTAATCGAGGTCGCTGAACTCGAATCTGAAGTCGACCAATCGATATCGATCGATATTATCGATTTTTTGAGGATGGCGTTTAAGCGGCGCGAAACTTCGGCCCTGGGGGTAATCGAGGTCGCTGAACTCGAATTTGAAGTCGACCAATCGATATCGATCAATATTATCGATTTTTTGAGGATGACGCTCAAGTGGCGCGAAGCTTTGGCCGTGGGGGTAATCGAGGTCGCTGAACTCGAATCTGAAGTCGACCAATCGATATCGATCGATATTATCGATTTTTTGAGGATGACGCTCAAGTGGCGCGAAACTTTGGCCCTGGGGGTAATCGAGGTCGCTGAACTCGAATTTGAAGTCGACCAATCGATATCGATCGATATTATCGATTTTTTGAGGATTTTGTTCAGGCGGCACGAAACTTCAGCCCTGGGGGTAATCGAGGTCGCTGAACACGAATCTGAAGTCGACCAATCGATATCGATCGATATTATCGATTTTTTGAGGATGGCGTTTAAGCGGCGCGAAACTTCGGCCCTGGGGGTAATCGAGGTCGCTGAACACGAATCTGAAGTCGACCAATCGATATCGATCGATATTATCGATTTTTTGAGGATGACGCTCAAGTGGCGCGAAACTTTGGCCGTGGGGGTAATCGAGGTCGCTGAACACGAATCTGAAGTCGACCAATCGATATCGATCGATATTATCGATTTTTTGAGGATGGCGTTTAAGCGGCGCGAAAACTCGAATTTGAAGTCGACCAATCGATATCGATCAATATTATCGATTTTTTGAGGATGACGCTCAAGTGGCGCGAAACTTTGGCCGTGGGGGTAATCGAGGTCGCTGAACTCGAATCTGAAGTCGACCAATCGATATCGATCGATATTATCGATTTTTTGAGGATGGCGTTTAAGCGGCGCGAAACTTCGGCCCTGGGGGTAATCGAGGTCGCTGAACTCGAATTTGAAGTCGACCAATCGATATCGATCAATATTATCGATTTTTTGAGGATGACGCTCAAGTGGCGCGAAACTTTGGCCGTGGGGGTAATCGAGGTCGCTGAACTCGAATCTGAAGTCGACCAATCGATATCGATCGATATTATCGATTTTTTGAGGATGACGCTCAAGTGGCGCGAAACTTTGGCCGTGGGGGTAATCGAGGTCGCTGAACACGAATCTGAAGTCGACCAATCGATATCGATCGATATTATCGATTTTTTGAGGATGGCGTTTAAGTGGCGCGAAACTTTGGCCCTGGGGGTAATCGAGGTCGCTGAACTCGAATTTGAAGTCGACCAATCGATATCGATCGATATTATCGATTTTTTGAGGATGACGCTCAAGTGGCGCGAAACTTTGGCCGTGGGGGTAATCGAGGTCGCTGAACTCGAATTTGAAGTCGACCAATCGATATCGATCGATATTATCGATTTTTTGAGGATGGCGCTCAAGTGGCGCGAAACTTTGGCCCTGGGGGTAATCGAGGTCGCTGAACTCGAATTTGAAGACGACCAATCGATATCGATCGATATTATCGATTTTTTGAGGATTTTGTTCAGGCGGCACGAAACTTCAGCCCTGGGGGTAATCGAGGTCGCTGAACACGAATCTGAAGTCGACCAATCGATATCGATCGATATTATCGATTTTTTGAGAATGGCGCTCAAGTGGCGCGAAACTTTGGCCCTGGGGGTAATCGAGGTCGCTGAACTCGAATTTGAAGACGACCAATCGATATCGATCGATATTATCGATTTTTTGAGGATTTTGTTCAGGCGGCACGAAACTTCGGCCCTGGGGGTAATCGAGGTCGCTGAACACGAATCTGAAGTCGACCAATCGATATCGATCGATATTATCGATTTTTTGAGAATGGCGCTCAAGTGGCGCGAAACTTTGGCCCTGGGGGTAATCGAGGTCGCTGAACTCGAATTTGAAGTCGACCAATCGATATCGATCGATATTATCGATTTTTTGAGGATGGCGTTCAAGCGGCGCGAAACTTTGGCCCTGGGGGTAATCGAGGTCGCTGAAGTCGAATTTGAAGTCGACCAATCGATATCGATCGATATTATCGATTTTTTGAGGATAGCGTTCAAGCGGCGCGAAACTTTGGTCCTGGGGGTAATCGAGGTCGCTGAACACGAATTTGAAGTCGGATCAATCGATATCGATCGATATTATCGATTTTTTGAGGATGGCGTTCAAGCGGCGCGAAACTTCGGCCCTGGGGGTAATCGAGGTCGCTGAACACGAATCTGAAGTTTGTTTTTGAGGTATGAAGGTCTAAAAGTTGGGAAAAGAAGATGGTCGGAGTGTTCTCTTCTCGGGGTTTGGGGGCGAAGCCCCCAACCAGTCGGAGGCGGCCGCTAGGCCGCTGAACGACTGGTATAATGATAACTGAAATGCGACGATTTCTTGATAAAGCATGAAGAGCTAATGTTGCTTTATTAGACAATAAAAAGGCGACATTTAATGCTACTTCGAGCCTACTTTATGCAATATTTATGTTCAGACAGACAGAAAATGGTAGAAGCATTCATGTAGGAGAAAGCAAGTAGGCATTGGGTAGAGAACTTAGACTGAGAAAGAATGGCCAAGCATATATAAAGAACTGTAGAAGTCATAAGGCCATGAATGTGAATAGTCAAAGGTAAAGTATATAAAATCGTTCTGGCTTACATACAAGGCCAGTCGAAAATGGTGAAGTAGACGCGCATTACATCCAAGAAAACAAACAAACAAAACATGGAAACACGAGGTTTAAGAAGCCTGCCATCCTACAAGGGACCTAGGAATCCCCATATATGGCACATGATCTTCAACTGCAAGTATTGCAGGTTCGACGTCTTCGATGGTACAAAGTTCTACACGGGATCGAACCGCCACCTTCATGCAAGGTTTCACTTTTTGTGTCCTTCAAGGAACGAAGGCCGCGAAATCAGGAAGAGGATGAGAGAGACAAGAATTGAGAATGATCATAAGCTGGGACCTTTACACCTTTCTTGCCAGCTTTTGAGAAGATACCGTTATAGACGTCATGACCCTTGTTCCACCCCAGTGACACTGCTAAGGGAACCCAGAGCTTGAATACCACCAAGAGACGTCTGTCTCCGAAAACCCTCGAGCTCATACACCGGTGTGGAACAACAAGACAGCAAGACAACTAGGTGTATTGACGTCCGAGCTTGCAAAGGTAGAGGGGGTCAGAGAGGCGACAAATGATAATCTCAAGAAAAGCTCAGGTGTTGGCTGAGGCTGCGGAGGCGTGCTGGGCATCTTCAACATCCACCAGACCTTTGCCAGGTCAAGTCCATGATGAACACTCCCCGGTGCCCTGACGGAACGTCGTCTCTTCCAGAAGGACAATGGAGAAGGTCATCCACGACTTCTACTCCAAATGCGTCGTCCCCTCTGTTCTCCCTTACGAGATCCAACACACCATCTCTTCGATGAAGAAGCGTACAGCACCCGGTCCCGACAGGATCAGACCCAAACACCTGAAGAACCTCCCGCCAGCGCTCATCAACACCCTGGCGCGGCTCTTCACACGATACCTGTCGGAATGCAAGGTTCCATCTCAGTGGAAGATCAGCAAGACCGTCTTGCTGTACAAAAATGGGGACGTGCACGACATTTGAAACTATCTCCTGATCTGCATGCCGTCCGCAGTCTACAAAGGACGAAGGACAGTCATGCGAACAAGCAGGAATTCTGAGGGTATTCAGCACGATCGACCACATACACACCATTAGGAAGCCCATCGAAGTATCGCGAGAGCACATCCTGACATCCTGCCGCTGTGCTAAACGAGAAACGAGCTGAAGAAGGCCGCTGTGCTAAACGTCCTGCCGCTGTGCTAAACGAGAAACGAGCTGAAGAAGGCATTCGCCAGTAGAAAAGGTTTAGATCGTGTATGTGGGAACGTTGGATCGTGGCTGTATCTCATGAAAACCATGTTTCTGAAAAAGAAATTTCTGACGTCCCACTCTCGGTCTAGAGGGAACGCCTCTCGATGGGACCCTCGCATACTTCTCACAATCGCTGGGCTTGGAGAGTAGGAGCTTTACTCAAGAGTTTTGAAGCGTCAGTAACCATACAATGTGGCACTGGATGTTAATAGGCCTGTCCTGTCTGAAATCGAATGCCCTTCTTCAACTCAGCTCCTAAAAGCGAGCAACTTACAGTTGTACTCCAGAGGAACGGACATCAACACCATGGACTGCAGTGGAGTAGTTCGACTAATATCGTATAAAAACTTTGCTTTTCAACTACAATCCCTTGTGTTGCCTGGTTCGCCCTGTAGTACCGCCCTCATATTTAAAACCAAACGCTTTCAATATTTTAGGGTGCATGCACTTATAAAATGGTATAAACAATACATTTCAGAAAGCACACATGAGAAGAACAACGCAGCGATATATTCCCGTCCTAATCGCTGGTGTTGTGGTGGTGACAACGATTATCTTGTTATTGAGGGCTAACTATGAGGACAAAACGAGAATGGTAGGCAGCTTGTGTTCTTCTTGCAATTAAGTCCACAGAATGCATTATGGCGTGCATTATAAGGCTGCTGAAAGCGGCGGCCGATTTGCATTTGCAATATTGCAGTATTGATAGTTACACAAAATCGTAAACGAACGCTGTAATGTTTAACCACTTCGGAATGGGAGTGGCCCACCGCAGACCAGGGGAAAGTGTTCGATAGTTTTACATCTGAGCCCACTATTTTCTATTAATGAAATAGCTACAACCGCGATAATGGCGAGGTCTGTAGCATTACTTATATGCTACATGACATTTTGCATGTGGTTCTAGTTGCAGTTGGAAAAAGAATCATAGTAAGGCCGCCTAATTGTGTTACAGGACTTATGGTCCACCCTGTACGTAGTTCACTTCTATCATCTGTACCACCTGTAGTCCCGCTGATCATCGAGTTGCTCGAGCGGGTGCCAGAAGCATCTCTATTTCTCCCTGCCGCGCATTGAAGTGCCCCAATGGATCCACTTCCTCGGAAATACGCAAACGTCCTAGCGTTCGTTCAGGGCTCTCAAGTCCGAGCAAAGCACTGGCTGGAGACTTCAGTCTCAAGAGTCGGATGGACGCGTTCGGCTATATCGGAGGTTGACAACGATGAGTTGAAGGCCATGACTGATGCCAATCCAAGAACGTCTATAAGAGAAATCACTGAAGAGCTAAGCCTTGACTGCGAGACTGAAGCACGGCATTTGAAGAAATTTGGAAAGATAGAAAACTCAGTAGGTGGGTGCGGCAAGAGTTGACCGAACTGCGCAACAAAAGCGATCCTGTTTTGGAACGTATTCTGAAGTGTGACGAAAAATGGTAAATCGACAACGTTAAGGATTTCTTTCGATGAAGTCCTTCTACCTTTTCCTTGGGGCTCCTCTCAGACGCTGTTCATATGCGTCGAAATGTAGGACCAACCTTGAATGGTGATTCTCTGGTCTCCTGTCGATGTGTCCATACTACCTCAAGCGCTGCTACCTCAACTTCAGCTGGATCGGGCAGTCTTCATCACTGCCCTGACATCCTTACCCTGTCCCGACGGGTCATGTTCATCCACATGCCCACCTGAGCATCCTCAATTCCGTAACGTGTGGTTACCGCCCCTGCGCCTGACCCAGGATCCAGCACTTACTGGCGTAGAAGGTAGCATGCCTTACCACTGTTCTACAGAGCCTTTGAGCATCCTAGAGCACCTTCGGTAGCAGAGAGTTACTGCGGACTCTCTCCACGTGAACCAGGCTACATTTATCCGCCTTCTGACCACCTGCTTCACACCTGCTTTCTTGGGCAGGTCACTTCCAAGTTCTTTCTTGGGTAGGTCACTTCCAAGGCGGAATTCTTCCACCTTCTCAACAATCTCCTCTTGACAGTCTAGGATCGATCCAGTCCACTTCTTAGAGCTGATGAAATTCTTCTTCACGTTCAGCTGCAGGCGGATGTCTGTGAGGGTTCCTTACCATAGCTGCACTTTCTTCTCGAGCTTCTGGTTTTCGGCTAGAGAATGGTCTTGAGAGTGCCTTCCGCAAGGTGATTCATTATATACACAAGTGTCAGCACGAAGGGGAACGGAGTCATAGCTGACCCCTACTGTAAAATTTATCTTCCTTTTCGTCCCATGTGGATGGTGGAATTGCTCTGAAAGGTATTCTACCAATATAGTTATTACAACGATTAGTGTCACTTATGCATTAACACATTACAACACGCACATTATAAAGACTAAACATTTTTCTTGCACCTACATTTCTTTAGGAATGTGACGACGCCAAAAAAGCAATGGCCAATTTTTACAGAAAAGCAGACGTGAACACATTCACTGGACAAATACCTTCATGAAACAGTTATATGGCAGAAAAACGTTTGCCGATCTAGTAAGTTTTTCGTTTTGGTGGTAGAAAGCAAAATGAAACGTTTATGATATTCAGCGAAACTAGTAGTGCGGAAGAGCGCAGTTAAACACACTCAAAAATAAGTACAAACGGGTTTTTCAGAAGCTCTAGGACCTTGCTATAATGCCGCGCAAAGCATGAGTGTTGCCGCTACAAAATGAGGGAAAATCCGAGAATCAGCACCTCGCACCACCACGGCAGTGGCTAATATTTTAACCAATTTCGCCTCCTGATTTTGAGCGAATTGTTGTGGTAGCAGGTTGAGGGGCCACCGTAGCCAACGTGGCGTACGCCGAAGGATGACGAGGTGATATGCGCCATCGTGCCGTATGATGGTGTATACCAGGTGAGTTAAGCTTTAAACCGGAAGCAGAGTTTTGCAGCATCCCGCCCTACCTGGCGACTTTTGCCGGGGCGAGATGCTGCAAGGGGATCACTGCACGCAATACTGCGTACTTTGGCGCTGTTTAAAGGGACCACTCCACAAGGTGCAATGTAATCATCTTCGTTCGCCTTTTCGTCAGCAACAGAGAGCGCCCTAAAAATTCATCAAATTGAAAAGAAATTCAATCTCCTAGTCCTACCCCGCAGAAGGAACGGTTTGAAGTGGACCACTACCCTACGCGGTGCCGCCGAGAACTGCGGCTGCACTCGTTTTGCGGCATCGAGACGACTCGTCCGCGGTACAGCTCACAGACATGGGTTCCCCGACGATAGAAGCGAAATGAACGAGATCGCCATGCTGTGCCGCAAGACTCTGTTTCCGACCATAGAAATCGGCTTCGGTGTCTCATGGACTATTTTTCGGACAAAAATAGGACAACTAAAAGGAAGTCGAGCACTATTCTCGGCATTTGGGACCCTACCAAGGTCATTACCACTCCTTCAAAGCGTATCAAATGCATGGTTCGGATCGAGTGCATGGTCGCAGCTTCGGGTGTAAACTGGCCGTGTATTCATTTTCTCATGTACGCTTAATGCTAACTGTTGCAAATTACGGTGAAATTCATGCTGTGGTCATGGAACGAGACTTTAGGCAGTGTCTTCTTCTTCTTCTCCCGAGCGTTTAGTCCCGCGCAGTCGCAGGGTCCGCTGTTCTTATGATCCGTCGCCACCTCATCCTATCAAAGGCGTCGTCTGGCATGGCGCCGACTTCAGCGAGATCTTTCTTGATGACATCCTTCCACCTTTTCCTTGGGGCTCCTCTCGGACGCTTTCCGGGTGCCTCGAAATCTAGGGCCAACCTTATGGGGTGATCCTCTGGTCTTCTGAGGACGTGTCCATACCACCTCAGGCGCTGCTCCCTCATCTTCAGCTGGATCGGAGCTGTCTTCATCACTGCCCTAACATCCTCGTTTCGCACCCTGTCCCGACGGGTCCATCCACAAGCCCACCTGAGCATCCTCATTTCCGCCGCGTGCAATTGCCGCTCCTGCGCTTTACCTAGGGCCCAGCACTCACTGCCGTAGAGGAGGGCAGGCCTCACCACTGTTCTATAGAGCTTTCCTTTGAGTGTCCTGGAGCACCTACGGTCGCAGAGGATTCCTGTGGACTCCCTCCATTTGAGCCAGGCTGCGTTTATCCGTCCCCTGACCGCCTGGTCCACATTTCCTTCCTCGGATAGGTCACTTCCGAGGTAGCGGAATTCTTCCACCTTCTCGATCGCCTCCCCTTGGCAGTCTAGGATCGGTCTAGTGCACTGCTCAGAGCTGATAAACTTGGTCTTCTTCACGTTCAGCCGCAGGCCGTTATCCGCGAGGGCTACTTGCCACAGCCTCACCTTCTCCTCCAGCTCCTCCCGGCTGTCGGCTACTAGAGCGATATCGTCCGCGTAGAGGATGGTCCTGAGAGGGCCTTCCTCCAGGAGTTTCACTATGCAGTCAAGCGTCAGCACGAAGAGGAACGGACTCAGAGCCGACCCTTGATGTACACCCACTGTGATGTCCATCTTCTTTGTCATTCCGTGTGGGGTTCGTACCGCCGCTTTCGAGCCTTCGTACATGTCCTTTACGATTGTGATCAGACGTTCCGGGACACCTCTACCTCGGAGCGATTTCCAGAGCACGGCCCGGAGTAGCCTGTCGTAGGCTTTCTCCAAGTCCAGAAAGGCCATGTAGCAGGGCTTTCGTTTCTCCCGATATTTCTCCATTACCTGGCGAGCGATGAAGATGGCGTCTGTGGTGGACCTCTCAGGCATGAAGCCCCACTGCTCCTGGGAGATTGTCACCATCTCCCTCAGCCTCGAGTCGACCAGACGTTCGTAGATCTTCATCGTGTGCGAGATCAGTTTGATCCCACGGTAGTTGGAGCACTCGGACGCGTCCCCTTTCTGTTTGAAGATGGGGACTATGATGCTGTCCCTCCAGTCATCCGGCATCTTACTGTCTATCATGACTCTGTTGAAGAACTGTGTCAGCCAATTGACTCCACAGTCCCCAAGCACCTTCCAAGCCTCTACTGGCACCCCATCAGGTCCAGCTGCCTTCCCGAGCTTCATCTTTCCTATGGCGTTGCGAACCTCTTCCCGCGTCCAGGATGGGATGGGTCCTTCCGTTGGTTGTTCTTCTTGAACTTCGCGACGAGGCAGTTCTTCATTCAGGAGCTCCTTGAAGTACTCCTCCCATCTTTTTCTGACCTCGACTGACCTCCGTAGTACCCTGCCGTCAGCACCCCTCACTGTCTTGACCACTCGAATGTCGGCGCAAGCTCTATGCCGCGCCTTAGCCAGCCGGATAGCAAACTTCTCTCCCTGTGGCCCGTCTAGCTTCTCATATAGGGCATCCATCTCCGCTCTCTTCGCTTTCGCTACAGCTGCTTTTACCAGGCTCTTCATCTTCCTATAGACTGTAAGATGCTCGGGTGCGCTTGTCGTTTGCCACTGAGACTTTAGGCAGTGTGCCTATCTTATTAATCGCACAAATTGGTCTATGCTTGGATGTCTCACGTTGTTTCAGAGATTGGATGTGCTGAACTTCACAATCTTGCCCTCCAGCAATATATGTGAAAATATAGATTATGTTGTGCTTGTCCATGTAAGAGCCGCAGATCTGGCAGCACGACAAAGATGGCGTGAAACGTACGGAATAAATCGATTGAAAAATAAAGTGCGTCACACTGACTGACAATTCACTGAACGGTTTTTATGGCTGAGTTTAGTTCAGATATCGCCTTTTGTTTTCCGTTGGCCAGATGAGCGATACCTCTGGGCAAAAGAAACTTCAAAATGAGGCTTCGCTGCATAAGGATATCTTGCAAGCAGATTTTCTAGACACATATAGGAACATAACCCTGAAGGCAAGTTTAACTAGAAGGTAGACTTTTCTTTTGGTAGAGTTATTAGCTGCGACGTTTCTATGACATTATTTGAAAAACCAGCTACAGTACTGTAGCATTTCTTCTCTGCAAAAAAGTGCTACTTCCCACAGACTCTTGAGTGATAGCCCCTGCAGACGCGGGAGCGTCCACAATACTGCATTTGAAATTGAGCCAATTTTTCTAGCACCTTGCTGAGCTGCGGTACTTATCGCTTGCATGCACTGAAAATGTGAAGATTGTGAAAATGGATGACGACGTTCTGTGGAATATTCATAAAATATCAGAGGTCGTTAGAAATAGACCAATTGACAGTGGCATACACTGCTCAAAGTACGTTTCTTCATTTTGTAGCTACATATCTCAGAACCAGAATTTAATGCAATTTCCTTCGCATTCGATTTTTGAGAGAACTCTTCAAAAATAGAACTGTTCCAAATCAGCTAACATACGACAAAAAAAAAGTAAAGGCATTGTAAAGGCATAGCAAAGTGAACTACAAAAACATTAAACACACAGCTTTAATTTAAAAAATACCTTTGTATTCAATATATTTTTTACCTCAATCTTTGAGCTAGTATTTACTGTCAGTTTTTGTTCTATAAAATGCTACAGCATTTACAGTACTCTAATTATCAGCATTTCAGGCGTGTAAACCACACACCGATTTGGACTTCTGGATACAAATGGTTAGATTGCATTTTGCTCTGCTAAAGTTGTATGAGTTTATTTATTTATCTCATTTATCTATTTATTATTGTCTACTACTGAATAGTGTTGATAACAAATAATAAGTATGTAAGCAGTATACTTGTGCTTTTTCAAAATTTTTCAAATGAACGAATAATCAGATAACCTCATTTTTCGAAAATTCAAATGAGCGAATAATCGAATGACCCCATTTTTCGGTTATTCGAATTTTCGAACAATCGACTATACGAATAAATCGAATAAACTTCATAATAACTTAATACACCCCAGTGCAAAATTATAGGTTCACCCTCCTCCCCCCCCCATTTGTACATTAGCACCCGAAGAACCCGTTGTCGAGACTCAGTAATGTTACCGTCGTGTCCCTCACTATCGAAAACTTTCATAGAAAAATTCTAAGCAGTTCATCTTATCAATGCACGATACCACGATCTTTAACTGAAATTTTAACAAATGGAGACCGGTGATAAATATATGTAAGTTCGCTTCATAGAAAACCTAATTAATCACAAATGTACCTATAGACGAAGTAAGATTAGTGCTTCGTCACATCACCTCTGTTGTTAACAATATCGTAAATTCTATTTCGCATACTGGTAGTTAGATTATCAATAACAGTTTGCTCAACATTGGTCCAAGCATGAAGTATGACGTTGTTCAGATCAGAAACCGAAGTGGAAGTGGTTGCATTTTTGCACACTTTGTGTACAAGAATGCCCCACAAGTTCTCTACCGGGCTGAGTTCTAGAGAACAACTAGGCCACTCCAAAAGTTGAATTTTATTGGAGTTAAGCCAAGCTGTAGTTGACTGCCATTCGGGTATGGATGCATTATCTTGATGGAAAATGAGGTTATGCCTACGCAATCTTCTGAAACATCAGAAGACCTGCTGAAGACGTCGTTCAACGTACGTGAAAGAGACGTGAAAGAGATTAAAAAGACGTGTGCTAGACGCCCTTCAACGTAAGTCAGGATTCAGAAAACGTCTGGCAGACGTCGTTCAACGTGTAAAGGGATTCAGAAGATGTGGAGCAGACATCGTCCAACGTGCGCAGGGTTCAGAAGACGTGCCGAACGCGTCGTCCAATGTGCATAGGAATTCCGAGTAGGGGGGGGGGCAGTAGCAAGGAGAGAAATGAACAGGGGATCAACAAGAGCGACCACGGGATGGGGAGACAAGGGACGACAAGTATTGGGGTGCAGGAGGAGTGCCGTCACGTCGTGGAAACGTGGTCACGCATGGGTCGGGACTCAGTGTCACATGCTTGACTCTAACCCGTTTCTTTCCCATCACATAGGTATGGAAGGGGTAAGGGGTTTAGGGTGGAAGTATAAGCGGCGAAGGGGGAGCAGGGGTAGGGAAAGTGACTATGGGATTAGGAGGAGTATTATTGCCGTCTTACAGTAAACGGTGTCAGGTTTCTGCATATTAAGCATTTCGGATTGGAACTTTCATGATCTGCTTTTCGCCTCATAGAGAATGGGCGCTTCGGAGAACAAATCGCGTACAGGCGATAGAGGGTGGATGGGCTTCACAGGATCAGTGATGATTCTGCCCTACCATATCCCGCTGCGCTAATCTATTTAGTAAAGCCAGTTTTTTAATTAATAAAAGTAAGAAGGCCTAAAGAAGAAAGGTGGAAGATTGGGTTTGTTCTATTCTCGGGGTTTAAGAGCGAAGCTTCCATCCAGATATTTGGCAGCCACTAGGCCACTGAGCGTCTGGTATACCGTATATTATAGCACCGTCTTCCAATTCACACATATTTCCACTTTACATTCGACACTTTTCAAATCCAATTGGATAACACTTCAGACATTAAACTGAACATCTCACAAATCGAAACGAACTTCTTCCATATTATAGTTGCGTCTCTCCAAAAAGGTCTGAATAAGTTTTAATTTACCAACCCTACCCAATAAGTGAACACATTGTTTGAAAATTTTTATAAAATTCTCAATTTTGGAGAAAAAGATTTCTTTTTAATTTCAGGACTGTATCTAAAGGTGAATGGAATAAGACCTTGTATCCGCCACACTGCCTCGGAATGGCCTACTTTGTCCCAGTTGCATCTGTGAAACGAAGGCTGAGCGTTGTTCATCTGCAAACCTTTTTTTGGGTACATGTTGCAAATTGGTTTTTTAAAGTTTTTTTCACTTTCAAGAATTTTTCTCTTATGTATGGATCTATTTTGGTGGCGATGTCCGTGCCTCCACGTGGTGCCACTGGAAACTACTCGCTCTGCGAGTTAAGCCGAACACGGACACTCGATTGCAGGCGACAGGCCCTTGTGACAGGCCGGCCTACGAAGACCCATGTCACATCACATGGTGTATGACAGCTCAAGTGTTTCGAGATAGTGCTACGGCGTCCGCGGGAGCCGACGCGCACTGGCAGAGCCCGGCGAGTGTGAGAAGTATGCGAGGGTCCCTGATGCGAGGACGGCATCGGGGGCAGCTGAGCTAGTCCGAAAGTCCCGTAACGTAAGCAGGACCCGCGTGGCAACGCTGAATGTGGGTACGTTGACGGGCCGCTCGTGCGAGTTGGTTGAAGCACTGGAGCGTAGAAGAGTTGATTTTTGTGCGGTGCAGGAGACGAGGTGGTCCTGCCGCAAGTCAAGGGACATAGGACGTGGCTTTAAGGCTGTTCTATGTGGAAGTCTCAGGACCACCAGTGGTGTCGGAATAATCGTCTCCGAACGATTTCGTGACTCGATTGTAAGCGTCGAGCGCTTTGACGATCGATTGATGAAGATCGTTGTCGCCGCTAAGGAGCGACTCTATCACTTCTTCTCAGCGTATGCTCCGCAGACTGGCTGCTCGGATCAAGCCAAGGAAGAGTTTTGGAGCCTGCTTGATGAGAAGACAGCAGTGGTACCGTCGAAAGATGTCATCATAGTCGCTGGTGACCTTAATGGGCACGTAGGTGCTACGAAAGACGGGTACAGCTGTCATGGTGGGTTCGGATACGGATCACGTAACGCCGATGGTGAGCGCATTCTTGATTACGCGGATTCGCATAACCTCACCATAATGAACACCGTGTTTCGTAAACGCAACTCCCACCTTATCTCGTTCTATAGTGGGAACACCAAGATGCAGATAGACTTCGTCCTTATTAGAGATCGTGACCGAAATCTCGTCACAGACGCGAAGATCGTGCCGTATGAAGGTCGCCCCACAGCAGGTCCCTGATCTGTACATTGAAGATCGCTCCTCCGAGGCATGCGGTGCTGCAAGAATCAAGTGGTGGCGAATGAAAGAGAAGGAAGCAGCTGTGATTTCTCGCGTGCGGTTACCGACAGTCACGACTGTCGACGAAACTTGGAAGAAGGCGACCGACGCGATTCGTCAAGCTGCACAGTCAGAACTCGGCATTACGAAGCCTGGGCGACGGAAGGTCGACAAGCAGACATGGCTGTGGACAAACGACGTGAAAGCAAAAGTGCGAGAGAAGAAGTCGCTCTATCACGTGTTTCTCGGCGAAAAGACAGCCGATAACTGGCGGAAGTACCAAGAAGCGAAGAAAGCTGCAAAGAAGGCCGTGGCTGTTGCGAAAGCCACTCATTATGGAGATGTCAACGAGAAGCTCGAGTCTCGCGATGGTGAGCGGTATCTGTACCGACTTGCAAAGAATCGCCATCGCCAGACCGAGGACATCGAGAAGTTCTTCGGCATCAATGATGAGAACGGCCATCTTCTTACAGACCGCAAGAAGGCATTGAAGCGATGGCGTGATTATTTTGAGGAAATCTCTACGGTAGAGTTCCCTCATTCAGCCATCCCTTCAACGGCTCCAACCCACGGCCCCGTTCAGAAGATCACCGTGGAAGAGATTGAAGCGGCTTTGAAGAAGATGAGGCCAGGCAAAGCGACTGGGCCCGATGACGTGGCAGCTGATTTGTGGAAGTCCAAGTACTGGTACCCTGCTGAGTGGTTGGCGAAGTTCTTTAATCAGGTTGTGGCGGAGAAGAAATTGCCTGAGTGTTGGCGCCAAAGTACGACGATCCCGATTTGGAAGAAGAAGGGCAGTCCTGCAGACTGCTCCAATTACCGTCCGATTCGCTTGCTTTCGCACAGCATAAAGATCTTTGAGCGAATTGTTGATGGACGAATTCGAGACATCGTCAAGCTGTCCAGCAATCAGTGCGGCTTCGTGGCTGGCTGTGGCACCGTTGATGCCATACACGCCACTCGCCTCCTGATAAAGAAGCATCGCGAGAAACAGAAGGCAGTGCATATCGCCTTCCTCGACTTGGAGAAGGCCTTTGACCGCGCACCGCGTGAAGTGATATGGTACGCCTTGTGACATCATGGAGTTCCCGAAGAGCTCATAGAGTGGGTGCGAATTCTCTACTCTTGTCCAAAGAGTCGAGTTCAAGCTGCAGCTGGAACCTCGATGGAGTTCCCCATCTCTGTCGGGGTACACCAGGGTTCTGCGCTTTCCCCACTCCTCTTTGTTGTCGTCATGGATGCCATCACACGAGATCTTCAGAAGCCCGTCCCTTGGACGTTGCTTTATGCCGATGACGTGATGCTCGCTAGCGAAGATAAAGGAGAACTCGAGCGAGAGTTGCAAGCTTGGTGTGATCGCTTGGAGCGGTTTGGACTCAGATTGAACGTGAAGAAGACCGAGTATTTAACGACGGACGTTACCGAATCCAGCTCCATCAAGGTTAACGGCATCGAGCTCCCACGCACTTCGGTTTTTAAGCACTTGGGATCAGCAGTAGCATCTGATGGCAATCTGATGACTGAAGTGAACTCACGCGTGAGTGCAGCTTGGTCCAAGTGGCGCTCGTTGACTGGCGTGCTCTGCAACAAGAAGATACCAGAGCGCTTTAAGTCAAAGATCTACAGAGCAGTCGTCCGGCCAGTAGCGATGTACGGTTCTGAGTGTTGGCCTGCGACTAAGGAAGCTGAAACGCGCCTCAGCGTCGTGGAGACGAAGATGCTGCGCTGGACGGCAGGAGTCACGCGCATGGACCGCATCCGAAACGATGCTATTCGGCAGAAGTTCGGTGTCGCGCCGATAACTGACAAGATGCGCGAAGCTCGCTTACGATGGTACGGCCACGTTCTGCGTGGAGAAGAAGACAGCGTCCGCAAGATAGGCCTTAACTTCGAGGTAACAGGAAAGCGGCCTAGAGGGCCCCGAAGCAGCGCTGGGCTGATACGTTACATACGGACTTGAAAGCGACTGGTGTCCACCCTGATCTAGCGCTGGATCGGGAAAGGTGGCTTCATGACACCAGAATAGCGGACCCCGCTACGAAGCGGGAGAGACGCTGAAGAAGAAGAAGAAGAAGATGGATCTATTTTAAATCGTCACTTGCATTCATACCAGTTGATCGCTAAGAATCAGAATCAGAATCAGAAAAAAAGAATCAGAAATTTCAGAATCATCACCGCCGTACAACGCCTCTCATAAGCGCCAAAAAATAATACCATGACAAGTGATAATAAACGGTTGTACGGTGTGTGAGGGCGCTACGAGCACATAGCTAAGAGTGTGGAGCCCCCATGTCGTCTTCATTAATTTCTTTTAGAAAAATTCTTTCTAGTAGAAGCTCATTTGAAACTATTGTACTTACAAGACTTATGAGGTCGAGAAGAGAAGGAATCGAAGAAAAAAATTCGCCAAACCTCGTCTAGGAGAGGTCACGAATATGACACCCGTTCATGAGAAATCGATAGATTACGGTAGGTTACGGTACTAAGGCCGTCGAGGTCACAACCACCGATTTAGCCCAACTTCGCGCAGGGACAAAATCTCTATGCCCTATTGTAACATCTCCATTCAAATGCGTGGAGATGCTACAAAGGGACATGCCCACTCGGCGCTTGTACCTCTTTGAATCCATTCTATAACCATAGCTGTACCTACCTTTCGCACTCGAGCGTAATAACAGAGGCGGATGATTTGTGATCAACACCCAGATAACCCCTTTAAACAAAGTTTGGGCGAAATCGGTTGCGATGGCCCTAGTCACCTGTACCTGCCGTAACCTACCGTACTCCAGTGTAAGACAAAAACGAATATCGGGTCCGTGATCAGCACCAAGATAGCCCCTTGTTCGAAGTTTGGACAAGATTAGTGATTATGACCTCGACAGTTTAGCCACCCGTACTTACGGTAACATACCGTAGTAGGTCGAATTTCAAAAAAAGTATGTTATGTCCGTGATCAGCAACCCAAGCAACCCCTGAGCGAGGTTTGAATTTGAAAAATTTCGACCTCCTCTCGACCTATGGAGTCGTAAAAATACAACAGTGCAGCTCATTCTTGCGTAACCTACTAATCTACAACGGAAATGCCTGTTCATGCGGCAGAAGTGAAAACATCAAGCGGACAATGGAATGGACTCGGGGGCATCGGGGGTCAGAAACATTTGGAAGGGGGGGGGGATAGGGGAGAGAGGCAGCAGACAACACTGAATGCTAAACTCACGGGTAGAGAAACATTTACCATGGTGGTTCGAACACAGTCTAACATGACTGTAGGTTATCCGATAAGCTTTGTCCAGGCAGCTCGGTGCATTGCGAATATAAACACAACGTCCTTAAACAGAAATGGAGGAGCAGTTCTCCAGGTGCGACCATCGTTGAACCCCGGCATCGGTGTTGAGGTTGCCACGAGATTGGTAAATCCTTGTATTGGCAGAAGTTTCAGCAAAATCGCCTTCTTCAAGGGCCTTAGGTGAATTCACAGACATGGATGGTTAACCTACCCATTGACGACAGCGCGGCAAATCGCGTGTCTTGCGCTGCGACCGCAGCGACCGGACGCTGGAATCTCGTAGAATCACTACTTCACGATGTTCCAAATGAAACTCACTCTCCAAAGGTAAGCCTTATATTGGAGAAGGCCGGAACAGGTTCGAAGCAAAACATAGAAGATGTAACAATGCTTCAACACATAGGTCTAGTAAGGTCTCCAGCTTAACCGGTTCCATGCTGATATCAGCGGCCGGCCCATCCCGTATCACGGGTGGGTGCTGACAGACCTGGAGGATATCGCGGATGTTACGTGCGATCAAACAGCGCCGGTGGTGTAAGTCGAACATCGCTGCCCGGAAAGCAGAAGATGCGGGTTCGAGTCCTGCCTTGCGCAAGAGTTTTGATCGCAACAAAACATCCTGTAACAACATAGAAGATGTATTTGCAGCTATAAGATGGTCTGCAAGGAAAAAAGGCGCACGTTTGCCACGTGCAAATAAGGTGATTCGAGATATAGCAGGTGTTTGACATATTTTTGTCTAGATTGTTTTCAAAATTTTTACAAGAAATTTGACTAGCTATTTTTCTGCATCATTATTTTTACAAAATGTGAGTAGCCGTTTGTGAATGGTGCCGATCTTTGTGCAGCTTGAATAGTGTTTAGTGTTGACTTTTTGCTTTTATCAGTGCTTAGAAGTAAATGACTGCCAGACCACAGTGCAGTAGTATTGCTAGGATCCAACGTATCGATTAAATTATGAAAAGAATTGGGCCGTAGCGAACAGTTTTATAACCACGGCCGAAATCGGCCCGCGTTGTCGTCAATGGGTTGAAGAGACCACATGCAGTCGGAATTTTAGGTTGTGTCTCAAGTACATTAAACATTGATCATTAAACACAACATTAAAGAAGGAACATTAAGCATCGAGATCTTTCACGTTGCTGGTAATTATGGCCAACCGATTTCGCAACATTTGCTTTGCCATTTGTTACTTTAATTTCCCATATGTACTTTTTTCAGACTACGACATTTTCAGATCGACGACGTTTTTATAACCGGAGTACTAACAGAGGCAGCAAATGTTAGCATAACAGACACAGGGAAAGCCTTGTTCAAATGGGTTCGACTTACACCTAACGAAGAGAGAAAGCGAAAGTGTTTACACTCATGGGAGGAATACTACTCCTATATGTTTTTTGAAACCAATCGAAATTTGGTATTTTAGTGCGAAACATTAGGGAGCAGTATATAGTTGTGTTACATCATTTGCGTGTTTCTTCTATCACACGTATATAAAGAAATGATATTATGTTGCATGTCTCAGTACCTTTATCGTTTTAAACAACCACTGGAAACCCTGAAAAAATGCAAAGGAAGCTGTCTTGCGGTTATTGTTGTGAAATTTATATTGACATTTTTACAAGTTTGTTTGTTGAGTTTGACCAAATAAATATTGAAACTATCACGGCCAGGATCAAGCGTGCTGCTTGATTTTTCCCAAAAATGTACGACACTTCCATGTTCCGCTGCGGATTTGCTACAATCCCCTTGTCTCCATCGCTGCTTTGCGCCTTATCTGTTTCGATTTTTTCATTTAATAATTTGTTTAGTTAAGACACAGAATTGACTACCGTTTTGAATTAATCAGAAAAAAATCAGCTTTTCAAATTCTTCGAGGATCTCATGAATACGGCATATTTTTCCACTTGATGGAGCAATATCTGTATCCGAAATCGCAATCTATAAGCTTTCAAGTGTTAATTTTGTGATTAGCGCGAGAGTTTCCGGAAACAAACGTCTCTTGGTGGTCTTCAAGCTCTCGGCTCCCTTAGCACTGTCGAGGAGAAGGTCACGAAGCGGTCGTATTCCTCTTCAGTTCCTTTGTAAATGACATCTTCCCAAAGGCCGGCAAGAGAGGTGTAAATGTCCCAGATGATGATCCTTCTGGGATTCCTCTTCTTGAACTTCGCGGCCTTCTCTCCTTGACGCGAAAAACGAAACCTTGCGCGAAGGAGGCGGTGGTCCGGTCCAGTATAGAACTGGGGGACAACGGAGACGTCGGTCATGCAATACCTGCGGTTGAAGATGATGTGGTCGAAGTCGTTGTGGAACTGGCCACCGGGGATTCCCGGGTCCATCGTAACGAGGGAGGCTTCTTGAAGTGTGAATTCCACGGAGGGTCTTGGTCAACATGGCCAACACAGGCAGCCTTTCACCTTTCAGTCCTAACCGTGTGTTCTGATGTGAAATTGTTCCGTCAAGCTACTTCCGGTCGTGGCGTTGTTGTCGTCGACGATCACCTTATAGAGGGTGTGTTCCTTATAGAACTTCTTCAGCTCCATGTAGAAGGCTTCGATCTCTTCGTCGTCTTATGCTCGGATCGGATGCATCGAATGCTGGGGCATACGCGACGAACACAGACAAATGGCACGGAGCCACATCGCTTCAGTCGCAGGCGTCCGATTCGGCTTGTCAGAGACTTGTACGAGTCGACGTTCATGGCCATGTGCGTGTTGACGAGGACACCAACGCCGCCTGCTCCCCTGCTGTCGTGTGCTCCGGGGAACAGTTCTTCTCCGGAGTCGAAGGCGGCATGTGGGGAGCGCTGTCTTCTCGTCTCGGTCAGTTGATAACGTCGTAGCTCGCATCATCAGGTCCTCGACGGATGCTTTCGGTGTGAGCATGGAGTGATGTATTATATCTGCCTTTTGCTGCGCATGCTTAGGATTAAATTAGGACAGTTTCGCCTGACAATTTTCCAAACAAAAATGCACGTAGTTAAATTTTGATCAGACGAGAGATCCCACGTCACTTCAAGCTTTGCTAGTTTGTCCTCCACAAACAGCTGTCCCTTTCTTGTCAACGCTCTCCACGTGTAACCCTCAGGTGATGTCCCTGATTCCTTATTCATGTCAGTGATGGCAATGATGTTTGACAGAAACAATTATATAAAAGCCACTCGACACAACACAATTGAGGAACATAAAACGTAAGGAATGCTTTCCTCAATCACTTCTCAAGTGGCTTGTTTTCCCAAATCACTTTCAAAACGCATTAATCGTTTGCTACACCTTGACGAGCTCTAGTCGATGCCAGCTACATGCACATGGTGAAAGGCAACGTTTGGGAGGGATTTAAGTGCATTTTAAGGAAAATGTAAAGGCATATATGAAACAATAGGTGAAAAACCTATTTGAATTCTGCGATTCACTCCAATTTTTCCTTTAGTTTAGTATAAGTTTCTAGAATATTCCATCACTGATTATTTGATCCACTGCGACGTTTCAAATACAAAACGTTTGCTAATTTCTAAGACCGGTTACATTGAAGTAGACAATAGCAAAGGCTGCAAAAGTTGCTTAATTGTAGGCTTATGGGGAACTTGTCGCAAAACGTTATGGCTTGAAAGGACTCATGCAGCGCTATTTCAATACTTCCCTCAGAAACGGTTGCTTTAAACACGTTGTTCGAATCATGGCTGCCCCTGAAATTCTACCACAGATAACTGTATAGGTAGGGACGATTAACACGAAACACCTAGAGGTGTCTCATGCTGAACACACCGCTAGTAGGAAGCTAGAACACCACATCGTGTGCTGCTGAATGACTCCGTACAACGATTCCGTTATTAAAAGGGTAGAGTCTCATTGATTGACCTCAAATGTCAGCTTATTAAACAACACTTAGATGGGTCATTCTTTGGCGCTTGTTCAACATAAAGCAAAAAAGAACAGAAGTATCGTGGTCTGCTAGTGAATATGTTGCACGAAGCACACATATGCGCGCATCACGTCTTTAGTGCATTGGCAGAACCCGACGTTGGAAAGGGGGTTTTATATTTAAGTACAGATCGCTATCATAGTCCCTCTCAATTTGCGCTGCCTGGTTAACCTTGAGATTTTAGCAGCTTATACGTACTCGCCCTTCCCATCGCCGCAGGCTCTTCCTAGGTCAGGAGCAGGGGTGCACACGAAATTCTCGGGGTTATATTTTCTTAACAAAATTTTTTAGCGGAAAATTTTCGTTAAATTTTCGGTAAATCGTTAAATTTCGTTAAAAATACGTTTAGCTGTAAACCATTATTTCAGCTGAAAAAAGGAAAACCTTATACGTTTCAACTTCAGGAGATTAACAACTAACGTTCAAGGAATGGAGTGCAACACTGCAATGTACAGTACCGCCGCTAAACATTCAACCAAACGACGTTTGCGACGCAAGAACGCGTTTTTTGCGTCGCATCATGATAACTTTGTTCAAAATAAAGGCTTTCTCACCAAAATTTACAAGGGCTCCTAGCATCATCCTACCTACCAATGGGCATGCAATCGCCATTAAAAAGTGGATGGAAGCCTGAAAACAAGTGCCGCAATTAAGGAGGGTCCTAATTGCTGTGACCCGACCCAACACCGTCGCCGAGTCTCGACTAATTATGTCCCAAGGCAGAATTACTGCTGCCCAGTTGAATTTTAAAATTCTTAAACCTAATTAAATTGTATTTTCTTGCTGCTTGTGACCTTTTCCTGGCTGCGACAATTCATTTGGTACCAAATTTGGCAGAAAAATATCTGCAGCTGCTTCAACTGATTTTTTTATTATTTCAACGGAAGCATCCTCAGTTTAAACCTGTTATTGTAGCTTGCAATCATCTCATCCTTAAGGAGGGAAAATGACATAGAAAATTTACGTTTCGAGTTCACTTTGGGCATTTGGTGTTGGTTGCAATTCATCAAAACTGCAAGTGAACCTTGTTAAAGAGCACTCCCTGTCGCCGATTTTGGCTGCGAATATCTACGTCCTAAGCAAATGAGTTAGTCCAAAAATATGTTGGCTAACCGTACGCAATGTAAAGACTCCAAATATCAAATATCGAGAAGCCAGGTAATCAGATGCCCGAATTTCAGCTGGTTAAAGTGAAGACTTCTTTCAAAAGTGCGGCTGAGCTTCTACAGCGTTTCATGCTCAGTCCTTGCAGAATGAATGCTGGGAAGCCCAGAATTCATATTAAGTATTTTTCCGCTCAAAATTTTCAACCAGTCCAGACGCCAATATTTTGACGCACCAGATCGAGCGCCGATGTAGAGGTCTTCTTCGACCATAATTGCACTGACCTGACATGCCCTACAGAGTCATTGCACTCGGCTGCATGACCAACGAATCTCTCACTCTCTTTCTCGTAATTACGGGCCTGTTTGACCTTATGCAGTTCACCAAGATCGATCCATGCTGTCAAATCTTGAGAACCTTTTGGGTTTTCTGGATTGCGTAGATCACACAGATTCTATAGTTGTCAAAATTGTGTGCCTAGCCGCAATGTAAAATATGTATTTATCATTTTCTCGTCGTGTTGGACACGTTTCGAATTAAGTTGGAATTCAACATCTTCCAAATTAAAACGAGCTTCTTACAGGTTAAAATACAAACACTTCAAGAAGGGCAGAATAATTTTTTGTTCAAGAAAAATTTGGTATAACTTTCTTGAATTTTTTTAGGTTCAGCTGCCCGAACGAGTGTAATAATTTTACACAAGTTTTGTTTCTTTTGAAAAATAATAAACTAGCTTTTGTCTTAAAGCGCAACAAGGTAGCAATCATTTAGTGCATCAAAGACCAGATTGCGCCCTGCACTTGGAAAGCTCACCCCGAATTTTATTTGAGTGATATTAGGGGGGGGGGGACCAAAAGTAAAGAGACTCTCCTTGCCGTGTCCATATATCTCGTGACTGCAGTATCGTTTCGTGCTTATCGTATTTGTATGTGTGTATGCTACCTACTGAAGGCTACCTGAGAAGTTACCACTTCCGCCCTTTCCAGAAGCGTGCCAAAACCCCAGTCTGTCTCATGCCGAAACTCCAGTCTGACGAGTCGACCTGTGTCGCGCAAATCTCTCCCGATTCCCAACCCCGAGCAGCCTGGACTCAATCTTAACGCAGAATGAGAAGTACGTCTTCTACTTGACCCTGCCAAGCAGCGAGTCTGGGTGAGGCCTGGTGACCCGTTACCGACCTTCGTTCGGCAGAATGTTCACGGCGAGAAGCACCTTCAGAGATTTTGGTTCTGCGCCTATGGACCGGTATACTGGAAGCTGTTTACAAAAAGGACGACGATGGACTTCAAGGCCATGGTAAACGAAGTAGAAGAGATCAAGAAAGTCCTCTTCGACAACGCCGCACCTCATCGGGAACAAGTGACCACGAATAAGCTTACCAAGCTGGGCTACGTTCACATGCGTCACCCACCGTATTCGCCGGACATCTCTCCATGCGACTACCACCACTTCTTGGACCTACGGGACTTCCTGGTCGGAAGGGACACAAGAACCCAAGCAGTCCTTGACAACCATATCGGGCAGTTGATCAACATCAGGCCCAAGCAGTTCTGGAAGGATGGGATCGGGAAGTTGGCTTAGCGATGGCAGCAAGTCATTGACCTGAATGGCATACACATTCCTCCCCATCGTTGAATTGTAATTGAGTTATAAAGAGATAAAGAATTTTTTCAATTTGTCTCATTACTTTTGCCCACCCCCTAACAGTGTGAACGCTGCTTACATGGAGTATCAAGGTGAGAATATGTGTTTTTTACAAATTTCTTTGTTATGTTGTTTACTAAAAACTGCCGCTGTTCTGCTCTTTAGAACAGGATATATACCATTATTTTCTACAAAAAATGAGAATTTTATAAAACTTCAAGCGAACTGTTCAGTTTTTGAGTAAGTGAATGAAAGCATGAAAGAAATTGTACTGAAATTTTCAGCCAACAAACTCATGTTATTAGGTTGTCCGGAAAATTCTCAGCGTTTTGCGTTGCTATCTTTCATTCGTCTATTATGAAGTAAAAATTCAACTTGTATTGCGCATTATATTTCTGTTCTTGAAGAGCTTATTGGAGTATGTCGAAAGAGCAATTCCGAGCGATATTTTATTTCAACTTCAAACTGGGACAATCCGCATCCGAGACAGCTCGACATATCGAGGGGCCTAATAGAGTTGGAGAAGGCACTGTGCGCCAATGCTTCAGTAAAATCCGGACTGGAGATTTCAGCCTCGAAGATCATCCCGTAGCGGTTGATCTAGAGCAATCCTGGACGACGAGTTGAAGGAATTGGTGGAAGCAGAACCATCCCAAACAGTTCGTGAAATCGCGGACGAGCTAGACGTCAGTAGAACTGCAGTTACGGATGCTTTGAAACGCCTTGGGAAGGTGAGAAAGCTTGAAAAGAGGTGCCCCAAGAGTAGAGTGAGCGGCAAAAATTGTCACGTTTCGAGATTTGTTCTTCTCACCTTTCACGCAACAAAACGGACCCATTTTTGGATCGAATCATCACTTGTGATGAAAAGTAGAGTTTGTATGATAACAGGAAAAGTTCCGGAGAGTGGTTGCACGCCGATGAACCCCCTAGGCATTTTCCGAAGGCGAACCTCCACCAAAAGAGGTAATGGTCACTGTGTGGTGGTCAGCGGCTGGTGTGATCCATTACAACTTTTCGGCGCTAGGCCAAACGATCACAGCAAAGTCCTGATGTAAGGAAATCGACGAAATACACCAAAATCGAGTCAACTTCACTTAGCATTGGTCAGCACAAGAGGCGCCATTCTTTTGCACGATAGCGCCCGCTACACGTTTCGCAAATCACCACATGAACATTAAACGAACTAAGGGTTGAAATTCTGCCTCACACGTCATATTCTCCAGGCCTCTCACCAACCGACTGCCATCTTTTCAAACACTTTCAGAACTTTCTCGCTGGTAAAACCTTCACCAGTCAACACCAAGCCAAAACAGCTTTCGTGAATTTTATCGGATCTCGACCACCTAATTCTTTCGTTGATGGAATAAGTCGACTGGTTCCCCGTTGGCAAAAGTGTGCTGACTCCAGCAGTGCTTATTTCGAATAAATCCGATAAGATTTGAGAAAGTTATGTTAGTTAAAATGAAGCACTCGAAACGCTGAGAAATTCCCGGACAACCTAATATGATGTGTGCAATCCGGAAAACCCAAAAGGTCCTTAAGATTTGGCAGCATGGATCGATATTGGTGAGCTGCATAAGGTCGAACAGGCCCGTAATTACGAGAAAGAGAGTGAGAGATTCGTTGGTCATGCAGCCGAGTGCAATGGCTCTGTAGGGCATGTCAGGCCAGTGCAATTATGGTCGAAGAAGACATCGGCGCTCGATCTGGTGCGTCAAAATATTGGCGTCTGGACTGATTGAAAATTTTGAGCGAAAAAATACTTAATATGAATTCTGGGCTTCCCAGCATTCATTCTGCAAGGACTGAGCATGAAACGCTGTACAAGCTCAGCCGCACTTTTGAAAGAAGTCTTCAATTTAACCAGCTGAAATTCGGGCATCTGATTACCTGGCTTCTCGATATTTGATATTTGGAGTCTTTACATTGCGTACGGTTAGCCAACATATTTTTGGACTAACTCCTTTGCTTAGGACGTAGATATTCGCAGCCAAAATCGGCGACAGGGAGTGCTCTTTAACAAGGTTCACTTGCAGTTTTGATGAATTGCAACCAACACCAAATGCCCAAAGTGAACTCGAAACGTAAATTTTCTATGTCATTTTCCCTCCTTAAAGATGAGTTGATTGCAAGCTACAATAACAGGTTTAAACTGAGGATGCTTCCGTTGAAATAAACAAAATCAGTTGAAGCAGCTGACATTTTCCTGCCAAATTTGGTACCAAATGAACTGTCGCAGCAAGGAGAAGGTCATGAGCAGCAAGAAAATACAATTTAATTAGGTTTAAGAATTTTAAAATTCAACTGAGCAGCAGTAATTCTGCCTTGGGACATAATTAGTCGAGACTCGGCGACGGTGTTGGGTCGGGTCACAGCAATTAGGACCCTCCTTAATTGCGGCACTGGTTTTCAGGCTTCCATCCAATTTTTAACGGCGGTTGCATGCCCATTGGTAGGTAGGATGATGCTAGGAGCCCTTGTAAATTTTGGTGACAAAGCCTTCATTTTGAACAAAGTTATCATGATGCGACGCAAAAAACGCGTTTTTGCGTTGCAAACGTCGTTTGGTTGAATGTTTAGCGGCGGTACTGTAAAATAAACAAATCATCATCAACAAACACAGAAAAATAAACAAGCCTTCAGCAACAAATTATCTACAGGGCATAGAATAAGAGCAACTATGGAATTACCATTCAAGGCAAGATGATCATTGGTAAGGCATCCTGAAATGTGCGATCAGGCAGGTACCCGGAGTTCCACTCTTTCCTAGTTCTTTTGCTAGACTGCTTTACGAACATGTGCAATCCCCTTGCAGGCACCAGCCCATTAAGTACAGAAAGAATTAATAAACATACAGTAAAAACCGCTTCAGTGGAATGTTAACACGTTAACGAACGCACAATTTTTGATTGCCTGGTGCATGGGACCAATCATATTTTTGCAACGTCGGGACAGTGATATGACATCATGTCACACGGTCCCACACTGCCGAGAAGGTGTGACACGCTGTCTTCGTGTTAGCGTTCAGGAAAGGTAGCTTTCCAAGTTTTTGTTGTTAGCGTTTTTGTAAAATAGCTTGAAATACGTCGAATACGTCCAGCGGCCGAACACATTCGCTCCGTCTCGACTGCTTCAGGTGGGCAAAAGTAGTTTGAGGTGAGAATAGGCATATCTTACGAGGTTAGACCAGTATCTTTGTGAATTCGTTGACCTACTTGGGGACTCGGCGAAGAAATTTCTAGCTCCAAAGTACATTAAAGGATAAGAATAAAGGATGGCGATACTCAATCCCTTTGGGATACGCCGCTCATTCTACTTCAATGGGATACCCTGGAGACAATGGCTTGCGGTGGCCAGCCGATGAAGAAATCAGCGCTCTGTCCTTCCCAGGCAAGTTCGGTACCAATTCGCCGACCCCAGAAGGACCGAAGGCTTGGTTGGCCTGGGCGGGAAATTCCGAAGAAGGACCAGCGACCTGGTATAGGGTGCACGCGACAGCCGGCACCTCCTCCAACTGCGCTACACGTGCCCCCAAAATGTATTATTTCTAAAAATTCAAAACGAATTGAATTGATAAAGACATCAAAATATTCTTGCTGATTTCAATAGTTTTCCAGGAACAGTCCTAATTAGGAGGAAGAAACCTGCTACATTAGAGAATACTGAGGGTAAATGTGATAAACTCACTGAGAAAAAAGTCCGTTAAAAATTCCGTTAAATTCCTACAAATTTCCGTTAAGTCGTTAAGCCAGATTTTACCAAAAAATGCCGTTAATTCGGTAAATTCGTTAAATCGTTAACCGCTAAGTGTGCACCCCTGGTCAGGAGGATGGGGTCCTTTAGTGCTGCTGTATTTCACTGGAGTACACGGGTAGCTAGATAGGCAGGCTCTGTCGTGAGGACGAGGAACTCCGGGCCAGACTGCTCAAAGGGACGGGGCGAGACTTAAGGCTGCCTCGTGCACTCCCAGTCTACCGAGTGCAAGCTTTTGGCCGGGTCGACACAGTTACAATCCGCACAGGCGCGAACACATCCACGCACACTGTGCACGAACATGCCGCTCCCACGCACAATTAACGCGGTGAGCAGGAACAAGGAGTCCATTCCCTGCATCCCACCTGCATCTCTGGGTAGTAAACGATCGCATTTGGTTCGCGCTTCATTCCCCTATCTACCATCCGGAAACGCGACACGTGGCACGGTACAAACTGCTCGAAAACCCTCTTAACAAGAGATCCCGAAGGCCCTCTACCGAGGGGGATCCGTGGAAGGATTAACATTTACTTGTCTTCATTTAAAGAGAACAAACGGCAGTCTATTAATATTTTGAGTCATGCGACGACTCGGACTGCGTACACACAATTTGCCGCGCTTTAAACGGCGCTCGAAACTCAAATATAGTTTTTTAACGTAAGGCTTCACTGGATTTCGATCAGGAGTCCAATTAGCTTGCTAAGAGATTGATAAAGAATATTCGATTACACGAATAATCGAATATTTGATATTCGAAGCTTCGAATATTCGATAAAACTAAAAATTCGAACGAGGAAAGACATCGACGGTGCGCAGCAAGTAGTCCACGTCGATTTCGTTTCATGCTTTGACCAGATCATCCTTCACTGACTTCATACTTTTGTGAAGGCCTTGTTCTTCAAAACTTGCCATATAGAGTAATTCAGCGGATTCAAATCCGGTCTATACTGAAGTCATTCCTCTGTCCAAATGAAGTCCTTCAAGTTGGCGCTTCACCAGTCCTGAACAATCCTCGACTCTGCGCAGGAGTCTAATCCTGCTGGAAGACACGCGACTTACTCTCGGGGTGAGATTCGAGCCAAGGAACCAGTTGCTTCTTTAGGACATCAATACAGATAGTTCTACTGATTTATCTTCACTCCTGTATCCACTAAAGCGAGAGTCGTCTGTGATGAATGCACAAACCATGATACTGGCAGAATGCGCCTCCCTTGCAGCCAGCCTTCCTCTATAATTAGCACTTCGGAGGTCCTTGAAGAACATGTAACAGTTGAATGCAAGTTGAATGCACAAAAGTATCAAATCACTGAAGGTGTCACTGAGGTACAACGAAATCTACGTGGACTACTTGCGGCGCACCGTCGATGCCTTTCCTCGTCGTCTTCGCCCCTGCATTCACAACAAAGGAGCCCATGTAAGATACAAGTGATCATATTCTGTTCGCTAAATCATTGTTGACACTTTGTATATAAATTTATTAAACTTCATAATGTGTTGTTACTTCCAACGTTTACGTTTGGTGCGTCAATACATTTTATGCACCCTGTAATGAAGCTGAAGCTATTGAACTGCTTTTATCCTATCCAAGTTAAACTCATATGAAAATGCTCTATGATCCTGTCGTCTCTATTCAAAACGTGCGATGTGACAGGGTGCTCGCTGCAAAATTATTCAGGTGGTAACCCGTTGAATTGTGAAGAGTTTTTTGGAGCGATTTTTGAATACTCAGGTAGGCATTCATATGGCAAATGGCACAGTGTAAATCGGATTTGTTTTGCATCAAAAGTCCACAGAAGTGGGAGTGGCTACTGAAATCCGCTAAACCGTGTCGCAATGATCAATTGCCTAAGCCGGGTTCAGACCAGAGTTTTTAGTTTGCCGTATTTCTCACTTATCGGAGAGAACCTTCTGATATCACCTCGTGATATCATATTTTATTGCTTTTGTTCCATCGGCTCAAATTAAAGTCCGCAGTAGATTACTGATCCCTACAAGCTCTTACAGTTCAACTTCTAGGAGAGGAGATCTCCGTTCTGGCCGTTTTCAAAGTTACTCTTTGGCTTCGTGGGGGTCGTCGGAAAATGTCGGTTATTCCATTCATTCAATTTCAAGAGGTTAGATACTGAGTTAAATGATATTCTGACCACTTATGAGAGTAAAGATTGTCGTGTCATAACAATGATATTATTATAAAACTATGAACCTCCAACAAAATTTTGCTGTTGTAGACTTCACGAACTTTAAACAGATGATTTTGGAATCGTTCTATAGATTTCTCTTCATTGACCTTGACGTTATTGATGACGCAGATTCAACCTTTTTGCTGCGTCTTCCCCACCTTGCTCGACCGCTTGCATCGCTGGGGGTTGAACCAGTTCTCTAAATATCTTTATTGATTCTGTCAATAAACCTATTATTCGGTCGTCTACGAGTCACTGGCCGGGATCGCTCATCATTATCGTTGTGTATACCACAGTCTTGGCAACCATATTAACGAAGGTGTGTTTCTTGACCTTCCTTCTTTTTCCAACATTTTTTTAAAATGCTAACAAGAAGGTTTGCTTTCTGAATTGGTTATAACAAAGTTTTCTACACGAACTCTGTAGGTAATAAAAATTACAGATACTACACCATACATGATATAATTTACATCTTCTTAATAACAATTTCTGGAAATTGGTTCATTGGTTTACTCGAAAAGTAGGAGCACCCCAGAATAGTAATGATAGTTCACTTTTGGCCAATCTAACCCACTTGTATTTCGAGTACGTTTATCCCATTACCATTATAATCTCTCCTGTTCACTCTATTCCGTTAAGTGGATGACACTTTAGTTGTTCATAACAGTAGCACCAGTGATATTTATAACAAACTTATCGACGTCAGTAACGTCTTGAACATATCGACGGCTACCCTTGCAACTATTATTAGTTAGTTTGTGAGGAAATTTCGACAAAATGCTCTAACCGTTGGTAACCAAACGTATCAAAACTGCATGTTGATGGATAGGAATCTACGCTTTACCCTTCACTTCATTCTAGACCGGTTACCTACCTGTACCACTGACATTGACGAATACGGCTCCAGAAACTTTTCACGGCACGTTTTCATGCGAGAGCAGGTGAGCATTCACTTCTTTGTGCATTTGCACTTTGTAGAATTCGGCCGGAATTCGATTATGCAAACGTTCGCAGCTTTCCTGGCTGCGGATTTAGAGACGGGAGCAGTCCTCTCAGGCGGCGAGGACATCTGCTGCCGTCCAGGCTTTTTTCTGCAAAAGACAGCTGGGCCCCAGCACTTTGCGTTTCGCGTTTTTGACATTTCTCGTCGGACCAAAGCCATCGTTTTACACTTCCTTCGAGCAGGTCTCCCCCTTGGCCCCATTTATTTATTTATTTATTATATAGTGCCTACGAAGATGACTATCCATAGGCCTGTTGTATTTGTATGAGAGACAGCACTTTTGCCTGATGCATGTAACAAGCTGTCAGAACTGGTAGTATTATTATGATAGTGATCCTGAGGCACATGAAGATTTGGCAATAAATAAGCCATTTCAAAGTGATGGTGCTCCAGACCTCCATAGTATTAGAATCACAGCAAGGAGCCTGATGGGAAAACGTAGTGAAACATGAAAACCAGTAGGTGGTTAATAACCCAACCCTGGCACTTCACAATTCACCGACGGTATCACCATCATTCTCTCAGCCCCTACAAAACAAAAATACGGAGAGTGAGCACCAAGAAATACAGAGAATATGAAGAAGAAAATTCAACTCCTTAATGACAGAAAAACAATCATCGTCTAGCCGATAGCACACAATATCAATTCAACATGAATCAAAACGGAAGAATAATAAATACGAGTATAATCATGACTATCAAGCTATAATGATAAAGAGATCTGTAGTAATAGGCTTTCAAAAGTTTTGCCATAAGAATCATCAGCCATCCCTGAGCAATTCAGATACATTACTAGAGGTGGAAGCCAAGAAGAAAGCCAGTCTCAACTATTACGCGTGATTCGCATTGTCCATCGCATATGTGTAGTTTCATTCTCGAATCTTTCCTCCCTTTGAAATGTAGACATCTACGAGTTTTGCTGGGTCTGTTTACCGTATTCACGTCTCTTGAAAGGGTTCTCTGGCGTGAGTGGTCCGATTCTCTCTGCAGATCATTTGACTTGAGCTGGACATCTTGTTCTGCAGTAGTGCTTCGTCGTGTTTGAATCAATCTCATTCTTACGCATGTAACTTATTCTCGATCATGATGATTAAATATTCGAAATCGACAAAGACTATCCAGGCCTATGGATAGTCATCTTCGTAGGCACTATATAGCACTTATTACTGTTGCTTTTTTCTTATTGAGGTGCATAATGACACCATAGTATACCATGGGCAAGCTCGTCTGGTTTTCTGTAGTGATCATGTTACTTGTGGGTTGGCTGTCCTACCCTTCTCTGGTTATTTTCTCCTTCATAGATGCGCAGGTTCACAGATGGTGGGCCTTTCCTCAATGTTCTCGATAGCTTTTTTAGCGCTTTAACTGATTGTAAATTGAGTTTTGAGTTTTTTCCTATTCATGTTCTCTCCGGGCAATTTGTTCGTGGTCTGTTCTCGATCATTAGTGGCACATCCCTATGGATGTATTAATAAATAAATAAATAAATAAATATATGCAGAAGGCAAACATTAAAAACAACGCTCAATACTACAAAGCCAAAACAAACACAACATGCAATACGAAATATATACAACGAGTTGGTAATCGGTATCACTTGTCGACTTGTCTCAAGAAAGATCTAAGTAATGTATTACTAGCAAACCGCTTAAACTGCTTTACTGATAAGATCCTTGATTCATTTTTCATAGGCTTGAGGTATGCACTTCCTGCTCTATATGAAAATGAGTTTGCATATAAACCTGTTTTTGGGAGGGTTAACGTGATTTTTTGCAGAGCACTTCTAGTACGTGAATTGAACAAAGCAAATAACTGTTTCATAATTACTCCTTTGCTAGTGCACCTAAAGTGCACTACCTTACGAACCATGCAAGCATCAACGACTTTACGTCAAGAAGCAATGGAAGGAAGTTGAAGAAGCCTGTTTCTCGCTATAGCGTCTGGAATTCGGTCATATTCCCAATTGCCAATACGTGCTAGGAGCTTTCGAGTGTAATTGTTCTGAACTCACTCAATGCAATAAACTTCTTTAATCTTATATAGGTTGAAGACTGTGACACCAGACTCTACAATAGGCCTAACATAAGTTTTACAAGCACGAAGTAGGATATCTTTATTTTTGCTACACAGTCCTTTAAAAGTTTGAAGCGTGCACATAGTTGCCTGTTTACATCGATCAAACGATGTCAACATTGATCCAAGAAATCGGATTATTAAATTTTAATTTAATTTTATTGACTTGCATGTAACCCAACGTTTTTCTAGCCGAGTTTACTTTCAGGAGACTCATAAACTTTTGTATTTCAGATCAATGTTGACAGATTTACTTAAGAATCTCATTACCATTGCACAGTTCACGCACTCTTCGAGTTCACGCAATTTCATATGCAACTATTACCCTTCTCATTCTCTGAGCTGAAAGAATAAGCTCCTTGAAGCAAAACCGCACTCCCCTACTTCGAATCGTTTTTTATGACAGAGTTTACCAGAAGGTCATACTGTTTCTGGATTTCTTTACCACTACCGTTTTAAACTCGTTTCTACTATACTTTGCACAATCATATATCCAACTTCAGTTGTTCATCACGAATCACAGTGTCTTCTAGAAAATCATGTTCAATCCTGCATTACGGTGTGATCCTATTAGCTGAAAATACAAACACAAATATAATGCAACTATTTTTATTACACATTATTCATTTGGTAAAAACTTGAACATAGTTTGGCATAAAGGAATATTTATAGCTAAATACTTTTATAAGGTGCTTAATTTTTTCTGAATGCGGCGTTGTAGCTCGGTGAGAGGATGCGCAAGCTGTGCATCCAATTCTAGGCTCTGGTTCGAATTTCTCGACAAGGCCATCCAGGCCTTTCATCCCTCCCCTCCGGCACTGGTGAGGTGGTACAGACTGGGGAGTATAATCACCGACATCTTCATTGGCTGGCCATCGCAAGTTATTGTATAGGTTGCCATCAGGACATTCAAAGGAGGAAGAATGCGCGAAGTATTCCAAAAGGAATTGAATAACCCGCCCTTTATCCTTTAGGATTAATTTTTTTCAAGTTTCTAAAATAATAAGAAATCTCATGGAACTGCTCAAAGTGTGAGTTTTTTTAGATGTTCGGTCACTGTTCACTCCGCAATAAAACGGGGTCACCGCTGTGTGTAGGGTGAACTGAAACTTCAAACTGTGAGGCAGGCGGTCGTGTCGCGCACCTTCCTGAAAATATGGCATTGACCAAGGGTGTAGGACTAGTCGTGGAAAACTGTGTATTAGGTTTGACAAAGTTTATCCGCTATTCTGCAGCAATTCGCTACCGTTTCTATTAGTTGAATGTTCAATGTCATGCTGGTATATATATTAGTTGCAAATCAGGGGTATGTGTTTAACGATTAACGATTTGCTGGTTTTCCGGATTTACCGGCATTTTTCGTTAAAACTTTTTAACGAAATTTAACGACGAAAAATTTCGTTAAATTGCATCACCGACATCTTACGCACCATTTCTGAAATTTTACTTCTTCTCTGTGTAAATACATTTCGAACGAATTTTTGTATGTGCTTTCGCACTCGCGCCCATGTGCTTTTGCTTCCACGCGATAACAAGGAAACTCTCTAGGAGCTTGAATCAATGGAGAGAGACAATCGATATCGCCCCAACATTTTGAGAATTGTTGACATTTTTTTGCTCCTTGACCACTTTCTTCCGTGTTTCCGTTTTTTCCACTTTTCTATGCACAAATTTCGTTTTTTTAGGTTTCCTAGGCCGTTTCTCATGCTTGATTTTTAGAAACTAATTTTTAATATTTATTTCCCAATCATTCACTTTTTTCACAGCTTTTTGTGGTATGTATTACATAAGTGGGGTTGAAACAGATTTAAGAAACGTTGGTAGTTTTCTTTAGGGGAAGCTTAGTCAGTATACAAGCGAGACAGTGAACACACGTAAGCTTTATTAAAAAGAGAAAAAGATGACCACTCTTCGTCAGTTATATGAGCTTACTCCAAAAACTGCGCCAGCGTGGAGCAGCACGAGCGTCAGGCAACTATCAACTGACGTCCGAGCTTGCAAAGCTATGCAGAGCGGCGATAAAGGAAGATCTCAAGGAGAGAAGGGCGGAAGTGTTGGCTGAAGCAGCAGAGGCAGGGCTGAGCATCCGCAATGCCCGCCGGAACTTCGCCAACTTCAAGACCAAGATGACCGCTCTCCGACGTCCTGACGGAACCGTCACCTCTTCCAGAAGGATCATGGAGAAAGTCATCCACGACTTCTACTCCGATCTCTTCGATAGCCACGTCCACCTGCCCCTACGCCATCTTCCGCAGGATGGATACGTCATCCCCTCTGTTCTCCCTTCCGAGATCCGACACGCCATCTCGTCGGTGAAGAAACGTACAGCACCCGGTCCTGACAGGATCAGAGCTGAACACCTGAAGAACCTCCCGCCAGCGCTTATCAACACCTTGGCGCGGCTCTTCACACGCTACCTGTCCGAATGCAAGGTTCCATCTCAGTGGAAGACCAGCAAGACCGTCTTGCTGTACAAGAAGGGAGACGTGCACGACATTGGCAACTATCGCCCGATCTGCCTGTTGTCCGTAGTCTACAAGCTGTTCACTCGAGTCATCCTGAATAGGATTAGTAGAACGCTGGACGAAGGACAGCCATGCGAACAAGCAGGATTTCGGAGAGGATTCAGCACGATCGACCACATACACACCATTACGAAGCTCATCGAAGTGTCGCGAGAGTACAAGCTGCCGCTGTGCCTTACTTTCATCGACCTGAAGAAGGCATTCGACTCCGTCGAGACTGAAGCGGTCATGGAAGCCCTGCTCACCCAGGGCGTTCCTACTCAGTACATCAGAGTCCTTCGAGAGCTGTACAGTGGATTCACGACCAAGATCTCACCATTCTACAACGACGTCGTCATTGACGTGAAGAGAGGGGTTCGACAAGGGGATACCATATCCCCGAAGCTCTTCAGCGCCACCCTCGAAAACGTCATGCGCGAACTAGAATGGGATGACATGGGAGTGAAGGTCGACGGCCGGCAACTGCACCATCTTCGCTTCGCTGACGACATCGTTCTCATAACACCGAGCATCAGTCAGGCGGAGCGAATGCTGGCCGGCTTCGATCGTGTATGTGAAAGCGTTGGACTGCAGCTGAATCTTACGAAGACGATGTTCATGAAGAACGGATGGGTTTCTGATGCCCCATTCTCGCTCAACGGAACGAACGTCTCCGAATGCTCCAGCTATGTGTATCTGGGTCGCGAAGTCAACATGGCCGACGACCTAGCGCCGGAGCTGAGCAGGAGGAAACGAGCGGCTTGGGGAGCTTTTAAGAGCGTCGAAGAAGTCGTGAAGAAGACGAAGAACGTCCGACTCCGTGCCCACCTATTCGACTCTACCGTTCTTCCTGCCCTAACATACGCCTCAGAGACCTGGGCTATGCGAAAGCAGGATGAACACGCGATCAGCGTCGCGCAGCGTGGAATCGAGAGGACGATGCTCGGAGTGACACGACTCACACAAGTGAGAGAAGGCCTCCGGAGTTCCGAGCTTCGCCGACGTTCGAAGATCAGAGACGCTGTCGCATGGGCCAAGTCGTCGAAAATTAGGTGGGCCGGCCACGTAGTGCGATTCGCAGACACCCGCTGGACGAGAGCCGTCACAGACTGGATTCCGCGGGATGTCAAAAGAACACCAGGACGCCCACCAACGCGTTGGTCGGACTTCTTCGTGAAAGCCCTGAACGACCGATATGACGCTCTTCGTGTCCCTCGAGCGAGGAGGATCCATTGGACCACTCTGGCACGCGACAGGGACGAATGGAGACGCTGCTGGCGCCCGCTCGAGCAAGTCGATGATCAACGGGGCGACAGGTGATACAGGTGATACTCCAAAAACTGGTACTTTGAAGTGCAGTCGATTGCATGTAGGTTTTTTTAATTTAAGATTTTTAAAAAGTTATTTTGTGGATTTTTCATCCTAATTTACGAATTTACTGTATTTTTAAATTTAAATTTATTTTTAAAGCTGTCACAACGATGTTTTGTTGCAATCAAAACTTCTAGCTCCGGGCGGGACTCGAACCCGCACCTCCCTCTGACCGGGCGGGAATGCTCTACGCCTTTACACCACCGGCGCCGTTTGACCGAACGCAACATCCACACCTCGCGGGACCGATCAGCACCCACCCGTATCCGGGATGAGCTGGCCGCTGATATCAGCATGGAACCAGTGAAGGTGATGGTTTTGATAGAAACAATTCAAATCAGTTTCAGCTCATCCTTAAAGCATTCCCGCCCGGTCAGAGGGAGGTGCGGGTTCGAGTCCCGCCTGGCGCTGGAAGTTTTCATCGCAACAAAACATCTTTGTGACAGCTTACAACCTTGATACCAGCCAATTAAGGCTTAAAGAAACTGATTTGAATTATTTTTTAATTTAAATTTATTTTTTGAATTTATTTTTTATTTAAATTCATTTAATTATTCAATTTTTTAAATATTTATTTATTTAGTTAACTTATTTTTAATTTAAATTTATTTATTTATTTAGTTAGTTAGTTAATTATTTATTATTTATAAATCCGAAATGTGCTCTACAAAAATGGAAAGAAATTGAGAAACCCAAATAACATTCGAGCCTCAAGCAAATGAAAGCCTTCCTTATCCTTTTCCATTGAAAGGCAAAAGGAGGGAAGGGTTAACAATTTAAATCTACGTTGTTTGTTTGGCTAAGGCAAAAATACTCACTGCAGTAGAATTCAGTTCGATTGAAATTTGATCAACGGTCTGTGGCTGTTTATTTCTTTCTCTGATGTCGTCCACAGGGAGTACAAGACTTTTAGACCTAAGGGATCATTCTTTAAAACAGGCAGATCTATACACTTCGCAACAATCTTCCAGGGACAAACTGTACCAAAACCTTCTTTTTTGTTACCGTCAGACCTAAATTCTCCATCAGAACATTCTGCAGTTTCCGAAACAATTATTACGGTACAGAAGAATGTTGTGCTATAAACATCTACTTAGAGAGTGCAAGTTCTGTAAAGAGTTGTGTCAGGACATCCTAAAGGCTGAAGAACGTTCAGAGTGCAATGAAAGACTGCATTTTGGACATTTCTAGAAGGTGGACTTTTCGGACGCTATACGAACTAGACATAGTAAGAAATTTGTTATTTTAAAAGTCTTGTTGTTATTGTTTGGCCTTGGAATCCTAATGATTTTTATTTTTTATTTTTATTTTTTATTATATTCTTTTTCTTTATTTTTTATTATATTTTATTTTATGGCAATTTGGTTAATAAATGATAAATGGCCTGTTATCGTTGTGAAGATGAAGAGGTAGTCATATAAATGCCATGTAGATAATGCCGAAAGAAGTGAAGCAAAGTAGCTGACTTTTTATCTACTAAAATACAGTCAAACCGACTACAGCCCAATGAAATTTTATTTAACGAATTTACCGATTTTAGCGGAAAAACTTTTCGCTAAAAAAATAGTCGTTAAAATTTTATCGAAAAAATTTAACGCGCACCCCTGTTGCAAAGGTGGTGCTTGATGCGTCCTACGCAATAATACTATTGGCTCTCCCAAGATATCAATAAAAAGCTGCTACGTGATATAACAGCGGCCTTTGGTCTAGGATTCGACCTCAAACTTGGGTAATTAAACCTCTAAGCCCCTAAGAACAGCCAGAGCTCAAGCGATGCACACGCGAATAAATAGAGATGTAACCTATAGTAAATAGCGACGAAACAGTTGGACAATTGTCATAAAACGCAATTGCAATAAAAGTAGTATCAATAAAACGAGTAGGCAATACTAGGCAGTATGAATGAAACATATATAACCACTAACAACAAACCCTCCCGGAGTGTGAGACCAAAGTGACCAGTGACGCTCGAGTACTACAAGGCACGCCGAGACCAGATGAGTGACATCATGAGACCAAAATTACTTGAACCAATCAGCGATGCTCAACACACCGAATGTAACCACCAGTCAAGAAGCGACAACAAGCGTGACTCAAAACATGGTAACGAGGAGGAAGCGACCCAACCACCGATACGAAACACACGCAACACTAGAAAAGAGTCTCCCAAAGCCTACCATTCCCCGGTCATCGGACGATAAACGACTGCTGCCAGAATCCCTTCGGTGCCGCAACCGTTCAACCATGCAGCAACACAACACTGCTGAAACGTAGAGGCCACACCGGAGATCCCGCTACGCTGTCAGATCGACTGATCTACAGAATACACGCCTCCCTTCCTGTAATGCAAGGCGGTGCTTCTGATCCTCCACGGAGCTGGAACCATTCACCTTGGGCAGGTGGCGTAGGAAGACCGACGCCACTGTTTGAGCACTGCCGGCGAGGTTTTTCACATGGTCGCGTCAGATTTCTATAGGGAACTGGAAAGGTCGCCTTTTTGAAACGCCTTTTTATGTAAAAAAAACGCTCTCGAAATGTTTGCGAAAAATTCAGAGCACCGCCTTGCCAACCGAAATTCAATACTCCAGCTGCCCTCTACCCAGCTTCGTTGTCTCCGTCATTGGTGGTCTGTTAGCGCTCAAATCACCGCAAATATTATGTGAATCTCCGTCCACTACAGTTCCCGTTACGCTTAAACTTCGTTATCATGCTGAATCCTGATAAACTAGTAACCATGTTGCTGATTTTGCTCAACATTTCCCTTCACGCGTCGTGAAGTTAATTTTATGAGAAACGAGAGCAAACTAACTTCGTTGCAGGGGAGGGGGCTAAACCTAGACGCTCTTATAAATGACGTCGAACATAAAGGATAAAGAATGGTGTTAACAAATTCCTTTTGGGATGAGCCACACGTTCTACTTCTACGGGATGTTGACGAGGGATGAATGCGTGTTTGTCCTATTCAACGAGATGAAGTGGCCAGTCATTTAGTGGTGTTTTAGCCTTCCCAGAACAGTCTGAGACCAATTCTCGACCCGGAGTGATGAAAGGCTTGGTTGGTCTGGCCGAAACTCCGAATCGCGAACCTGGAATCCCTGCCAAGGGCCTCGATTGGTGGTTCATGCGAGAACCGGCGCCTGCTGCAACTGCGCTATCATGCGCCGAAGTCCGAACATATTTATGTACTTCCCTAATTGAGGCGACTCCTTTACCTCGTGTTATTCATGACTCTACAATGCCCAGATTTATGTGGGACACCTGATCTTCTGAAGCCACGACTCATTGTTTCAATAAAGAGAAACTGCAGCTGATCTGAACAGATTGAAAGACTTGGGTCCGTCTTTTCTTCATCGTCAACAATCCTCCTAAACTGCTTATGCACGATAAACTGTTGAGTGAACTGTCAGATTTTGTGTAACCTGCAGGGGTAAGACCACCTTTCCGCATCGAATCAAACCCTGGTAACCAATTGCTGAACCAACCTTGGTTGAAGTGAGATGAAGGTCGATCGTCGGTCTTAGCTTGGAAACCTCGTCCGAAAGCAGGAATCGTTCCATATATTGCCTAGAGAGCCAATGTTTAGAAAAGTGAGCAGCTTTGTAACACAAATGCATCTTAAATGTGGCACCATCAATTTGTAAACTATCACAGGGTTTAAAGGGAAAAGGACGCGCCACGGATTTCACTTATCCGGGATATCGTGAAGGCACTGATGAACACGTCGTTTTATGGCTCCCAGACAACGCTTGGTACCAGTTCAATGACCCCTGAAGAATGAAGGCAGCGTTGGCCTCGGTGGAAAAATAGAACGGGAACCCTTGATTCACGGTGCACGCGTCGCCGACGCCTTCTCCTAGCGCGTTATCATGGGTCCTCTATGTACATACTATCATCTTACTACTAATATGGTAAAAAAATTTCGATTTGTATGCTAAGTCGAACAAAAAATTGTTATAAATATCCACAGGCTACCTCAAGCCTTATAACTATATAATAATTATAATACTAATACTAACCAAGAATGATATGATAACTACACATATTACTAAACATTTCTATGCATTTAACTAACCTGGTTTCTTAATTTTGCCTAGAGGTCTACTAGCCTCCCAATATATGTGTTACCACCAGGGATGAGCGGGTAATGAAATTTTGAAAACCGGAATACGGATAACGGATAATTTTGCCCGAAAATGGCCGGATAACGGAAAAGCGGATAACGAACAAACAACAAAAATTAAAACTCGTTTTAAATTGCACTAATTTCAACAACAGATCAGGGCTTAAAGAACTGTTAATTTATAAGCTATCTCTAGCCATTTTAGTAGTGTTTTTTTAAACGTTTTGCAGTCGCCGCATTAATGACGCTTTGCACTGCACCGCGGACGGCTGCCCTCCCGCGGGCGGGAAGTATAAGGCATCTGTTATACTCCCGCGGGAGCATCCGCGGAACGTCCGCGGACCAATGGTGCACGGCGGAGGCGGGCGTGGCGAGGCGCGGCGATTGGCCAGGTGAGGAGTCTCGGCGCGATTCCCGCCTTTCCGCGGATGCTCCCGCGGGAGTATAACAGAGGCCTAACACCCCTCTCGTCGTCTGTCGGCGGCGATCCGCGGACGGCGGGCGTGGCAGGCCGCGACGAGTGGCCCAGCGCGGGGTCCCGACGCGATTTCCGCCCATCCGCGGCAGCTCCCGCGGGAGTATAACGGCTCGAGCACCCTTCGCTGCCTTTGCTGCGGCAGCAATGATAAAGAATATAACCGAGCTGCTGCCTCTGATATCCTTTATCATTGCTGCCGCAGCAAAGGCAGCGAAGTGTGCTCGAGCCTTAACAGGGGCCTTATACTTTCCTCCCGCGGGCGGGAAGTTCGGCGCGGGAAACGCGCTCCGATGCGACGCTAGCCGCCCCGGGACGACGACGACCGTCCGCGGTGCACCGTCCGCCCGCGGACATCCCGCGGAAGCCCCGAGGGAGTATAACATGGGCCTATCGGCGCGACACCGAACTTCTGCCGAATGGCATCGTTTGGGACGCGGTCCGTGCGCACGATTCCAGCCGTACAGCGCAGCATTTTCGTCTCCATGACGCTGAGGCGTGCTTCAACTTCCTTAGTTGCAGGCCAACACTCGGCGCTGTACATCGCAACCGGCCGGACGACGGTCCAGTAGATTTCGACTTTAAGCGCTTTGGCATATTCTTATCCCACCATATATTCACATAATACTCTAGTCAACGAGCGCCACTTGGACCAAGCTGCATTCATGCTCGAATTCACTTCAGTCATCAGACTACCATCAGACGCCATTGCTGACCCCAGGTAAAGACCGAAGTGCGTGGGAGCTCATTACTGTATCTTATGGGAGCCAGACTTGTTTGCGTCAGTCGTCTTCTTGGCGTTCATTCTGAGCCCGAACATTTCCAAACAGTCGCACCAAGCCTGCACCTACCGCTCGAGTTCACCCTTATCTTCGCAAACAAGCATTACCACATCAGCATATTGCAACATTCAAGGGGCTGGCATCTGAAGATCTCGTGTGATGGCATCCACAACGACAACAAAAAGGAGTGGGGAAATACCGAACCTTGATGCACTCCAACAGAGATGGGTAACTCCATCGAGGTTCCTGCTGCAGCTTGCACACGACTCTTCTGGCAAGAGTATAGCATTCGCACCCACTCTACAATTTCTTCAGAAATGCCGTGCTGTCGTAGGGCGTGCCATATAACCTCACGCTATACGCGATCGAAGGCCTTCTCCAAGTCGAGAAAGGCAAGATGCACCGGCTTTTGTTTCTCGCTATGTTTCTCCATCAGAAGGCGGGAAGCATGTATGGCGTCGACGGTGCAACAACCAGGCAAGAAGCCACGCTGATTGTCGGAAAGCTTGACGATTTCGCGAATTCGTCTATCGGAGATTCGCTCGAAAATTTTCATGCTGTGGGAAAGCAATCGAATCGGACGGTAATTTGAGCTGCCTGCAGGGCTGCCCTTCTTCCAAATCGGGATCGTCGTACTTTCCTGCCAACCATCAGGGACCTTCTTCTCCGCTACAACCTGGTTGAAAAACTAGGCCAACCACTCAGCAGAGTACCAGAACTTTGACTTCCATAAATCATCTGGCAAGTCATCTGGCTTGCCTTGCCCGGTCACATCTTCCTCAGAGCCGCTTCAGTTTCCTCCACAGAGATCCTGTAAACAGGACCATGGATAGGAGCCACAGATGGTACGGCCGTAAGAGGGAACTTTTCAGTCGAAATCCCTCAAAATAGTCGCGCCATCGCTTCAGCGCTCCCTTGCGGTTCATAAAAACATGGCCGTTTTCATCACTGATGTCACGGAGTTTCTCTATATCCGCGGACCAGGCGACGGCGGTTCTTAGTAAGTCGGTATAAATATTGCTCGCCATCGCTTGACTCGAGCTTTTTGATGACATAGCTGTAATGAGTGGCTTTTGCAGCGACCGCAGCCTTTTGGCAGCTTTTTTTCGCTTTGTGGTACTCTTGCCAGTTATCAGCTGACTTGTCTTCGAGAACCACATGATAAAGCACTTTCTTCTCTCAAACTTTTTCCTTCACATCGTCTGTCCACAGCTCTGCCTGCCTGTCGATCTTTCCTCTTCCAGGCTTCGTAGTGCTAAGTTCTGACCTCGCAGCTCGAAGTATCGCGTCCGTAGCCTTTCCCCAAGTTTCATCCGCAGTCGTGGCTTTCGGTAGCCGTACGCGAGAAATCACAGCTGCTTTCTTCTCTTTCATTGGCCGTCACATGATTTTGGGTGCACCGCATCGACCTGCTCCTGCCTTGGTGGCGCGATCTTTGAAATGCAGATCAGCGGTCGATGCTGTGGGACAACCGCCTCAGACGGCACGACCTTGGCGTCTGTGAGAGGTTGCAATCTTTCACAAACACGATTTTTTCTGCGTATTGGTGCTCCCATTGTAGAACGAGATGAGGTTTCAGTCGCGTTTATGAAGCAGGGTGTTTACTATGGTGAGGTTCGATGCCGCATACTCAAGACCCATAGCCAAATCCACCATGACAGCTGTACCCGTCTTTCGTCGCGCCGACGTGCCCATTAAGGTCGCCAGCGACTATGATGACATCTTTCGACGGCACCTCTGCCGCCTTCTCATCAAGCAGGCTCCAAAACTCATCCTTGTCTTGATCGGAGCAGCCAGTTTGCGGAGCATACGCAGAGAAGAAGTGATAGAGTCGCTCCTTAGCGGCGACAACGATCTTCATCAATCGATCGTCAAAGCGTTCGATACTTACAATCGAATCTCGGAAACGCTCGGTAACTATTATTCCAACGCTGCTGGTGGACCTGCGTAGGGACTTTCAGACTAGTTCAGTTGCCCGCGATGCCGTCCTCGCACCGGGGACGCTCGCATACCTTCCATACTCGCCGAGCTTTGCGAGTGTGCGTCGACTCCCGCGGACGCGTGGCATATCTCGAGAACCATGAGCTGACATACACTCATATGATGTGAAAATGGGTTGTTCGTAGGCCGGCCTGTCACGAGGGCCTGTCGCCTACATTCGAATGTCCGTGTTTGGCTTAGCTCTCAGAAGAGAACAGCAGTGGACCGCGTGGAGGAACGGACATTGCCATCTCTTGAGATAACTATCAGCGAGCCTCTTATTTTGATTTAATGAGGATGACAAAGCGTGTTTTTTGAAAAAATCCGATTCTCAGATATAACTATAATGGCAGCAGTGACATTTATCTAATTCGTGGATGCCCAGGCAGAACAATTGGCAATTCGCTTTTCAAAAAAACTAAAGGCAAAACGAGATATGCACGACTAGAGGATGTTAGCATGATAGAAGAATACAAACCACATCACCCTAGAAAATCGTACCTGTCAATGTCCTTCCTAAGCTGTGAGGAATTTGGCTGAACAAATTTTGGAGAAAATTTTAGAAGCACGAATCAACTTTTTGGGTAAAAAAGGAAGCTCATAGTAACTTGCCTTAGGAAAACAAATGCTGGACACACGAAGAGAAAATTGTGCAACATTTGTCGAGACGTAAGCGTAGTTTCCTAGTGATCATTTTTTAAATCGTGAGCCAATCGATTCTCTTTCTGCGGAATGATAAAGAAGACGATACGAGTTTCTGATTTCCAATGAAGATTTTCAAATTCCACGCTTCTGCGGTGAAGAAACGTCGTGTTGGCACTAGAGACCGAAAGCTTCCATGAAGCATACCGATAAGCAACGGTTGTATTTAATACCTGACTTGAGAGTCGCATGGCCGTCAGTTTTTTCTTTAATACTCATCGGTGGTCAATTTTTGTGTCAACATTTTTCAATACTATTGCTTTCAATATGGGTGTCCTGGTGAGTCTCCTGAGTCTGATTCGCTAGTGTTCTATTAAACCCCACCGGTAGCGATATCGATCGCTACACTCAAAAGTGGAAAGCCGTGTGAGTTCATTTTGCGCATTTTAAGTTTTCACGCTGATTCTTACGATTAGCTCTACATCGAAAATGGTAGCAAAGGAGAAGAGTTAGGACTAGCAATGTATAATACAATAAAGAAATACAACATCAATCCAGCTTCAGGCTAAATATTAGCATCAATCTAACTCCTTGGCACAGAAGAAATAACGAAAGCGAACGTCGATGCCGACGTTTTAAGAGTGGGCCTAGAGGTTGTTACGAATTATATCTATATACCATTATGTTAGAGCTTACGCGAAAAATATCAATATTTGGCAAAAATATGTAAACCTGTTCTCTAGAACTTTTAATGAAACTAAACGATCTTTTAAATAGATTGATCCCTATTTTTTTCGAATGTTCTTCATGGAAATCGGGCCCGAGGTTGAGATTCCTGCAACAGCCCACATTACGGCCAACAGGTGTTCTTTCCCATTCCTCACTCCATTTCTTTTACCAAGCACATTGAAGAGCTGTTAAATGTGTGTAAAGTAGCAAAAACTCTGTGCCTGCTCTAGTTCGGCGTTTACTCTACCAGATTTTAACCAAAGCTACAATAAAAAAGAAGGATAAAGGACGGCATTAGTCAATCATCTTTAACGCGTTGGCAACATCGGAGTATGTCAGCTGCTGTTCCTTTGAGCCTAATGATGGGCCATTATCATCGAATTTATAGCCATACTAGACGTTCGTTGAAGTTTAAGGTATCTTGTGGAGGTGTGGCGATATATATGCCTTCTTGACACCTCTTTTTGGCAGTAGTGGGCCTGGGGAGGAAGCACACCATTGCCAGTGGTTCATCGATGCGTCACGCCTACGCTCGCACTCTTCCCTGCATCGCCTTACCTCTTAATACTTCCAAGGCCCTGTGAGCCAAACGGTGGAGCAAAGTTGAAGGCTACGTACCATGAACCTAAGTATTACGCCTAGCCTAGAATCCTACGCTCTAGCCTACCCTTGAACCACCACTCGGATCATCTCAGGCCCTAGGCGTCCCTAGGTCTACGGACTACCTTAAGCGCCATACGTTGACATGTGCGTAACAATCAAAAAACACATATTCCAGACGCTACTTGTACGCCTATTTCTATCATAGTACACAGAGTAACCTCACGATGTTTATTTACAAGCATGATAAGTAAGAACCACATACAATACAATACCTCTGCGATTCACTCTCCCACAAAACCCTACCTATGGAAGGGGTGAAGAGAACCGAACCCACACGGCCCATCGCGCACCCTACCGAGTGAGTTCGGCCGAGCCACGACAGGGATGCCTATGACGGCCCCTATTACCTGCTACGAATAGGTTGCGGCTACGGCGGGTCGTTCCTTCCCGAGCTGGCCAACATACGGCATCTTGCTGTGGCATTGGAGGATGAGCGGATCCAGGACTAGGTTAGATCCTGATAGAGCGATACGAGACGACGCTGGTCAAGACAAACGAATACGAATATGAATGAGCCCGTGCGGTAGGCCTACGACGACGGCGGGCTTGGCGCTCCCGCCTTTACGGTTCGTTCGGTGCACAGTAGTCCCTTCGGGATCGGAAGCGATGGATGCGCGGGCGCCCATTAAATTTACAATCGTGAGCAGTTTCGATGCGCAAAGGAAGGGGGGGGTATATCTGTATCTCTGTCACACAGTGATAGGAAATGCATGGAGATCGTGCAGAACGAACTCAAAAAAGTCCCATAGAATTTGAGTCCAAGAAGACTTACAAGGAGAGCTTCTAAAGTGGCGGTGAGCTTTTGCGATGCAATTTTTACAGCATGTAGGGTCCCATGCGGGAAGTCCAAGACCATAGTAACTTTTTTGCTCTTCTGTGGTCGAAAAAAACGTGGAGATGCGTGAGCGCGAAGTTAATGGCGCCCTGCTGCCACTCAATTCAGTGTGGTCGGTTGGCGCAGTAGTAGTTCTGTAGGTTCAAATGAGCAACGACGTGGGTTCGATTCCTCCTTGTATGGTAAGACATGCCGAGATTCAAGGACAGTCGCACATGGAATATCTTTCGTGTATAATTATTTTTGTCGACCTCTAATAAAGTGCAAGAGCCCCTTCTGATTTTTGGACAGTTAAGTTGTTTCAAGATGAGGTGTTGCAGATAGCAAATTCTACTATATTCTTCACACGGATGTAGCCAAAAATGTAGTAACCAACTGGTAGGAATAGCTAATGATGTACCAGGCTTCTTCAACAAAGATGGAAGAATGCAAAAAGACGTAAGTAAAATTCATTGCTCACAAACTGAACATCTACGAGTCTGCCTACCACCCTTTCAAAAAAGGACGTATTAGCACCGATATAATACTTTCCGCGTAGCCCTCCATCGCTTAACGTATTCAATTGGTTTCCACCTCGAATGGCTTCACACCTCAATGACCGCCCCTGTTTGACGATGAAGACCGAGGTGCAAAGCCCGCTCTAGGCCAGACTTTAGTGAGGGCGATGAGGCCAGAAGCATCAATATCGCCCAAACTTTGTGCGTGGGGGTTATTTGGGGTGTTGATCACAAATCTGGCACCAGTTTTCGCTTGCTTAACCTAGTGGTCAAAAATTCTCACCTTCCTACTTTCAAAGAGCTCGATGAATGTTAACGACATTTGTTACCATGCTTTTGTTCAAAAATGTATTGGAAATGAGGATAGAGAGTCCCACTGACGATAAATCACAAAAGCAAAAACACCAGTAAATGGGAAATCAAACCCACGACCTTGTCCCTGTGAAGCTACAGCACTGCCACCATGCCACCCGCTCACACTGGCCTGAACGGCAACAGTGCGTCATGTCATGAGCTTCGCGCTCACGCGTCCACACGCTTTTTTCGACCACAAGACCATTCCGAAAGAAGTAAATATGGTCTTGGATTCCCCACACGGAAGCCTACATCCGGTACAAATTGCATCGCAAATGTTGCGAATCGGTGGCCCCACTCGCGAGGGAACATGTCCCTGTTGAGTGGGGTCCCCCACTCGCCCCGTGGTGCTACGAGGTACCCAAGAACCCAGGACCCAAAGGGGGACATACGGGGGACCCCATGATGTGAACAGGCCACGCCCCCCTTCTCTGGCAGACGGGGGCCCCGCGTGGTGACTTCTACCCCTTCGCGCTCACAGCGCCTGGATTGACGCACGCCCGCACCTCGCGGGCGTGCTGTACTGCGTCCCGACTGTATTGAGCACACCTTGCCCCCTGAGTTACCCGAGAACTACAAGAAACCCCATACAGCACAATGGCAATAACGCCCCAACATGAAATGCCCCAATACGACCCAACAATAAACACAACAATACCAATACCAATAACACAATAGTAAGGGACTCACCACCTTCCTCGTCTTGTGCAGGACACATAAATATAACCACGGTTTATTCCATACACCAGCACCGCACGACCATAATAATATAGCAGCTAGATACTAGGAAATATGGAATAGGAGGGACCGCTCCGGCTGGTAGAACTGTAATGGCTATCCGAGGCTAGGCGAGCCCCATCCAGGCTCGCCGTCCTCCCTGTATTGCAGCCGGCTGTATTGCGATGCGAGGAGCGGCAAGGCTCCGCTCGGAAGATCCCCGGGATGATGACGAAAGCGGGCTCACAATGGCGGCGCCCCAGAGCCGCGCCCGCGCAGCCGCTCGACGTGTCGATGGAAGTAAGGAATGAAGTCGGCGGGGGGCGGCGCATAGCCGGCCCGTCGATCGATAGCGTGCGCGGGCAGGCCGGAGTCTCGGGAGCGCCTCATCGGGGTCCCGAGCGGATACGGTAGCCCGCGGGAGTATGAAGTGAAAGGGAGCGAGCTATCGCATTCGCGACACTCCCGCCGACAAAAAGAAATTGGTCCCGCGGGGGCTCCTACCGAATCCTGTCTTGCCGCGTGGGGCTTAAGGCCCTTTTGGATTGAGTGGGAACCGGCTGCATCACAGGTGGGAACGGACGGACCCGTCCGGAAACCCACGTCTAACCCAGACGCCCAGGGAAAAATGCGCTGGGCGCTGGAGCGGTCTCGTCCTGTACTGACTAACGGCTACCGTGGGTCATAACTATATACAACAAAAATCAAATTTGTCAGCTGTTACCTGTAATGCCTCGTAAATTCACTACTACACAACTAAAGGAGGCTTCTTACCTACAATGGGACCTACAGGCCATACTGAACAAACAAGTAACTACTATCTAGAAAACTGTACTAATTATTACGACTAAAACACTAAGTAAACAACTAAGAACAAACTACTAACAACCAAGAATAGGAGTGTAACAACTGACCTGAACTGAGTACATAATGAATAAATACAATGAATCATATTGAACAACAAACAACAAAAACAACAGCGAACAATAACAACACTGAAGTGACTACAATACAACATTGCGCACTCACACACCGCAGGTGAGGCGGGTTCCGCCGTGAAGGCGTACTTCCGCCGCTCGTTCAGTCCATCTGTGCTTGTCCATGCTGAGGCCCGTCCATGGGCTAGTTCTCGAACCGCTTGCCGTTCGTTGGGACTGGCGCCTGCTACTGAAACAACTATGTGAGACACGCAACACCATTCTGTAATGCCTACCTGGAAGATTAGCTCATGTAAAATAAAATATTATAAATTGCGAAAGAACTGTAATGAGTAAACAAAGAAATTTAAAAGAGTGGCTTAGGCTTTTCTGGCGTCCGTAGAGCTAATCGTCTTCTGTCGCCATGAAGCGCGTCGTCGTCGTTGATTTGGTGTCGATGTCGACCGTCGGACTGGTCTTCCTCCCGCTGCTCCACGGCGTCGTAGCTCGTCGACTTCGCTGCTTGCCCCACGGAACCTCAAACGACTGGATTGCATAAACAATTAAATCATTAAATAAAGGAGTAACTCAGTGGGGGGATAGGTGGCAGCCTTGTCGATCCTTCTTCGGGTCGGACTTCCACTTTTCACATCCTCCGAACGTTTCCGTGGATTGCCTAGCCCATCTCTATCTGCAATGACTAAAAGATCATAAATAATGACCACCTTACTGTAGTGATTCGGTACTACCTGAAATGATTCGAGTACTACCTGTAATGAGTAATTAACATGTTTTGGGGTTACGTCCCCGCTGTACTGCCTTACCACGATCCGTCGCTCTCATGATCCGGCTCCTCCTCTTCGTGGCGTCGCTTGTTGGTTTCCTCTCCTGGAGAGGCCTCCCGCCGGGCCGAAGAAGAGGGTTGAGGAGGAGGCGGCTGGTGCTGCGCGGCTTGTTGTTGAAGTTGTAGAGCCGCCTTTAGCGGGAGCGGGTGCCGTTCTGGAGCCTCCATTCCTGGAGGGTACGGCCGGAACGTGGTGAGTTCGAGCATCCTGTAGAAGGCGTCCGGTGGCTGGGTTATGTCCGCGATGGCCTTCAGGTTCTTTAGACAGAATGCCCTGTGGTGACCCGGCTGTTTGCACTTGCTGCACGGGTCTCTCCTAACACAGAAGCCTCGATGTTGCTTGAGGCAGATGGAGCAGAGGCTGTGCTGCTTGGCGAGCTGTACACGTTCCGATATCCTCGGATGGCGCAAGCAGTCCGAACTGTAATGGTCCGGTTGCGAGCAGAAGGCGCATGCGCGGTTTGTCGGGGGCGGCGGGATTGGAGGAGATCCCGCCAGCAGTCTTGCGTCTTCTGGAGCCAGGCGGATCGGGCTCGGTCCTCGGTACGGGTTGGTAGGCCAAGGTTCTTCATCTTGTTGTGGTCCGAGCCGATCGATGTTTCTCTGGTCCTCCTCCGTTTTGCGCTTCTGCTGCACAGCTGTAGTGAGTGACGTGGCGCCCTTTTTTGGGAATGTCCTCCTCGGCGCCGGTTGTTGTGCTGGCGGCTGTAATGGCGGCTGAGCAGAGCTAGAGCTCTGCTCCTGAACTGTCTTCGCGGCGTCCACTGCTGACGCGACCGGTTGTTGTGGTGGTCGCGTACGTCGTGCCTCTTCCAGTTGTTGGTCGACGGCGTGGGTGCGGAGGTATCCGTCCGTCGATACGATCATTAGGGTGTCAGAATAGTTCTGGCGCCACCACTGTAATGCCTCCTGATACGTAGACGGGTCCCCTGTAATGAGCTCGGGCACGTCGGGCCTTGTCGTGGATGCGTACTCCCTGTCGGCTTCGGTCATGTTGCCGACTCGATGGTGCAGCACTAGGAGAAGTTGATGTGCTTCCACGACGCGCATCATCCGAATGGCGTGAGCTGAAACAACCGACGCGAACTGTATTGTCTCCGAGAGGGACTCCGGCGTAATGTGGAAGAGCTGTAGCGTGGACCTAAAGTAATTCTGGTCGTTAGACCAGTCCAGGAACCTCGGTACGGTGAGCTCGTACAGCTGATGGATGTTGGCGTCGATTGACGAGATGCTGTGCGTGAGCTCGTGGATCCATCCCATAAGGACGCCGTACCTAAACTGTAGTGGATTACTGCGACCTAGCATGGTAGCTAGGTTGTGAAAGCTGGATGTAGTGGCCGCCGCTAGGCGCTGTAGTGTCTTGATAAGGTGTACGATTTGCGCCGCTCTCTCGTAGTCTTCACGTCTTGCGGGAGTGACCTCCCGTGGCGGAACCTCCAGGGCTTCGATCTGGGCGCGTAGGATGTTGCTGGTATGAATGTAATCGAACACCGTCCTGAATTGCCTATCCGTGAGCTGGTCCGTGGAGCGCGGGTCGACGAGTGTAGTGGAGGAGATTGGGACTGAAGTGGGTGCAGTCGTGCGCGCCGAGGTTGATGGACCTTGCATTTCCACTTGCCCTAAACCTGTAATGAGTGCGAGAAGCTGGTTGTACTGGCTTTGATGGTCTACCGCCAGTCCTTCTGGTGTCCTCTCTTGGAGAGGAGGTCCTTGTTGTGCCGGCGTCACCACCTGGGGTGGCCCCGCGGACTGAAGGGCCTGCTCCCTAAGAGGGGCTCTACGCTCCCCTTGTGTCGATCGACTAGACTGATCGTGAGGCTCGCTGGCTGTAAGTGCAGAAGTTGTAATGGACGGTTTGGATGGGCGAGCCCCACGAGGTGTCTTTGTCTTGACGACACTGTACTGCCTCTCTTCGAACTCCATATGCTCTGCCCACGATCCCTGGAGCTGTGGTGGCGCTGGGTCCACCTGCATGGGCGACGCGGGAGGCACTGGAGCCAGGGATGGTTCTGTATTGACGGACGTAGGCACAGTGTCTCCGGTTGGAGCTGTAGTGGCATGCGACGAATGAAACTCACGGTCCGGGCTCGGTCTCCATACCGGTCTTGTCCATCCACTCCTTCTGCCTCGGGCCGGTCTCGGTGTCGCTCCACGTCCTCGTCCGTGGTCGCGCTGGGTGCGGGCACGTTTAGCCGATTGCTGGTAATGTTCGCTCATAGTGCGATAAAGGTAAGAGCACGAGTCTGAAACAAAAAATTTTCAAGATCGTCCTGGATTGTCCAGGCTGCTGTAATGAGCGCACTATCGACTTAAAGAGACCTCTAAATGAGGCGACTGTACTGAGCGGGCGATAGAGAACGATAAGCACGATAAAAACGAAAACGAAAATTAAAAGTGCCGTCTCCCGCCAAGACAAGTGCGCGGCTGGGCGCTGGTGATGACTAATCAGCGCCACTGAGGGACTCACGTGCTCGGTGGGTTTTCTTCTCAGGACCCACTATGTACGGCTACCGTGCATTGGCGCGAACGGGAAGTTTTTAACTGACTGGAGTGACCGAATCAAGGGAAATACTGGAGTGAGAAGGCGAAAACGAAGGTAAAGAAGAAAAACTAACTAACTAGAAATACTACACTACTAAGAGACTACACTACAGAGGGAGGAGGAACTGTAAAGTGAAAAGGAGGGCAAGAAGAGTACTGAATTGACGATATTAGAGGAGAAAGGGTGTATATGATGAAATCTACATGTTCTATGACAGAAAAACAACACTACAAGAGAGATAGAGTGACTACAGAAGCAGGCAGCTTGGCCGAACCCGCGCCTTACTTATATGGGAAGAAAAGCGCGGGCTGTCGAGTAGCTGCCGCTGGGCGCGCTAACGAGTTGCCAATGGGGTACAAGGGTGCGTCACCGAGGTGACCCTGTACTGCGCTCGTCTAACCTAAGGTTACTGGAACCAGCGGAGCCAAGATGACCAAGCACAAGACCAAGCTGAGCTAAAGGATAGGAAAGAAACTACTGCTAAAAACTAGAAGAAGATTATGCAACACTAACAGTAGAAAAAGGAACTAAAATAGAAGACTACCAAATTTACTAAAGGAAATAGAGAATTTTAAAACAAAACTGAACTGACTAGACAATGAGGAGGGATAAATGGCGAAGAACGAAACAAGATGGAGTAAACTCATCTGATGAATTGCTTCTTCGCCTTCCGTGGTGGCTGGATCCGCGTTGGCGTCCTAGGCGTCGGCTTCTTGATCGAGTCCTTGTCTTCTGCTGCGACTTCGAGCGGGATGAGCTGGTTGACCGATCGATTGAGGACTTTTTGACTCCCCAGCTTAACCGCGACTGATCTTATGGAGCCGTCAGCTGAAAGGTTGGTCTGGACGATGACGCCTAATGGCCAATTGGATCTACTTGTATTGTCCGTCTGTATTAACACGACATCCCCCACTTGTGGCGATCGTCCGGTGCTCTGCTGATTCTTCGAGCGCAGTTGGTTCCGCTCAGCAAGCACTCGTAGGTATTCCGTATGCCACAGATCCCAAAATGTCTTGAGGGAGTCACGTAGGAGGCTGTATTGACAGACCAGATATTCTTGAGAATCCGTGTTTGCATACGGATCTCTGGAGGTAACTGCTGTATTAGGGCTACTTAAGTAGCCTAAGCTGAACTGAGGAGTAATTAAATCAATGGGCCGCAGAATATGTGGTTCTGAACCTGGATTGTCTGAAAATGGGGTGAGCGGTCTTGTGTTTAGTGTGGCTTCCACCCCCGCAAGGAGGGTTTGGAAGTTCCACAGGTCGAGAGTGCTCCGGTGAACCGTCTTTTTCAAGGCGGTCTTAACAGATCCCACCAACCTCTCGTAAAAACCGCCCTTCCAGGGAGATAGCGGTGTTATAAACCTCCACTCAAAACCTGCCGCTGTACTGAAGTCTAAGACCGCTTTTTCTTCCCTGAACTGAGTTAGTTCATTGACTAAGACTTGTCGTCCTAGTATAAACGTCGGCGCGTTATCGCTAAGGACGAGGCTGGGAGTGCCTCGTCTCGAAATGAATCTGCGAAACGCGAGAAGGAAATGGGTAGTCGAGTTGTTCATTACGAGCTCCAGATGGATGGCTCGTGTAGACATGCACGTGAATAAACATACCCATACCTTGTGCTCTGGACTGTCCTCTGTTCGAATCGTGAGCGGTCCGAAATAGTCGAGCCCGGTATTTTCGAACGGCCGACTCTGCGTGACTCTTTCTGATGGCAGGTCCGGCGTTGCCGGATACTTGTAATGGCGTCCCTGGTGCCTTTTACAGGTCTTACACGCTGAAATGACGCTATTGACAAGTCTGCGCGCCCGTGGAATGAGAAAATCTTTGTGCAGAGCGGACAGAATGTGAGATGACCCGGCGTGGAGAAGCTTGAGATGGTAGTGCGTGACCACCATGCGAGCTAGTGGATGGGACGGTAAGAGCAAAATTGGACTCTTAGCCGCTGCCGATGTTCTGGCATTGCCCATCCTGGATCTCCCGCGATATATTCCATCCTGGCTCTGCTCGATTTGAAATCTTCGCACCGAGCGACTTTCAAGATGTGCAGGAAGTTCGCGATAATGTTCGCGAATGATGGTAAGCTCTGCAATCTTCCAGTCGCCGTTGGTGATATACGGTGCGGAACTGAATTGAGTTAGTATGCTGTTCTCGTCTCGAGGCCGGTTTGCGCGTTTCTTAGCGACTTTCGATCGCAATTTGGCGACGAACTTAAGCGCATAGGCCGTTATACGGACGAGCTTTGGGTATGAATTGGTGCGTTCGAAGGGTACGAACGACTTGTATGCCTGAATTGACGTTGTATTGACTGATTTGAATTCGACTTCCGCCTCTTTAGGAGGAGGAGTCGCTGGCGAGAAATCCATGTCGGAGTTGGGCCAAGATGATGGTTTTCGCAGAATATATTGGGGCCCATGCCACCAGAAGTGGCTTTTGATCTCCGAGGCTGTTAAGCCTCGGGTGGCGCAATCCGCTGGATTCTGATCTGTATTGACGTAATGAAAACGACACGGAATGTTAGCAGCCTCCAACTCGTCCTTCACTTCGTGAATAGTCTTCACTCGGTTATGGACGAAGGTTTTGAGCTGCTTCTTGGAGTGAATCCAATATAGTGCTATCTGTGAATCAGACAGCAAGTGGACTGAATTGATTCTTATTGGAAGCTCCTTCCGGAGAAACCGTACCATTTTGGCCGCAAGAACGGAGGCTTGGAGCTCCAGTCGAGGGATGGTGGACTTACCTGGAGCTGCGAGTTTCGCCTTTGCGTAGATGAGGTGACTAAAGGGCTTCTGCTGATGGGGCCTGCATACCAGGTATGCGGCCGCTGCGAAGACCCTTTTCGAAGCATCTGAAAACACAATTAACTCGTACTTACCCTCCGAATTGCTGGCAATGTATCTCGGAACGGTGCCGGTGTAGCCTATAATGTTTTGGGCAATCTCTGCCCATTTGGCCGTGGTGTCGCCGTCTAAAGGCGTGTCCCAATCGGCCTTTTTTAACCATAAATCCTGAATAAAGGTTTTTGCTGGAATGAATAATGGGGTTAAGAGGCCTAGCGGGTCGAAGGTTGAGGCGATTGCCTTAAGGGCTGTCCGCTTCGTTGTGACCTCTTTCATGGCTCTAACTGGAACCTGTATTGTGTCTAAAAATGGATCCCACCTGACGCCTAGCAGCTTGACTGTCGTTCCTGTCGTCCATTGCATGCGGTCCTTTGCCGGGATTCGATCCATAACAGCGTTGTAGTTGGACATGAACTCCCGGAGGTTCATCCCCATAGCAGCGAACGTGTCCTTGCACTGGCGTTGTTTCGCGATACCGTCGCTGGCGTTCTTGGCTCCGATAAGGAGATTGTCGACGTACGTGTTGGCAAGGATTTCCTTCCTCAGGCTGCTGTCGCTGTTGCGTTCCAACGCATACTTGATGGACATGCTAAGAAGGAACGGGGAGGCGTTTACGCCGAATGGAATGCGCGTAAATCTGAGGATGCGTATATTGTTCCTGGTAGGTGCCTTGGATGGATCTTTGAGCCACAGGAACCTGGTTGCATCCCTTTCGCTCTCCTGCAGGCGAATTTGGTGGAACGCCTTTTCGACGTCGGCTGTGATAAGAACTGGAGTGAGTCGAGCGCGGAGTAATGTTCCGCAAAGGTCCGGAAGCATAGTGGGGCCTTGATGTATGCAGTCATTGAGGCTTGGTGCGCCTCTCATATGACTGGACGCATCGAATACGATGCGTAATTTTGTAGTTTTGCTGTCTTCCTTGATGACAGCCTGGTGGGGTATGTAGTAAAGTGGAGTGCCTACTGGAGGCTCTCCTGTAACATCCTCGATTATGCCGGCTTTGAGCTGTTGCTCAAATGTATTGCAGTATTCACTCCACATCTTGGGATTGACATAGAGCTTCCTGTTTTGACTCTCAAGCCTTCGCATAGCTAAGGCTTTGTTGTCCGGCAAAGGAGGGTGGTTGGCCTTCCACGGAAATTTCACGTGGATTATGCCTTTTCTCATCTGGACTGTATCCTTGTATTGCTGGATGATCTCCGAGTCCGTTGTGTCACGGTCTTCGTCCGCGTCCGCTGAGTCGAGGGCGAGCAGCCTGCGGACCATGGAGTCCGTATCAGAACTGCTCTCTTTTTGCTCGACTAAGGTTGAGTTAATTTGCGGGAACGGAGCATTGGGACCGGATAAGATTGGACCCAGCTTAGTGTACGACTTTACTAAGCCCGATGGGAGTTTCTGATTATGGTTTAGGTCGATGACGCTCCAATAATAGTCCATCCCTATTAAGATATCGACGTCTGCCGTATCTCCAGTGGATGATTTGTGGAGCGTAGTGCTGACCTTTTCCTCCTCTGGGACCGACGTGATGTACGATCTGGTCCAGAGTTTAAGCTTTACTGGAGTGCCCGTTACTGGATTCTGGAGTGTGATTCTGACTTCATACGACGTTTCGGTGTGCTGATGCCCACCGAATGTAATAGCTGTAATGTCCTGAGGATGTCGTAGTTTAAGACCGAGGGATTTAGCCGTCTCCTTACGGATAAAGCTATGCTGACTGCCACTGTCCAGGAATATAGTGAGTAGTTCATCGGCCTTAGTATTGAAATTGTATGTCTGAGCTTCTACTATCATGAGCCGAGGTGATCGTCCTGGCGATCTCGACCGGCACGCGACCGTTTTACGGGACGCATCTGTTATTACTGCCGTATGGACCTCGGTATAAAGCTCTGACTCTGAATTGGCTTCGGACTCATCAGCGTCCGTCGTAATGACGTCTCGTGATGAATTAATGCAGTGCTGTGTAGCGAGTGGATCACTTTCGAGAGGATCCCTGAAATGGACTTTAGGACGAGGAGAGTCCTTTCTATCCCTATAACGTTCCTGACGAGGGGAAGGCGACCGATCCGAACCGCTTGACGACCTTGAGGATCGTCTGCGGTCATTGCGTTCTTCTCTGCGTGGAGAACGGTAGCGACGTGATCTTGGTCTTGGCGAATAGCTTCGTCGCGGTGAGCCTGAACTGGACCGGCTACGTGCTCTGCGTTGATTAAGGCAGAGTGCCTTGTGATGTTCCTGCCGGCAGATGGAACACGGTGGGGCCTGGCAGTTTTTGCTTCGATGTCCGGTCCGAAGGCACTTCCAGCAGAGTTGGCGGTCGCGGATTATTTCTCTCCTGCTGTAGTGGGATTGTACTTCGGTGCACTGCTCGGGTTCGTGTCTGCCACGAACGCAGAAGGGGCATCGTGATGCTCTCCTTCTGTTTGGCGAACGCTTCCGCCTAATTGGACTGTACTGGGGGGACGGCGAGCGTCTTCGCTCCGACCTGACGGGGGAGCGTGAGCTGTGTTGTCGTGCCGTCCTTGTATTGTGGGAATAGCGTTCTGGGTCGTTGTCCTCCATGACTTCCAGCCTATCGACAACTTTGTCGAGGGCGGACAGGAGGGTGTTGACGTCCCAGTTCTCACCTATCGACCTCATCTCACCCACTTTGTCCCTGGTGTTGTTCGGGAACTTTGCGCGTATCGTGCGCATGTGGGTTGTAGATGCGGGGTGCTCACCTAGCCTCTCGAGCTGTACCCACAAAGACTTCAGCGTGCACAATGTTGTGCGCTGGGACAATGGTGACCTGTGGGCTGGTGGAACAGCTTCGAGTTGCCTCTGGAGCTTACTCCGCAGAGGTTCCGGTCGCAGGTATGTATTGGTGAGGATCTTGATCGCCTCACTGTAGTTGACCTCTGTGAGCTGTAATGCTGAAATGAGTTTGAGAGCGTCTCCCTTGAGTTTCCCTCTAAGATAGAGGAACTTTGTGATAGCCGGCACACTGTTGTTATTGTGCACCGCTGCTGTGAATAGCTCCCAGAACTCGGGGAATGAATGCATCTCACCCGAAAAATCTGGGAGTTCAAAGGGAGGAAGTTTTATGTATTGATTGGGATTGCAGGCGTATTGGTCAGCGTGAAGCTGACTTGGAGGCGGTGCTTGATACATGGCGGTGGGCGGAGCTTGCCCCTGCGCCGCACCGCCCTGCCTGACTGGTGATGGCAGCCCCAGAGGGGTCGCTGCCGACGGAGGGAATTCTCCGTTCGAATAATATTGCTGTATTTGGGCCGTTGGGAGCTGGTAATCCAGACTCCCATTAAGTAGGGTTGACAGTGTCACCCACTGTATTGGCTCTATGTGGGGCAGTGCCTGGAGCGGAAGGGATGCTCCTATCCTGAGCGGCCTTAACTCTTGCGAGCAGCCGCTCCGCATCTGCCACAAGCTGGTCGCACGCGTTGGCATCCCAGTGGGACTGTAAGTCCCCTAGGACGCTGGCCTCCTCTTCCGGGGAGGCCTGACCTTCGGCCAGCGCGTGCGCCCCCTCCCAGCGGTCCTCGAGTCTCTTAAGGAGACTCCGAATGTACTGGGCGTGGTAGTTGATGTTAAACTCACGCCTACTTCCTGTCGACTCGTCCGGGCTGACTCGGCCTCCGTCCGGGGCAGGTGCCAACTGGCGCTCCGCTTCTTCCAGGGCCTTCCTCAGCGTGTTGACGGTCTTCGTAATCTGCGCCTTGGTCGCTCCGATGGTGGACATCGTAGGTAGCTCGACTGCGGGTTTACCTGGAACACGCACTATTAATAATGACATATGGGGCCCCATACGGGGGGCCCCCGCGCTACGAGTGCGGATCGACGGAGGACACGATGGAACACATGCTCGGGATAGCCAACTGGAGCGGATAGAAAGGGAGACTACTAATGCTACAGTAAAGTGAAGAAACTACTACTAAAAATGTGAGAAATATATAAGGGAACACTAAGAAGGATTAAAAAGACTGTAATGCTGGTGCACGGAATAAACCTGTATTGCCGACGAGGAAACTGGTGACTCCCCTTTTTTACCTAACCCCGACTACTACAAAAAAAAGGGGGGGGGGGGTGTGCTTTGGGTGCGCGTTGCGCCAACCCCATACGAGCGCTGCCATCGCTCGGGGGTCCGGAAGCATCCCCATCTGCCGTGAAGGAGGGGGGGGGGGGTTTACTTTCCCAACCCAAAACAAAAGAAGGGGGGAGAAGGCTGTAGTACAAGGGGGGCATAGCTAGCGCACTACCTGGGTACTAACGGGGGGACTCTGGTGCTGCGGCAGCGATCCATCCAAGCACCAACACCTACTGCCTGAACCGGGTGGCCAATCCGTATGGCAGAGGATCACTGAGACCGGTCTCCCCTAGGTGCGACCAGGACTTACCCCGCCTGGTACTAACAAGCTCGGGCTCGAGCACTCCTGCCGCCGACGCCCCGCGCGTCGCCCGGTCCCCACACCGCTTTCCTACCGTCATGCGCTAGCCCAAGCGCTGCCCATCCAGTGCCCAGCAGCGCTTTATGCGGCTGTCTGCCACCCAGCCAGATGGTATGCGCGCTACCGTGGCCCTGGATGGGAGCTGTAATGCTTGTTTTGCCCCAACCCACTCAAAAGACCCTAGGGGGGTACTACAGCCACCCAGGGGAAGGCGTGGTTCCCTCGCATCAGGGCGTGGTAGGGCCGGATTTTACAGCCGACTGGATTAATGGCCAGCCGGCAAACGGGTCCGGTTACCAACGTCCGATGCACCATGTTGCGAATCGGTGGCCCCACTCGCGAGGGAACATGTCCCTGTTGAGTGGAGTCCCCCACTCGCCCCGTGGTGCTACGAGGTACCCAAGAACCCAGGACCCAAAGGGGGACATACGGGGGACCCCATGATGTGAACAGGCCACGCCCCCCTTCCCTGGCAGACGGGGGCCCCGCGTGGTGACTTCTACCCCTTCGCGCACCTCGCGGGCGTGCTGTACTGCGTCCCGACTGTATTGAGCACACCTTGCCCCCTGAGTTACCCGAGAACTACAAGAAACCCCATACAGCACAATGGCAATAACGCCCCAACATGAAATGCCCCAATACGACCCAACAATAAACACAACAATACCAATACCAATAACACAATAGTAAGGGACTCACCACCTTCCTCGTCTTGTGCAGGACACATAAATATAACCACGGTTTATTCCATACACCAGCACCGCACGACCATAATAATATAGCAGCTAGATACTAGGAAATATGGAATAGGAGGGACCGCTCCGGCTGGTAGAACTGTAATGGCTATCCGAGGCTAGGCGAGCCCCATCCAGGCTCGCCGTCCTCCCTGTATTGCAGCCGGCTGTATTGCGATGCGAGGAGCGGCAAGGCTCCGCTCGGAAGATCCCCGGGATGATGACGAAAGCGGGCTCACAATGGCGGCGCCCCAGAGCCGCGCCCGCGCAGCCGCTCGACGTGTCGATGGAAGTAAGGAATGAAGTCGGCAGGGGGCGGCGCATAGCCGGCCCGCCGATCGATAGCGTGCGCGGGCAGGCCGGAGTCTCGGAAGCGCCTCATCGGGGTCCCGAGCGGATACGGTAGCCCGCGGGAGTATGAAGTGAAAGGGAGCGAGCTATCGCATTCGCGACAGCAAAAGCTCACCGCCAGTTTGGAGGCTCTCCTTGTTAGAGTTCACGCTCTGCGCGTTGACTTAGACGCGAATATGTTAACTGATGGACAGGCTTCACAACATTTAAGCACTCTCAATCGTCTTCCTATTATCGGCCGATTATCGACATATATCATTTTTGGCGCTATCCGAGCTGACTGTGTGCGACAATTTCGATAGGTCTACCTAAGATGAGATATAGCGCACCCTAGAAGGACCCAAACGGCAAAAACGAGATTCAGGAAACATCAAATACGAAAGAAAATTAAAGGTAAACACTCACCCACAGGTGCGGGAGACATAGCTCTTGAACTTAAAGGGCTCATCCAACTTATCGAATTCGGGTCCTGCAAAGTGAGGGTCCTGTTGTGTTCTGGCCACAAAATGGCCGAAATCACCATGCGAAAACTGAACGAACTAGGAGTTGAAACTCTGACGTAACCGTCATACTCAACCAACCTTGCGTCAACCGAATATCACCTTTTTAAGCACTTTCAGAACTTCCTCGCTGATGGAAACTTCGCAAATCAGGACCTCGGAAAAAGCCTTTTCGGAATTTGTCGCATCCCGACCACTAAGTTTTTTCGCTGATGAAATCAATCAAGTAATCAATCGTTTTCTCTAACTTTTTTATCTTTGTTTTTTCTCGTTTTCGTTTATATGAACACCAGACGTTCAACGGCCTGCCGGCCGCCAAACGTTTGGTTGGGACTTCGCCCCAAACCCGGAGAATAGAACACCTTGAACTTCTTCTTCTCCTCTTTAGGCCTTCTCCCATTCATTACAGTAAAAAAAACTGGTTTTGCTATATATTAGGTTGTAACGAAATAAATGGCACTGAACCACTGTAATTTTAAACAGTTAATATCTCGGCTTGTAGGCAAGTTTATTAAACGAAGTAAAAACCTTCTAATTCTACACATCTTTGCCAACGTGACACAATCTTTTTTATCCCAGTAGCATAAAAATCAGAAGTTCTGGAATTGACGAAATCTTCGAAGGCACTTTCGGCATCCTGTTGGTATTTGAATATTTTCCCTGCCAAGAAGTTGCCAAGATGCTTGAAGAAATGGTAGTCTGTTGGGGAGCGGTAGGGGGAAAACGGAGGACGTGGTAGAGTTTCAATGCTCAGCTCATTCAATTTCTGCAACGTCATTCGTGCTGCATGGGGGCGAGCATTGTCGTGCAGAAGGAGAACTCGTCTTCGGTTTACCAAGGCCGGCCGGATATCCTTCAACTTTTTCATCATTTCTTCAATTTCAATGCAGTACTTCTCTGCCGTGATATTCACCGGGAGGGAGGAAGCTGTGGTGAATAATTCCCAGCGAACAGCACCATACTGTCACCATTACTTTCTTTTGGTGCAATTCCGGCTTCGCAAAAACCTTGGGGCTCTCATCGCTGTCCACCTACTGTGCCGATCGTCGCCTGTTGTCGTACATCATCCATTTCTCGTCACAGGTTACGATGCGATCAAGGAATGGGTCCGTTTCGTTCCGTAGAAGCAGTGCGGGCGAGATCTCATATCGTCGGTTTCTTTGCTCCTCAGACAGCTCGTGAGGCACCCATCCTTCCAACTTTTTGGTCTTTCCAATTTCCTTCAGATGCCGAGCAGCTGTGTTGTGACTGACGCCAAGAACCTTCGCTATCTCCCTGGTACCTTTGTGTGGATCCTCCTCTACCACATCTCTCAGCTTGCCCTCATCAACATCACTATGCCTCCCACAACCTTCATGTTCTTCCAAGCTCTCATCTCCATTCCGGAACTTCTGATACCAACGATACGCCGTCCGAATTGTGGAACATCCTTGGCCGAATGCGGCGTTGATCTTCTCGTCCGCCTCCTTAGCTGTAGTGCCCAGCTTGAATTCATACAAGTAAATGCCTCGGATTACCCTTTTGTCCATCTGCAAAAAAGTCAATAAAACTCTAAAGTTTTCCCACTTCTACATAGAAAATTTGGTACTCACCGGTAGAGCAAAGTTTGCGCCTCTAAATGATATGCCACATGTTATGGTTTGTTCTTGATCAAACGCGTAAAGACGCGCCAAAAAATTACGCGAGCCAGTGCCATTTAATTCTTTACAACCTAATAGAATGGTATAGCGGAATAGGGCAAAACTGGTCCATCACCTTCACTGGACCCCCTTAACTGGTCGAATATCACTGGTTCCCCTTTATTGTCAGCCCTTTCCGGTTCATCCTTCACTGGTCCCCTTTTTCCCTTTGTCGGTTCCTACTACTGCTCCCACCTTCACTGGACCTCCCTTTACTGGTTCCCTCTTTGCTTGTTATCCTAACCTTCACCGATCCCCATTACTGGTACCACCCTCACTGGTCCGTCTTTTATTCATCAACCCTTTTCCGGTCTCACCTTCACTGACCTCTTCCCCCCTCCCCCCCCCCCCCCAATTCGCCGGTTTCCATTACTCGTCCCTCCCTCACCGGTCCCCCTTCACCTGGTCACCTTCTCACTGGACAATCTTCTACCGGTCCCCCTTCAGTGGACCCCTCACCCTCCCCCTCCTTCCTCGGTTCCCCTTAATTGGACCCCTCCCCTTCACCTGGCCTCCTCTTCACTGGTCAACATACTACCGGTCCCCTTCACTGGACCCCTCCCCCTCCTTCACCGGTCCACCCTTCACTGACCACTACTCTCCCTTCACCGGTCCTCTTCACTGGACCCCTTTCACCAGTTCCCCACTCACGTGTCCCCATTTCTGGCCCAACTTCACTGGTCCCTCCTTTATTGGTCAACCCTTTACCGGTCCCCCTTACTGGAACCCCGTCCTTCACCCGTCCTCCATTACTGGTCACCCCTTCACTGGTAACACGTCGTCTGCATCCGGAACCCTCGAGCGACATCGATGACACCTCTCCTCAACCCGAACGTCCTTGGTGGAACATCGGTGGCACGTCTTCTAAACCCAGACATCTGTTGACCCACCTCGCTGGCACCTCTTCTAAACCCGGACGCATGCTGAAGGAGTTGGGGAACATCTCTTACCAACCCGCACCTCCTTTGCGCGAGATCGGTGACATGTCGTCTGAACATGGACGCCTGTCGACAACTACAACAGTTGACAACTAGTAACAACTACAACCCCCCCCCCCGATCTTCCCCATACTTCCTCCCAACACACTCCTTCTGCACTTCTGTGCAAACAAACACACACACACACAAACACACTCACTCACTCATCCACAGACAAACGACCGTTCTCACTTATATATATATATATATATATATATATATATATATATATATATATAGTAGGATTATATGCCAGTATTCGCCGGAGTGCTTTTTGGCAAGTTCAATTCATAAGGAAGCAACACCGAGAGGAAGCGTAATGTAGCTGATTGCTCGCCTTGGTATGATCTTAAATAAGACCGGACTCTTAGATGTTTTACTCTCGCAAAGTTGCTCGAAAGTGATTTCTTTACTTGGAATCATACCATAGCTATACTAAGCTCTCAGCTTCTCACTTCTGACGCTTTTGATAAACTGACTTCTTCCCCTAACTATTCATAGTGATGTAACACGATGGCTTTGCTACTGGCGGCTTTGCTAGTGTTCGTAATAATGCGCACAGGATATCTTTTTATGGTTGCTGCGTTTCTATTCTTGATTTGTTCCGTTCAAGCGCACTTTTCGTACCCATGTTAATAAATAAATAAATAAATAAACTGGTATCGCGTTAGAAAAGTGTGCTGATTCAAATGGTGCATATTTCGGCTGAATCCGAACAGTACTAGGAAATTTGTGAATAAAGCTGACCAGTGAAAACCACCAGAACTTTTCGGTCAACCTAATAGTTTTAGGGACGGTTTTACCGTTCCTAAAACTATTAGGTTTTATCGGTTCTACCTTCACTGAACAGTCGTGATACCTATGCATATTTCCGAGCAAGCTCGCAGTTTTTTTTTAGCAAAAACTATGGCGTTAACCATGAGTTTGCATAAATTGCGAAGTCGCCCTAGAAGCATAGAGAATGCCTCCATAGAATTCGAATAAGTGTACAACCTATGCCCCTCGTCACAATTCTTTATCCTCTTCCAACGCTTTCTGTTCAGCGTTCCGACACAATGTTTAAAGTGTTCCCCATCACAGAAGAAGAAGACGTAAAAGTTTCTGTAAGTTTCTATTCCGGAAGCGGCAGCTGTTCGGACTTTTTTGAACGGCAACGATATTCGTAGTCCTTCACCAGGCCGCTTGCCTCCTCTGCCTCTTTCCTGGAGGGTGTGATTATGTATACATGCTGCTATCCTCTCCACTCTACATCAGAAACAAACTTCCTTTGTGCATTACGAGACTTGGGCAGTTAGTCAAATACGCTTACCTAAACATAGAGTCTAAATCTAGGAAAATATTAATTTTTAAAAAGGTAGTGTACACATGGCAAAAGCTCGCTCCATTGTTCAAATATCACACACCTAAAAAATTTCTTTTAAACTCGATTTGGAATATGTAATGGCATAGAATTCTGCATTGTAAGCAGATGGTGCGCGTTCGAATTCCGTTTGATGCTAGAATTTTGATTGCAATACAAGGTCTTTTGACCTCACTAACAACTGAAACTTTAAGCAAATAACTTGAATACATTTACAATAATTCATTGTACGCTTCACCTTTCTATACTGCTACTTCGATCTTTCAATTTGTTTACCTTCAAGCTTAGCGAGTGCTCATTCCCTTTCTCTCCAATATAATAACAACGAACCCAGGGAAAGCCAGGAAAAATACGTATTTAATTTATAAACAGTGGGACTCTTGCAGTGGAGGAAAACAGGAAGTTCTTATAGTTCACCTGTTTCTGCAAAAAATTGAGGATTCGGTTGAACAATCGTTTCAATCATAATTATCGACAACCACGTATCTCCAAACAACAATAGCCCTAGAGGTCGGCGAATCTCGGGAACGCCTTCCTCACTTGCGCGAATCGCGTCACTTAATCGAGCTTCGTGCTCTCGATTCCTATGTTCATGTTCATTCTGCTTTCGTATGGACCAGGTCCAGACAGTTTTTGTTTCTACTTTTCCTCCGATTTTAGGGTGGCACGGCACGTTTTTCTACCTGAAGGAGGGAGGTCAGGATCTGAAAATGTGCTCTATAAAATTTCATGTTCCAACCTCCAATATTTAGCATTTATGTGCTTGCTTGAATCACTCTTCGAATCGATCGCGTGGTAAGGCTGAGAAATTATCGGTGTCACCGACTCTTCCGTTGGTCATCGAATTGCTCGAGCAGGCGCTAGCAGCGTCACCATTCGTCCCTGTCGAATGCCAGGATGCTCCAATGGATCTTCCTCGCTCAAGGGACACGAAGAGCGTCATACCGTTGGTTCAGGGCTTTCACGAAGAAGTCCGACCAACGCGTTGGTGGGCGGCCTGGCGTCTTCTTGAATCCCGCGGAATCCAGTCGGCTCTCGTCCAGCAGGTATCTGCGAAGCCCATTATGTGGCCGGCCCATCTAATTTTCGAGGAAGCTCGGAGCTCGAAGCCTTCTGTCACTTACGTGAATCGTGTCACTCCGAGAACTGTCTACTCGACTCCAGGCCACACTGCGCGACGCTGACGCTGCGTGTTCATCCTGTTTTCGTATAGCCCAGGTCTCTGAGGCGTATGTTAGGGCAGGAAGAACGGTAGAGGCACGGAGTCTGACGTTCTTCGTCTTCTTCGCGCCTTCTTCGACTCTCTTAGAAGCTCCCTAAGCGCTCCTTTCCTCCTGCCCAGCTCCGACGATTGTCATTGACCATGTTGACTTCGCGACCCACATACGCGTAGCTGGAGTATGTTCGCTCCTTTAAGCGAGGGTGGGACATCAGGAACTCGTCCGTTCCTTATGGACATCGTCTTCGTCAGATTCAGCTTCAGATTTCGAAGCTCTAGAAATACATGAAGGTTAGGGGTTTTTACATTCAGAACACTATCGCCTATAAAACACAAATTTTGCATTGTCTAGAAGGTTTCTGACTCTTTCAAACGTGTGGCTGAAAGCAAATTGTTTCTTTTTTTAAGTTTTGATAAATATGATGTCTTTCTTATTTAGTGCCGTGTTTTTCTTTCATCACGTAATAAATTAGTATTATTATATTATTAATATTATTAGAACATTGTGGCAATATTGTTTTCCAGGTCCTTAGTTATGAGCACCCTTTTCAGCTCAGGGGCCTTTCTGTTTACATGTCTCGCCTAAGGTAGTGACCGACCAAATCTCATCACCGTTGTACATACAACATCAACATAAACTTCGACAAGTTGATAGGTAAACTTTAGCGAAAAAACTTCCGAACTTCACGGAGAAAAGACAAAGTAACGTTGTCCAGGAAGGGACTGATTGTCTTCGTTTTTTGAACGACTTCTTTGACGCTTTTGAAAGACCCAAGCCGCTCGTTTCTTTCTGTCCAGCTATAGGTGTTTGGCCATGTTGACTTCGTGACCGAGACACAATTAGCTGGAGCATTCTTAGATGTTCGATCCCCTAAGCGAGAAAAGGGCATCAGAAACTCGCCCTTTTCTCATGAGCGCATTGAGGTAATCTATCAAAATCTTACCATATTTTTAAGGTAAACCTGTCTTGCTGTTTACCCTCGTATTGCTCCAAAACCTTTTTCTGACTCAGCAGTCATGGTTGAAAGTACAAAGATGATATAGGTCCGTTCTGTTGGTGTTGGTCAGAGCTCTCTTCGTTCCTTAAGAAAATGTCAGTTGTAAAGCGTAGGCATTTGCCTTTGGCCCTAAAAAACTGAACGGAAACGCTTGTACTGCTCCATCGTATAGTGGTTCTTTTTCAAAATGAGTAGTATACCTAGAGCATCAACAAGCTTACTTTCATATTCTAATAAGAAAGTTTAAGCCAGGACAATCTCAGCACAAGACTTGCTAAACGCAGCTAGCAAATTACAGATATCCGTCGATATTTTCGATTTCAATGTTATTTGTTTAAAATTTGTAAAGCGAAATTATGGTCTATATAAGTAAAGCGGCACGAAAACTTCCTATTCTTTCGAAAAATCTTATCTTTTCGCGGAATACGTAAGGTGCCCTCCTCCATTCCGTCCGTTCCGCGTGTCTTCTTCTCTTTTTTACGATATTCTTACATTCTCACATCATTATCACATTTATTACTTCGTTTATTACTACGCTACAATGTACATTAATCAGGCAGTTAGATGAAACATTTCGAAGCTGAAAACAGCTCCATCTTCATGTGTTTATAGACCTATGTTAGGCAAGATGCGACGACATCGTCTTCTTTAGTGAAGGATCGAGTAAAGTTTCTACCAAGAAGGCGGGGATTGCTTCAATCCTACCAAATTGAAGACGTACTTTTGAAGAAAACATCGTTGAGCAGGAACTTATCATATCCATGATGTTTACACGATATCTTCAACGCCTAGTCTCATTGAAAGTCGCAGAGCTACGAGGTAAAGTGCCTTTGCTGCAAATGGCTTAATACCCAAGGCGCTGAAATAAATGACATCCTTTTCAGGGAATATCTGTGAGTTCATTCAGGAAGATCCGGAAAAAATCGTTGAGAAACTCATTGACCGCAATGTCATAACGGAATGTCCTGCAGGCTCCGTACGCTCCTTCCCTCGGAGTGCAGTCAGCAGTCGATTTTCACAATGCGATCCAAATCCAAGTTTAAATTCGAGTCTCTCTCAAATCAACGTAGCTTTCTATCATTCAGGGTTCGTTTAGTTGCTCACTGATGTTGTCGTGTGTTTGGTCATTGATGTCGTCAAAGATAAACGTAGCTGGAACAATCGCAGATAATCGTTCTGTTAGGCGAGAATGTAGAGTAAGAAGCTCGTTTCTATTAGGCATCGTTTTCGAAAGACACAACTGGACGTATCCTGGTCGGAGTGGGAGGAGGGGCAACGGTATTTTGTCTTTCCTGGATTTGTCCCCGTACATAAACTACTGCCAAATTATACGGTGGCTTTAATGTGAGCTCAAAAAATGTGGTGTTTTTTTGGTGGACTGCTGGGCGAATCTGCCACTGTGGCACGATCTCCTTCTAAGTACATTCTTCGTTTCTATTGAATATTGTTTTTGAAAGACTCAAATGAAGGCCAACGTCTCCACACAGGCGTAAAGCATCCCATACAAGGATTGGCAGACATCGTCCTTTATCCTTATCCTTTATCTCATGATTTGAAAAATTTAATTTTATACAGTATTCTTTCTCACTAATGTCCGACGAGACTATGGGTACCTACGAAGACGTGAATTTTTTCAAGTTTACCGCTTCTGAAGACCTAGACTCATGACGGCCAAAAACAACCGACGTGAAAAAAGGCACAAAAGACCACTGACCCACTTAACCCCATTTGAAAGTTGGCTGCTTTTAAGAGTTCTAACACTAGGGAATGCTAATGCGATTGTCAAATACATGTCGTAGCTGAAACGAAAACTTGGTTGGTATTGCATTAGTAACTCGATGCGGTGTCGATCGGCCTTTTTGCCTATTTTGAAACGTCCATGCTATCCGCTGAGGCAGTCTTTGTTCAGACTGTGCCTGTTTGTCCGACGACAAAGTTTGCTATTGATTTCGGTACTACTACTACTCCATCACTGTCGTTCAACCGCCGTTTATTCACAACATCGCAACGCGATAAGACACTGATCCCTTGTAGCCATACGCCTAATCTCTTAAGCAAATTGTTTACTCGTTGAGTTGAGCCGAGCTTTTTTCTGTACGCATGCATTAGTCAGATTTATTCCATCTCTATTGAAGCAATGGAAAAGATTCAAAATAATTTAAATAGGAAACGGCGTATTAGATGCGGCGGATTTTTTCACCCTTGCACTCCCAGATCTAGAATTAGGAGCAAAGTTCCTTGAGTTCATTCTCTAGGAAGTCACAGAAAATGGAGGGATGTCTGATGTTGTTTAAGATGGTTACTGGACTGTGTGATGTGGATGGTGCAGCTATGTACATATACATGCCACCTCCGGTTATGGAACGCATCGTCCATAACCGGAGGTGGCAATGTAAAATTGAGCTTTGCCCGGCCTAGAACTAGTGTTCGAGCTCACTTAGTTGCTGTAAGAGCTACATTGTTTCCTTAAGAACAGGGCTAAGCAACTGCTCAGCCAATTTTGTTGCTTTCAAACGGTTGGCTTCGAAAAACCTCCCTAAATTCTAGTGACAACCTTTTGTATTTCATCTACTTCACAACTTCTGTCTAACTATTTTTTAGCGATAGTAGCTGCTATCTTTTTCCTCAGGTTCGTGTTCCATTTCTCATTTCTCTCACAACCTTCTTATACGCTGTAATAATTTATTATTATTATTATTATTTTTATTACTATTATTATTATTATCAGGTAAATCATTTTTTTCTCTTAACCCGACTATGTTGGCCATTTTTTAACGACAATAACTACCTTCCTTTTAAAGCATTGAGTTTATTTTATTTTGCTGAACCCTTTGCACATATAAGATAAACGTCTGAATATTTTATTTTATTTTATTTTATTTTATTTTATTTTATTGTACACGTTAGAAGGACGTGATGGAAATTAGAGAAAAAAGGAAAGAGAAACAAGAAATGTGCAGAAAAGAAAAATAAAGAATAGAGCTAGTAAAAGCAACATCGATAAGAATAGCGTCTATTTGTTTTATTTATTTAACTACGACATAGACCATTGTCTAGTATGAAGGAAACATTTTCAAAAAAACAGCATAAATTAGTGTGAATGCAACCATCAGCCGTTTAAGCAATACATTATTAACAAAATTCGGATGAGTATCCCATATGAATGACTCAGTCCGCTTCGTGACAGACCACTATTTACTACAAAGGCATTCCTCTTCTCATTCTGTTCAAGTTCGACGAGCTGTCATCTGCTTCCTTGTCTTCTCTTCTTGCAATATCACCTAGATGCCTTCCAGGAGCCGGATTCATCAACGACTTACGTAACTTTAACGAAGAATTGGGAGCGAAAAGCTCAGATAACGCGGCTTATCGCTCACCATATCGCTTGATAAGCCGCGTTATCTGAGCTTTTCGCTCCCAATTCTCCGTTAAAGTTACGTATGTAAGTCGTTGATGAATCCGGCCCCAAATGTTTATGAAAATTATAATGAGTAGTGGTGAAAATGAAAATGCTCTTACAATCATGTTTATTCCAGCACTTAAAAGGCGGGATGACTGACGGCGTTATTCAATCCCTGCTGGAATGTGCCATGCATTTCTATCTACGAGATATCGAAGGCCAAATGGGAAGGTATTTGGCCAAGCTCTCGCGAGCACCAATATCAGGTTCCTGTTTCGGATTTCTCGCCCAGGTCAACCAAGCCTTTTATCTTTCCGGGGTTGGAGACCAGACCCAAGTCAGCGCTCTATCCTTACCAGACCTGTCTGGGAAGGATAAAGCGCTGAGTTGGGCATCGGCTGGTCAACGGAAGTCATTGTATGGCGAAATACGCATTCAAATCGCCTCCACGACATTCCGTAGAAGTAGAATGCGCTGGCGCATTCCAAAAACTACTGAGTAACGCCGTTCTTCATCTTTACCCTTACGCAGCCCACACGATGATTTGAACTGATGAGCCGATAAGAAAGTCAGCTTTTGGTCCTTCCTAAAGATGTCTGGCACCAATTCATCGACTCTGGAGTACATTGAGGTTGGATGAAATGTGCGGGGCCCGAACCTTGAACCTCGCTTCGGAGGAGGAACGCGACAGTCTGCATCATCTACGGCTGTACTACCGCACGTCCTGGTTATAGCTTGAATTGGTGAAGCTACGCTGATCCATTTTCAAGGAAACGCGTTTTCATGCTTAAGCTGATATTCAGCGCAGGAGATGATATTTCTCCCCCTTTGGAGATTCATCGGACTCTCTTCTTACCAGAAAATGCCATCAGCTTCCCATGGATCTTCGGGACGAGACTTATGCTATGTGAAAGAGCTTCAAACGCTGATCACAAGTAGAGGTTAATGAGATCTTGGGCCGTTTAACTCCGTGATTCCCAGACTTTGTATAGGAGAATGAATCACAAACCTGACCTTCCCGTGAACTGCCCGGAGACAGAGCAGTTTTTCAGAATAAGTCTGCCAACAATGCGAAAATCATCGAAAGTTTCATAACCAATGAAACAGTCCGCTCTAACGTTGCTTTCATTTCTAACAAGCTTTTCCAAATATTTTAGTGGAACAAATACCTATTAGCCTTGCACTGCGTGGCTTTGCTTTATGGTGTTTGGCATGCCTTCTTTTGTACGTGTGCATCTTCTTCCCACTCATTATCAGTGTCAGCTGTTCTGTTCAAGACTCGCTGTCGCCCACCTAAACGCTTGAAACCTTGTCTGACTGTGTCTAAACTCCTGAATAAGAAGAAGACAGGCATATTACGCCATATGGACGACTCCTTTGCTTCCATCACATCCATTCACGTCTACGTAATGAAATGCGACTTAACGTCGCTTTCTCGTGTCGTACTTTTAAGGATCATCTCTACTTTTGTCTTTAGGTCATCTACCCGTTAATGTGGTTCTTATGTAAACCAATGAGGTTATGCACCTTGAGACTACTATTGAAACTTGCACTTTTTAAGAAAAGTGAAATTTTTCAGGTAGCAGGTAGTGCACATTCCCAAAACCTACAGCATTTTCAGAAAAGATGTGTACTGCCACTTGCGGGGGAAACACTAGTTGTCAGCCATTCGTTTTTGTTCGTTGTCCGTTCCTATTATCAGATTTATTTTTTGAGCTTATGCGACTTGCCTCTGTTTGTATTTTTTTGTTTTGTTTATCACATCAGGTTTAATAGGCGCCTGGTACCAGACTTGTATAGGAAGGATAAAGCGCTGTTTTTTTCTATCGGCCGGCCAAGCAAATCACTGTGTAGGCCCAATACGCTTTCAAATTGTATCCACGGTATCCCGTACAACGAGAATGCGTGACGCATCCCACGACTGAATTGATTAATGCCGTCCTTTACCCTTTCTGCTTGACTGACCCCATCTCTAGTTTCTTCATTTCTTTACTGTTTGCTGTTTTTAATCTAAATAATGGATTAGTTTTTAGTCAGTCTGATGAATTTAACCCTTTCGCTAGCCTAGCGTTACATTTTTTTTCAGAACGATGACATGAAATCAAGAAAGTCGCCATCGCATCTTTTAATATCGCAATATTTATTGATTTGTTTATTTATTTATGACGTGGACTGAGGCCACACGTTAAAATACACTGTAAACAAGAAGTACAAACGAACTCTACCAAAAACAAATACGACTGCAGGCACTCACTGTAGGTACAAGCAAAAAAGTTTATTGGAACCATGCAAAAAAGGCCTACGGCTTCCTGATTTGTATTCAAAATGTGGTTGAACTCACTTAAATTTTTGCAGAAGAAGAAGCTTGCTCGGGCTTGCGATTTTTCCACTGTAACATAAAGTGTGAGCCTTCCTGTTAGGTTTCTTGACAGCCTAGAGCCAAGAAGTTGAGTAGGTTTATAGAAAGCCTACCTGTGAGTATTTTAAACATCATGAGGAGGTCAGATCTTTTCCTTCTGATAAAAAGGCTTGGTAAACCTGATATTTCAGACACTTGATATCTGACAATATTAGTTCTTTGCATATGAACTAGCTGATTTTGCTACCTCAATTCGTCGTCGATTTTTTGTGGCTACGAATGTTTTCGTTTTAGGCACTTTATATAGCAGCTGAACGCGCAGAATCTTCGCTTTCTTAGCATTTGTGGCTTTTGTGGCATAATTCTGTCTTGCCGAGTTTTTGACGTCGCTTTTAGTATGAATCAACGTGATATTTGGATGCTCGTATTATATGAGTGGAAAAGCGGACAGAACCTTGCGGCCACAGCTCGTAACATCAACGCTGCAATTGGGGAGGATTTCACTGAGGAACGCACAGTTCGCCACTGGTCCGAAAGGTCTCGATCTAGAGAAGAAGGTCTCGAAGGTGAAGGCCGAGATTGGTCGCCACCACTCCTTAACGACGACCAATTCAAAGCCATGGTGTAAGCGGATCGACGCCAAACTGTGAGAGAGCTGGCACAGCATTCCGGCATTGACAACAGCACTACCAGTCACCAGTTGAATGCGATCGGAAAAGTAAAAAAATTGGATGAATGGATCCCGCACAAACCGATCGCTCGACAGATGCTAAAGCGCCTCGACACCTGTGTTTCGTTAAGGCTGCGCAATCTTGGGAAGCCTTTCTTGGACAGGATCGTGACATGCGATAAAAAAGCGGATCCATTACGACAATCGTCGTCGCTCTGCACAATGGCTGGGCAAGAATGAGAGCCCAACCCAAGGAGATGCAGAAACCAAGTCTCTATTCAAAGAAGACCACGGTTACCGTTGGTGGACAATGGCTGGTATAGTCCATAACAAGTTCTTGAAGACTGGAGAGACTATCGGAGCGGAGAAGTACTGTGCCGATATTGAACTGATCCACCAGAAGTTGATTGGAAAATAGTCGGTTTCGGTCAATCAAAGAGGCCCTATCCTACTGCATGACAGCGCGCGTCCGCACGTTTCAAAAATTGTTTGCCAGAAACTGGATGAATTGGAATACGAGACTCCCCCGCAACCAGCATATTCACCAGAACTTGTGTGTTGATCTTTTGTCCCCTACAAACAATTATTCAGGCATTTAGATCGTCATGTGAAGGATAACAAATTCAGCAACCAAGATAATGTCAAAAGTGACTTCTTGTTTTATTAATTCTCGTAGTTCTGGTTTTCACAAAGATGGAATATCTAAGCTAACCTCGCGTTGAAAAAAGTGTTCTAATTGTAGCAGTACTTATTTAGATTAATAAAATTGCTTCCAAGCGAAGTTATGATCAAAGTTTTCTGTTAAATTCGGTCATTTAATATGCAACGACCTATAAGCTATTCCAGAAGCACCTCAACATCAGCTTAGAGGTGACATCATTCTGAACATTTTCTAAAAGAAGATGATATGAGCATGTCTCTGCTCGACGATGCTCGAATAACTCACCGCGATGGAATCCACTTAGATTTAGTGCATTAGAGAGCGCATCGCCCCCTATGTGCCTCGTGTTGAAGAACGAGGCTCATTTTCGCCTCAAGATGATGTTCGGTCAATGCTTGGTGCTAACACCTCGACCTCACCCTCAAATCTTGCTCGCTTCAGTATTTATTTAGACTTCTATGTTAAGCACGAACTTACAGATTACTACAGACAGTCAAAAAATAGGACGCATTTTTTCGCAGTCCGTTAGCAGTTCAAATTTTTGAAGGATTATTTAAGACATTCAACAAGTGCTACACATCTTCTTGTGTTATGGTTAGCAAGTAATTTCAGAGCTGTTCAAACTTTTACTCAAACATTAAAGTTTTACATGAATTGGGGTAAAAGGAGTAAATTACTGAATTTGAATCGGTGTGCACTCTATTAAAAACTAAAGCCTTTTGGTATCATATCTTACCTTCAGATTAGTGCTGGGTGACTAGTGTTGTGAAGACCGACCGAAAATACTTCGAACCTCCTACACTGCTTACTTTAGCTCTGGCTAAGAATGAGAAATTGCCGCAATTTTCGCCTTTCAACACGCGATCGATTGTCGCGAAGAATTTGTCGTAAAATGTAGCATTCCTGTTCTCTAAGTTATGCGTTTAACCTCCTTGTGGGATGCGCCATGATTTCTACTTCCACATGATATCGGAGAAACAATTTGTGAGAGTATACATATAGACTATTCAGCGAGTGATTTCCGATCACCCAATAAAAAAAAACGGTGATTTATGCCTCCTGGACAAGTGTGGTCCACAACCAAGGAATAGTTGGAGGCTTCTTTGGTGTGGGCCAAATCTGTACTTGTTTCGATTGATAGTGGACTCCAGAGTCAGTGCTTCTTACGACTATGTTACCCGCTTCCATCTTTCGAGGAACAAGGAAAAGTCTGTCGCTTTTTAGAGAGCGCTATGCCTTCTACTTCTAGATGATGTCGTGGAAGTATTTAGAATGAGCACTTGGCCTATACCACTTGATGGTGCTATCTAACCAACAAACACTTCAGTGCTGTAAAGTCTTCTGATAAGGGAAGGATAAAGTTCCGCCATGGGAACAATCATACACTTTGTCTACACGTTGCGTAAGCTCCCAAAAATAATGCCATAGTTGAAGACATAGCGCATCTAAAGAGAATGCTTGATGTGGATTAGCTCTTAATATTACTCCTTACCTACCTCTGGAATTTGCGGCAAAGTTTCTAACCTTTAGGCAAATGCTGACTGAGATGAAGGCCTTAAAGACTTTAAACCACCTAATCTGACGACTTTAGAAAAGCAGATCTACAATAAGAAATGGCCGGTTTTTTCGCCTCTTAACACATGGGCGTATCGAATGAATCTGCCGGAGCAGTTCCTTCAGCGTAGATTGCAGCAAGTCTTTATTGCTACTTGCGGTTCGTCGTTGTCGCCTTCTTCAGAGCCTGGAAAAGTCGAAGTCATTTGAGAAACTACCCTCCCAAATGTCATTTCATTCAGCAGAAACCCATCTAAAAATGATAAGAGACTACGAAACGACGCCGTAAGAAGTCTGATACAAGGCTAACCTTAAATGTGGAACGGTGCCAAACTTCAATGAGAGTCGACGTGGAATTCGCCGAGAATTATCGCTTCCTGGTCTCACTTTCTTGTAGCTGATAACAAGAGGTTTATTCCTAAGCTGTTGTTCTTCGACCGTTCACGTAGAAATTGGCCTGAATACCGTACAAGGGTTGGTAGGTGATATGTGAATAGTGCTCTGGAGATGTTATCAGGCATGTGTCGCCTGACGGTAGTAGATTGATGGGGCTCCCGAATCCAATAAAAGCAGCGATAGGCGCTCTTTTGGCCTCACTTGCCACCGAACACAGGTGTTGTAGTCGCCTGATGACCTAGAGGTTTTCTAGATTTTTTATTGCTGTGTACAGTCCTTCACTCCATTTTTTTCGCTTTTACAACGAAATTTTTCGTCATCCCGTACTACTTTAAACGTAAACGCTTCAACCGTGCTTCTTCGGATTTCATCCCAAAAGTGAACATCTTTGAGAACACTATATCCTTCCCATTCTTCTTCTTCTTCTTCTTCAGCGTTTGTCCCGCTTCATGGCGGGGTCTGCTTTTCTGGTGCCATGTCGCCATCTTTACCGATCCCGTGCTAGATCAGGGTGGACACCAGCTACTTTAAAGTCCTTGTGTAACGTATCAGCCCAGCGCTGCTTCCGGCGCCCTCTAGGCCGCTTTCCAATGCTAGGAAGTTAAGGCCTATCTTACGGACGCTGTCTTCCTTTCCACGCAGAACGTGGCCGTTATCGGCGCGACACCGAACTTCTGCCGAATAGCCTCGTTTCGGATACGGTCCAGGTGCGTGACTCCAGCCATCCAGCGTACAATACCGCCCAAATTCCTTGCCAAAAAGACGCTTTGCGACGGATTAATCTGTCACAAAGCGTCGCATTACCATAACTCTTTCCAATGTTATTTGTTTTAAATCTAATTAGCACCATTAGAAGCCCCGTCTCATTTTTATCCAGCGATCTGAACATCATCTAATACGATTTCGCAGTGACCTAGTTATTTAGCTTTTGCTTCCTCGGCTCCGTAAATTGATTTACGACCTCTCCGAGATCCCCAGTGGCATGTCCTTAAGGCTTTTCGTTGACGAGGTTAATCGAAACTCAGAAATCCTCTATTGTTTCAGTAGATCTGTATTTATGACGCATCAAGTGTCATTGTGGTACTAAATAGCGCCAAGTTTGAATAACATAGGCCCGATTTAAGATAAGCGCAAACGCGCGGAAACCTAAGATTCCGTTAAGAATTACCCAACTAGTAGCCTGCTACAGAAGACAGTATTCTACTATTCCATTGTGGGAACGATTGTTTTTATAAAACGTGCAAAATGGCTTTGAGAAATGAACAGAAATGACTACATTTCTTTTTCCAACAAGGGATTGGTCCAATCTCAATATGCGGCGTAGAATTTCTCTTATCTCTGAACTTCGGTTGCTCCTGTACAGGATAAGTACGAAAACCGTGTTTTTTGTGGCCTACAGTAGACCACAAGCACATTCGAATCTAAGAAGACCGAAAAGATGTTGGCCATTCAGAGTAGATTTCTATGCGGCCAATGTTTGACGAAAACAACAGAAAATTTAGTTTCAGTCGCTTATCTCTTTGTGGATGAGTTTATTTGAAAAATCAACTGGACAGCATTTCTCAGCTCGTTGCGAGCTTTTCACAGATGTAATATTGTCCGTATTCAGACTGAAAGCCATTTTCACCTCTTCGGCCGCCGAAACAATTTTGGGGCTGCGCTTCGGCCCGAGTGCGGACACGGCGGCGGGCCGCTCGCTGCCCTTGCGAACTCCCGCGGCACTCGTATCCGGGTGATCACTGATAGACCGCGGGACAGGAAGTGTTACTACTGTACATAGGCGATATACGATATGTGGAGTGCCGCAAGAAGTCGCAAGGGCAGCGAGCGGCCTGCCGCCATGTCCGCACTCGGGCCGAAGCGCAGCCCCAAAATAGTTTCGGCGGCCGAAGAGGTGAAAATGGTTTTCAGTTTGAATGCGGACAATATTACATCTGTGAAAAGCTCGCAACCAGCTGAGAAATGCTGTCCAGTTGATTTTTCGAATAAACTCATCCACAAAGAGATAAGCGACTGAAACTAAATTTTCTGTTATTTTCGTCAAACATTGGCCGCATAAAAATCTACTCTGAACGGCCAACGTCTTTTCGGTCTTCTTAGATTCGAATGTGCTTGTGGTCTATTGTAGGCCACAAAAAACACGGCTTTCGTACTTATCCTGTACAGGAGCAACCGAAGTTCAAAAATAAGAGAAATTCTACGCCGCATATTGAGATTGGACCAATCCCTTGTTGGAAAAAAGAAAATCTAATCATTTCTGTCTATTTCTCAATCCCATTATATACGTTTTATAAAGACCATCGTTCCCACAATGGAATAGTAGAATACTGTCTTCTGTAGCAGGCTACTAGTTGGGTAATTCTTAACGGAATCTTAGGTTTCCGCGCGTTTGCGCTTATCTTAAATCGGGCCTATGTTATTCAAACTTGGCGCTATTTAGTATCGCAATGACACTTGATGCGTCATAAATATAGATCTGCTGAAACAATAGAGGATTTCTGAGTTTCGATAAACCTCGTCAACGAAAAGCCTTAAGGACATGCCACTGGGGATCTCGGAGGGGTCGTAAATCAATTAACGAAGCCGAGGAAGCAAAAGCTTCAAAACTAGGTCACGGCGAAATCGTATTAAATGATGTTTAGATCGCTGGATAAAAATGAGACGGGGCTTCTAATGGTGTTAATTAGATTCTAAACAAATAACATTGGAAAGAGTTATGGCAATGCGACGCTTTGTGACAGATTAATCCGTCGCAAAGTGTCTTTTTTGCAAAGAATTTGAGCGGTATTGTAGCATCTTCGTTTCCATTACGCTGAGGCGACTTTCCGTTTCCTTTGTCGCGGGCCAACACTCAGCTCCGTACATCGCTACCGGGCGTGTAAATCTTCCACTTCAGGTGCTCTATTATCTTCCTATCGCAGAGCACGCCAGTTAGCGAACGCCACTTGGACCAAGCTGCACTCACGCGTGCGTTCACTTCAACCATCAGACCGCCGTCAGACGCTATTGCTGATCCCATGTATTTAAACACCGAAGTGTGTGCAAGTTCAGTACCGTCAATCTTAATGGAGCCGGACTATTCACGTCAGTTGTGAAATACTCGGTCTTCTTGACGTTCAATTTGAGTCCGAACATGGCCAGGCGGTCGCACCAAGCTTGCACCTCTCGCTCGAGCTCACCTTTGTCTTCGCAGGCGAGCATCACGTCATCAGCATATAGCACCGTCCAAGGGACGGGCTTCTGAAAATCTCGTGTGATGGCATCCATTACGACAACAAACAGGAGCGGCGAAAGCGCAGAACCCTGGTCCGACAGAGATGGAAAACTCCATCGAGGTTCCAGCTGCAGCTTGAACTCTACTCTTTGGGTAAGAGTAGAGAATTCGCACCCACTCTATGAGCTCTTCAGAAACTCCATGTTGTCGCAGGGCGTACCATATCATAAAAAGTGTGCCTTCACCACTTTGCTCCTCCCTGTTGTTGAAGAATTGAAAATGTTGACACTTAGCAACTTTACTCGAATATTTGGGCTTTTAAGCACTTATTTCATTGAACTGCGTTATAACTGCGAAGGGGTGTTCAATGACAACTTTAACCGATCTGCTCATCAATAACGAGTACTTCTTAAAAAAGTTCTTCAGTACTGCTGTATAGGTAAAGGATAGATCTTTGTGCTACTCACTCCACCAACCATTCTACGGGTTGTCGTGGAGGCAGTCAGAAAGCATATTGGGACGTGAAAAGGACCTGCGGCGGCCACTAATAGGAAGCCACGTTTTGACCTCAGGAAATTTTGGTGCCAAATCAGTGGAGCCGAAAGGATGGAAGACCTGCTTTGGCTGTATGAGACCTGTACCAACAACCTCGATTCGGTGTGAACGCGACGCCCGACACTTCTTCCGACTGCCCTATCACGGGCCTACCGTACGGCTCGTGTCACCACAGTGGGAAGAACTCGTTTTATTTACGTTTAGCGAAGTGGTTAGCAATGCAGAAGTATGAAGAAGCATGAAAACGAGGACCAAAAACTAAAGAAAACTCCCTACACCCAAGCTTCCAATCCGGTCACGACCTCCGGCGGGTCGGAATGGAAGCAAGATCTTCGCGTCTGTGACGAGATTTCGGTCACGATCTCTCACAAGGACGAGGTCTATCTGCGTCTTGGTGTTCCCACTATAGAACGAGATAAGGTGGGAGTTGCGTTTGCGAAACACGGTGTTCACTATGGTGAGGTTATGCGAATCCGCATATTCAAGGATATTCTCACCTCTGTGTTACGCAACCCATAGCCGAATCCACCATGACAGCTGTACCCTTCCTTCGTGGCGCCTACGTGCCCATTGAGGTCACCAGCGACGATGATGACGTCCTTCGACGGTACCTCTGCTGTCTCCTCATCAAGCAGGCTCCAAAACTCATCCATGGCTTGATCGGAACAGGCAGTCTGCGGAGCATACGCAGAGAAGAAGTGATAGAGTCGCTCCCTAGCGGCGACAACGATCTTCATCAATCGATCGTCAAAGCGCTCGACGCTTACAATCGAGTCTCGGAAACGCTCGGAGACGATTATACCAACACCACTGGTGGTCCTGGTGGACCTGCAACTTCCACATAGGGCGGCCTTAAAGCTTCTTCCTATCTCCCTTGGCTTGCAGCATGACCACCTCGTCTTCTGCACTGCACAGAAATCAACTCTTCTACGCTCCAGTGCTTCAACCAACTCGCACGAGCGGCCCGTCAACGTACCCACATTCAGCGTAGCCACGCGGATCCTGCTTACGTTACGAAACTTTCGGACTAGCTCAGTTGCCCCCCGATGCCGTCCTCGCACCAGGGACCCTCGCATACTTTTCACACTAGCCGGGCTTTGCGAGTGCGCGTCGGCTCCCGCGGACGCCGTAGCACTACTCTAAAAACATGAATTGACATACACCCATACGATGTGACTTTGGTTGTTCGTAAGCCGGCCTGTCACCAGGGCCTGTCGCCTGCATTCGAATGTCCGTGCTTGGCTTAGCTCGCAGAAGCGAGCAGTTTCCAGTGGCACCACGAGGGGGAACGGACATCGCCACCACTATACCCTTCCCATTATCGGAGATAAATGTTTAAGAGTGAATAATCAGATGCTGATGCCTTGCATGTTGCCACTGGGAAAAGAGCTCTTGGAATTGGACACTTCCCACGTCAAATTGAACAGCCTTCTAAAAAACTTGGTGCTTTTTAAATCGCAGTGAATGTCTTCCAACTCAATACGAGCTCCCTACGGGTTAAACTACAGACTTGTTAGAATAATTTTTGGAGATGGAAATTTTGGTATAACTTTCTTTGCAATTTTTAGTTCAGCAGCCCCAGTAAGTGTAAAATTTTATGAAGTTTTAGTTTTTGAGAAAAATAGTACACTAAATTTTGCTTTAAAGCGCAAAAAGGCAGGATGCATTTTCTTTATAAAAAGACTAGATAGCGCCATGCATCCGAGGAGCACGTAGCGGCTTCTATTTTAAGGATAGTGTAAATGCTGCATACATTCAACATTAAAGTAAGGAAATGTGTGTTTTTGACAATTGTATTTGTTTCATCGTTTACAGGCGTGAGGCTCCATGAAAACAAAAATTTTGATATCAATCGTACAAAAATCGCCACGTGTTGGACGAGGACATGCCGCAGTCTCTAAAAAATTGCCACCTTCCTGCCTTTAGGGTTGTTTAGACGTGTGTTCAATCCAATTTTACGTGAAAAGTGAAAAGAATGATAGACGGCGAAAATCAATAACTCCTGAGATGTGCCACGCATTCTACATCTACGGGATGTCGTGGAGGCAATTTGAATACGCATTTGTCCTTTGACTTGCGGTGGCCAGTCAATGGACAAGTTAGTGCATCATCGTTCCTGAATTTAGGGACCTCATGGAATGGAAGGCTTACTTGGCCTGAGCGGGAAATCCGAACCAAGGACCTTGAAATGGAGCGCATATGGTGTTCGGTGTCTTCTCCGAATGCACTACCACGTGGCCATAGTTCGGTTACAAGCAGGCATGTTGTGTTCAGCCAAATAAAATTGCCTGTTAAAATCTTTTTATGCCCTCGTTAGCTTCTATTGTGAATATAAAGAATTGGTTGGAGCGACAATTATTCTGTGAAAAGTTGCACTATGAGCGTTTTTTGGATGAAAAGTTACGGTAGACATCTTTTACAGTGGTGAGGTCCCTTCATGTGGCCTACTTCTGCCTAATCTTCAGCTTTAAAACAGAGAGGCCTTACAAAGCAATTTAGAGCCTAAAACCGGCCTGCAGGCATTTCTTTGGAAAAGACGAGACGCGTGTTTTGATAGAAATAGAGAGATATAGAGTTTTCCCAATTTCACAAGTAACTAAAAAGATGTTAAGTGAAAATATCCCAATAATAAAGATAATGTCACAATATAATGGATTATCTAAATGGAATCTAAAACGCTTTGACAGCTGTAATCGAAAGTTTGAATTTATTCACCTTCGAGCGGAACACTGGTCTAATTAGCTCAACTTTAATTCCGGAGCTCCTGCCATAAACGACACTCGTTCTCTGATCGACCTCGGGAGTCGTTTGCCTTCATCAAAACTCTCAAGGATTAAGGGTAGAGGACCTGACAGACGCGCACATCAGACGACAGTGTAACAATCGCAGCACGAGCTCCGTCGCCGCCCGTTTCGGTCTCGCCTGACTTTTACACCGCACTTGCACCTTCAAACTTCGTCATCTGTCCTTTTGAGCTCATCTCTCTAATTCATCTGCATAGATGAAAATTTCAAATGCCTTTCCACAGTTAGTTGGCCAAGCTTTCATATCGTTTATGGAATCCTAAACCAATCAGGCTCTAACACTTCCCCTAGAGTCCGTGTCATTAGCGTAGACGCAACATCCCCGCTAAATAAAAAATTCAGTTTGAAAACACTTGCATATCGCAGAAGAAGGAACGATCTAATTATGATTTTCATGTTGATAAATGGCTTGGTTAGCCATCACATTGGGGAATTTCATTCAATCTCCCTCTACTAGCACACAAGCAGCGGAAGGTACAGTCCTAGGCCAAGAAGTCGTATAAGGTCAGCATTCTTCATTTGTAGATAGACCACGCGCGAAATTTTTAAAGCAGGCAAAAAATACACACTACCGAACTCAATGTATGAGTGCAAAAGACTTGTCGATCAGTATCTTCAGGGTGTGTCTTAGAACTTTATCGTTTTCTATTCTTCACCGTGTTGTTTTTTATGCTTATGCCCGCCTTTGCTAAGTTATTATTAGCCTCTTGGCTTTGTTGCATAGATTTCCATAGATTTACATAGATTTTTCTGCGTATTGTAGCTTCTGTACAACTATATAATGCGATTGTTACCAACAAACCCTGCGTAGTGAAAACTGTTATTAATAGCAATAATCTATTTAAAAAATTCCGGAAAATTTATTTATCAAAACTGTACCTATGGCTTGTATTACGAATATGAGTGGTAAGCAGACTTTGCTTCATATGTTACAAGTGCAGAAGGGCAAAAAGTTATTGGCTATGGGACGAAATATATTTTTGATGATGTAGTATCACCTCCAAATTTTAGGGACACGACAAATAGATCAGCCCTCTTGGGTTTAAAAAAGTGTTTGTTTCTTTTGGAAGAAAGTGAACAGAAGAAAAGCATAGATGACAACGGCTGGCGTTAGGCAATCTGTTTGCGGGATGCGCCACGCATTCTACTTCTACGGGTGGCAATTCGAATGCGTCTTGGCCAGACAATGACTTGCGATGGCCAGCGGATGGAGAATTCAGTGTTTTATCCTTCTTAGATAGGTCTGGTACCAACAAATTCACCCCGGAGGGATACCTGGAACTATTAAAAATGTCAGAATCGTCTAAAAATCAACTGCATGTTCGGCTGTACATAGTCGAGCACTCTCTTTGGTGCAGATGCTTGAAAAGTATTTTTTCACCCAAGCTTTTCAAAGTTTCAAGAGGTTTTAGCAAAGAAATCGACCTCTGCGACCACGAGAACCGTTTCTTTCACCTACCGCCCATTCAGAAGGAGCGAGGCAGCGCCGTTACAATTTTTCCTGGTTATCAAGGAATAAACACGTTCCTCGATTCTCTGCTTTCGCACACATTCTCTTAAAGCCTGAGCCGCACAAAAGAAATGAGCAAAGGCACTACTACCTTCACATGTAAACCTTCCTTGAAACTCGAAGGTCTTATTCGTTGCTCAGAAACTTACTAAATTCCACAGAGGCCAAATTTCAGATTTGGCTACTTTCCAAGTAACTTAGCAGCGTACTCTTCCGGCATTAGCTCGGCAGCGCAGATCCTCTGACAAGCGGGGTGAAGCCGTGGGTGGCCGTTTCGAAACGGCTGATGCAATTTCGCCACGCCTTCTCTACGGACTAGAGCCGCTCCGATTTCATCAGCTCCGTCAGCTACACAGCTTAGTATTCGATGTCTCGTAGTCGTTGATTTGATTCTTGATGGCCGATCCTTGGACTTCTTTCTCGAAGTCTAGTGGCCAGCATTATTGTACGTAGCTTCTTCTAATCAGTGAATATTTTCCTTAATTTTTCGCAGCAGAAACTCGAGCTTCTAGAGTGGAATTACCCGTTTGTCCTTTGAAGCTCCTATCTGCATTAGGAGTTTTAAAAAATTACAAGCGGGTAGAATAAACTAGTTGCAACTATTGCATCATAGTATTCAACTTGCATTTTTATTAATCTTGACCAGTCACTTACTCCTTCTCCGGTTAGAAAAATACCACAGTGAACTGAATTAAGTAGATGAAAGTTTCCGAAAAAGATAAAGGTCGGCTTTATTCGATCCATTTTTGGATCGTAAAGGCAATTCCAAAGCTGTTTGGCCTAGAATGATGTTGTTATTCACCTACGAATACTAATTGCATGAGCTTTATGATTGACCTGAATTCACCTAAGTCGAGCAAAGAGACTCGTCCTCCATTTCATTATTCTTTTTGGGTGGATCTTGGATTTCAGCTTCATCAAGTGGCACGCTACTTAGGAGGTGAAGAGATCCCATGCGTAGTTCTCGCGAGATCTTGCCCGAGACTTGGAGCGTAACTTAGTAGGTGCAACTGCATTATGGATGTTTTTTTTTTTCAAGCGGGTGTGGCAATAAAGTCCCTGTCCGATACCTCTCCGATCTCACTCAAAATTAAATCACTTCTGCAAGATAGCAAAGCTCAGTAACAGTTTCTGGCAAATGAGCTCATTTCATAGCTCGGCTACCTCATGAAGAGCATGCACTACAGTTGAATCAACCTGTTGCTGGCTGGAAAAAGCGCTCCAGGTCAACATTCCAGGAAATTGAACGACAAAATCGACCATAGTATCGGTCTCGTAGTCCGATCTTAGCACGAGTGAATTTTTTTCCAAGCGGTGTGGCTGTAAGGTTCCAGTGCGATAGCTTTCCGATCTCTGCATGAAATCTTTCCTGCATGATAGCAAAGCTCAGTAGCAGTTTCGGGCAAGTGATCTCATCTCATAGCTCGGTTACCCCATGTATGTAGGCTGTTGTTAGCTCAAGAAAGCGCTCCAGAACAACACCCCCAGAAGATCAGTCTGCAGAATCGACCATAGTGTCTGTCTCGTAGTCCAATCTTAGCACGAGTTAATTTGAAACGTCAAGCTTCGGAAACAACCTGCTCTAACATCAGGTAGCTCAACCACCGCATATAGGTAGAAGCTTATTAGGTTGCAAACGAGTGTTGCAAAGGTGATGATGTGGCGATTCTCTCTCACTTATCAGAGCTAGGCCGTGGAACTCCCATCAGGACGCGAACCATCTTTCGACTACTGTCCAACTCTTCGTAATGAAAAACACATGCACCCGGCCAGAAGAGATCGAAAGCGAATCGGCGAACACCGATTATAATTGCGAAGAATCCGTCCATAGTGAATTCAGGCATGTCATGGGCCCGAGCCCATGAACGGAGTGTTTCATTCCTATCGTAGTAATTGAGCATGTTTGTGGTGTTTGTGGCCGGCTTTGTGATTAGGCGAAGGGTATAAGCTTCCAAAAGCTTGCCAATTTCCAGTTCCTAAGATGATGAAAATATGGGCCATTAATTTCTCGCTCTTTTCGGTCGGAAGGTCTAAAAATAACTGACATAATATGGTGCAGTGGTTCCACCAAATGGTTCACGTACTTTGTGGCGGCCCGCAGGAGGTCATATAACTTTAACTCTATTACAGAAGCGTTATTTTTTCTCTCAAAGGTGCTCTTAGCAAATTCCTACATTTCGTCAGTCATTTTGAGTTCGATCCGGCGAGTACACACCCAGTCAGGATATCTCTGAGATAGAACATGGCGCCGTCCTCATGGTCGACTGCGGCGTGAATAGTTATCAGTAAGTAAATCCACCAAATGGTTTGCGCGACAGACGGTCCAACGCATTTATCTCCGGCACCAAGCAAAATAACTACGTAAACTGCAGACCACTTTGTATTTAAGGTGGCCAAATCCTCCATGATGGACTTGTGATACTCAGGACTGCTTGCGAAAAGGTACTGAATATCTACTTTTTTCAATATCAGTGGAAGCTTCTTGTCGATCACCATCTGGCACACATTCCATGGCACCTGAATCGAAATTTGTCAAGAACAGATGCGGCTGCTGTATGTCGAAGAAAAAGTGATGTGGTTCCGCATAATTCCGGGCGTCGTCGATTGTGAATCACTCGGATTTTCTCCATTGGCCGGCAGCAAGTTAGTGCATGAATGGGCGTACGTTGAAATAAAACATTTTCTAATCAAGGTACTTCTTAGCTACATCGACGGTCCGATAAGGCGGAGGGCTTTTATTTCCTTTCCTTCCTTGACATTTTGCTGATCCTCCTATTGCTCTTTCTCTTGTTTCTTCCTGCCTGTGCCCCATCGTTGTGATTCGGATTAACAGAAGACAATGACCGGCAAAAACAAACACACACTACTTTCATTGAAGCTGGAATGTTTCTGTTTCCAACCTCTATTTATTTTTTTAATCTAAAGCGTGTACATACACAAGCAGTGGTGATACAAGGAACAAAAAGTGAAATAGCAACTTGAAACAACGGACAAAATACAATCGTGAAATCACTCCATGAACTTTTTCTAACAATCAGCTAGCTCAACTCTCTAGCTCAACTACGTGGCAGGCATTCATATTAATAACTTTTTCACTCACTCCCCTAAAGTGGCGCTCTTGTACACCGCCCTCTTCCTACACATACCATCTTCTCGTCACTTTTTGGACATTTTTCAAAATAATACGGACACTTTTGAAATCAAATTGATCACCTTCCGAAGCAAAACGGGTCGTGTTCCGCTTTAATCCAGCCACCCACTAAGAAGTTCTAAATTTGGGTTTTTGGGAATTCACTATCACTTTCATGGAAAATTTATAATTCCCATTTCCAAGAAAGTCTAACACAGTGTTTGAAGCTTGATAAAATCTTTATTTCTATAAGAAGAAGGTTGATATACCAGGCTGTCCAATAATTCCTGTCCGAAAATTTTCAAAATTCTATAATTTTCCTTAGAAGTGTTATAATATCAGGCGAGTGTAAAAATCTTCTAGAAGGTAGAAGGTCTCCAGAGTTCCACGCTCGGGGTATATAAGGCGCAGTCGCCGCGTCTAGCTACCAGTACAAGCTAAAATGGACCAAGGCCGAATTCGTACGTTCGTGTACTACGAGTGGCTGCTGGGCAACGACACGGGCACCGCGGTCGCCAACATCTGCAGAGCGTGCAAGGAGGATGCAGTGTCCCAACGCACAGTCAGGCGCTGGTTCAATCGTTTCGAGAGCGGCGACACGAGCCTCGAGGACAGGGTACACCCGCTGAAGATCACGCTCTGCTGCTGGTGGGACGCCAAGAGCATGCTGTACTCCGAGATGCTCCCGCAAGGCAGGACGGTCACCGCCTCCATCTACACCGATCAGCTCGAGAAACCGAGAAAAGCGTTTCCGACTGGCCTCGGTCCACCTGTTGCACGACAACGCGCGCCCCCACGTGGCGAGGGAGACCCAGCGGAAGTTGGCGACGCGCGGCTGGGAGACGGTTGCCCATCCGCCGTATTCCCCGGACTTCGCCCCCTCCGACTACCACTTGTTGTGCCGGTTGAAGCACCTTTTGGCCAGAAGAAAATTCACCAACTACGACAACCTCAAATCCGACATCGCGGACTTCTTCGAGTCGCAGCCCCCGGAGTTCTGGGCGAAGGGCATCGGCGACCTGCCCAATCGATGGGCCACTGTTGTGGATAACTGTGGTGATTATATTATTGATTAGACTTTTTTAATAAAGTTGAGAAAAATTAAAAATGGTGAAATTTTCGGACAAGAATTATTGGACAGCCTGGTATTACAGTTTATTTTAAAGTGCAGGAATAGAGCAAGTGCTCAGTACGTTTGAAGAACTGATAACTCCATGCACTCGTACAGCATCTCGATTTTTCTTCCATTGATAGCAAAATTTCTTTTTACGTGTAGTAGCGCACTTGCAGACGGTACGGCAAAAACAACTGTAAGAAATGCCCATATCAACACCACTGCAACGTATCCTTTTTGCAATTACAGGAGAGCGGCACCTACACTGACAGTTAACGAAAAATTGTAACAACCTAGTTGAGGGTATGGTGTGGTTTCTTCTTTTCACTCACGCAAAAACTGCTTTCTTACTTAACGTTGAAGTAATATTTGATTCTATATTCTAACTCAACAAATTAAAATTTCATAAGTTTTCAAGCAGTGCACTCAATTTGTTGTGAAAAGTGAATTACAATTTTTTTTTTGAAGAGAGAATCTGCTTTAATTACATACTACTTCGGTTTCGTTTGGGAGGTGTTCAGTTTGATTTCAAAACTTTCCATCTTATGTCGACAGGTGTCCAGTTTGACATGAAGACTGGTACATCTACGATGAGGGGCACTCTGACTTAACTTTAAGACCGATACGCAACTAGACCGTTTTCTGCGATAGTTCACACTTGTGTAACTAAGGAGGATTTACTTCTACTAGCATATTGGAAACATCTAGACTATGGGCATGACATGACAGAATACATATGAACAGAACGTTCCTACAGATAATGAGAACACCTAGCCTAGGACGCGGATCAAGGCTGCACCCACAGAGCTTGCCTGGTCCTGATCCCTATGGCCTGTGCCAAGTCGGAGAATCGAGGCCAAGCAGGAGTCCTACGTTACCTGTAGGAATCCCGGTGACGACGACTGGCGACACGACGATGACGGCGGACGACACTGCTGCAGCCAACCATGACGACGGTGACGGCAAGTCCATGGGCAACCGAGGAGTCGCCTGTTCGGTTGCGGGCCGGATTATGCGGACGACTGTAACGGCGTCACCGCTCGCTGCGGCGATAAACAGACCTGATGACGGCGGCTGACCCACCATCCGCTAGGCCGTATCGAAGAACACTGAATGCCGGAAGGTACGGTCCTCTGCGTCCTTACCCGGTTCGATAAACTTTCATGGCGCGAACGTGTCGATGGACGTGTCGACCGACCAGTGTCGACTCACGTAGGTCACCGCTTTGACCATCGCCGAGTAGGGTATAACTCGCATGAAAATCACGACAGATAGCTAAAGGGATAATTTCAAAATTTACTGCTTTCTGGGAAAATTTTCAAAATTTTCTGGCCGGGACTTTTTCCACTTGGTTTACCGGGTTCTGATGTCATCAGCGATGCGTAGCTAGCAAACTTCGACTACTGAGGCCAGATTCATCAACAATTTACAACAATCTAACTGAGAAACTACAGCCACAGTCGCTGATTGCGCGGCTTATCAAGCGATATGGTGAAACATTTCACTATATCGCTTGTTGATAAGCTGCGCAATCAGGATTTCGGCCGTAAATTTGCTCGGTTCCTCTCCGTTAAATTGCTGTAAGTGGTTGATGAATCAGGCCCCTGGTCTCCGCTTACGTTTTGGCACCTCCGAGAATTTGGCATGTCAGGCACCTAGAATAAGAGACTAACAAGGGAAGGTCTGAAGCGTATGTCTGAACGGGGGAGCGAGTCATATAGGGAAAATCCTCACACCTCAATTAGTATAAAAATGTGCTTATTTTTTGCTAAGTTGTTAAACGCAAGGAGTAGGGGTCCTTGAAGTCACAATAGAATACGGCGCATCACGAGTTTGGGGTCTTGTACGCTTGCGATGCCTCTGCCCGCAAGCGGCTCGGAGCGCAGTGGAAGTGGGGTTGCTTCACGCGAGGAAGGTCGGGGGTTTGGTTCTTGTGGGCTGCTGCATTTTCGCATTTCAACTGACTGGTTGAGATTTGAGGATTCTCACGTCTGTACCATTTTCAGACGTTTTTATGAACAATTTTTCAGCTGAAGGCACCTCGGATCTGCTGAAGGTTTTCTAAAACCTAACACCAACAGTGATGATCGAGTGGTGATCCAGCTACGCACACTGAAGTGTGGCCTAAGTCGCAAGAAAGGTACTCTCCACTGCATACAACTAGAAAATGTGCAGAAAACGTCTGAAAATGGTATAGACGTTAAAATCCCTCAAATCTCAACCAGTCCGTCGAAATTCAAAAATGCAGTAGCGCATAATAACCAAACCAACGACCTTCCTCGAATGAAGCAACTCCACTTCCACTGCACTCCGAGCCGCTTGCCGGCAGCGACATCTAAGACCCCCCAAGCTCGTGATGCGCCGTATTCCATTGTGACTTCAAGGACCCCTACTCCTTGGGTTTAATGACCTGGCAAAAAATAAACACACTATTATGGTAATTGAGGGGTTAGGATTCTACCTATATGACTCGCTCCCCCGTTCAGACATACGCTTCAGATCCTTCCCTTGTAAGAAGAAGAGTGGAGATATGAAATGGAAGCAAACTTACTTACTGTCTTGCCTACTTACTTACTTTCTTAATTGTAGTAGGCAAGTCAGTGCTTTTCCATATAAATCAAAGCCTAGAACCTGGAATCTGATGCACGCGACAGGTGGCACCTCCTCCGACTGTGCTTGCTACGTGCCTACTATACATTGGATCCGACCGGAAATCTTCGAATAGTTTAATGCCTGGGATAACCCCGATTTAGCGGACCCCAGATTTTTGATTGAAATCGGCATTTCCGAATCAAATATCCGAAAACGATTCATTCGGATCCCATGTATAGTGCCTACATACACACTTACTTACACCTGCTTGATCAGGATGGAGTGGTCCGTTCATCGTTACCATAACCCTACGCTACCTTCTCTACCCTGAGCATTCAGTTGTAGTGAGTTCACAACGAACTTTTCGCTAGCACTCGGCTACTTGCAATCGCGTACAAACGATCAGTGGTTCTGATTCATGTTATCATGGTCGAGCGATAGGACCTCGAGCTTTGACACCTCGTGTTTTTACTTTCAAGCCTACATTTAGATAATTTCAGCTTGTTCTGTTTTTTAATCAACTTTCATTATTATTACTATCTCAGGTTATAAAATTGTTATCTTCGTACAAGTCTACAGAACTACTTTCTACAGAGTAAAAATATATTCTGTCGGAGTTAAGAACTGTCCTGGACGTTCCCCCCCCCCCCCACTCCCCATCTCCTGCATTGCGCCAGGAATACACAAGGAGAATAGCGAACAGAGGAGAGCAATCATTCGGTAGACGTGCAAATTGACTTTGGGGATGTTGCCTTTCTGCTTCAAATTTAAGTCAATATCATTAACTGCTTGAATATGCTTGATGATGTGCTTCATGTGGCACAACAAAGAATATGTCATGGGTTGAAGCTCTCTCTTCCCATCTTCTCCCTTGCTGTAATTGTATTCTTGATCGTCGCCATCGTTTGAGAACTTACGAGGGAGGTTACTGAACTCGGTCCGGAGATTCTGAGCGAGACCTACATGGTCTTATAGGGCATCGGACAAGGATCACAGAACTATGTTTCCTTTTTGATAAATGCTCCTGGTTGGTCCAAAATGGCAAAAAATTATATCGCTTCAGGGTGGGGTTATAAGAGGCAAAAGTGACATCTGGAATGGCCCTGTCGTGTTCAGAACTTGACCTACAAAAGGATTGGAGCTCAAATTAAAGTTAGATTATAGTAATGTGATGATTCCTACGTTTCCTAGAGGAAGCTGCAGTGTACATTCAAGTAATTCATTCGCAACGTTGTCGGCAGCAACTGGATGGGCGAGTGGATAAGGAGGCGGACTTACGGGAGGGGGGGGGGGGGGGTCGGAGGTTCGATGTCCGTGTTGTTGTGTCGGGGTGCCCGTGCGATCTGCTCTGTGGAGTGCTCCCGTTTTTGCAAATAAAGGGCACATTTTGGTTAGTTTACCGTATTATTGGCTAGTGATGGTTAAGGGTGACAAAGTGATGGCCACCGATTTCTCTCACGACCAGACTTCGCCGATGTGAATTATTTAAGCTGCTGACCACGAATCTGTCACTCTTTTTTTTGCTTGCACTACTTTCCATCGGAGGTTGAAGTCGAAGATTGGAAAATAAGTTTGACCACATTGGAGAAGAAAGCGATCCTGCTAACGTAGGCAGCTTTACTCACCCATATCTACCGTAACCTGCCGTAATCGACCGAAAATTTAAGATAGGTATTACATATATCCGTTACCAGCACATCTTGGGCGATGTGAGGGCGAAATTTTTTTCCTCGTTCTTTCCTCGACCTCCGGAGTCGTGAAGAGCAGCAGTGCCGATCATTCTGCGTACACCCCTTTATTTACACAACCGATCGTAACCATCTGCCATCCATCGTTTCACCTAAAGTGGTTGCTAGATTGATGATCTGCATCCCAAATAACCCTAGAGATGAATTTTGGACGAATTTTTCTCGACTTCTAGAGTCCAGGGAGTGAATGCAGATGTTGCATGGCTCCGATCCGTCTCGCGTAAGTGTATAGAAGAGTGGTGAGGAAGAAATACACAACAACACGTCCAATCACACGAGTTGGATAAAATATGCCGTAGTTGGAAAGAGGTAGCTAAAATAGTAAAAGTTGTGAGAAGAATAATAAGAAGTCTGTAAAGAAGTCCGAAGAACGATGAACGTTTCTTGATGATTGGTCAAATCTTTACTTGCCGACCGTGCTCGCAAATGAGGTGACAGCGAGAAACGCTTCCTGAACTAATTGATAACATTCCAAAGAGGTCATATGGTCTGGCGGGAGCTTTCTCAGCGAGACAAGCGTAGTTTAATGGACGCTCGACATCACCCCACACGACAAAACTAGCTTCTTCCACATCTGACAACAGGTTGAAAGCGGGGTAGGAAGCGAAGGTACCCTACCGAAGCCAAAATGTAGTCTTCATCTGCAAAAACGGGAGTACTCCATAGGGTAACTCGCACTGACACCCCCGGCATCAAACCCCCCCCTCCCGTAAGTCCGTATCCACTCGCCCATCCAGTTGCTGCCGACACCGTTGAATTAGTCGAATGTACACTGCAGCTTCGTCTATGAAGCGTAGGAAATCATAGTATTACTATAATCTAACTTCAATTTGAGCTCCAAAGCTTTCGTAGGTCAAGTTCTGAGCACGAAAAGCCATTCCAGGTGTCACTTTTGCCTTATCAGCCCAGCCTGTAACGATATAATTTTTTGCCATTTTGGACCACTCAGGGGCATATAGCAAAAACGAAGCATAGTTCTGTGATCCTTGTCCGATGCTCTACAAGACCATATAGCTCCTCTTCAGAATCTCCTGACCGATTTCAATGACCTCATTCGTTAGTCCATATTCATATTTGACTCCGCTATAACACAATCGCAAAGTATTAGTAAAAACCGTATTGGGGATCCTCTTCTCATCGAGGCTAGCCTCGGGATTATTACTCGTCTGTCCAAATTTATTCAGAAGCAAGGAAACAGGCGGATCTATTACACTAGTCGTTGTTGAGCATAACTAGAAAAACGAAACTTTGCTCAAGCAATTTGGCCTCTCCTCGCTTCCAAAATAACAACTGGCCTCTGAAAGACTTTCTCTTGGATAATTTCGATGTTTGGTGGTTATCATTAACTTTCACTTCTGTGGCCGTTGTCGGTCAGATAGACTGATGTGACCTCTCCCACGAGGACAGATCACAACAACCTCTTCGGAAAAGAAAACCATAATAGAATGGCTATAACCCAGCAAGCAAGCTAAAACCCAAGCCGATCTCATATCACAACCATTGATTCTTAGTGTCATTATCGTCTACGGCCAAGCGTTACGCTACCAGCGAGCAATACGTACAGGTGAAGGGCAGTCATAGCAAGTGCAAACTCCTTGGTTTGAAAGCAAATACAAGATGTCATAGCTCGAGAACCGAACCCTTGACCATCTAAGCATGAATCTAAACCGCCAACCACTTGTACGCGACTGCAGCTGGTGCTTTGATTCTCTAAATCGGCCTCCGTCAGTGAACATTCACCCGTCTCACCTGTGTTCAAACTCACCCCCAGCAAATTTCAATTCCACATTATGAGCACCCCTCCCCCCTGAAGATATTTATATATTTATTTATTTATTTATTACGTTCCGAAGGACGTGCTCTAACTGAGACACGAATTTGCATTTATTTTTCTAATGTGGAAACACAATAAGAACAAGCATTACGGCAACTGACTAACCCCTAAGCCGTCCAAGCATGAAACAACCGAACATAAACTTGAACACAAACCAGAACAATGCAATAACAGAACCAACCTGGACATAAAATACTAAAAAAACACCGGACCACTGGTCAAAAAAGGTTTTGAAGCATCATAGTACTTTATTCAAATACAGTCCTTCGCTGCTGTTTTGATGCTCTTGCCGCAGTTGAAAAATATATCCGAAAAATAAAAGCAAATTTGCTATAGGCTGCTTTCAAACTATGAAATGGAGACCACTGAGAAAGACCCCGTTAAAACAGATATCTCTATTTTGAACGTCCAGGACAGGATCAAGCCTTACGTTGGGAAATTGAACGGGGGTCATGCTGTGTCGTGGGAGAGCGTTTTCTCGGCTTTCAACTCTGTTCGGTTTTTGCTAAAAAAACGACATCTAGAACCCTTAAGCTCCTTGAAGGTCCTGCTTTAACTAGCTGTTTTTATATGACGGAACAATTTTTTTTCGTCTATTTGATAATGCGCTATACAATATCTAACAGCGTTTTATAAACTCTCCGAGAATCATAGGAAACCACGTTCTCTGACTTCATCGGTCAAGCGCAAAGATTGCATTGCCAGGGAAATAAATGTTCCTTTACCTGAAGGAAATATTGTGTGAAAACTAATATATGTATGTTCTTTTACTAAATAAAATTCCGGTCATGCGCATTAAAAAATATCTAAAGCTTCTCTACAGTTTCTTTTCTTCATTTCTAGTGTTAAAAGAGACAACGTTCAAAACTGTGACTCAATTCCGTGCTCGTAGTACGTCTTCATCAGCGAACAACGAGCACATTTCCACAATGCTGAAACCACACCTGGAAATAACAACTTATTAGGAGGTATGGAGATACCTAAAAAGCTCAAAAGTAAGGATAAACACGAGAAGAGTCAAGATGGGGATCGTGTCAAATCTGTTTCAAAAGGATGTGGGCGTGAATTTTCAAAAAAAAAATCGATCCCCACGCTTCAGTCTGATCCGGAAGTATGTTTGCGATCTTCTCTGCTTGGATGATCCCTGCGCATGTTGTGTTGGATCGGAACGACTCCAAAACGCCTTCTTTTCTTCGTCAGGGTGCGATCCATTGGTGTGATGCAGGTTCTCGAGCACAGCATGTTCGACTTTTTAACAATACTATACGCTTCGCTTTTTCCGTCGCTGACCATTATTTTGTTACATACAATGCCATGGATTCATCTTCGCCCGCTGACTATTGTTGATTGTATCATGATTTGTTCTTTAATTGTTTGCGTCAACCTCACGACTTCCGTAATGTAACAAATCTCATCTAAAAATACTCGGGTGATGGTGCGTCTTTAGTTGGGCTATGCAGAGTTTATGCGGTGGTTTATCTGGTGACGCAAAGCACTCTCACCGGCTTTAATTAAGCCCAGGCATTTTTATGCAACAGTTCTGGCAGTTTAACAGAACGGTGAAATAGTCAATTGAACCAATGCAGAGAACTCCTTCAGAATTCATTGACATTGGAATCATTGCCGTTGTTTTACTGAATTCGGATTGAGTTATTTGTTCTAACCGCATTCTATTAGAACGCTTAAAGCCAAATTATTAAAAGCGCAATAGGCACTGTGGACTTCATTTGGCGTGATGGGGTGCCTTTTTTGCTCACAAAACAGCTGACTCGTTAGCCAAACGCTGACATCCGTTGTTGAGCGGGGCGGAGGTCCGACTTATCGAACGCGCGGCTAGCTCCGAAAATCACGGATATAAGCGCATCGAAAAGTAGCTCGCAGCAGCTCGCTGCGACTTCTCACGCCCGCTGAGGAACCTTGTAATGCTTTTGGCGAGGAATGCTGAGCTGACGACTAATTGACGGCCTCGGAAAGGCCTCCGCCTCGCTCACATACTTGTGTGCTTTCCTGCTCCCTGTTTCTCCACACAGCCTCTTTTTCGCTTGACTGCGTTCTGCCAATGGTTCACCTTTACGCTTCCCTGACTATATAGATTTCATGAGTTATTCTTGTCTCCTCGTTCTCTTAATATTTTTTCAATCTCATTCACAGGAAAAAATGAGGTATTAGCCTTGACTGAGTCACAAGAAAAAACTCAAATGATTAAGGCCTCAGTGTGATCAAATAGCCGCTCAATTCATTTGCTCATGGCGTAGATATGTATAGGAGGGTGCTCAACCCCATATTGGATAGGGTAATATGGGAATAAATAAGGATAAACGAAGGTGTAAATTAAAACCTGTCTGAGACGCGCCATGTATTCGTCTTGTATGGAATATTAGCGAGACAAAGAAAATGCGTATCCATCCATTGGTTGTCGGAGTAGAAAGTAAGGTTTTCATGCTGTTCAGGCAAGCTTGGTGTCAATGTGTCATGCGATTCAAAGTCCTGAGCGCGACTCGAACCAATAAATCGATGAGTGCTGCACACGACAGCTGGCGCTCCGTTCAGCTGCGCGACCACAAGCCCAGATTCCGAACTACGTAGAGAAGTTGTGGATAAATTCACGCCAGAAACTGAACTACACCGTAGGCTTCCTTCTATGAGTCGGCGACTGCGGACACCCTCTGCTTCTGCAATCGAACAGCCTCAGCTTCCGCAGTCGGTGTCGTTTTTCGGTTTGCACCCTGCACTCTTTCCTTTGTTCGCCAGCGTATGAAGTTGTGCTATATATAGACGCATTCTGGTGCCGTCCCAAGTCAGGAGCACATTCTGCAACATGTTTTGGTCAAATCATATCATTATTCATTATTCCCAATAGTGAAGTAAGAAACAAACAGCGTGGACTATAGACACTTTCATGCAGACGAAGAATGTATTATACCACCTTATAATGGTTCATAAAATTCTACATGGTTTCTGTAGACTTGAACAGCGTGACTTCTTTGTGATGAGACCATCTAGAACCAGAGGTGGAGGACATAAACTTTCATTAAACACTACCAAATCGGCATTTCATTAATTTTAAATTCGGCATATTTTTTGCTAATAGAGCAGGTTCAGGTTGTATGAAACTTGGCAAATACACAGTTATACACAAGCTGAATCCATTTATTACGAATGAAGGTCGATTCATAAATAATTCTAGGACATAACGAGATCTTGTGGCAGAACCCTTATTGGTTTGTTCTCCCTTCTATTCTTCATTTACCTCTCGGTGTTTGTTATTGCATGTTCTTTCTAATTATTACTTTGGCCTAGATCGGTAGCCAATGTCATATAGATGTCATTCTATGCCGTTTCTAATTACATAGTTCTTAGATTTTAGCCATATAATAAATAATAATAGTAAATCAAGCCTCTAGTCTCTATAAATAGCATGGCAAAGGGATCGAAACGACGGCTGCAGGGTGTGTTTGTTGGTCTTGTTTATAACTAGTTGGTACTATAAAAGGTACCCTATGCGGGTCACACGCATTATTTCCAGGTGTTTACGTTTAATTTTTATTTACGGCCCTTGTCTTCAGAGGTCCAAAATTCCTCATAGCATTAAATTTACGTCCTGCACGAGCATTCCTTAAAGAAAATTCTACCAAAAATCTCGCTCGCTCAGAAAGTACGTAAAATTGGGACAAGTGTTCGCTTTAGGAGGGTCAAGTTTAGAACATTAGAAGGCTTGAGGCCGGTGTTGATCGATTTATATGGGAATGCACCGAGTAATCCATTTCTGACTCAAACGAAAGGCACTCTACATATATTTGTAATCGGCCTTTGGGATGCAACTACAGCAACCTACCGCTGTATCTGCATCAGGCAAGCCTGGCGTTAATTCAATGACTTCGGAAGAGAGTGAAAGGTCCGGACGGGATCTGAACTTGAATCAATTAGGGGTGCTGGTGTCGACCTCCCCGCCTAACAATGCGCCTACTATACCTGCTATGAGGACAGGATGCATAGATACAGGCTATGTGTGCCTTGTCACACACACATGACTACTTCGTGAATGCGAGCTCGAGACAGAAGCCCTCCAGGGAATGGAGTTCTACGGAGATCTCTCTCCCATTAGATTTCTGAGATTTGTTTTTGGAAGTGCACGGGTTGCTCTTGGTATTCTGCAACTCGGAAAAGAACTCTAATCTCATGTAGTCATTAAAACTGGCTAATGACTTTAAGGCGACGAACGGAGGGACGGCTAGCAAGTAGAGATGTTGTGCGTGGCGCACTCTCTAAAGTAGTTTCATTCACGACGATAGATATTTATCATACAATATCGCTGCTGTTTCTTCGTTTTTGGGCGGAAAAACGCCAAAACCGCCGTTTCGCCGTTTTCACATCATAGCTCCCTTCAAACTGGCCTACTCAGAACCAGATGTTACTATACGAATCCAATAAAGGTGATCTGTCCAATGATATAGGTGTTATCCAATGGTTTTGGAGAGAAAAAGTTTTGGTGGCCCATAAACCCTGGCGGCGGCGACCCTACCCTTACCGCTCGAGACAATTATTACGGTGCTACGAGAGGGTCCAAGTTTTATAGGTCCGATCTAATTTTCTTTTCGAAAACATCTTATGCCACCCACATAATTGGATAGATCGTCCACATTGGATTCGGATGGTAACTTCTGTTTTTTGGATAGAGCCATTTGAACAAATTCATGGAAAAACGGCTAAAACGGCAGCTTTATGCGCCTATTTCGTCAAAAAGCAATAAATACAGGAGCGCTATTGTATTTTTTCTCTCAGCTAGGAAAGTTCTTCATTCAGCGATTAAATTTGCCGTTTCTAACTATTTTTAAAACACTTCTTTAGCAAGTTGAACCAGTTATTGTCCTTTGTAATAGTTATTCTGAATTTTATAAATCACTTATTTGCAAATGAAGATGTTTTATTTTATTTCTGTTATTTATTTAATTATATACTAATCCTTTCCTAATACGTTTTCTCGGTGAATTTCGTCTATGAGCAACGTACGAAGCGGTAGAACAGCTAGCCTTCCTGATAATTGTGTTGTGGCTACACAAATGAAGTTCCGGCTCTTAGCATCCCTTGTTAGCAAAGCCATTGCTTACCCAGACATACCAGCACGCCTGCTCTAATTTACTCTTTTATTTTTTGCTTATTTATTTATTTATTTCTGCACTCGTTCTGGGCGCGACTCGCACAGTTGAAGAGTTGCCGGCTGTCGCGTGCACTCTATATCAGGTTCGTGGTTCAGGTTTCCAATCCAGCCTTCCATCCATCCTGAGTTGGTGAATTGGTACCACACTTGACTGGGAAGCATGAAGCTCTAACATGTCCACCGCCTGGAAACCGCTGGTCATTCTATAGGACAAATATGTGTTCAATTTGCCTCCACGATATCCCGTAGAAGTAGGAAGCGTGGCGCATTGCAAAGGTATTGATTGACTGAATTGATTAACGCCGTGCTTTATTATTTTTATTCTTATACTTACGTATTACTGCTCGTTAGCTTCACATATCTGCTTTTCAGAATGTACTAAATATATGTCCTTCCCCATATGGTTTTCGTGTGAAAAATTGAAATCAGAAAGCCTTCGTTCAAAAGGCGCACCAGAATAAAACCATTTTTCTGAGCCCTAACCCGTTATTTCCGAGCAAAATGTACACTCCGGTAAAGCGACGGTTCTGACAGCAAAATGAAAAAGACGTGTTGCGATTTCTTATACATTTTCCCAAATTCTAATCTACTAAAAAGTGCTAATGAAGTTCCCACTTCATTGCTTATAGATCTACCCATCCAGAGAAGCAACTCTGATCCACGTAGAAAAACTGAAATTCTGATATTGCCTTTAAAGCAAATATGAGTAAAATTCCATAGGATGTGGTTTTGGTCGACAAAGCTACTCACATAATCTGAAGGCTTTGCTCACTCCAGTGGTCCTTCATGAATAATATTATCCATCGTTATCGGTAATGCTTATATAAATGGTGTTTCAAACTGTATCAAATTGGCTCCATTCTGGTTCATTTTAAACCGACTTATTTCCTGCAATAATTAGGCAATGGCCAAAAAGGTCTTGCAGCATTTGAGCCTTTAATTAGAGGGTGTGGTATCATCGAAGCAGGTGTCGCGGTCTGTTCGTCCTACGCGACTTCTTTTTGGAAGGCGGGGCGAGTTCTTACTTCTCATCGACGTCGCAGGCTACCCCTGCCTCTTCGTTCCTTTTGGGCTTCTGGGCATCCTCCGCTGAGTTGGCTTCCTGTCTTCCTCCTCCCTATCATCTCCTTTTATCTCCTTTTTGTAGTATTAGACCCGTGCATTAGCTTCCATTGCATATTAGTCACCATTCGAGTTTCAAGAGCTACTTCTCTATCACAGTTACGAGACCCCGCTCTACTTGAAACATTAGAGAAAAAACTTATTTGGAGAGCTTCTTACCGGGAAAGTGTGGAACTAAATCGAAGAGATCGTTTTCTGGATCTAGTGGCGGAAGGTGCCAAGTTTCGCAGTGTTTACCATGGACAAGGTCGTAGTGAAACACTGAAGCAAACTTGTAGAAGAATGTTAAGAAAAGTGAACAATTTTACAACTTGTAGGTGGAGCAGGCGAGTAATTAGCTGATCATATCCTGTCGGTGTAGTTATCTCAGGCGAGGACGAGACCTGCTGCAGCATGCAATTTAGAGGTAAACTGGGTAATCCTTAAAAACTGCTATTTACTTTTTACCACTTTGGAAAGTCCGCTGAACGAGGATTCCAAATATTTTCTTTATTTCTAAAGCAGATCACTTTAAAGCGTATAAATTGGAGGAACTACAGTCAGCGACGCGAAGAAGCAGATCACCGCAACTAGGTCAGATTTGGAGTAAGGTGAAAGCTGATTAGATTTCTAAACTCTATTCGACTAGCCGAATCTCGTATTCCGAAATTTCTTGCTCTCAACGTTTCCGACGCCAAGTGCGACCCACAGCATGCGTCTGCTAGACGATAGCACTCTGAGTCTATCTGAGCTTCGACTTAATTCTGACATTGAACTTTATTAAAAATCTGTACAAATACAAGACTCCGTAGCCTAAACAAAGCCAAAAAACTGGTCAACGCTCTCAACTCCTCACAAAATTTCAATTTACTGTTTGCCCAGCTTTCCGCGTCATCGACTTTAATGAACAAGTACTAGCGCACTTTCTGGTTCTCGCTGAGCTCTCATTCAAACAGAGATGCAAATACACGACGATATTGTGGTGTGAAGGTATTCGGAACGGTATCGACGCATCTAAGCTTCAATTAGCTTCAGTGTGATCGACCTTCAGCGTGGGCGCTGACCCGACTGCTTGCCTATTTAATTTAGTGGGTCTGACCGAAAGTTTCTGTTGATCTCGACTTCTCACTTCATCATCTCGTTCTAAGTTGAAATTTTTAAATTAGATGAAACGTTACTATTAGGATGAAAAAACGTCTCTTCACACTTCGAAATGTTTTTACCGTTCTCCTCGTAAACACACTAGCCAGTGTTGATTGCTGATTTCATAATCCTACCACACTTGTCTACGTTCGCACGCCGACACAGGTCAAGACCCTTCTTGTACTTCGTTATCTATCCAGTCTTTCGGACTGAATGCCAGATCTACCTCATGGCCATTTTCGGCACGGCATTCTTCACGAATTCATTAAAGAATCTACGTCACGTCAGGCAGCGGACCAAATTAACGATATATATGGCTTGGGATCTACTACTCATCGCGCCTGTTATGAGTGGTTCGGAAAGTTTTTAAAGGGAGATTATTCACTCGAGGACAAAGCAAGGTCAGGAAGGCCTACTGAGTTGGACGACACTGAACTACTCAATCTTCTTCGTACCGATAGTAGGTAGACGGCACGTCAACTGGCAGAGAAGTTCGAAATGTCTCATAGGACAGTAGGAATCCATCTGAAGGGTCTTGGCTTTGCATGAAAATTTGGAGCTTGGATTCCACATTCCCTATCATACACTCAGTGCAAAACCACATGTTGCAAGACTCACATGAGAAATAATAAAGGAACAGGGCTGAGAGGTAATGCCACATCCACCGTATAGCCCTGACCTGGCCCTACCGACTGCCCTCTCTTCCGTGCTCTCAAGCAAGAAATTGGAGAGAAATATTATGAAACGGATGAAGATCTCAAAAACTGGATTCAGCAATGGTACGACTCCAGAACTGCAGTCTTTAAGCGAGAGGAATTAGGAAAGTATCTAGTCTTTGGAGAAGTGTAGCGGAACAAAATGGAGTTTATCCCAATTGATTTGACTGCGTAGTTGTGAAGTAAAAAATCTTTGAAAAAATGAAAGACCTTTTTCCAACCTAATAATGTTACATTTAGAGTACCCCTGCGTAGTGATCAGCTAGAGATTTCGTAGGTGGTAACATTTGTAAAGTTTTTGTCGATCCCTTTGCAACTCTGAAAAACCTTTGTGAAATTCTTGAAAATGGCGTTGTGAAAGCGACATAGTTGCAGATTAATCAGAATAAGGGAGAACTTCAAACTGTCGGTTCTGACATTTTTGATCGAATGAATTCAACGACTTGTTCTTTAGAGTTGGCGCTAGGAGGGAATAAACAGCCTTTAGTAAATGGAGTAAGTCGCATCTGCGTGAGGTTCCATAATTGGCTCTTATACTCCCATTATGATAAAGGATAGAGGTCAGCGTTAGTCAGTATCTTTAGGGAATGCGCCGCGCATTCTACTTCTATACCATATCGTGGAGGCAATTTGAAATCGTATTTGTCCTATACTAAGACCAGCGGTGAGTAGAGGCTGGGCAAGTTAGTGCGGTTTCCTTTCAAAACAAGGCTGCTTCCTATTCGTCGACTCCGGAAGGATGAAGGGCTTGATTAGTTTGGGCGAGAAATCCAAATCATGATCCTTGAAGGCGCTTCCTATGCATGAGTAGTACTGACACGCACTCTCCTAAGAATGACAAACAGATCTGTTCTTACTCTAAGGAGAACATTCGAGGTCCTCGTTTTGCCACGGAACCGGTCCTCAGGCACTTGCTATGAGCTTTTTGTGCACGTGTGCGGAACGAGGTGCTGAATTGGTTTTTCGAATGTTACCCTATGTGACCCATTCTGAGGCCCAGTAGCCACACATTATCCTAAATGCGGTATCGCCATGTACCTTCGGGACAGGTGTGCGCGTCAAATTTTTTCGGTAGATGTCACCAGGCGGAACTGAGGCCATTTCTAGTTGAGAGTCTGCAGGAAGAATCTGCCGATCAAGTACAATCCTTGAGGATGGCGTGGCGTATTTTTCGGTAGATTTTTAGCAACTATTTTCTAACGAAAAATTTTTGCGTTAAAATCGGTAAATTCGGTAAACTCGTTAAATAAACTTTCCTTTAGTTGCAGTCAGTTCTGCTGCATTTTCGTATGTAAAAAGCCAGATCTTCTTCTTCACCTGAACGTAGTCCTATAATCATCACCTGATGCTGCACGGAGAACACGTCCGGCTTTCCAAAAAACTTTCGAGAAGTGTTTTTCCCCTGCTTGATTTCCTACACTTATTTTTCGCATTATATGTACTTCGCAGTGTTTTCTTCGCGTGTGCTGTGCCTTTCAACCCCACTTAAAAAATAAATACCGCAAGAAAACTGTTAAAAACTGACTGATTGTGTAGCAATCAAGCGCAAAAAACGGCCTAGAAAGTCCAAAAATACGAAACGACTGCATAGAAAAGTGGGGAGCACGCAAATAAGTTAGTCAAGGAGCAACAATACCAACAATTCTCGAAATACGAAGGCGATATCTACTGCTAATCCCCACAGATTTAATTAGGGTATTCAATGGAAAGAAGAAGTAAAATTTCAAAAATTTTATTTATCTATTTATTTAAAAGACACACGCTTACGTATGCGTGGGCATACAGCAGAACGAACACAAACCACAGCAATAGCTAGAAACAAAGAAAAGAGAAGTTAGGAACAAAGGAAAAATGTTGCGTAAAATGTCGTCAATGCAATTCAACGGAAATTTTCGTCGTTAAATTTCGTTAAAAACTTTAAACGAAAAATGCCGGTAAATCCGGTTAATCGGTTAATCTTTCATCGTTAACTGCACACCACTGCTTCGGGAGTCATTTGAGAAAGGCGTTTTTCCATCATAAGTCAACAATGTTTCATTCCTTAGTGTTCGTAGATTTCACCACGAATTTTTCCATCAGTTATTATGAGATCGTGTGGAGAAATATCTATGATTGGTCTTCGAGGACCTAGAAATTCATTCCTTAGGTTCTTACCGTTAGTAAAGGGAGAGATGGGCACCGCACGCTGAGTTTTTTTTTGCAAGGAACAAATCGGATCTTACAAGTCGGCGTGGTGACCGCTAGAAAAGCGAAACAAACACAATTAGGGAGGCCTTATCGCTGGAAATAAACTGCATATAACGGCTCTCTCTAAGATGAGCTCAATGCTGACTCTTTGAGAAATTGCTCACTTTCAGTCCTAGGCCGGTTACCAACAAAACGGAGAGAGTAAACTGTCCCCTACCCATTGGGTAGGACTAATCGCCGCTAAGGCCTCCTTGTCTTACTATTTTAGCTTCTATCGTTTTATGTACACCTAAGATTTTTTGTACAATTTGAAATAAAGGAATACATATTTATGTAAGTAACTCAACCGTAGCGCTGATGACAGGCAAGTTGCTGCCCCTGCTCTCCGGTCTCTAAAGCCGTCTCGAGCAGTAATTCAAGTTCTTATGGCATGCGGAATCTGCTTGCGTGCAATGCGGAGGCTCTTTCATCATTTATTCATTATTTGCTTGCCACTCCTGGCCTTTCCTCATCCTGTCGTTCTCGCCACCATCCTCATTGTTAGATGAGTCATTCGAAAGGTGTCGAAAAAGGCATTTTCTACTATACCATAGAACGTCCTTATCTGCTGCATTACATACAGTTCTCATGTCGAGTTAGACGCTTTTCACGTCAAGTTGGACACTGTTCTAAGCTAGCCCAAGACTTTTGAAATCAAAGCGAACTTTTAAAAATCGAAATGACCTTCAGGCAGGTTAAATTACAGACTCAATAGGATGGCTAAATCAATTCTTTGCCCAAGGAAAATTTGGTTAACATTCTTCGAAATTTATCAGTTCCTGCCCCAACAAAGGATAAGGATAAAGGACGGCGTTACTCAATCCCTTCTGGGATGCGCCAGCGCATTCTACTTCTACGGGGTGTCGTGGAGGCGATATAAATGCGTATTTGGCCATACAATGACTTGCGGTGGCCAGCCGATGAACAAGTCAGCGCTTTATCCTTCCCAGACAAGTCTGGTACCAATTCACTGACCCCGGAGGGATGGAAGGCTTGGTTGGCCTGGGCGGGAAATCCGAACCAGAAACCTGGTATCGGGTGCACGCTGCCGTCGCGCCTCCTCCGACTGCGCTACACGCGCCCGTCCTGCCCCAATAAGTGTAATTATTTTACAACGTTTTCATTTTTTGAAAAAATAGAATTTTTCATTCGAGGCAGGCCTTTCACTCGTGAAGCTCGTCTCGTTTTTTTTTGATTTATAGTGTAAGTGCTGCTTACATTAAACATTAAAGGGAGGACACATGCGTTTATTGCAGTTGTTTTTGAAGTATCGTTTTCAAGTGTGTGGAAGTTTTGCTACCAATCGAGTAAAAATCGCGACTCCTTGGACGAGGGCTTAGTGCAATCTATTTCGGCACTAAAAAATGGCCGCCTTCCTGCTCTTTAAAGCAATCCTTAAGCCATTATTTTTCCTTGGAAGACGAGAATTTTATAAACTTTTGAACAATGTGTTCACTTACTGGGTCGGTGAGCTAAAACTTCAATGAGAGTTATACAAACTTTTCATTGAACAAAGAGTTATTCTAACTTTTTTGGAGAGCCTCCTGTTTAACGTAGAAGAAGCTCATCTCGACTTGGAAAAGTTCTCCTTGATTTCAGAAGTATTAGGCTACCTTAGAAGACTGTCCAATTCGATTTGAACTGGTATACATCGATATTCAGAGTTTTAATATGGTGCTGATGTCGAACCGTTTCGCTTTAGTACAATGTTACAGGCATTACATCATTACGCCACTACATTTCAGGTAAGCGATCGCTTCTGCCGAGATGACAGAGCTACTGCCAGAGGAACGGCTTCGAAATGCTATTCACATTCGAAATCCACTGCTTCGTAATGCTCTGTCAGAATTCTTCGGCACCGCTATGCTGCTGGTAGGCTTATCATTCATGGTTACTTCACTCAGTTTAGTTTTGTTACTAAATGAACAGGTTTCTCAACGCAGTCTACGCACCAGATTCTGTTCGTCTCGTTCGTCTACAATACCTTCCTCTCTTTTGGTTTTTTGAGCAGAAAGCTGCCATTTTTGCCGTTTTCCATAACATTCTTCGAAAAACAATAGCTACTATCCGACTCCAATGTAGGCGATCTATCCAGTGATGTGGATGTCATACAGTGGTTTTAGAAGGCTGGACCCTGTCAGAGCACCTGTCTCGAGCGATTAAAGGAATGTCGCCATCGTCAAGTTTTATGGGCCACCAAAACTTTTCTTTTCAAAACCATTGGATAATACCTACACCTGGATAGATCACTCTTTCTGGATTCGGATAGTAATATTTAATTTTTGAATAGGCCAGTTTGAAGGAAGTAATGATGGGGAAACAGTGAAAACAGTGATTTTTGCGTTTGTTCTGCCCAAAAACCAAAAGACGGGAGCGACATTGTATGACAAATATCGTTGTGTATGGAACTACTTTAGAGAGTGCGCCATGCACAACATTTCTACTTGCTAGCCGTCCTTCTGTTCGTCGACTTGAAATCATAAGGCAGTTTTGACGACTACATGAAATGAGAGTGCTTTTCCGAACTGCAGAATAACAAGAGCAACCACTACACTTCCGAAAATACATGTTTGAACACAATACAATACAATACAATATTTATTGAGCCAAAATTATTACAAAATCTGCTTATCACAAAAGAACAGCGAAAATTGGCTCTCGAAAGACCACCAAAAGTGGGTGAAAATTACTGTTTCAAAAGTGATGCGAAAAGAGTTGGTCACAAAAAAATGCAAGGAAAGATTGCTTTTTTAGAGATCTGCGAAAAATGGTTTCTTCGAAGAATTACGTGATGCGAAAAGTGCTTTTATTCAAGCAGTGTTCATTCAGCATTTTTTTGTTTGTTTACAATACAATATTTATTGAGCCAAAAGTATTGCAAAATCTGCTTATCACAAAAGAATACAGCAAAAATGGTTCTCAAAAGAGCAGCAAAAGTGGAGGAAAATTATTGTTTCAAAAGTGATGCAAAAACAGTTGATGACAAAAAATTGCAAGGAAAGGAGCTTTTTTAGAGATCTGCGAAAAAATAGTTTCCTCGATGAATTGCGTGATGCGAACATTGCCTGAAATAATAGACAAAGAGAGAGAGAGAGAGAGAGAGAGAGAGAGAGAGAGAGATCTCCGTAGGACCCCATTCCCTGGAGGGCTTCTGTCCCGAGCATATCCTCAGCTCGCGTTCACGAAATAGTCATATGTGTTTGACAAGGCACACATAGCTTGTCGTCATAGTGTGTATACCGCACTGTTAGGAGGAGAGCTCGCCACCAGCACCCCAAATGATTCAAGTCCAGATCTCGTCCAGACCATTCACTCTCTTCCGAGGTCACTGAATTGATGCTAGGCTTGTCTGATGCAGATACAGCAGTAGATTGGTGTAGTTGCATCTCAAAGGCCGGAATTCAGAGTGCCTCCACGATTTTCATTGAGTCAGAAATGTAATACTCGGTGCATTTCGAAATAACGACCCTAGCCCTTCTAATAAGCTAGACGAAAGACGTGAGCTTATTCCTATTTTATGCATTTTCTCCGTCAGCGAGGTTCATAGGTAGAACTTTAATTACGGTATATTCGTGTCTAATGCGGTGAGGCGTTTCTTTGCCTCTGAAGACGAAGGCCGTAAATAAAAATGAAACCTAAAAACCTCGATGGCAAAGAGTTATAGCCCCTCCACCAAATTTAACCATTTACCCTATTTGAAAACGTTTCAGTTCATCGGTATCGGCATTGTCATGCAATTCATACTGTCTGGCGAGAAGCTGAACACTTGGATACAGATCAACGTCGGCTGGGGTCTGGCCATAGCATTCACCGTCTACTCATGTAGTAAAACGTCAGGTATTTCTTAAGAAATTTTTAATTCTTTTTAAAAATATTATTAAGTATACATCGTTTTGTTATGGTATGTTAAATTTATTACAAGGGTGGTTATTCATCTATTTGAGGATGACTGGCCAGTAACAATAAACAGAATCCGCGATAAAACATCGAAATTCAACACAATCCATAAACGATGAACACTAATTGAAACGAACTAAAACATCCATAGGATTAAAGAAGAGAAAATTTATGCAGCAAAACAAGCAAGGATAAAAAGAAGAGCAAGTTGAGAAACGTGCGAAGAACTAGGTATTGAAGTCTTTGCATATTTTTTGTCTTTACATCACAAGGTCTATCTATGCTTCGGTTCTTTACTGAGTTTCTAGTCCATAGTGCACCGCATATTGTGAGCCTAAATTATGTGGGCATTCATGCATTCAGTGTCAGTTCCAGAAATACATGCTGGTACACTGAGTTCTCAGCTGCGCTTTAAAGAACTTAATAGGATATCAGGACCCCTATAGGCTGGACACTTCAAGGGGTGCGTTACGGTATATGTTTCCCGTTACTTTGGAAAGCAACTGGGTCAATCACGGTAGGACGGTATAGTGAATCGTCCGCTTCGGGCGAGATTTCACGACAAGATGACGCGAAACGAGCAGTGCTGCTATGTAGGAGCAGACACAGATACAGCAATAGACATTTTCTCTTGAACAAGAACTAGAACACATTTTTAAGTTAAGTTTAGCCCGTATAAGATAAACATTGCAAGATGAACTCTATATATTAAATTTCAATGGAGGTAAAAGAAATAGAAAAGTTGGAAAAATGGCACTCATGCTGCAAACTAAGGAGGAGAAAAACAAGGTCTATCTTTTCTTTGTCGACGAAGGCCGAAGCAAATTCAGGTCCTCTCTTCAACTTTTTTCTGTTGGTTTATTTTCCGCTGTCAATACTGATGTTTGCCCAAGTTATTTCGACGCTTAGACCCGTCGTTGAAGAGTTCTATAGGGTCATCGTACCCTCAGTCGCTTGACGGTATCAAAACGCATGAAAGTATGAGAAGGAAGAACAAGAAAGAGGCAAAAATCCGTAGTCTGCTGGGTAGCGCAAAAATCAGCTCCTCATCTCGAAGTCAACTACACTCGCCTGCGGAATCTCATCCCAGGCGGGTTTGATAACCGGTCAGTCTCCGTAATCGGGAGCGGGTGATTGTGCTACCGTAGACAAGACAGACACCTAACATATGAACCACGCTTCAATAGAACGCGGAACTACACTCAATGAATATCGTGTATGGGATCGTCATTTGCTGGCGGCCAACTCTGGAATCAGGCGTTCTCGTGTGTTTTTCGCTAACGAGAAGCAGGAGATAGCGTAGTCTGAAGTGGCTTCGACTCCCAAACTGTCAAACTAATCGAGTTTCTTGGTTCGGATTCCATCCGACCAACTCAGCATTCCATCCGTCTGGGTCGCTGGGTTTGTACTATCATATATTTGTAAGAGGAGGAGTAAAACGCAGACTTGTCTGTCGGTGGCCACCTTGCAAGTAGTTGTATATGCCAAATATTCATTCAACTTGCCTCCGCAAAATCCGTAGAATAAGAATGCATGGCGTTTTCCAAAATGAATTTCTTAACTCCGTCCCTTCTTTTTATCCATACAAATTGTTTGGCGCCGCAATGTGTTCCATCAGTGAGATTCACATAGCTTTTACCAAGAAAACTGCATCCATTTATGTACTATTTATACAACTCAAATGTGGGTATCTATTCAAGAATAATAGTACTAATCACGAGCACAACATTGCATATAGGTTGTAACATTTCAAAAACACAAAAAATGGCACATCAATGAAATCAAATGAATAGTCTCTGTGACTAAAAGGATTGAATAAGTATTATGATGCAAAAAAAGGACTAGGTAAATTTTAGATTATGCCACATTTTGCTTTAAAAGGAGCATTTTTGTGTTGTAAAGTGGACCCTTCTGAAGCAAAATTGAACGTATTTTAGGTCAAAATAGACATTTTTGGCTAATCCAGGTAAGCTTTCTGTTAAGGAAATTGGTATTAAGAAACTCTTACATTTCCTGACTTAAGGAAGATATGTGGACATTCTGAATTGGCATAAAATTCCTTCCCGCTGTGTGATTAGATGACGTTTTTGGGTTCATAAGATAGTAATTTTAGGTTAATTTTGAGAAGCTCTAACATAACCAAATCTTCGTGCAGACAGAATGTGACCTATACTTATCTAGAACATTGCAGTGCTTATTTGATGTAGGAAAAATACTGCTCATCTGAGTAGTCTTAATGCTTCTGTGCCACGCTGGTTTGTTGTAGTGGAACAACTTTATTCGGCCGACGTTTTTTTTTTTTTTGCCGTTCATCCCGCTGTGCGAGCTCTGATACCGTGCAATCTATACACTTAACATCGGTATGTATCTGCGGTTGGTAGGTCTCAGTTGCTTAATGGTGGTAGCGTAGCTGAGCGTTCCCTCAGTACTTGTGGAACAACGGTGAGTTCGGCTTGCTTCAGTTAGATTCCGCTTGACACTCGTAGGAAATATTGAAACTGACAGAGCTGGAGAAGGACGTTTTTTGCCGGAATGAGTGTCTGGTTTTAGGTTTCGAACTTCTTTCAGGCCTTTGAAAACGACGAAGTTGTCGAAACGTCGGCCGAATAAAGTTGTTCCACTATAACAAACCTGCGTGGCACAGAAGCATTAAGACTACTCTCACAATATGCCCAGGTTTTATGAAAACCGAACATGGAGGATTATACTGCTCACATGAATTTACATAGTGGAGAATATTGGCTGATGCTTCTTTCATTATGATTGGTTTCGATGTACCTATAAATTAAAAGACATGTAAACACCATTTGTACCTGTAGTCAATGCGATGTGGGGGACGGGTGCACGGCGCAATCCCTCCACGTAGCACGCCAGCATTTTCTTGCTCTCTATTTTTCAACATCTTAAGAAATCCAAAAATGTTGTTTGAGGTTCAATGATAATAACTTTGTATCTGTTCAAACAGGGTAGTTTTTTATTCATTACAAACTCTATGAAGTGAGTTTTCAAAATAAATTTTCATTCAGAAAAGTTTTGACCTTAGTCGACTATGACTATTTTCACCATAGGGCTCATGTTTACTTTACTAAAGGTCTATTTCATTATTAAAGCGCCTGATTTCTTATTTAAAATTTTAATTTTCAAAAGAAGTGTCTGATTAAAAACGAAAGGTGCCCAGTTTAAACCGATATGGTATTAGGTTGTTTTTGAATTAATGTTATCATATTTTCGAGTTGAATTTATTTACATTAACAACAGAATTAATTAATTATATATTGTCCATATTATTGGATGACCATTTACTATCTTTAGCTAAATTGAAAACTTCATGTTCGAAGACCCCTTGGTTTTTAGAAGCAGAGAACTGGTGCAACCCTTTTTTTAACAGCATGATCTGAATCAACAGTTCTAATGCTGTTAGTTTTAATTGTCTCTTTGATTTCTCAACCAAATTGTTTTTACTAATGACACTCAGTTTTTGATTGAGGATACTTTAAAGACTATCCTTAGTATATAATAGGTATATAATAAAAGCCACGCGCTCAAGACTACATAAAAATACACAGTTATTTATGAGAAAAAACGACATTAATTATCGAACAACCCAATATGCGTTGCAGCTTTTGAGTATCATTTCAACTCAAATTTTACTCACACGGCAACAGTGCAGAATAGATGGAACGATTTAAAAAAACGAAAAACGAGAAAAATGATTGTGTAGAGGATTTATTGCTCATTTTGCTCGTAAAGGATAATATAAGGAAAGGGATAATAAAAGCATAATATAAGTTTTCTTTCTTAACATGTCGCAAGTAGAACATTTTCCCAAGAGCATGTGTGTAATGAATAAAAATAAAAGTCTACCTCAAGACTATGCAGCAGAATCCATTACCTTCAGGAGGTCACTTCAATCCAGCCGTTTCGTTCGCAATGCTAACACTTGGAAAACTTAGTGCGAAAGATTTTCTGGTGTACTGTGTCGTGCAGACCGCTGGAGCGTTTATAGGAGCTGCAGGCGCCTTCGGCATTTACTACGGTGGGCTTGCTTATCAAATCATTGATTTTAAATTTTTACCCTGAACCCTGGGAATGCCAGTGAACTACGAAAGGAGTATCTAAAGGTATAACGTTTAGATCAGTTCGTTAATTATGCTGGTAACGTTAGAGCGATTGCCGGCGACAAGGCAACAGCCGCCTGCTTTTGCTCGTTTCCTGCGCCTTACGTCAGCAATTTGACCTCGTTTTTCGATCAGGTATGCAGTTTTGATGGTTTTCACGATAAGTTACCTACTACCATCAAACACGAAATGTTGTCTCAAGTTTACTCGCATCTCCCATTCGAATATTTTAGGTGGCCGGTACCGGATTGCTGCTTTTCTTTGTCTGCGTCATCATCGATAAGCGCAATGGTATTCCAGCATCTGCTCATCCGTTTCTTTTCGGATTCGTTCTCGTAATGATTGGTTAGTTTATGCATTGTTTTCATAGCATAATATTCGTACAATTAAACGCATAGCAACATGCAGAATAAATATGCAGGCTTAAGATTCTGAGGTTAGAGTGAACATCCAACTTACGAATGAAAGATACTAGGTGACCACGGGACTTTGAGATGAGATGGATATCACTGGATGCGGCTTCGAACGCTGATTTCAAATATATGCTCCGTTTCTGCTTTGCCGTCTGCGAACGGAGTTATGCACCATTTTCAGCATGTCTACGAGTCCAAGTAGCCTGAAAACTCCGCTGCCCTGGCACAGGTGTAGAGGAGCGGCGTAGTGAGACGGACTGGTCTACGGTTCTAGTCCTCTGTGATGCAGGATTTTTGCACTTCCTAAAAAAGAACTGCCACATCAATCAAAGCGCTCTATGTCAAGAAAACCACCCATACTTCCATGTGGGTGATCAGTGCCTTAAACAGTGCCCCCACGACCGAATTTATTTCGAGACTTCGAGAGAATCGGTAAAGACAATACTGCCGACTAATCTTCCAAACTAGATAAGTCGGCAGTATTGTGTGCTGGCGTGTCTTTTGGAGGAGTTCGGTCCTTCCGATTCTTCTCGCTTTCCTAAAAGACAAGAGAAGAAGGTGGCCAGCAGTTTCGCATCCATCTTGCGAGATGAGCAATGCGGGAACATCGAGGTAGATGTTGAATAATGAATTAGTGTTTTTTATTGGTTTTTTCGCCATGTTTTAGCAACATCTTACTATATATAATTCGCTTAATCCATCGGTCACGTTGTCAGCCACGGGGAGGGTGGCTGAAGCCAAGATATGCCTAGGACAGTGCGGCGTATGCCAGCCGGGTTTTCTTTCAACTTAACAATGGGCGATTGCCAGCGAACTGAAACCCCGGCGGCGGATCACCCAAGTTTACGATGTATTCAGCGAACAACGCGTCAGGGTAAGAATGGGGATCAAATGCAGAGCTTAGGGATTCAGAAGACGTGCTCAAGACGTCGTCCGACGTGCGTGGGGATTCAGAAGACGTGCCTCAGACGTCGTTCAACGTGCGGAGGGATTCAGAAGACGTGCCTCAGACGTCGTTCAACGTGCGGAGGGATTCAGATGACATGCTGAAGACGTCGTTCAACGTGCGTCGGGATTCGGAAGATGTGCAGAAGACGTCGTTCAACGTGCGTCGGGATTCGGAAGACGTGCCGAAGACGTCGTCCAACGTGCGTCGGGATTCAGAAGACGTGCCGAAGACGTCGTCCAACCTGCATCGAGATCCAGAAGATGTGCAGAAGACGTCGCTCAACGTGCGTCGGGATTCAGAAGACGTGCCGAAGACGTCGGCAACCGTGCATGGCGAGCCGTAGACGTGCCGAACACGTCGGCGACCGCGCATGGCGAGCCGTAGACGTGCCGAACACGTCGGCAACCGTGCATGGCGAGCCGTAGACGTGCCGAGCACGTCGGCAACCGTGCATGGCGAGCCGTAGACGTGCCGAACACGTCGGCAGCCGTGCATGGCGAGCCGTAGACGTGCCGAACACGTCGGCAACCGTGCATGGCGAGCCGTAGGCGTGCCGAACACGTCGGCGGCGCGAAACTTCGGCCCTGGGGGTAATCGAGGTCGCTGAACACGAAGCTGAAGTCGACCAATCGATATCGATCGATATTATCGATTTTTTAGAATGACGTTCAAGCGGCACGAAACTTCGGCCCTGGGGGTAATCGAGGTCGCTGAACACGAATCTGAAGTCGACCAATCGACATCGATCGATATTATCGATTTTTGGGATGACGTTCAAACGGCACGAAACTTCGGCCCTGGGGGTAATCGAGGTCGCTGAACACGAAGCTGAAGTCGACCAATCGATATCGATCGACATTATCGATTTTTTTAGGTTGGCGCTCAAGTGGCGCGAAACTTCGGCCCTGAGGGTAATCGAGGTCGCTGAACACGAATCTGACGTCGGATCAATCGATCCATCTCGATTAACATAAAGGTCAGGAGGCCTAGGGAAGAATAGGAAACCCGTAGCGGCCATGGCGTCCTATTCTAGGGGTTTGAGGGCGAAGCCCCCAACCAGTCGTGGGCGGCCGATAGGCCGACGTACGACTGGTTTTATAATAAATTGGATCCCCGTGTCAGTCTGAGGTTACAGGTATGAAGACGAGTCCAATCTGGTGACGTTTTCCGTTGATATTTGACATAGAGAGCTTTGGTTGGTTGTGGCAGACCTTTTTTCAGGAAGTTCAAAAATCCTGCACTACAAGGGATTCGAACCATGAACCACCCCTCTCACCACGTCGCTCCTCTGCCCACTGCGCCACCACTGCTCGGCTGGCAGCGCAGTTTCAACCCTACTTGAGCTCGCTCTCTTGTGACTGGCCCGCTCTGCGTGGACCTAGAGGGCAAAGGAGCCTGCTACGAAAATGATCCATAACTCCGTTCACAGATGAGCACAGCAGAAACGGCGGAGCACATATTTGAAATCAGCGTTCAAAACCACATCCAGTGATATGCATCGCATCTCAAAGTCCCGTGGTCACCTTGTATCCTTCCCTTGTTAGTTTAATATCTTACTTGAATTCTGTGATATTTCGTTGGGGATTGTAAAAAAAGCCAAGGTTGGCATCCACTTAACACATAAGCGCTTTAAAATTTCATGGGAAAAATATGGTATTTTTTAAACTCCTCTATGAAAAATAAATACAACATCAACATTCAAAAGCAAAGATACTATGTTGCTTTTGTCAGTTATGTCCCATTAGGATCCCGTTGCCCAAAAAGGGGAGCGCAACACCCGATGCCCTACGTCCCGGATCTGACTGGGGGCGCCGCGTGGTAGCCCGCGATCAAGGAGGGTGAGCCTATTTAAGGGGGTGTGGCTAACCCCAGGTGCATTCCAGTGCAGTACAGATCGATTCTGAGACCGACCTGCACCCCATATAGAAGCAGCTCTACAAGCCAATACGACAGTACAGCAATGCAGCACCAATACGTCGGTTTACCCGAGTACGCCCAGTGCGCTATCCGGCACGACTACAATGCTGAAGTGATCATGCACACCAAGGACTTACAGGATTCGTTACTCATCTCCAGTAGACACAGGCAACAATACAGGATTACATCAAATCCATATAAGTTCCCTACCGTTATAGGCCCTCCGAATAAGACGTGATTGTCTCTTATACAACGTAGATTTTCACTGACCCTAGCCAGCTTACCGTTACGGCAATAGAAATGAACTGCGCTTAAGACGCGTCGGACGCGAATTTTCTCCGGTTCTTCCAAAGGCGTTATAACGAAAGGGGATTGTACACCATCTTCAATCAAATTGGACACCTTTCAAATCAAAATGGACTCTTCTCAATCGAAATGAGCCTCTTACAGGTTAAAGTGCAGACTCTCCAAGATGAAAGTTAAAATAATTTCTTGTTTATGGAAAATTTGGCATACCCTCTTTGAAACTTCTTAGTTCTGCTGCCCGAATGAGTGTAATAATTCTATCAAAATTTTATTTTTTAAGAAAAAAATGAATAAAATTTTGTTTTAAAACGCGATAAGGCAGCAATCAGCTATTTGTATTGCATTAAAAGACAGGATCGTGTCATGCACTCGAAAAGCGAGTCGCAATGTTTATTTGATTGATAATGCGAATACTGCTTACATGCAGCAAGAAAGTTAGGATATCTGTGTTTTTTTACAATTGTTTATGTTGCACCGCTTGCAGGTGTGAAACTACATGCAAACAATAATGTTGCTATCAATCGAATAAAAATCGCGAAGTTTCGGATGGGTGCATGGCGAAATCTGCGTTTTGGCAGTATAAAATGGTCGCCTTCTTGTTCTTCTAATAAGCATTGAATCACTGTTTTTCCTTAAAAAAATTCATACAATTTCAAACAACGTTTTCTCTATTTGAGAAGTAAACTAAAACACACAGAGAAAGTTATACTAAAATTTTCCTTGAACAAGAAAATTATTCTAACATTTTTGGAGAGTCTTTAGTTTAATGTAAAAGAAGCTTATTTCGATTTTGAAGAATTCGATTCTATTTGAAAATTATCAGGTTAGCTTAGAAGAGTGCCCAACTTGATTTTAAAAGTGTCTAATTTGGTTTGAAAAGTGTCCACTTTCATTTTAAAAGTGTTAAATTTGATTTGAAAAATGTCCAGTTCGACGTGAAAATAGTATATATGCAGCATACCAATAGAATACCAGATATGTAGATATGGATGGAATAGGGCGAGCGTTCCCGAGGTGAAGCACATATAGGAATGTCACAACAGCAGTCCGGAACACAGGGTGCGGTAAAATTACCCGTGCACCACCAAGCATTTTAAATTTTTAAAAATTTCTTAGAAATTTTCTCGCTTCATTCCCCTAATATATACTGACTGAACATTGTGGGACCCATAAGTACTTGAGTACAAACTGGTTAGACGTTCCAACCTACGAAGTACTATTACCGAACTTCATAAGGCCGGCAAGCAAACGAGAGATATTGTGAAGATCGTTTTCGTGCCCCGAACAACGGTACAGCAAAACGCTACAAAGAATTTAAGACCGAAAAGGATAGAAAAGGAAGAGGGCGTCCCATGACAGCTGCCAGCCGGAAAATGTAAAACTCGTGGGAAAAAAAATCTGGAGAAAGGTCAGGAGATTGATGCTCCAGATGGCAAAAGACGCAGGAATAAGCGAAGGTCGATAAGGAGGATAGTCATGGGAAGCCTATGAACTTTCCTTATCGTCTACGGAAGTGCCAACTCCTGATGGACACTGTGAAGAAGAGGAGATTGGAAAGATGCAGAAGGCTGCGAAAAAAGCCTCCACTATATTATGGTTCGGGGAGGAGTCACATCTTCAGGTAAAACTCCACTTGTTTTCGTCAAAGCTGGCGTGAAGATCAACGCAGCGGTTCACAAGGATATCCAGAAAAAGTTTCCAAGCGGTGGGCCGATCCTCACTTCGAAGAAGCCTACTGGTGCTTTCAACAAGATTCTGCTCCGGCACACAAAGCGAAGGTCGTCCAGGGCTGGTGCTGTTGCGCCAAGCAGCTGCCTGACTTCATCACACACGACGAATGGCCCTCCAGTTCTCCGCACCTCAACCCGATGGATTATCTGTGTGAGCTCTCTTAGAGAAAAAAGCCTGCTCTACCAGGCTACCCAAATTTGGACTTTCTCAAAGAAGCGCTTTTGAAATACTGGGGCGAAATTGATGAACCGTACCTGCACGCCACATGCGAAGCCTTTGTCGAACGTCTGAAGGACTGTGTGGAGGCTGAAAGCGATCATTTCGAAAACTTTTGATGCTTTGAATTTTCATGTTCGCAGTAGATAATTTTGATAGTTAGAATTGATCTGTGAAGTTTGATTCCAAAATGCCATTGAATTTTCAGTACACGGATAATTTTGCCGCACCCTGTACAGATCGGTGGACTCCATGGAAGGCTAGCCTTCCTATCAGGCTCGCAGCCCCCTTGCTTGCAGCTGGCTATGGACAGTCGGCGGAAAGGCGCTCGCCAAGCCCCGCAGGCCACTCCTGGAGCTGGGATTCTGGACGCATGACACCGAAACGCAGGACACGCCGGAAGTGTAGACTGACTGCTTCGCGCACTAAGCGGGCGGGGGCAAAAGCGATCGATAGGGCGCGCTGCGGCTGGAGGTCGCTCCGCAAGCACCTCATCAGAAATCGTTGCGAGACCGGTGACCGCGAGGATGGAATTGAGTGGGAGCGAGCATCGCGTACACGGAAATAGAAGCAACACCAGAATGACCATTGACGCCTTCGGCATTCATGAGCGTCGAATACATTTCCTTTGCCGGTAGCTTTCTTCCCTTTAACGTTATAACGAAACTTTGGAACCAGAATGAAAATGTTCTGTTATTTTTTTATTTAGGACGTGAACTACATTAGGTATTGCTTAAAAAACAGCAGCATAACGAAAAACAAAACAAGCGCCCAATAAAGCAATAGACTCTGTTGTCTAAGGCATCTGGCATACTTCTCAGTCGCTCCAGCGACTGGTCGCGGCGATAATGTTGCGCGGGTAGCTACGAACTGCGTAGCTACCCCTGCAACACTATCGCCACACTATTCGAAGGTATGCCAGATGCCTAAAACAAGCATTTACGTTATAACTGCCCGTTTTACTCATTAATTTTCAGGAACTTCTATGGGTATGAACCTTGGATATCCAATCAATCCTGCTCGCGACCTTGGTCCACGAATACTTGCTGCCTTCATCTACGGGCCTGAGGTGTTTACGTAAGTTTATTGAAGATTATTTTTATTTCATTGCATAGACCATAGATTTGACATATTCCAACTGCTGCTCTTCACATTCGTCACGGGTTCTTTGACAACATTTGAGTTTTGTGTTTATTATTTGCACACGACTAATACACAGTTAAAAACGATTTCTTGATCTAAATGAAGTGATGGAAAAGGTCAGCTTGTGGTTTTAAGAAATTTTATCTATTGAATGAATAAATAAATAAATTCAATGTTGAAAAATTTCGCGCGAATGAAACAACGAATTTATCTGCCTATAATTTTTTTTGAATGATCGAAAATTAAATTTGCCTCATTTTTTGTTTATTCAAGTATTCGATTACTCGAACAGCTTGTTTGGATCAGGTTTTTTGCCTAAAGATTTGAAATTTTTCTATATTTGAATGAAAATATTCAATTTTCGAGTAAAGTTGGAGTATTCCATTTTCGAATAATATTCGAATATGGCTCCCTTTCAGTATTCAAATGCGAATGAATATTAACTTTGTAAATTCATCGATGTTAGAATTCGGTTGAATATTCGACTATCCGAATAGTTATTCGAATCATTATACGATTGTATTCGTACGAGCATAACTATATATATAGTGTTTATGATTATCATCAATACATATTATATACAAAAATCTAAAGTAAATGTTTTGTTTTCCATGACTTAATCACGTGCTTTCATGTTTGAGTTTCTTGTACAATATTTTTAAAAGCACTGTCCCTTTGTAGCCTATATGCACACCCAAAATGCGTTATTTAGTTACCACAACTACTACTTCTGGATACCCATCGTCGCACCATTCGTCGGAGCTGCTCTTGCTTCATGGAGCTATCACGTGTTCATCGGTGCCCACATTCCGGACTTCAAACACGATGAGCACTACATAACCGATGAGTCCAAACAACCACTCAAATCAACGTAAGCCCCCAGTTATTTATGTTATAAAGCGATGTTAAAATAAGTGTTAAATAACATCACATAAAACCAGTTACAAGATGGGAAAGGCTCCTTCAAATTTAGTGCACCAAGCTTCTCGGACTTTTGCGTTAGATACAAAAATAGAATTGCAACCAGAAGTGTCGCAGATAGATGTGATAGGTTGGCCGGAAAGTTTTGGCGGCTTTTGTACAATCGCTTTCCGCCTATTTATTACTGAACCAATATTCGGCTTACTCCACATTTTTATATAATGCCTACCATGGAATTGTCCGACCTATCTGACAGAATAAATTGTGTTTCACCTATGCTTAACAATTCTGTGCTCTTCAAAAACTTATTGAAATATGTCGAAAGAGCAATTCCGAACGACATTTTATTTTAATTTCAAGCTGGGCCAGTCCGCAACAGAAACAGCTCGGAAAATCAACCATGTGTGGTGGCTGAACAGTGTTGGAGAAACCGTGCGAACAGTTTTGGAAAAAGGACCGCCCAGTGGTGTTTCGAGAAAATTCGTTCTGGAGATTTCAACCTTGAAGATGCATCTCGGAGCGGAAGACCTACTATCAAGGACGACGATTTGAAGGCCATCGTAGAAGCTAATCTATTCCAAGCAGTCCCTAAAGATTGCGAAAGTCTATGAGTTAGTAAGACTGCTGTTACAGATGGTTTGAAACGCATAGGAAAGGCGAAAAAGTTCGAAAAGTGGGTGCCTCACGAGTGACCACCAGATATCACCGCATTTCAAAATCTGATCTTCTTTGCTTCTCCGGAATAAAAACACCGTTTTTGGATCGCGTCGTCACATGTGATGAAGAGTGGGTCTATACAATAACCGAAGACGTTCAGGACAAAACATGTCGAAACTCCCAAGCACTTAATAGCCGAATCATCATCAGAAAAAGATGACGGTAGTAGTGTGGTGGTCGAGTGCTGGTGTGATTCGGTACAAATTTCTGAATCATCACAGCAGAGTTCTAAAGTGACGAAACCGACGAGCTGTACTGACACCTACGTGAGCTGCAGCCAGCACTTGTCAAGAGGTCCCATTCTCCTGCCCAAACGCCCGCCCAAGCGTTTCGCAAATCACCATGCGAGAATTAAAAGAACTGGGGTTGATATTCTGCCTCACCCGCCATACTCAACAGACTTTGCTCCAACCGACTACCACCTTATGGGCGCTTTCACTTCCTCGCTGGCTCCACCCTCGCAAATCAGGTCCACGCAGAAGCAGCCTTTCTAGAGTTTGGCACATCACGACCACCCAAGTTTTTCGCTGGTGGAAATAACCAACTAGCGGAAATAGTGTGCTGATTCGAATGGCGCTTGTTTCAACTGAATGCGGTGAGTATGAAGAACGTTATGATCTCTTGAAGTGGACCTGTCAAAATCGCCAGAAATTTTCGGCCAGCCTAACACTTTTCTTATAGTACGTTTCCAACCAGATGCGTCAGAAGATAGGTTGATGCGCTTGGAGGTGATGAAGAATAGTGGGAATAATGTAGTGAGATTTTCTAGGCGACTCTAAATGAACCCTGGTGAATGAATTCGAATGTGAGAGATTCGAGAGATCAAACTGAGAATGTCTGTGCAAGAGAGTACAACCACTCCTACATCCGCTCCCACCTCAACTGCCGAAGCTGAGAGTACATAAAAAATGAAGTATAGGAGATGTTAGAGTCGTTTTCTTCAAGCCTCAAGTAACTGGTACTGAGGATCAAGGCTCTCGTAAAGGTGTTTTTTGCGAAAAAAACTCTAGCGCTATATGGGATTTAAACTCGAATCATTTGCTAACTGAGCAGGAATGCTCTACGCCATTACACCACTGATGCTGATTGGTCGAACTTAACATCCCTTGGGTCCCAGGAGGTGTGCATCCGATCAAACAGCGCCGGTGGTGCAATGGTGCGTAAAACGATTTACCGGCCGGTAACGAATGAACTTACCATGAAACCGCCACATACCTTGATTCTTCAACGTGCGACGTGGTAGGTTTACGGAGAAAACCGTTGTAACGGTCGCTCGACTACTGCGTCGGGTAAACGACGTGGTGAGATACCGGTAATGCGCTATTGCTAATGTCTGGCCCAGTGGACGAGTTGGGCGCGCTGCCAGATATAGTGGTAAGCATGCGCGGCATCCTTCACCGCATTCTTCGTGAATCACAAGGGGCGCAAAGTTTCCGGCAAGGAGCCGATTAGGTAACTGTGCGGTAGCGACTTACTAACTCCTTTGATGATGAACTCGGGCCCTGGTGTCACTGTTTTGACCGCAACAAAACTTTGTTACGAGAAGTACAGCGGAGTTTGAAAGAAGAATTATCTGAATTAGGATTTGGTACTAGTGCTATGTCAGAATGAAGAACACATATACTTCAGGAACGACGCATAAGAACGCACAGGGATCGCTACGATTCTCAGCCTAAATAAAACATTGTTGAAATATTAGAGGTACTTCCATTGAATGGACGATTTGTTTGCTAATCATCTGTCAGCAAGTTACAAGAAAGCTCGTAAATTTCCATTGATAATGTTTGTACTGATGAGGGCTTGCTGCCTATGGAATCGAAAACTGTTTCGCTGTTATTGTAATTTTTGTAGTTTTGTTAGGACAGTGAATTGTTAGAATTACTATTGTTAATCAGTGTTGATTATAATATATTTATAGGAGTGACGATAAATAAAGATGTTCCATGTGTTCGTTCTGCACTTTTAGGCATAAATATTCGTCCCTATCACCTGCTTCACCTGTGGTCCCGCTAATCACCTACGCACTCTAGCAGGCGCCAGCAGCGTCTCCATTCGTCCCCGTCGCGTGCCAGAGTGCTGCAATGGATCCTCCTCGCTTGAGGGACACGAAGAGCGTCATATCGTTCGTTCAGAGCTTTCACGAAAAAGTCCGTTCAACGCGTTGTGCGCGTCCTGGTGTTCTATTAACATCCCGCGGAATCCAGTCGATGACGACAATCATCAGCGGGCGTCTGCGAAGCACATTATGTGACAGGCACACCTAATTTTCGACGACTTCACTCATGCGACAGCTTCTCTGATCTTCGAACGTCGGCGAACCTCGGAACTCCGGAGGCCTTCCTTCAGTTGCGTGAGTCGTGTCACTCCGAGCATCGTCTTCTCGGTTCCACGCTCGACCTTGATCGCGTGTTCATCGTTTCTTCGTGTGGGCCAGGTCTCTAAGGCGTATATTAGGGCAGGAAGAACAGTGGAATTGGATAGGTGGGCAGTCGGACGTTCTTCGTCTTCATCACGACTTCTTCGACGCTCTGGATAGCTCCCCAAGCCACTCGTTTCCTCCTGCCCAGCTCCGACGCTAGGTCGTTGGCCATGTTGCCTTCGCACCTAGATACACGTGACTGAACATTACAGCAGCAAATCAGGGTGTAAGAATTGTATGAGGCTACTTTGCTCATTATACTGTTGGTTTTTCTATGACATGACTGGAATCTGCTGGCTTCGCGTTTTATGCTACAACACTTGGATTGCTACGATGTGGCTGCGTGATGCCACTTTTCCGATATCGCTGGTATATAGAAGCTAAAGCGATGTAAAGGGCTCTACTTCATCATTAAAGGTCATGAGGAGATTGGCGTGCACCTTAGAATAAAAAAGTGGATAAAAATGTTTGTATTAAGTAGATCTCCTCAAGTAGGATATGAAACATTTTTAGAAACCCTCCCTGTTACTAGCTTGTTCTCCAATTCTCTTCATTGTAAATACCTTAGAAATAGCCTTACTGGTTCGTCAATTCAATGTTGAGTGCAAAATATTCGCCGATAATATAGAGATCTATAAAAATATTTCTTCAAGTGAAGATTCTACTGCTCTTCAATCCGCAACAAATGCCATTGCGGACTGGTAAGCAAAGTGGGTTTTCCCACTCTCCGTTCGGCTACACGCGCTTCTTCTTAGGAAGACTATAGAAGGATTGATTACCTTTTTTTCTCTTCTATTCTTATTTTATTTACTTATTTATTTATTAAGGGGCGTGAGTTTAAGGTGAACTACACGCATGACACTGTATCCATAACAAACCAAAATGATCAAGCGGTGTTAAGCAAAACACAACACAAAAAGGAAACAAACAGGTTAACCGACTTTGAGCATGTAGATGTGAGGCACAGAGATACCAACAAAATTTTCTGTTTACCGATAAATAGGTTGAACTCAATAATACGCCGGTAGGTGAGAAAGATCTTACTTTATGACGTTGCAACCTTAGCATACGATCGATGACTACCTCTTACGTTTCTCCTCAAAAAGTGGTCCCCAAAAAATTCAGTTGGATCATGAAAAACTTTCCCTGTGAGGAATTGAAATAATATGATTAGGTCTGTTTTGTCTCTTCCGTTACGCTAGAAAAAGCTAAGCTAAATATTCCAAAATATTCCAAATAGCTTCGCCCTCTCAGACCCGGTGGGAATAACTTCATATGCCATATCATGAAAAATTTTCGCGTATCATGAAAAGTTATTCTAACGCTTTCGAGGAGATCGATGTTTTTCTTGTGACATCGACTAAGGTGCGGAACTCGACAATGAGTCTGACATAGCACTTGTAGGAACGCAAGAGAGCAAGAGTTTGTTAGTATGCACGAAAGAGTTTGTTTTAGCACTTTGAACGCTCTAGGATCTATATCAATTAACGCCTTTTATTTTGTCTCATGATCGAAAAGTTAGACACATTAATCCACCGTTTAGTTCATCCCATACCGCCACTTCTGCAATGTGGTAAAAGCAAGACGATGTTCTTCCGTCACTTCGCAATAAAATCGATAGTGGCAGGAAGGCTTGTCGACTTCTTCGTAAATCATTACGTCATCAACGTATATTTTGCATGTTACACCAAACTTAAAAACAGGAAAGGGATCAGGAATATAACTATTTAAGGAATAGAAGTGAAGACAGAACGCCTCCTTGTGCTACTCCACTAATTGCACATGAGATGGTCATTGACCAAAAAGAACCTCACATTCCCCAAAGGCTTTAGAAGAACCGTGGAGAAGTAGAGCCGAAGGAAATCGGAGCATTGTTTTATGTGGTCGTCTGGACGAGTGCGACCCAATCTGATGCAGAATGCGAGAGGGATTAAGGTCGCGCTTCCATAATGATATAGGAAGCGTGTTGGAGGTTTTACAAAAGCGTTAGCATAAACTTATATATGAATTCACTCCAACGCTGCGTCACGTCACATGTATGTTGCTATTACCTAGAACGGCGGGCACGTGGGGACAGTCCATTTGCAGGTTAGATTGCTGTGACAGATGTCTTCGTCAGGAAGTGAGTACTTCCTCTCAGATGTGTGCGCAGGGCAGGACTGGTGTGAACGATGCCCTTATTCATTTTCGGCGCGCGACGATCAGGGAATCGATTTTAATGGAAAGAAGTTCTATGGAGAATTGAGGAGTGAATTAATTAGATGAACATGGACGAACCACCGTGGCAAGTCCAGTCGTTACGGCAGCTGATTCCTTTAAAATCTCCGTCAACTGCTTCACCAGAATGTCCGAGGAACACGTCAACTCCGAAAATGCGCGCTGCATTTCTCGTATTTCAAGCACGTTTATATGTGTTTCCTTTAACTGGGTGGCCACGATCTTCTGCAAAACACTGTTCCAGATGTTTTCGCCGACAGTATTTTGTATTTGAAAAGGCGGCCACCTGGTACTCTGTATAACTAACTTCAGAGGTCAGACCTCCTACATCAATAAGAGAGACCTCGCGAGCACTGAATATGCGAGCAGCCCTTTCTGAAGAAGTCGGGGTTGGATGCGATCTCAAGCTCAACGATCTAAGGTAGACCAAAGAGAAATAACCGTTAAAGAAAAGATCCAGCGTTTGAGGCGACAAAGAACAAGACAAAAAACAGTGCAAGACAGTGGCTGTGATCAGCAAGCGTTATGTAGAAGTCATTGTCGCACTTCTGAGCTGGTCGCGACATAGTGATCTCTTAAAGAAAGCCGTCTGATCTGTAAACAGAATTACGTCTACTGAGTTAACGATAACGCTATATGTATGGTAGACAGCCAAGCAAGACCAAGTACAGAAGGGTCAATCAATCAAAATGATTTATCCTCCAACAGCAATATTGCAGGTGCCAAGAGAGAGTGTACTATAGTGGAATTAAACTCGTAAGACGAACGTCTCGTTTGCTACTGAAACGAGCAGCGCCTGGGAGACGATAACGGAGATAGCCAAAAGTGTGTCTGTGATTTTCTTGAAGTATTTGTTAGTGTTTGTTAGTCGCACAAGAAAGGAGAAGAGCGTGCGATGCTTCTTCGCAAGCGACGTGCTCTGATCGACCAACTGCACGGGAGAGATCTTCGAACGGATTCTCGGTGAGGAATGATTCAAGCAACACGATGAAGTGGACAGTAGTGAGATCATAGACAAATAGGACGACAACAACACCGGGACACCATAGGTGTTGAGATGGACGATGTCAGATCGAGTGTCCGTGCTACTCGTCCTGTAATGTTTTGCGGTAAAAACAGAATTCGACGAACACAGCCGTGAAAAAAAAACTAAAATAGTCGACGAACATATATGTGCTTGACGTGCTTGCCGAATTCAGCAACTTGGTACCCCTATTTCAAGGTATACACTCCTCGCAGGTGTTCATCAATTTTAGCCGTTGGTCATTTAAATTTAGCGTGTCGATCTCGAAATTCGATAGCATACATCAACCATCGCTGTCGGGGCACGATACGGAGAACGTAAAAGTAGGATTTTGAGGTTTGCTAAGCTTAGCACTATTGTGAAGTGAACTCTACATTATCACCGATGAACATGCCCGCAGTGAGACATCATTGAAGATAGACGATCGAACTTTGATTGTTTGTCGTTGGAGACTCGATGTTTACTTTATAGCCAAATTCTCAGTTCGGTAAGAAGCTGAATCGATGACGTGGAGTGAGGAACTGCTAATGGTTGAGCTTTATATTCGAGCTTAGTTCTTCAACATCCATTCTTCACATTTAGTAGCGCTTTGAGTGTGACGAATCTGAAGAACACGATGCATACATTCAAAAGGGGCTGCAGACCATTGATAGGGAGTTCCAGCATACCCCAAGTATTGCGTTATCGCGTGGTCTGAGGCACTGCAATGACCTTAAAAAGGCGTTAAAATGGGGACAAAGTACTGAGCAACTTACGGGGAGTTTAAATGTAATTAGCTGCTTTGAGACCACAACCGCTTCATAGCCACAGCCAGCCTTTTTGTTTCAGCAATAGTCTCGCTGTTCCAACGTTCGCCGTTTTGGAGAGCTTGAGTGAGCGACCAATGTTGCTTGATCAGTGCTTGTAATCTCATTTTCTCCTAACTTTTATGTGTAGCCCGGACTTGTTCTTCCTAAATGGAGCACCCTAGTCTTTTCCGTTGACGAGTCGCCATTCGTGGAACCAGCGACTAATAGCATCTATGGCTCGCTGCAAAAGATTAAGATGTGGAGTGGTGACCTGTGGTAAATTTCCAAGCTTCTGCAAAGCTACGCTTTTCACTCCTCAGCTCATTATTAGTTACGGTAGTTCGTGGGTATAGATATTGATACACAACCTTGTGGGACCCCACTGAGAGCCGGTTAAGGTGCTGAATAATTGGAATTAATGCGTACAGTGGAAGTTGTATAATCTGAAAATTCAACTATCCAAGAAATTATTCGAGGATGTATGTCCACAATGACCAGTTTATCTTTTGGTCCCTTATGCCATACCCTATCAAAGGCTTGTGCAGAATCAGAATAAATCACATCAAGCCATCCTGTTATCTACAATAGATCATAGATCTAGATCTTAAATCATAGATCTAAGCCTGACCAATGTATTGCCCTTCCCAGACAAGCCTGCCGCCAATTCAGGGATCCTGGAGGCATGGAAGGCTTGGCTGCTTGGGCAAGAAATCCGAACCAAGAACTTTGCATAGGAGTACTTGCGACAACTGGCGCCTCCTCCAACGCGCTACCACTAGCCTACCTAGGCTTTAAGAAATCCAAACCTAAGGATCTAAATGGTTCTTAATTTGCTATTCTGTATCATAAGGGTATTCCGAACTTTAGTAGTTCAACAACGGAAACGTGCGAAAAGGTTTTAGTGATTATTTCAGCAGGAATTGGTTTACAAATACTGAGTTAGTGTTAAAGAAGTTGCCTTCATGCCAAGGCGTCGAAAAATTAAGGTTTGCAGTCGTTTTAGATAATGCTTTTTGTTCCCCTTTTATTGCGTACCTTATCATTTTCTACATTATTGATGTGCACTTTTAAATATTTCGATGTGGCGTGATAGAAGAATTCGCCTCAGGTATTCGCAGTATCAAAGCTTCCTATGCATATTTTTCAGATCAAGACACCTACATGTACGAGAACTGCTGAATCGACAGGACAAAAACTGGGTCTACCCTTAGTCGAAAGGAGGGGGGGGGGGGCAGCGATTTGCGTCTCCATTCCCTCTTTTGAGTCTCTTACGAAGGCATTCATTTAAATTCAAGGAATGTGGTTTCGTAGCACGGGACGGCGTACATACTCTTCAGTTACCCCCTCCCGACTAGGATAGACTCGAGAAATCCGGTGGCGGCAAGTTCACGCAGAGCGTTATTCATTTCAAGTGTTTCACTAGCAGCATTCAGGAGACCTACTCGCTACACTGAGAGCTAGTTAAGGTTTCTATAGTTAAAGGTTTTCTTCATATGGGATTAACGCATCCACTGATGACCCTTTGCTTATTGCAGTTTTGCTTTCAATCTAGAAAAAAATAGAGCCAACGACTTTACCACAGTTCTAGCTCAAAGTGTATACTCGCTTTGCTGTTCTTAATTTTTTCCTCTGTTTCTTGACCGTTTTTTTTCAGTTTTATGCTGCTTTTTTCCAGTGTTTTAGTCTCCCAGTTTTTAGTACTATTTTATTTTATTTTTAATTACTGTTTTATTACTTACCGTTCATTTTTGACGAATCTTCGTGGTGTGTAGGTCTTATTTTAAACGGTGCTTTTAGCAGGTGATAGTGCTTATGGTGAATAAATAAATAAATTCATGCACTCATGTGTCGCGCACCAGGGCCGTCAGAGAGCCTTCACAAAAGCAGAAAATAACGTTTAAATAATCCATATCTACCAATGTTAGGTTTTGTTCATTTGCTATGAGTCGCTTCCATATCAATCCCTCCTTATCAAGCAGCCAGAACGAATCTAACGAAAAAACGATCGATACTGTTCGGTCATAGTGAAGCCATAATGGCTGTCATATCCACACAATTTCCTTTTCAAACGGTCAGTCGAAAAATTGCCAAAACCTTAAAAGTGAAGCAACACGTGGTTTCCTGAGGAACTGGTCTGCTCTATCACTTATCAATTAGGTGCAAGTCTAGAGTGGGGTCCTACCTGGATCTTCTTTGCTTCTGACAAGTTTACCCCAACCCCAATGTTCCAAAGAGAAGAGTTGTCCTAGAGTTGTCCTTCTAAGGCTAAGGTAGATACGTGACCGCGTTTAGTGTTTGGTAGTGTTTTTTTTTTAATTACAACAGAAATGCCTATGAACAACAACAGGGGCGCGGGTAGAGGGCCTCGGGGGGAGAGGAGAAGAAGGACTCCGGCTCGGGAGCTCCTCAAGGGCGGGGAGGCGCCGGAGCCGACACCACGCAAGATCCAGACGTTGTTTTGCATACGTCTTTTATACCGGATCGCCGGGTGACATGTGGCTCGGGATGCGGCTGGCTGCGGCTAGTGGAACTCCCAGCAGGCCGGTGGGGGGGGGGGGGGGGGGGGGGGAGGAACAGCGGTGGTGGTCTTATAGAACTACACCGTCTAATTTGCGGTTGTGTCGTAGTGGCGAAAAATCACGTACACCAGTGTAGGTTTGTGGGTACTGTAGCCCACATCTGCTGCAGTTGTGTCGTGGATCGCGCGGCGTCCATGTGAAGATCCGATCAGTGTGCATGACTGCGCTGAGGCTTGTACGCCCGCAATGGTGGTCTCAGCAAGCGGATTGTTGCGATCGGTGGCTCCCGCTGGCTGAGGAGTTGCTCCTGTTGCCTTTGCGGCTCCGGTCGCTCCACGGGCACCGGAGGGTTCCTGCATCTTACGTAGCCCCACGGGACTCCCACGCATTCCCAATATCGCACGTAATGCCTAAACGTAATGGTCGTTCTTCAGCTGTTCGGAAGGCCTGCTTCCAAGGCGTCGAGCCACCCGGCTCCTCCGCTCCCACTCCGCCCTCTCCTAGGGTTCCTGTCCACATCGTCAGTCGCGAATAAGGCAGGAACGAGGTCCGCGGTAGCCACACGGAGGAAGGGAGCAGGCGAGAGGTCGGCAGACCTCGCCGCGGTAGCGCAGGGACGTCGAATGGCCGCGCGTCCGTCGAGAAGAGGGGGCGCGCGCCGATCGATGGTGCAACGTCACCAATTTTCCCATGCTCCCAGGCTGATCGAGGGTGCCTCATCGGCAAGCTACCGAAAAAACGACGCGCCCGGGCCGAACACGGACCGAGGAGCTATCGCGGTCCGCGGTCGCGACACGAATGTTAGTGCAGTGGGTAGTGGCTCAACGCTTAATGCAATTGAGGTAAGGAGTTCGGTTCTTCTGCGGTACGGCGTTTTCGCATTTCAACTGATTGGTTGAGATTTGAGGGGTTTTGACGTCTATACAGTTTGATAACGTTTTCTGCGCATCTTTTCCAGCTGTATGCGCTTCTGCGCACGAACAGCGCAGAACCCAGCTGCGGACTCCCCCTGAGCGACGAATACATTTCCACGCGAGCAGCTTGAATGCAATCTCAGAAACCGTGGAGCCCCTTCGCTTGCCTGCTCTGTCATTTCCTAACTAAACGTGCACAGAAGAACTCGAATTGTGGAAACAACAGCAGTAAATTCTATAGAATGATAAGTGACGAAATGTCGACAGCTCGACAGGAGGTGCACCCACCCCTGCTGGGGCGTGGCGTCAGGAGGAACAGCCGCTGTTCTGCGTACCGGAAACCTTCGTTTCGCGTGTCAATGGTTTCGTAAGGCAGCCATTAGACTCTCGGTGAAGCCTACGAGGTTGGGGTGGGTGAGCAAGGAGGATGAGAGGAAGATCGCAGGCCTCCCAGCAGGGGCGGGTGTACCTCCTGACCGTCCCCCGAAATATCGGTCCGCTTGGCATGGTGCCGAGGCGGCGCGCGGTTTTTCGTCGTGTCGTCTCGCGCACTCCACGCCTCCATGCTCGGCACACCCCGGAGTCTCCTCCCTAGCCCAATCTGCTTTCTCGCTGTCGCGAAGGAGAGCGCAGAAAAGCCCGGACTCTATCCGGTGCTTACTCTGATCGTCTGACTCTCGCTGCTCGCGCATGGCGGAATTTTTTGGGGACCAGTTCTCAGGTAATCGAGGGAGGGGGGGGGGGGGGTAAAGAAGCAGGGCGCGCGAAAATTTCCGCGCTCCATCGCCAATCGGCGTAGGGCCCAGTTGCGGATTAGTGTAGTGTAATTGCACTCGTTGTGAAGGATGGATGCAGAGACAGACCTCTGGTGTGTTCTCTCATATATACTGGCAGGAAGATTATTTCAAATATGTGATGAGAGATGGTTGTGAATGTATGCACCTTCGAGTACAGCTTTCTCAATGGGTTCCGCATCACGAAAAGATGTCCGTGAGTCCAAAATCAGGTCGACTTCTTGAATACTCCTTGAGTTGAATATACATGACTTGATCCAATCGACCGTGGGGCGTTTGATTACGTGTGAGGTAGCCGCTCTGGCTGCAAGGCTTGGAGCTTCAAAGTGACCCCGCTGCAGAAATTCTTCATGTTTTTCACCTCTTGTTGTTCGACATAAGATTTGGACTTTATTTGTGCAAAATAGTAAATAAAAATCTCACCATAGCAGTTTTTGCCTTCAAGCATTTTTACAGCGTACGATAGCATTCCCCGCTATTTAACCTAACATGTCTCACAATTTAGAATAAAAGGTCATTTTGAAGATAAATCATGTTGTACAAAAAAGGCCGACAGCGGTGCGACCGAACCAACAACATCACACGCGAGGAGCGGGAGTAATACCCCTGCGCCACCACCGCAGCTGGGAGAGCACTCTTACGAACGCCCCAATGACTTATCGCTCCCGCGCCAGCTTTTCGCACGCCCACCCTGTGGTCAAGCCACCCAAATTTGGTAGGTCATTACTCGCTCGAGAGTTTCATTTTGCAACTTTGACACGCATACTCGTAATCAGCATTCCGAGCTCTTTCTAACGATCTTGGTCTCAACTTGAAGTCCCAGGTCGAAACCCTCCCCTAGTTAGACCAGCGGCTCGCGCCAGTGGACCGGTCTGCTGCCACGTGGTATTAGTCCCTTAGGTAGTCTGCGGATCTACGAGCGCCGCGCATACTTGCCATGCGACACGACACACCCATTTTATGTCTCTGCGACTGCTTTATTCCTCCGGGAGAAACCTTTGTTTATCGGAGCGTCCAACGACCCCGTGCGGTTCCTCCACTTGACGACGCTTTAATGACTCTTGACATTTTGATAGTTGCGGATGAACACCTCAGGCTGCACCCCGGCCTACAACAGGGAATCAGGATCGTGACCGACGCAGCTTACCTGGTCCAAGCCATGTGTTCTATGCCAAGTCAGGTCTGACGAGGCCAGGCAGAGGCCCGCTTACCTCGCCCATCGGGGACGAGCGATGACGATGGGTGAAGGATTCCCTCGGTCCCTCGGCGACCATCCACGACTGTCGGACAACGAGAACAGAACAACTCGATGGCGCGATCACAGTAGTATCCAGGCGGGCTGGCGACGTCATCCTCGAGCGACGAGGGAACGATGAAAAGCTAAAGTGACGAGCCTCGGCGGACGGCCACCGCTCAGCGGGATCTGTGGAAGGACGACTGTCTGCGGAGCTGGCTAAAGAAGGCAGACGCACGCATTCTCTGAGTCTCTTCCAGCTTCCGAATGCTTCGACGGAGTTGACATGTCGATCGACATGTTGACCTGGATTGACTGGCGGGCCCCGGCGGCAGCAACATGTCGGACACACGTCACAACATACCTCTTCCCTAGTTCTATGCGAGGCCGCTTTGCGACTGTTCAAAACAACTAATAAAATTACCGCAAACGTTTTAACACATTTGTTAAGACTTGGAACGGCTGATAGAGAGATTAATGTTGTTACAGGGTGTTCTGCTGTGAACAAAACTTGCGCCAGGGAGACTCTAACCCGCATCTTCTGCTTTCCGGGCAGCGATGCTGCGCTTTACACGGCCGGCAATGTTTGACCGTACGTAGCATCCCGAAACGCTTTACACGTCTGGCGCTGTTTGACCGTATTTAGCGTCCCGATATATGGGTGAATGCTGATTCGCCTCAAGGATATCGCGGATGTTACGTCCGGTCAAACAGCACCGGTGATGTAAGGCTTAGTAGCACTGCTGTCCGGAAAGCAGAAGGTTGGGGTTCGAGTCCCGCCTGGCGCAGGAGTTTTGATCGCCAAAAAAAACATCCTGCAACAACATGTACCATTAAATCAGTGGGATGTTAGAGTTCAGGAAAAGTTTTTTAGGATGAGGAGCAGCAATCCTAATCATGGGGAAAGGGTGGCTCCTGCAATATTGGTGAAGTCTAATTGTAAGAGGAAAAGTGACAAACTCGTTGAGAATCCCCTTAAAATTTCGTTGAATTTCTGAAAGTTTTCGTCAAGTCACAGAGCCAGATTTTCATTTAAAAAATGCCATTAATTCCTTAAACTCGTTAAATCGTCAACTGTTAAATCGCTAACTGATCCGGATGTGGTCATGGTTCTTTATCTATATATGTACACTGTTACAGTAATTTCAAACGAAGATTCATTTCAGGAACGATGTCGAGGAAAACGACACTCACAAGACTACAAGGTGCTCAATTAAAGTATGGAGCGGTTTCCATAAATAGAGAGTTCTCTAGATGTGAAGACTTCTTCAGGAAAGTGATGCATTGCGCTACAATCTGATTGTGATCGCGCTCGGACATTCACTTTCGACGGGCCCTATAACCACTTGCTATTGGAGTGAGAATCTGTTCCTATGTATACCCATATATTAGGTTGGTGCATAAGTTCTCGGACACTTGATCCCTCCTGAATTTTCATTTTCCCGCCAAATTTCTCACATGTATCAACGCGTAAATGATTGATCGATAGAGAGAGGAAAGGGCTACAAAACTGTTCCTAACATTTACTTCTGCGTTGTTAACGTGAGCTTTTATGGCAAAGCAATTCATCCCAACTGAGACGCATATTCGGCACGTCATGTTATTCCTGCATCAATCTGCCTCAATGCCAACGAATCGTATCGTCACCTGAAGGATGTCTACAACGAGAGTGCTCCTGCTCGAAGTACTGTGTACCAGTGGTTCTCGAAGTTTGCAGTTCGTGAATTCTCCGTTGAAGATAAAGAACGAGAAGGGCGCCCGATGGCACTGGATTTGGATGGCCTCCGAAGTAGAGTGGAAGCGGACCCATACCAAACCACTCGCGAACTATCAAGCACTCTTGGTGTTAGTCACTCAGCAGTCGTTCGAGGATTGAAGTCGATTGGCAAGGTGCAAAAATTGGTTCGCTGGGTACCTCACGACTTGACACAACATGACATGGATCGCAGAGCCGATGTCGCTCTGTCTCTCCTTACCCTCAGACGTACCCACGGATGGCTGGACAACCTTGTCACCGGGGATGAGAAGTGGATACTCTACTCTAATTATCATCGGCGTGCACAGTGGGTTGACGCAACTGGAGAGGCAGAGGACGTTCCGAAACCCGAAACCAAAATATATGAACCAGACATTCAACGGCCTGCAGGCCGCCAAACATCTGGTTGGGGCTTCGCCCCAAACTCGGAGAATAGAACACCCCGAACGTCTTCTTTTCCTCTTAAGGCCTTTTCTCATTCATTAAAAAAACTGGTTTTGCTATATAGAATGGTGTAGGGAAATAGGGCAAAACAGGTCCCTTATCACTGGTTCCCCTTTATTGTCAGCCCTCTTCCGGTTCATCCTTCACTGGTCCCCCTCCCGCTTCGTCGGTCCCTACTACTGCTCCCACCTTCACTGGATCTCCCTTTACTGGTCCCTTCTTCGCTGGTCATCCTATCCTTCACCGATCCCCATTACTGGGTCCACCCTCACTGGTCCCCCTTTTATTCATCAACCCTTTTCTGGTCCCCCTTCACTGGACCCTTCCCCCCATTCACTGGTCCCCATTACTGGCATCTTCCTCACCGGTCCCCCTTCACCTGGTTTCCTCTTTCACTGGTCAACCTTGTTTCGGTCCCTCATTCACGGGTCCCCCTTCACTGGACCCTCTCCCCTCCTTCATCTGTTTCCCTTCACTGGATCCCCCCCCCCTTACCGGTCCCTATTGCTGTTCCCACCTTCACTGGTCCCTCCTTTATTGGTCAACCCTTTACCGGTCCTCCTTACTGGAACCCATCCTTCACCGGTCCCCCATTACTGGTCCTACCTTCATCGGTGACACGTCGTCTGAATCGGTACAGGCCTTTCGCGACATCGGTGACACCTCTTCTGAACCCAGGCACCTGATGAACGACGTCGGTGACGTCTTCTCAAGCCGGACCTGCTTTGCGCGATATCAGTGACACGTCGTCTGAACCTGAATGTCCTTTGCGCGACATTGGTGACATGTCCTCTGAACATGGACGCCTGTCGACAACTACGACAGTTGACAACTGGTGGGCCAAGTTGTCGAAGATTAGGTGGGCCGACCACGTAATTCGTTCTACAGACGCCGAAAGCTAGAGCCGTCACCGACTGGATACAGCTGGATGTCAAGAGAACACTAGGAGGCCTAGCAACCCGTTGGTTGGACTTCTTCGTGAAACCCCTGAACGATCGGTATGACACCCTTCCTGTCCTTCGAGCGACCACGGTCCATTGGAGCACTCTGGCCCACGGCAGGGACGAATGGAGACGCTGCTGGCGTCCGCTCGAACAAGTCGATGATCAACGGGACGATAGGTGCACGTGATACATGTGATTACCACATGTGGAAATAAGAACGACAACAAAACAACGCTTTAAAAAAGCAAGCAGCGTGAATCCATAAAACTTATTCAGATCACGTGTAATCGTGCTCTAATTAACGCATCTGTTAAAAATGATCAGAAAAAAGAGGACAAGAGCTAGGCGACAAGAGCTAGATACTCTTACTTCAGGTGCAGGGATAAAAGTTTTTTGAAATTCATTAAATATGATAAATTGAAACTTGCACCTTTTTACTCACCAGTAAAACGTTAGTCTGGAGTATTCCGATACCGCTCTAAACCGCCGTAAAAGCGCAAAAACGATGCATAAGTGTTGTTTGTGGCTGTGTGAAGACCCATTTTCGCTCTATTCCCGTGTACGCTGGCATATAAAACTGAAGAATTTATGAGGAAAACCCAACTACCTTTTGTATTATTCTGATTGTTATTGTTCCATAGTGAAGTCATTCTTTTTTCTTCTTTCTTCTAGAGGTTGTCAGGATTAAGCATTTGGTTTATTAAACTGGCGGACGCTCAGAGAAAACCGGCTGAAGCGTGCTTATTCCACGACAACCAGGAGCCACACGTAGCTAAAGAGGAATGCGAAAGTTTGAAGAGCTTGGCAGAGACACGGCCCACCCTTCCTCTTTCAGCTACATTGTCCCCTCTGACAATTACTTGTTTCGCCAGATCAGGGCGTTCCTAGCGAAGACAAAATTCACCAAACTTCAGGATGTTGAAAGGACAGTCAGCGATTTCTTTGACTCCCAGTCTTCCCAGCTCTGGGAGAAAGGAATCGCTGGTCAGCCGACTAGGTGCGAGATCATTGTTACTAAACGAGTTGAGGTGATTATGGGGTTGAGCAAATTCCATTGTAGGCTGAAGAAAAATAAAGATGAAAATGTCAACTGGCCTAAGGCCTGAGTTATACTCCCGCGGGAGCATCCGCGGAAGGGCGGGAATCGCGCCGAGACTCTTTACCTGGCCAATCGCCGCGCCTCGCCACGCCCGCCCCCGCCGTGCACCATTGGTCCGCGGACGTTCCGCGGATGCTCCCGCGGGAGTATAACAGAAGCCTAACCAGGATACTATCTCAACGGTAAGTCGGAACGGCGCAAATGTTGTATATGGGCAGAACCGCCTCTCTCTGGGTAGTAACAAACTGCAGGTATCTCGACCCCAACTCTGCGCAGAGTTAGGGGCGACGGAAGTCGCGGGTTGGCGCCCTGTTGATTCACGTGCTCCACAGCTGACGGGCGCGCGCGGGATGAGGGCTCGTATCGCGAGTCGGCGCAGTGCACAGGTGGCGTAAAAGGCCCCACAGAGTTCTGCGGCAACGCCGCTCGCCGCTATGGTTAAGGATAGGGCAGGGACGCCGGCGGCGGCGAGCTCTGCGTCTCTGCCCAATGGTTAAGCATAGGGCCGCGGCGTTGCCGCAGAACTCTGTGGGGCGCTTAAGGCGCCTTTTATACTTGCGCCGCCGCGCGGCGCGGCGTGATGGTCGGCAAGGCTATCGATTTTTCGCGTCGCGACGCGGCGCCGCATCGCTTTTATACTTCGACGCCGCAAAACACCACACTTGACGGAATTTTGGGTTACGGCATTCGGCGAATCGCGCCGGTGAGGGGAAGGATGCGGCGCGGCGCGATCAGCCGCGGCAGACTCGGTGTGGGATGGGAGACCTTTCCGACCAAACTTATCTTATTGTGAAGGAGGTGGGGGGGGGGGGTAGGGGTTAAGGTGCTGGTCTCGAATCTGACATCGTTTTTGAAGTTACGGGCGAGTTTGGGCGAAATCGGTGACCACGACCTTGGTCCGTACCTTCTGTAACCTAGGAAGAGAATAGAGATCTGCAGACATTCACGAAGTTTCATATACCACGCTAAAGATAAGCTTAGTGCACAGTGACCCCAGAATGGCCATATAAAAAAGAATTTTGGGTGATTCTTGACGATGGGTACGCTCCAGCAGTTTTACTTTTGGACCCGCACATGTCGCAAAATAAGGAGTGATTTAGTGCCGTTTGCATTGCAGGGGATTCTACTCAATACCACACTCACCAGTTTCAACCGTAGGTTAAGCGAACGACTTCGACTCCAGGCCTAAGAGAGGATCCGTCGCTCCACAGGAATCCCACGACAAGCATTGACAAGACGCATTGCGCTGATCATCCAAAAAATCCTTTCTGTTTTGGTCCCTCAATGACTCTTGGACCGTTTCCGGAGCACGAGCCGTAGTGAGCAGATGCTCTTGGCCGCGCGTCGCTGACGCTCTCCTTTCTAAAGGCCCCCACAGAGTTCTGCGGCAACGCCGCTCGCCGCTATGATTAAGGATAGGGCAGGGACGCCGCCGGCGGCGAGCTCTGCGTCTCTGCCCTATGGTTAAGCATAGGGCCGCGGTGCTGCTTAGAACTCTGTGCCTCGCAGAGCTCGCCACCGGCGGCGTCCCTGCCCTATCCTTAGCCATAGCGGCGAGCCGCGTTGCCGCAGAACTCTGTGGGGGCCTTAACTGCAATCGCGCAGCGGCGCGTCAAATTCGGGGCGCGGCGCGACTGGCCGCGCCGCAGCCCAAATTGACGCGCCGCGCCGCCGCGGGAGTATAAAAGGCGCCTAATGGGGAAGAGCTCGGCTCGCTTGCGAGAGCTCGAGGGTTTGGATCCCGCAGACTGTGTTTGTCTTGCACTTTTGCAAAATCCATGTTTATCATATAGGTAATCCACCTAGGGGTATTATTATAGTGTGTTATAGAGCATGTTTACATATAACATATGCTTCAAACTACAGATTAGCTAAAATGTTCACTTCTGTGTGTCACTTATTTTAAGCCGATTTTGGGTGAAGCTATAGTTATGTAACGATAGATATTTTGTTGCACTAGTAAAAAGTTCAGTCTCCACTGATAAGACTTCGGTCAAAAAAATTTTTCGCTGAACCTTGTCTAGGGGGGTTATTTGGTGTGCTGATCACGAATCTGACATCCGTTTTTCACGATTCGGCTGAATAATACAGATACAGGAAGGCACAGGATTACATCCTTAAAGTTTCTGCCGATGACGGCAGGTAGAGACAGAATCGAGAAAAACGAATGTCAGATTCGTGATCAGCACCCCAAATAACCCCCCTAGACGAAGTTTCAGCGAAATCGGTGACTCTGCCTGGATCACCCTTGTTAAAGGTATGGGTGGTCTCCGACCGAATCGTGAAAAACGGATGTCAGATTCGTGATCAGCACCCCAAATAACCCCCTAAACGAAGTTTCAGCGATTTTTTTTTTGACCGAAGTCTTGTCGGTGGAGCCGGAACTTTTTACTAATGCCACAAAATATCTATCGTTACATAACTATAGCTTCACACAAAATAGGCTTAAAATAAGTGACACACAAAAGTGAACATTTTAGCTAATCTGTAGTTTGAAGCATATGTTATATGTAAACATGTTCTATAACACACTATAATACCTCTAGGTGGATTACCTATATGATAAACATGAATTTTGCAAAAGTGCAAAACCAACGCAGTCTGAAGGATTCAAACCCCAGACCACGCGTTTACGAGCCCGAGCTCTTCCCTACTACGCCACCTGTGCACTGCGCGAATCCTCGATACCAGCCCTCGTCCCGCACGTGCCCGTCAGCTGTGGAGCACGTGAATCAACAGGGCGCCAACCCGCGACTTCCGTCGCCCCTAAGGCCTCGTGCATACTTCCCGTCGCCGCGATTGAATCGCGGCGATGAGTTTTGCAGAGCGACGCAAAAGAATTTGAATTTCCCTGTGCTCGTCGCATCGCCCATCGCTCTGCAAGGGAGCGCGACGGCGATCCGTCCAGGATCAACGCTAAACACCGCGCGCGGCGCGAAAAAGTATGCCATGCCCGCGATGGGCGCGGGAAGCCATCGCGCATGCCGACCGCCACTGTTGCGGCGGCCGCGGCGAGGTTTTCTTTGACTATTCGGCCGCGTGCGGCGGAATGGCCATGAACTGAGCGCCGCGATGGCATCGCGGCGATGGAAGTATGCCCCCGGCCTAACTCTGCGCAGAGGTGTATTGGGGTCGAGATACCTGCAGTTTGTTACTACCCAAAGAGAGGCAGTTCTGCCCATACACAACATTTGCGCCGTTCCGACCTACCGTTGAGATAGTATCCTGGTAAGGCTTTTGGATCAACCTAATAACAATGTCGCTCCCCTGTTTTGGTTTTTGAGCGGAACAGGGGCGAAAACTTTAAAGCGATCTATTTTCAGAAAACGAAGGTTACCAAAGAAATCCAATTTGGGTGATCTATCGAGTGGCATAGGTATCATTCAGTGCTTTCAAAAAGTAGATATCAGATCTATAAGGCTTGTACCCTGTTTGTGCAATTACATATTTCGAGCGATAGGAGGAGAGTCGCTGCCCTCGGCTTTTGTAGGTAACCAAAACTATATCTTTCTGGAACCACAGTATGATACCTCCACCACTGGATAGATTACCCACATCGGATTCGGATAATGACATTTATTTTTTGAGTAGGCCACTCTGAAGGGAGTTATCGGGAAACGGCGAGAACGGCGGATTCTTGTGTTCATTCCGCCCAAAAACCAAAAGAGAGGAGCGGTATTGTACTTATCACCTTTCATCCTACCTGCAAGGAATGCTTTTGGATATTCAATCAATTAATCAATTGCATGGCAGAACAGTTTCTCAAAGGCCCTGCCGTGACACGGACCGTTTCTACTCGACCAGAGGGCTCGTGGACATGACTTACAGCGACGCCGTGTTATCGCCACCGTCGGTGGGTGGTGTCATACGTTTCGTGCCGCTGCCTTCCAAAGGACGACGTTCGTGACGTACTATCCTAGGCGACCTCCTATAAAGTTCACTGTCTGGAGCAAACACCCCACCTCTTGGAGTGGGGTCAACCCGTCTAGTGCTTTGCCGACCATCTGGATGGCAGTCCCTTTAGATGCCCATCTTTTCTTTACTCTGCCTCCAAGGAAAGGCAAAAACACACTACCTATTTTTCATTCTTCGTTTGTTCTTTCTTTCTTTTTTACGTGGAGCATTTATTAACCCAAAAGTAATGAAAAATCAGTTTTGCACGAAAGATTACAGCAAAAGTGTGCTCTTAAATAATGGCAAAAGGGATTCTTCGTTGATTTGCATAAAGTGAAAGTGCTCTTTTCTCAAAGTTATTTAGCATTTGTTTCAACTATGTATTCAAATAAAATATCATCTACTCTTACAAAAAAACTATTTTATAGCTAGCTTTACAAATGCCCCTTCTCTCTTTCTCTCTTCTTATTTTTTAAATGGTTAAACACATTAAAAATCAAACGGTTCGATCAAACGGCGCCGGTGGTGTAATGGCGTAGAGCATTCCCGCCCGGTCAGAGGGAGGTGCGGGTTCGAGTCCCGCCTGGCGCAGGAAGTTTTGATCGCAACAAAACATCGTTGTGACATTAAAAATCGATATTATGATCCCTGTATTGATGATGAGAATCCGCAAAATTTGCGATCTGATGCAAAAGAAGTCCACCAGCAGTGACCGATCCATTTTAGAAGCTCGTTGCTATTTTACCCCATTCTTAGCGAAATACCGATTTAATCAGTGCCATACGCCTATATCCTCTCGGGCTCTTTCCACAAGCTCTGGATTCTCTCTGTTTTCATGCCCACATGTTTTTCAATCTCTGTTCGCTCTTTATATTTCGCTTCTATTTCACTATTCTTCAGATGTTTGGCCTATGCACTTTTCTGTTCTGTTTAAGACGCGAATATTCATATTAATATCACTGAATATTTAGCTAATATTTCAGAATCGCAATGCGTTGCCCAGTGATATCAAGAGGCGTTGTGAATGTCTACGCACTGCTGATTATCAACTCTGTTCTTCTCTGCTTCTGCTACCTTTTGTACACACTCGACTGGATGAGGCACACGACAACATGCGGTCAAACAGGCGTTACCGTCTCCTATGTCGTGGGTACTGTACTTCAATGGTTTCACTTTAACTCGTGTTTGAAGTAATGATTTTGGTCGATACTGCGGGCAAAACAAATTTGGCCAACTAAGCTCTTCTGAAGATGTTGGATGGGACAGGCCTCATCACATCCTTAAAGTACCTAACTCTACCTAGTGACCTTTGAACATAAGCAAAAGGCGGACCCATGTAGATGAGCGGAGTGGCCGACAAAGTGAAGATGTTGAATGATGGTAAGATTGGATCATTTAATTTTCTTAACACATATTCAAATGCACACATATTCTTGTAGGCAAACCATGTAAAACCTTATGCAAAGTCAAACTTAAGGAGAGAGGAGTTGCTGTCGGCGAAGGTCATTTTTCAATTTTCCAATTTAAGGACCTAAAATTGAAAAAACGAAATGGATAAAACCAAACGTTCTGATAGAGAAAATAATTTCTGATTCTCATACAAATCTGGATTCTCCTCCATCTTGTGGGTCAGCTTCTGCTTCCGCTCCGTTAAAGCTCTGTAAGTTACGAAGAAAGAACTGAGAGAGACCTCCATCTCCAGCGGCTCTCCATCTCGGAGATTGCGAATCAGCGCTCTGATGAATGGCACTCGGATTGAACCATGCCTCAAGTGTATTTCGGATGGGTAGACCTTCCCAGCCTAGCTGATAATTCTCTCACCTCATTCCCGGCATGGGGAGGTACCCTGTTGCTCAGAGGTAGGTACACCCCCGTTTAAGGTGATTTGACTCATCATTCGTCGATAAGGGTCTGAAGCTGGGTAGCGTTGATCGACGCACCATATTATTGCGGTCCTATCATCCTACGGTTCACAGGGAAGCATTCCTTTGAATCAGTATGAATACCCTAGTGATGCAGCTGACGAACCAAGATTAGTACAGATCCTTTATTCCGGCTAACGTCTTAACGTAAGCGCCTTCTTCAGAGCCTGGAAGAGTCAAGTAGAGTTTGAAAAACCATCCGACCCAGAGCCATTTCAGACCACAGCGGTGAATCAGAGGTTGGTAGGAGAGGGAGACGAAACACGAGGAGGTAACACAAACAGTCCAGTGCAGATGGGCGAACAGTATCCCTTCTAAGGCGACGCATGAGGGGATGAGCTCACTTTTTGTTCACCCTCCTAGCGAGCCTCGGGGAGACTGTCCTCCGGTTCGAGACCGCAAAGGTCAACGTACGGGGCCAGCTCCTGTATCACCGCTACGCGTTCCTCCTTCCTGTTGATCGTGGGGTTCCTAGCGGCAATCCACAGCGCTTCTAGTGTTTTCGCGCCGAGATCTCGAACTCGCGTGCCAATGTCGTAACCGCAACGGCAATGCCCGCGCCATTGTGACATCGTAGCCTGTGCTCACCCAACGGACCGGAGATATCGCACCTACGAAGCATACCCAAATGCTCTTTAACGCGCTCCCCAAGGAGTCTACCCATCTCGCCAATATACTCGCCGTTGCAACCCGTGCATTTTATAAGGTATACCTCACCTGAGACCATACAGTCTCCCCCTTACCGAATGGGCAGATAATACGCTGGCGAGTCTTACAGCTGGAATCGTATAGTCGATTCCTGAGGAGACGTGCCTTGAGATCGGCCGGCGGAACATCGATCATGCTGACCATGCTATCAAGACCAGCTTTGCGAATGCAGATTCGCACTTCGGTACTGAAATCATCCGAGACAAAAGGCACCTTAAAAGGAATTTTATTGTCACTATGATGTCTCGCTGCTATTGCCGGTGTTTGATGACCTTTAATCAGGCTCTGCTCGGGATACCCGTTGGACACCGCGATTCGAGATGCCATTTGCAACGGCACTGATTTGAGATCGCTGTTTGAGGACACCGCCGCCGCCGTTCGGAACATGTTCTTAATCGTGGTCCTCTTCGTTTGAGATGGAAGAGCAGACCTGAAGTGCACGATGATGTTCTTACTACTGGGCTTACGACACCATTTATTATGGAATCTGCCCCGCGTGCAACTGACTTGGACGTTGAGGAACGGCAAGTTATCAGTGGGTTTTTCAGGAGCTGGCCCCGTACGTTGACCTTTGCGGTCTCGAACCGGAGGACAGTCTCCCCGAGGCTCGCTAGGAGGGTGAACAAAAGGTGAGCTCATCCCCTCATGCGTCGCCTTAGAAGGGATACTGTTCGCCCATCTGCACTGGACTGTTTGTGTTACCTCCTCGTGTTTCGTCTCCCTCTCCTACCAACCTCTGATTCACCGCTGTGGTCTGAAATGGCTCTGGGTCGGATGGTTTTTCAAACTCAACATGACTCTTCCAGGCTCTGAAGAAGGCGGTTACGCCGAAACGTTAGCCGGAATAAAGGATCTGTACTAATCTTGGTTCGTCAGCTACATCACTTGGGTATTCATACAGATCTGTATCATGCCAAGATTCAATGACAGTCGAAAATGGAACATTCCTTTGGAGTTCCACCCAGCAACACAGAAAGACCTTTTATTTATTTATTTGCTTATTTATTGATTTACTTAATGGAGACATAGACCAGAGTCTAGCGTGAGAAAATTTAGAAACAAACTCTTACAACAACACAACAACAAGGATTACAACACCATATCTAAACGAACGCATCAGCCGAATAAAACAGTGCATCATCATCAACGACAACTCCAGATTCAGAAGACGTGTCACACACGTCGTGTCGCAAGCATCTGGATTCGGAAGACGTGTAACCGATGCGGCGCAACGAGCGTCTGGGTATAGAAGCCGTGTCTCCGGGGTCGTGTCGCAATCGTCCGGAATCAGAAGACACCATCATACCATGTAGGACACGACAGAACCCCCATAGTCTTCTATCTGACTTTTCTGCATGTTTAATCGGAGATTTTCTTTACTATCAGGATTTCGTGCTTACCAATCAAAAGGTTGAATTCACTGTCTAAGAGCTCAGCAGAAATCTTCTAAAGCTAAAGCCTCACCTTTTCACAATACCAATCGGCCGGTGTAGAGTAATGAACAACATCATTCAAGAATGCAGTGCAGACATTGGAGACAGCAGAGTACACACGGAATGACCATACAGGAAATCGTAGCAGGCAGTAGTAGTTCGTTGAGGGCCACCGTTACGGCGACGCTTTATATAGTGGCGAAGGAGCACTTCGAGACTGCTGTAGTGTCACCGTACAATATCCGCAAGTGAACACTGTGAAGTAATGCAAGACTTCGATCAACCTAAGAGAAACACTAGGACTACTTTAAAGATAGGAATTTTCCCTCCAATTCCTTTAAGAAAATCAGTTTAACGGTCGTTGTAGCAACGTCGTTACATGAACCATGAAGTACCCGTTTCAGCGTCGTCTTCTATATTCTACGCCGCTGTCGCCCTAGCTGCCACTGTGTTCTTCTGCGCTCACATTGCCAACGGTTACAGGAATGTTCGCTGGTTTTGCACGATGGCGATTGTGTAAGTATTGCCCACCTGGTTCTCCTGGACTCAAACAGGCAGGAAAGCTATGTTGTAACCCCTTCCATCCGCGTTTAGGGTAGTGGTTTACAGGCTGTCATCTGCCAGCCTGATCTATGCGGTCCTTTCCGCAGGGATGATGTTCATCAGCCTCTACATGAAGTTCAACCCAGCCTGCTTCAAAAACCGTGCCGGCGTGGTCAGTTAACACACGCCTGAAGCACAGCATCAATAAGCAGCAATAGCAGCAATAGTTACTGTTTCAGACAGACGTGGCCTACATGAGTGTCGTGTGCGCCTACAACCTCGTCAGCTACTTTGTGTTCTTGCTGATTTCGATTTTGCTCTTCGACTCAATGTCTCCAATTGAGGACGTTGAAAAGGCTCCGTTTGGAGGCGTATCGAAGCTTCAGAAGCCCGTCATCTCTACAATTGAGATTGAGCACTAGAAACTAGGATATCTATGTATATTCTATTTACATTGTACTTGCATAATCCACCGAAATCGATTTCGATTCCCTCGTTGTACATAATGGTAATACAAATAAATGTGTTTATTTTTGGGTATCTGGGTAGGTCATTTTAGGGTATGGGCGCGTGTAGCGCAGTCGGAGAGGCGCGACTGTCGCGTGCACCCGATACCAGGTTCCTGGTTCGGATTTCCTGCCCAGGCCAACCAAGCCTTCCATCCCTCCGGGGTCGGTAAGTTGGTACATACCAGACTTGTTTGGGTAGGATAAAGCGCTGACTTGTTCATCGGCTGGCCACCGCAAGTCATTGTATGGCCAAAAACGCATTCATGTCGCCTCCACGACATCCCGTAGAAGTAGAATGCGCTGGCGCATCCCAGAAGGGATTGAGTAACGCCGTCCTTTATCCTTTATCCTTCATCTGGGTAGGTCTAGTCTCACAGCAAGCATTTTTGAAATGACAAAGAAAGGCAAATGGTACCCAGACCATCAGAAAGCTGTAATTTACTTGCTAAAGAATAGAGAATGAACGATGAAGGATAAAGGACAAAACGTTAGTCACCCAATATATGGGATGCGCCACGCATTCTGCTAAAATGGAATATGTTGGAAAACAACTGAATGAGATTGTGGCCATAGCATATTTTAAGATGGCGAACCGATGATCATGCTTCCGAGATAAGCGTGATATCATTTCACGATTCTCCGAGGGAGGTAGGCTTAGTTGGCGCGGATGCAAACCGCCTAACCATGAGTCCATCTGGGATGCATGCGCCTCTTAGAACTGCACTTCCTAGCGCCCAGCTTGTTAAAATAACCGAGACGATCTACCCAAGAAGCGTTATTCTGTAATTATCAAGGTTCTGAAGGAGAGTTCTGATCCTTTCGAGCGACGGTAACCCCCTGTTCTACTCTAGAGCCCGGATTCATTAGCGACTTACAGCTCGTTAACGATGGAACTTACCGCGAAACTCTCACGTCATCAACGTCATTCATCAATGCTCGGCACAATAGATTTCCAGTGAAGATCGTTGTAATGGTAACCCCGCGAGAGCGTCAGGTAAACAGTGCGGTGAAGTACCGGTAACGCTACTCTGCTAATGTCTGAACCAGTGGCAGCGAGTTGGGCTCGTGGCCAAGAGAAGCCGAGCAGACGCATACATAGGGACGTTTTTGGACTTCTAGAACTGTTCTCATTAAGAATATTATCACCACCGTCTTGCGGAAACGTAGTGGTAAGCGACACTTTTAAAATTTTTTTGTTTGTTTCAAAAATGTGCATCCACTTACAAAATATACGATTTACGATTCGATGTGCACACCACACTAGCTATATATAGCACGATTTTCCAAAAAGTTCACAACGTTTGAAAAGGAATGCAAACACGCTCGGCATCTTTGAGTTGTCTCATACTTCTGAAACAAACAAAAAAAATTCAAAAAAACTTCCAGCTTTGCCGCAGGTAAAGCTTTTTATTGAAAGCGGTAGCCTGAGCTGATATCGACTACGAGGAAAAAAATGCGACTAACACCGGATCATAAAAACCAGCGCGAAACGTGGAACTCCCAAATTTAGGATGGATATATAGTTTTGAAACGAACTCTATGTGTAACGAATCCGTTTCCTTCTGCTTTGCTATGGTTCTGTGAGGTCAATGTTCTCTAATTTTGTAAACTTGTGTTGTTTGTGTCGGGACCTCCCACTTCGGCAAGTAATTATGAGTCTCGCGCCTTACTTACCCCAGTGTCTATATAAGGCGCATCATCAGTAACTGTAGTGCCATTTGTGCTCCTCTGAGCCGCGGATAACGACGGCTATTCGAACAAAGCTCCCTGCAGCCCTGCAACGAAACCCTGCGACGCGACATATGTACATTTGATACTCGATTAACGTTTACTTACACTTGGAAGAGATGAAGTCTCAGAGGAAGGAAGAAACTTTTTTGCCAGATGTTTAAAACTACATGATACCTGTGATATTAATTTGGTTGCGTTACCTTAGATACCCTAACAGGTCAGAAGGTCGAAGCGAGCACATGAGGTCGGACGAGCTTACGCGGTGCATGAAGATGCCTCCATTCAAAGGTGGTATGCTGCTAGTGCAGTCTTCGCATGGATGTATGAAGTAGTAGTAACCGGTTAGAAGTAACGCTGTGAGCGGTGCCAATGAATGCGATGCCAAATGTGTTGTGTTGAAGAAACGGTGCTTCAATTTGTTTTGATTTAGGACGTGTGTTAGCCCCGTTCAGAGTTCAGTGAGTAAGAAAAGGGAATGGTAAAAAAGGAGCAAAACAACTCGTCAACACAACTTGAAGATAAAAGGCTGCCACAATATCCTAAGGTTTAAACTTCTATACTAATCTATATCTAACGGTCTATACCAATACATTGTCCCACTTTTAAGCAGGAAGTTAGAGGCGTATACGGTGATAACCTTATTTATACCGAGAAAATCTGGCAAAAGTACGACAATCAATGCGAAATAGTTGTCAGCACGCATCAAAGGGAGCAGATAACTTTCCAGCAGGTTTGATTACAGTTTTATAAGAGCATCCACTTGAAGGTACCATACCATCTTGCCTATCAAGAGGGGTACTTGTCGTCAGTGACACAACCTTCATGAAATAGCGAGATGGTTGGTGAAGATGGGGAAACAGAGATGGGGATACGAAGAAGCGGAACGAGTTCCTATCAAACGCATCCAGCGTAAAAGCTGACGGCAGCGCCGGCCCTTAACAACTCGTCCGGGGCTACCACTGGGCGAGCTATTTTTCAATAAGAGGTATCGAACGTCCGGACCCGGGAGGAATGATAAGCCGAACAGGACGTGCTGCAATAGCCGAGTTGAAGCACGATTTGAATAACCTTGAACGATCAACGGGAAAGATAAGTTATTCTTTGATAGAGAAGGACTAAAGGGTCGTTCAGTTAGGCCTACATTTGCGTAGTAGCACTGTAACGGGTCTATATAGTGGCTTGTAGCGGTCAGTCGATGAACAAGTCACTGTTTTGCCCAAGTCAACTAGGCAACTCAGGTACCATAAAGCCCACCCAGGACACGAACCAAGAGTCTCGAATCGCGGTGAATGCAACAGCCGGCGCCTTCTTCGACTGCGCTACCGCGCGCCTAGAGTATGGGTGCTAAACAATCTTTTACTCAAGATGGTCGCAACCCTTCTGCAGAATTTTCCTAAATCCTATAGTGCTCGAACGACGGTTTATTTCGTAACGATAACTGTCCCATTGTACTCACTTCTTTCAGACCCTGAATAGAAACAGAGATAAGAGAACGGCGCTGCGAATGTCGCGTTCTCCTAAATCGTCGCGAACGATTCTGCACTTTCTAACTGATAAGATGTCTGACTGCAGGGCTTTGCTGCTGAGCAATGCTTGTTTTTAGGGCGCCGTGGTGTGTTCGGTGGAATTGCTTCTGAAAACTTAATGGGAACGCTAGCCAATCAGGTCGCGTCGAACTGACTTACATCATTCAGAGAGTGCGTGTACAGTCGGTGATCTGCTTTGTTACAATGGCTGGTACGCTGTCACGTCCCAATGCTACCTACCTTCGAGATTTGGACACTTTATTTTCTGCACTCACCTAGTGTTTTCCCCATGTTGAAAGCAGATACCGAATATAATGTTGAAATGGCTTTTGTGACAACCATGAAGATGGGTTATGAATTTAATGATGGTATCCACTCTCTGAATCGCAGTATCGAATCACGAAAAAATAGACTGCTGGAAGCAACCTTCCAATCTACTGTACTGTGTAACATTCAGTAAAAAAATGTGGGAAATTTTATTACAATGGGGAAAAACAGACACGATTCCCACTAAGTTTCATGATACGGCGGAGGAGGTGGCTTCATGCGAAAGAGCGATTCATGATTAGTAAGATCGTGAATCTCAGGTGGATCGTTTACAAATATCACGGATAAAATGAAGACGAAGTTGGTGACGAGCGATGCAGCACTGATTACCCATATGCACAGAAGGTCATCCTGAAATTCGTGTTTTTAGGTTTCTTTCGTCATTCTAGTGAATCTTTAGGCTCTCCGACGTCTTCACTTTCTGCTGGAACGAAATTTTGTCCTGCAATTCTGTCCATCTATTATACTCCAAAACGTGACTTGTGGAGAAAGAGAACAATAATTAGTAATAAAATATACTGATAATAAATTTGCGAGCTCTTTCCGGGCTTTTAAGACGATTTCGTCGAAACGTCGGCATAAGTGGTAATAAAAAGTTGCTAACAAGCTTGACAGGCACAGAATTATATGATTGTGAATCGTAATATGTACAGCTTTATTGAACGTCGAACAAGGAGTTTAATAAGAATAAAGAAAATATAATCATAATAAAGCTACCTGGCTATCTATTTGCACTTATCAAAGGTCATACACGGAGGGAAGCGGGCTGTCAGACTTCTGGACCCGGATTTATCAACGAAGCAATCGGTAAATCACAGATTTACCTAACTCCTTGCCAGAAACTTACCTGCCTTGGTGAATCACGAAGAACGAAGTCAAAGATGACTTAACGTCTGTTGCGCATTGGCCGCAACCACACCAACCTCCTCGTGAAGGGAGTTACAGCTTTACTCGCAACTGCGAACGTGCAGCGGAAGTGCACTATTTCGACATTTCGACGCCATTCGAGAGCACAAGATTCCGCGATAGCGCACCACTCCGAAACCTTCTTTGTTCTCGACGCTATTCGAAGCACGAGCACGTTCTAATTCATTATTTCTTCCCGTATCATTCACTTTACTTAGTATTCGAGTACTTTGTTTCTTCCCTATCTAGCCCGTGCCTGTTGTTTGTTATAGTAGCTAGGTAGGTAGCTGGTAGCTAGGCGCAAAAGCGGCTCTGCGGGTCATCGTATGAGACCAGAAACAATATTCTGCTGCTGTTGCAGATTGAGTGGGTTTTCTTTAAGAATGTAAGCTCAAAGATACAGGTTGAAGGACAAAGATAAAGGTAGGAATTGCGGAGGACTCGCCTCCGCAATTCCTAGTTAGACATATCAGTGCTCCCCCTCTACATCAGCCAGGTACCAATTCATCAACCGGGTAGGGATGGAAGGCATAGTTGGCGTAGGTTCTACATAAGAAGGATGTAAAACACAACAATTGAAGTGGAAAAATAACAAGCTACATCAGCCAATGTAAATTCTTAAACGAAGCTTGAAGAACATGACGCGATTGACATACCAAAGAACAAGCTTCAACTTAACTGGTGAAATGAAAAAGAAAATCTCGCAGTACGCCCCTACACATGCATCCGACTACTCTGGGCTCGTTGTTACTGGCCAGACATTAGAAGTGGAGCGTTATCGGTACTTCACCGTGTCGTTTACCCGACGCTAAAGCCGGGTAACCGTTACAGCGGTTTTCACCGGATTCCTACCAAGCCGCGCGTTGATGGATCGCAGTACGTGGCCGTTAAGCGGTAACTTCCATCGTCACCGGTCGGTGAATTGTTGATGAATCCGGGCCGCCTAGAGGTCCGGAGCGACATAAAGGATAAAGGATAAAGGACGGCGTTATTCAATCCCTTCTGGGATGCGCCACGCATTCTACATCTACGGGATATCGTGGAGACGATTTGAATGCGTATTTGGCCATACCATGACTTGCGGTGGCCAGCGCTTCATCCTTCCCAGGTAAGTCTGGTACCAATTCACCGACACCGGAGGGATGGAAGGCTTGGTTAGCCTGGGCAGGAAATCCGAACCAGGAACTTGGTATCGGGTGCAGGCGACAGTCGGAGCCTCCTCCTACTGCGCTACACGCGCCCTTTTCGGAGCGACATACGTAATAAAAACCTCTCAGTGCTACTTTACTGATCCAGTTCTACAGCTATTTTTTAACAATGTAAAACGTTAGTAGATAAAAATTCCTACCTTTATGGTTTTGTCGTGTTGACATTCGAAATTGTAGAAGACCATAACACCAAGCAGAGAAAGCGAAAAACAAAGCGAAGTTAGAAACGCTATCGCGCAGCATCTGAAATAGAACTTGTAGACGTTAGTGACGCTTAGAGTAGAAACCACGGGTTCAAGTTGTTATACGTATCTTGCTATTAGCCTAATCAAAATACACATGAACAGGTCCAGTTTAAAACAGGATAATGATGAAAGACTTTTTAAAGTTTTTGTATTCTTTATCATTACATATTTATTTATTTATTTATTTATTTATTTATTTATTTATTTATTTATTCATGTGCTTGCGCTATGGGGACACGGTAGCGCAGTCGGTTGCCGCTTGTGTCCTACATCTAATAGTTTTTAAGATTTTTAATATCCAACTATAAATGTAATTAAAGCTCAAACTTTTTGCTGGTTAATTTCTGGGCAAAACAAGGCCAGTCAAGGTGTCACTTTCGCCTCATCAACTCGCATTGAACTGACACCGTTTTTGTAATTTTAGACCTACACAGATACCCGCAGAAATTTTGAAAAAAACCATGGTGCTTCTTAGACACTCCCCTATTCCACTCAATAGGCCATTTTGGAGATCTCCACGGGAAGTTCATTGACCTCCATTGTGAGTCGAGGTTCTTGTTCAGGCTCCGCTTTGCCAGCCAAGCCTCCCTCCGGGATCGGAAAATTCGTGCCACATTTTTCTGGGAAGCATGAAACACTGACTTTTCTGTGAGCTAGCCATGGCAAGTCAGTTGTGTGTAGTCAACCCAAATATGAATCAAATCTCACAGAAGTGGAGTGCGTGGCGCATCACTAAAGGAATGCATTAACGTCGTCCTGTATGTTTTATCCCTTATCCCTTTAATAATTTAAGTGCCACAATCCTTCCCAGACAATTCTGCCACCCCAAAGGAATGAAAGTACAGCTCTGAGCAAGCGTCGAATTCAAAGTCTATTCGTATTGCCGGCCATTTCATCCGGTGTGCAACTATTCCGTGTTACGCACTACTGTTCGGCTTTATGTTGTTGAGGAATTATAAAATTTCGAGTGAATTTGAGAATATTTGTGCACCTGATTCTATCTCATCCTATTCGATTCTTGTGGCATTAAATTTTAAATTGTTAAAGAACTGTGTGATTTCGAATATTTTTACATATCGATTTGTAACCGATTCTAGAAAGAAACTGTTTATTACGAAAAAGCTGCGCTGCATGCACGTTTAGTGGAATGTAGCATGCAATGAATGATGACTGTTTCTTTTTTGTAAATGTTTTACCACATGTTACTTATTATTATAGAAGGTATGCAATTGTCGAGGGCCATATTGAGTTTTCCTTTGTTGTCCTTTTTTTATTTTCTTGCTTCGTCTGTGCAAAACATGGCTTGCACGTCCAAATAAATAAATAAATGCATAAATAGAAAGGTCTGCTAGTAAGCTAGCTCAGTAGATAATCAGTAAAAAAATTAGTCTCTTTGAAACAGTGCACTCTAAGTTTTTCCATTGTTGCTAAGAAGACAGTGAAGTGCTCTTCCCTAATAGGTTAGATCCCTAAGTGATCCCTAGGTTATTGTAGATTAACTGGAGGATAAAGTAAAAAGGACGGCGGAACCAGATCACCTGAAGGACGCGCCACGCCTTCCGCTTCTACTGGATGTCATGGATGCGTTTTAATGTGTATTTTACCTACTTAGAAAAATGAGGTGGCCAGCCGATGAATAAGTCAATGTTTTGCCTTCCCTACCAGGTCACTGACCCCGGAGAGGGGATAGGCTTCTAGACGGGAAGTCCGATCCAATAACCTGCAATCGGGTACACGCGACAGCCGGCACCTCCACCGATTGCGCTACCCGCTCGCCCCTCGCCCTTTGCTTGAAAATAGCATAAAAGGAACAAATAGACGAGCTGAGTTTTCAAAAAGATTCTTAAAAAAGCCTTCATAACATGGTGTATGTTAACATGTTTCTCTTCTTGAATTGGCATCAAACATCGCTCTGTAGCATTCGGTAAAACGAACCATTCATTCACCCTTCTCATGTTTGATACGCCCTGGTTTTATTTCATTTCCTTTTCTTTTTATCTACGTGTGCTGTATGGCGCGCCTTTGAATAAATAAATAAAAATTTCGGGAGGCTCACGCAACCAAGTAGTAGGTTTGCCAGCAAGCTCAACAAGTCTCCAACAGTTCATGGAGTAAGAAGTGGTTTCGCTGTGCACTGAAAAGTTCTCTTATAATGGTTCCGATTGTTGATTACACTGACGTATCGGACAATTAAGAGCAAAAGGACTGATTTGCGTATGGAACGCTAAACGGAAAGAACACTTTAGTCACATTTCGAAAAAGTGTTCCGATTTTCCTTGGCTGGTGACTTCCGTTATCGATCACATGAAGCACGATTAAATCAAGCAGACAACAGGAAACGCTGTGAAATCGGAATCGTCATGAAAGTGGCCTCTGGCTAGTTCTTTGCTAGACCACTTATTGAATTCATGACCTCCTTTTCTACGAAAGTCAAATTCCAACAAAAAAGATATGGAGATTGAGAGAAAGATATCATTAAGAAAGGATGAAACAGAGCGTCTACAATTTCCTGCAAGCAACAGTTTCATATATGATTTTCGAGAGCAAGACAGTGAGATATGTGACATGTGAGGACAGCATAGGTGACTTAACCTCTGATGGAGAAATAGCTATAATATAAAGGGCGGCGATATTCAATCCCTTCTGGGATGCGCCATGTATCATACTTCTATGGGATGTCACGGAGGTGAATGCGTATTTGAACATAAAATGATTTGCAGTGGCCAGCCAATGGATGAGTAAGTGTTTCATCTTCCCATACGGCCCTTGTTAAAATTCATCGAATTCATGAACGAAAGAATTAGTTGGCCCGCGCAGAAAACCGAACCATGAACCTGGAATCGGGTTCGATTGGCAGCTGACACCTCTTTCAATGGCGCTACCACGCACAAGGTATGCAGTATTCTCCCAACATACCTGGATGAAACCACAGCTTCAGAATTTATGGTCGAAGAAGGCGGTCTGAGGCAGATCAACAATATTTATTTATTTATTTATTGCCCTTTTTTGTGCGCGATACAAAAAAACGAACATAAGAAGGAAGAGCGTAACATTTAAAGGGTTTAAGTGTTTCTTGATTCACGCTTTCTTTCTGCCTCCCAAAGAATTCCGATGACATCTGAGATCTGCTGGCAAATAGAGACTGCTTGGTCTGCATTCGAGAAAGTCAACTTATCCTATTCATCTAACTGAATAAGCAGATACACCATTAGCGCACTTTATTTATGCACACCAAATTTTCTTTTGAATATTCAAATGGTTTCAAATGCCCATATATTTCGAATACTCGGATTCGTATGTATTCAAAAAAGTCGGTTTTTCTGGATAATCGAATTCGAATACAATCGAAAAACGCGATTTGATCTTTGAACATTCAAATTCGAATAAAAATCATTTGAAGTCCTAATAGAACAGGTCATTCGAGCACGACTATATGCATCATGCATCCAGATTATAACAGAAATCACTGAAAAATCATTGTAGACGTAGTCAAAGCTTCGAACCTTGTCTGGAAGTCGCAAGACAGAGAAGGTGGACGACAGGAAAACGTCTGCGCGCTGGCCAACTTCTTGGTTAGAACCTTTTATAGGTACTTTACTAACGAGATCAGACTTTTTCGTTCCTTATCTCTCAACCGGAAAGAATTTAATCGGTCGACCTCGCAACATGGTGTTCATCGGGGTGACAGCATGGCTCTGTCAACCGGCACTTCTTCTGTGCATTTCAGATTTGCTGTTTGTGTTTAGAACCCGAATGATTTATTGGCGCAAATCCAGTTGGAGTTGCCTAATCTTGATAATGTGACGGAGAAAACTCCACAAGCAAGCAGTGGCCTATCGATATAAACAAATTACGTCTAACTGGCTGCCTATTTGCCAGCGATCTCCAAATTCCTAGCTGGGTGAGGCACCTAAAGATCGTTCTTCATTGGAGCAAACGACTGGCTAAGAGTAGTATCCATGTGGATTGGGTAAAATGTCAGCAGGCAAAAAGAGAAGATCAATTGATAAAACTGAAATTTTTGCTGAGAAGGCTGAAATCAGTTAGGTTTTTGAATACGATATGAGGTTCGTAATGCGGACAACACATTTTTCTTCACGTCCTAAAAACGTTTCCTCTCATCCTATTTATACCGTGTTATCGTCGAACTGGACACTTCATAACAAATTGATCATCTTTCTAGGCTACTATAAGACTTTTGAAATCAAATCAATCTCTTCCAAATAAGCATCTTTTACATTAAGCTAGGGACTTTCCGAAAAAGTTAGAATAATTTTTTGTCCAAGAAAAATTTTAGAATAATTCTTTGATGTTTTAATCCATCTACCCATTAAGTGATCACATTGCTTAAATTTTTATAACAATTTTATTTTTTGGGAATAATGTTATGATTTTAAGTTTTATGTATTTATTTATTGCACATGTTTGTGAGCTATATAAAAAGTGAACACAATCAAAGAAGAACGTAACATTTGGCGGACTTAAATAGCTATATTTTCAGTGCCAAAAATAGTTTTCGCCATGTTCTCTTCCACGACGACTCGGTTTTAATTCGATTGATAGCAGAATTGCTGTTTGCATGGAGTTGAACACCTGTTAACACTACAACAAAAACAACTGTGAAACACACATATCCTCACTTTCACAGTTCATGTAAGTGGCATTAACACTATCCATCAAACAAAAGTTGCTGCGAACTTTTCAGTGCAAGCCGCGTCGATCTTTTAATACGTTATATGAATGCTTGCTTGGTGTGCTTTGAGACAAGGTGTTTTATCTGATTATTCTAGGAGTAAACATTTTGAAATTGTTACACTTAAGGGACAGCTTGTTAAAAATACTTCAATGAAGGTTATACCAAATTTTCGTTGAACAAAAAATTATTCTAACCATTTTGGATAGTCTGTAGTTTAACCGTATTGAATTGACTGATTGATTTGATTTGATTTGAACTTGAAAAGTTGAAGGAAAAATAATTTAATTTGAAAAATGTTCAATTCGACGTGAAATGTGTCGCGACTTTCTGGCGATCACAGGACGATTCGTGGAATATTGTAAAAAAAATTTTGCTTTGAGCATTATCAGATTGTTGAGCTATGCAAACCAAAAACTCCTTATGAAAGTGTCATATGGGAAAATTCACATATCGCTCTTCTCATGTTCTGTTTTGCTCATTCTTCATATTAAATTTTTGTAGGATGTTTTTAGGAGACTCTAATGTGTACTGTGTTTGTATATTATCCAGATTTGGTTTAATTACCCAAGTTTGAGATAAAACTTGGTCTGCCACTTGTGTGCCGACGAACATAAACTGAACTCTACGTAATTTATTTGGATTTCGTCGATGCAATTGTTTTCCAGCGAATTACATGTAGAATATATGGCTATGCTGAAAACCTGTCTGTACCCGATTCCAGCTTCCAGTTGAGGTTTTCCGCAAAGGCCAGTTAAGCCTTTTATCCTTCAGCATCGGTGAATCGGAGCGATGATCGCATAGGAAAATGAGACACTGACTTGTCCATCGGCTGGTCACTGCAAACCACTGTGAAGGACAAATACGCATTTAAGTCGTCTCTACGATATGCAGGAGAGGTAATGCATGGCACACCCCAAAAGGGATTGATTCACGCCATCCTTTATCCTTTTACCTCTGTTATGCAGAAAAATACTAATTGACCATCAACATGCCCAAGGCTCAAAGCAGTCGAGTATGGATCTTGACATTATCTTGAATTTGTAATTTTTCCTGGACTGCATGTACAACTCACGGTGGCTGAGAATCACCAAATGGTAAGCTTGACCGAAAAGCATTTGATACAAGCAACAATAAATTGAACATAAAGACAAATCGAAATAAAATCGAAACCAAAAAAGAAAGAGAGAATTCATTTCTTCTATTTTCTTTGGAGATATAAATTCGATGTTTCCGTGAATAAAGTACATTTAAGCCCCAAAGCAACTCACCCCAGTAGAACTCTTCGAAAGTTTGCTTCCTTTCTGTCGTAGCGATAAACAACAAGGCCAATCACTGTGCTTACCACGACTGCACTATTAAACGCAGAGGCAGCTGCTGAAACAAGAAATTCCGTATGGCTTGCGATTTCTATCTCCTTTCTTTTTTTTAGTTTAATTTCAGTTTTTATAGCCAGAGTTTTGAGCTACGCCGGTGCTGAACGAAGCGGAATCATATGACAAGAAAGACTACAGGGTGAGCCGTAAGTCCTGCAACAAAACAATGCGACCCTATTAGGAGTCTTTTTCCAGCTGCAGAGAACCGCATGCCGTCTATTATATAGCATCCCCTCAGTGCTATACTCCTTGCAAATATCATGGTTGTAGCTACTCTTATTAAAAGGTAGTGCGCTCCCATGTATAACTACCAAAAATCTTCCTCTGACGCGTGATGGAGCGCGTCCATTCCAATGTGGCTACATTTCTGGAGATTGGTGGTGGAACATTCGGTATTACAGTGTTGCGTAGGACAATGAAGAGCCTTTTCAAACACGGACATTAGATGAAGGGATGTAACCATACGCTACAACAGAAGCACGCTACTAATTTTCTGATCATGCACGATTCAGCAACGAGCCTGAACAACTGCACTATTCAACCGTTTGCGTTATCTTTTAACACGCTGGACGTGCGGGGCACGCCAGGCTTGCCGGCTTCGAGTATGGCAGACCACGCAAGGAACGTAGCTCAAACCTAGCTACGGACGCTGGACGTGCGGGCCACGCCAGGCTTTTCGGCTTCGCCGGCAACCAACGGTGGGTAAGTAAGTATCCCTAGCGTTGAAGTCGAACACGTTGGGACGTGTGCCTACTACAGATTGATTGATGATTTGCTGAGTACCACTCTCATCCTTGTAGAATATCCGTCAGCACTCCTGCTTCGTCTAGGATTGTGCTCACAACCCATTGCAGCTCGTCATGGCTAACTTAATGTCTGGCATTTCCGTCCTGTTGCCCTGTTTTAAGCCCCCAGATGTTATGATTATCGGAAAAATGACTTAGGACAAAGATACAAACTACCCTCTTGTATATACAGTGCTAAGCAAACTGGTCAAACCACTGCTGAAAATTGACACCGACGACGTCGTTGAATATGAAGCCAAAGCCAGCGCAGATCCCCCAAACTTCCTTCGCTGGCTTGTCCTAGTCCAGTGCTGGAAATTGGGTATCCGTCGGCCATCATAATTACGCAACACCAACCCCGATCGGTTAAGTGAGAGAGAAAACCGATAGCCCGCTCAATAGATCGGTGATATTGGCTGCCTGATCGAAGCACTTACCCTGCAGTAAAGGATAAAGGATAAAGGACGGGGTTATTCAATCTCTTTGGAATGCGCCACGCATTCTACTTCTACGGGATGTCGTGGAGGCGAGTTGAATGCGTATTTGGCCATACAGGCCATACTGCGGTGGCCAGCCGATGAACAAGTCAGTGCTTTATTCTTCCCAGACACGTCCGGTACCAATTCCCCGACCCCGGAGGGATGAAAGGCTTGGTTGACCTGGGCGGGAAATCCGAACAAGGAACCTGGTATCGGGTGCAGGCGACAGCCAGCGCCTCTTTCGACTGCGCTCCACGCGCCCTACCCTGCAGTAGGGCGCTTAATTCGGCTATTACAATCCCACGACTCCCACCCCGATCGATCAGGCTTGAAAGGAAATCATAGAATCGCTTAAAAAACGATAATATCGTTCGCTATTGATTGCCTGATCAAAATCCGTTCGGTTGTAAAGCGCTTCTTTCGCACATCGCAAAACCTCGTGGATATGGGTGTTCTCTGCTTTGCACTCCTTTGGCAGCCGTTCCGTAATCACCTTAGATGGGACCAATATGCACCGTCGACAGCTCTTGCGCCGTCAGCGGTAAACACCCGCCGTCGCGGCGATCATCAGCGCAGCGGAGGCGGCGGACTTCAGCGCGGCAGGCTTCAGCACGGCGGGGTGGGGCGGCTGCGAATTTCTCGTAAAACTCCCTAAATCCTCAGTCTAGAAGCTGTCCTCCCCATCGATTGATAGGTTCGATCTCATATGCATTGTGCACGGCGCACTCTCAGAGGATTCCTGGCATAAGAGAACACTTTACGCCATGCTAAAGATACTCCGAGACCTTGCAAGTCCTGGAGTATCGGCTTCTCCAATCGGAAAACGTCTGCTCCAGTCATTCTTGACCACCCACTGCGAAAACGCGGAAGTCTGGCGTAGCTGTATACAGATTTGTGTAGATCTCGAATAGACGAATCGAACGGTACCAAAATATCTCAAAAAACCTCAAATTAGAGCAGTTGTGAGCACGCAACGGTTTTCGACGGATTGCGACCGACAACTCGTCGGTGGCGATGTCCGTTCCTCCACGTGGTGCCACTGGAAACTGCTTGCTTTTGCAAGCCGAGCCAAACACGGACATTCGAATGCAGGCGACAGGCCCTAGTGACAGGCCGGCCTACGAACATTTTGTGTCACATCATATGGTTGATGGCGTTTCAGACTTCTCGAGATAATGCTACGGCGTCCGCGGGAGCCGACGCGCGCTCGTAAAGCCCGGCGAGTGTGAAAAGTGTGCGAGGGTCCCTGATGCGAGGACGGCATCGGGGGCAACTGAGCTAGTCCGAAAGTCCCGTAACGTAGGCAAGACCCGCATAGCAACGTTAAATGTGGGTACGTTGACGGGCCGCTCGTGCGAGTTGGTAGAAGCACTGGAGCGAAGAAAGATAGATTTCTGTGCGGTGCAGGAGACGAGGTGGTCCTGCAGCAAGTCAAGGGACATAGCACGTGGCTTCAAGGCCGTTCTATGTGGAAGTCCCAGGACCACCAGCGGTTTATAGCGGGAATGCTAAAACGCAGATTGACTATGTCCTTGTTAGGCGTCGCGACCAAGGCCTTGTCACAGACGCGAAGACCGTGCCGTATGAGACGGTTGCCACGCAACACCGTCCACTGATCTGCTCGCTGAAGATCACACCTTCGAGGTGTAAACATGTCGAGCGATGTGGGTCGGCTAGAATCAAATGGTGGCGACTGAAAGAGAAGGAAGCGGCAGTTATTTCTCGCATTCGGTTGCCGACAGTGACAACTGTCGACGAAACCTGGAAGGACGCTACCGATGCGATAACTCGGGCTGCACGCCTTGAACTCGGCACAACGAAGCCTGGACGACGCTGGGTCGACAAGCAGGCATGGCTGTGGACTGATGATGTCAGAGAGAAAGTCCGAGAAAAGAAACGGCTCTATCACGTGTTTATCGGTGTTAAAACAGTCCATAATTGGCGGAACTATCGAGAAGCAAAGAAAGCAGCAAAGAAGGCAGTGGCCGCTGCTAAAGCCGCATACTACGCTGATGTCAGCAAAAAACTGGAAACGCGCGATGGTGAGCGTTATATTTACCGACTCGCCAAAGCTCGCTGTCGCCAAGCAGAACACATTGAGAAGTTCTTTGGCATTAACGACGAGAACGGACATCTTCTGATGGATCGTAAGAGGGCTGTGAAGCGATGGCACGACTACTTCGAGGAGATCTCGAATGTTGAATTTGCCCATCCTACTATTCCTTTTGCATCACCTGTATACGGTCCCGTTCAGAAGATCACAGTGAACGAAACTGAAGCAGCCCTGAGGAAGATGAAGTCAGGCAAAGCCACTGGTCCCGATGACCTGCCAGCTGACTTGTGGAAGTCGAAGGGCTGGTGCCCTGCTGACTGGCTGACTGCGTTTTTCAATCAGGTTGTTGCTGAGAAGAAAGTGCCTGAGGGTTGGCAGCAAAGCACGACCATCCCGATTTGGAAGAAGAAGGGCAGTCCTGCAGACTGCGCCAGTTACCGTCCAATTCGTCTTCTTTCGCACACCATGAAAATCTTTGAGCGAATTGTCGACGGACGTATCCGGGATGTCGTACAGCTTTCCACGAATCAGTGTGGTTTCGTATCTGGCTGTGGCACCGTTGATGCCATTCACGCCGTTCGTCTTCTGCTAGAGAAGCACCGCGAGAAACAGAAACCGGTGCATTTTGCCTTCCTGGACTTGGAGAAGGCCTTTGACCGCGTTCCGCTAGATGTTATATGGTACGCGTTGCGACAACATGGTATCCCTGAAGAGCTTATTGAGTGGGTGCGCATTCTATACTCTTGCCCAAGGAGTCGAGTGCGAGCGCCAGCGGGCACCTCGATGGAGTTTCCCATCTCTGTAGGGGTGCATCAGGGATCTGCGCTATCCCCACTGCTCTTCGTGGTCGTGATGGATGCAATCTCACGAGATCTCCAAATGGCGGCACCTTGGACGCTGCTGTATGCTGACGACGTCATGCTTGCATGTGAAGACAAAACCGAACTCGAGCGACAGGCACAGGCGTGGTGCGATCGTTTGGCATTGTTCGGTCTCAGGCTAAACGTCAAAAAGACGGAATACTTGACGACGGATGTGAATGAGCACGGATCTATTAAGATCGATGGTACTGAGCTCTCACGAGTGACATCTTTCAAGTATCTTGGGTCAACAGTCACGTCCGATGGCAGCTTAAAGATGGAGGTGAATGCGCGTGTGAGTGCAGCCTGGTCCAAATGGCGCTCGCTGACTGGGGTGCTTTGCGACAGGACAATACCTGAGCACCTCAAATCGAAGGTTTATAGAACAGTAGTCCGCCCAGTAGCGACGTACGGTGCTGAGTGCTGGCCCGTGACGAAGGAAGTTGAAAGCCGCCTCAGTGCAATAGAGACGAAGATGCTACGGTGGACGGCTGGAGTTACGCGTTTGGACCGCGTTCGTAACGACACCATACGACAAAGGTTCGGTGTCGCCCCGATATCCGAGAAGCTGCGCGAAGCTCGTCTTCGATGGTACGGCCACGTCCTTCGCGCTAACGACGACACCGTGTGTAAGATTGGCCTGAATCTTGTGGTCCCTGGAAAGCGGCCCAGAGGACGCCCGAAGCAACGTTGGCTAGATACGTTGCGCTTGGACTTAGAGATGGCTGGTGTGCACCCTGATCAAGCATTTGATCGGGAGAATTGGCGTCACCACACCAGAAGAGCGGACCCCGCCACCAAGCGGGACAGACGCTAATGAAAATGATGATGAATGATGCGACCGACAACTCGTCCGCGACAGTCCTTTGCAATGGAGCGCAAGTTTTCAATTTCAGACATTTTTATGGTTTCATATGAAATATGTATACCAAACGATAGAGCTCCAGCTACTGAGCTCAAACATGCCGTTGGTATTTCAAAAGGGTGACATTTAGGCGAGTGTTATCAAAAAGACTCAAAAACAGCAAAATCGCGGTTTTTGCGGCGTCTATTCAGATTTTCTGACGGGTTAGTATGAAAAACATTGAAAATCTGTAAAAATGTGTGTCCGATGGGCACAAAAGTATAGCTCCTTATTTTCGGAACCGCTGTTTAAAGGCAAAATCACTTTTCGGTAAAACGATGATTCAACAACAAAAAGAAAAGGACGTGCTAGCGATTCTCCGTCTATTAGCCGAACATCGTATCTGCAAAAGACTAGCTGTGAAACTTCTGTGTCTTTAGATTTTAATCCTTGTTTATTTGCGATCTTGTCGAAAAAGTTCTACTCCATACAGCGTAGAAAAATTATTGTCCAATTTCTTCCTTGGAAGAAATGAAATGAGGAATGAAATTCCGTAAGAAGCGCTACGACTGCAAAGCTATCTATACGATCTAGGGGCTCTTGACACGCCATTACGGGGCCGTTATGAATATTGCTGTTCCTCCATAATCTACAAGCTACGGACCAATAGTGCTTGAGCGTTACCAAATTTGGAGCATTCCTAACCTTTCTATACGACTAAGTTTTTGTTGCGGGACTTATGGTTCACCCGGTGTATGCTGAGGTTGAAAGAAGGGAAAGATTTTATAGCGATTTAAACTACTATCATTCGCCTTCCATGGATAGAGAGCCTTCGAGCTCACTTGTTAAGAGGAATATCAGGCCGCTTGTCGCAGAGGAACGTGGCGCGTGTGGTGGCAGGGGGAATTAAACGCGAACCAAATGCGACCGTGTACTGCCCAAAGACGCAGGTGGAATGCGGAGGATGTACTCCTTGCTCCAGCTGTGTCGCTCAACTCGTTCTTTGTGTTTGGGAGCTGCGTGTTCATGCACAGCATGAGTTCGTGCCTGCGCGGATTGCATCTGTGTCGAAGCGCCTAAAAGCTTGCACTCGGAAGGCTGGGAGTTCATTTAAGGCGATCCGAGGCCGCCTTAAAAGTCCCGCTCCGTCCCTTTGGGCGGTCTGGCTGGCTACCCGGAGTTCTTCACCCGCACGACAGAGCCTAACTAGCTACCATTGTCTACTCCACTCAACGACAACAGAACTTAACACGTTGACGACAATGTCGCGCAATGGTGCGCGACAGAATATTTCGATCAGAGTGACATTACCTTCGTTCAAACTTTGCCTATGGAGGTTATTCAAGGTGCTGAATACAGTGACGATGTCCGTTTGGTAAATTACTCCCGGTTACCACCGATATCGATAACCACCGATATCGATAACTAGTGATGTCACCACCTTTCTCCAAACTCCCTGAGTGGGGTTATTTGCAGTGCTGGTCATGAATCTGATATCCTCTTCTCGAATTTCTCTTGATTACGAGTGGCATTGCTGCGTGAGAATATATCAGAGGAGACCTATCATGGCGTCGACCAGCTATCCATTGAACTTCAGAGTTATTTTTGAGACTTCATTCAATAAGGGTAACAAACGGGCATGATTACAAACTATAATACAACTATTTGGATGTTATCAAACCTCACTAAGGAGATCAACTTCACAAATAAAGTCCAACAAGAAACCATTTTTATTTTTTGATCGTAGTCAGGTACCACAGCAGGAGCCATGTCGCCGCATTCCATGCTATCGGGTGCATCAATATCGCTATCGAGCAACAAGTCGCCAAAACTTTCTTTTAGTTCGTCGACATTGTCATACAGAATGCACATGATTCTGATGGCAATTCTGGATATTTTCAGTCTAAGCTCCGCATCAAAGATAATTATTTTTCAATTAGACCATCAAATTAGAGAAAGGAGGGAAGCTTATTGTGGAAAAGAAAAGATTTAGGGAATATTGTAAAAACAAAAACAAAAGTTCGAGAATGGATGTCAGATTCGTGGTGTGCATTTTGAAACTTGAATTCATGCTAAGCTAAGGCGACGAAATATCATGTCACACGCGCGCAATACGCGCGGTCCCGCGAGCCCGACGGGCGGAAATTGCGCGGTCGTCAATGTGTTCCCCTAACTCCGAAAGAGCCCTCATTTCAGCAGCGATAGGAGGGGCGAGTGCGAAGAGGCTGCTGATGGATCTACTAGCATGTACTCTAGGAGTAGCTTCTTTTCGCCGCGCGCTTGTTAACTCACTATTCGGTCAAGTTGTTTAAGTGGCGCACTGTTGAAATGAATTAAAAGAAAAATGAAAAGCAGCGCTTAAGACTGTTGTTGCCGCTTATACGCTCCGCTTGTAGCTATTTCTTTAAAAAGAAAAGTTTTCGCCATGGAACTAGAAGCCACCTGCCTGTCATGTACGACAACAACACTCCAGCTTCGCCACAGAACGTGATCTTGTTCAACCATTCAATGCTGTAGATCATATACGCCACACAGTATACTGTAGTGATGAGCGAGAAACACTCGGCTATCAGCACAGATGTAGGCGTTTTTCTTTGAATGACGCGTGACATCAGCTGTAAAAGAAGTGCACTTGGAAAACTGCAATATCGTTCACATGTATAGCGAGGGATCGAGCCGATGATGTCCGATATTTCAAGACTTTCGAATAAAAATCTTTCGAATTCGAACATCGAAAGAGAGTTATAATTGAATCTTATTCGAAAATCGATCCATAAAGAAAGTCATTCGTGTTCACGTACGTTATGGATGTCCGGCTATTTATCGAAGATTTTAGGTCAGAAAGCGAAGTGCAAAAACCTTGCGAAACGCACGAATCGGATTGCTACTGTTCACCAAGCAGCCACGGTTTCCGCGATGAACGACAGCTTTCTCTCGCGAGAGATTTATTTCATCTTTCCCAGAAAAATGAGAAGGTGCTATACAACCCTTAACATTAGCTCCTGCAAAGAGACTTGGATTTCGTTCATTTTTGGTGTATTACACGTTATGTTTTGAACTGTTGGCCTCCTCCACCCTCTAGCTAACTACAGAGCGCTGCCCCAACCCACTCGCCCAATTCACACGTTGGCGGCTAGAGCGATTTTCGCGCGACTGTCGCTTGGGAGCAAGCCCTTCACGACACGACATCCCGTGACCCAAACGACACTCTAAGGGTTATTTGGGATGCCGAACACGAATCCGATGTTCGCTTCACCGAATACAGCCGAAGACCACCCATGTCGACAACTATGGTGGTCGGTTCAAAATCACCGACCTGGCTCAAACTTCGCTTATTGTGGCTGCTTAGGGTGTTGATTATACGTAAGAAGACCCTGTCTTTAGTTCGTTTATCTTGATAACATGCGTGATTTTGACGGCGCACGAGAAAGTGAGATACGACATTGCGCTTCAAAATTACTCAGTAACAATCGATCCACTATTTTTGCATTATTGAACAGGTATTGCCACCCGTAAAAATTTGTGCTGAACACCATTATGAAAATCAGAAATTTGATGAGAGTGTGCTTCGATTATTACCTGTTGTTTCGAGAATGAGATCACCTTCATTTACCTGCACCCATTGCAGCGCGCCGTATTCGGTAAAACAAACGTCAGATTTGTGTTTAGCATCCCAAAAAACCCTCTTAGGCGAAAGTTTGAGCCAAATCGGTGATTTTGACCCGACCACCAATCGGTGGTGATTCTGAAGCGACAACCATAGTTGTCGACATGGGTGGTCTACAGCCGTATTCGGTGGAATGGGCGCCGGATTCGTGTTCAGCATCCCAACAAACCCTCCAGGCGAAGTTTCAGCCAAATCGGTTGGTTTCGAAATAATTTTATTAGGGGTGCGTCCCAAACTGTCCGACGCGATCGAAAATGTGCGTCCCAATTTGGGACGCATTGTTGTCAACGTGTTAAGTAGGAGCAAATAATCTATTATTAGTTTTAGGTTGTCCGGAAAGAAATCTTAAATCTTAATGGATTTAGTCGAGATAAGCACCGTTCGAATCAACACTTTCGGCAATGGAACACCAGCCAACTTATTCCATCATCGATAAAAATTAGGCGGTCGAGATTCGACAAAATCCACGAAAGCTGTTTTGGTTGGTCCTGATTGGTGAAGGTTTTACCAGCGAGAAATTTCTAAAAGTGTTTGCACAGGTGGTAATCGGCTGGTGAGAGGTCTGGAGAATGTGGCGGGTGAAGCAGAACTTCAACCCATAATTCGTTCAATTTTCGAATAGTGATCTGTCAAACGTGTGGGCGGGCGTTATCGTGCCAAAGAATCGGGCCTCTTCTGTTGACCAATGTTGGCTGAAGTTGACGTAATTTTCGATGCATTTCGTCGATTTTCTGGTAGTAGGACTCTGCTTTGGTCGTTTGGCCTGGTGCCAAAAAAGTTGTAATGGATCACACCAGCCGCCGACCACCACACAGTGACCACTATCTTTTTTGGTGGAGGTTCGCCTTTGGACCACTGTCTGTCTAGAACGTTACATGTTATCACACAGAATCCAATTTCCATCAGAAGTGATGATTCGATCCAAAAACGGTTCAGTTTTGTTGCGTAAAACTAGTGATGAACAAATATTGAAACGTGACAATTTTTGTCTCTCACTCAACTCGTCGGGCACCCACTTTTCCAGTTTTTCACCTTCCAAAGCGTTTCAAGGGATCCGCAGCAGCAGTTTCACTGACGCCTAACCCTTCCGCGATCCGGCGAACTGTTTGTAATGGTTCAGCTTCCACCAATTCCTTCAACTCGTCGTCCAGGATTGCTCTGGGTCGACCGCTACGGGGGTCATCTTCGAGGCTGAAATCTTGGGTCCGAAATTCACTGAACCTTGGCGCACAGTTCTTTTCCCAACATGGTAGGCCCCCACACTTGATTGATTTGTCGAGCTGTCTCGGCTGCGGACTGTCCCAATTTCAAAGCAAAATAAAATGTCATTCGGAATTGCTTCTTGCACGTAGTTCGACAAGCCCTTCAAGAATCAATATAAAATAACGTTGAAACATAAATTATTTAGCCACACAGAGCGAAAAATTTTGTACATAAAACAGCATTAATGCACAATGCAAGTTGAATTGTTACTTAATAATAGAGGAATGAAAAATAATAACCCAAAACGCTGAGAACATACCGAACAACCTAATATTTATTATTAATATTTTAAGGTGATCTATTCAGCTTGAAGGCTTACTGAAACAGATCGCCTTGTCGATGGGTCCACGAGTGTAGGGCCAATACATATCACCACCATTTTCTGTAACGCTATTCACCCTGACAAATCACCGGCAACAATCAAGAGCTACAAGTTAGAGGTCAAAGGATTCGCAGTATGGAAGGACGAAGTTTCAACGAACAACGTTTCTCTTCCTCAAGACAGGCATTTCTACCTTACACAACGCGCGGCGCTTTTTTAATTCATAGCTTTTCTTTGCATAACCGAGGCCAAAGATCTTTCAATACAGGATGACTATACAATGTTATCGACCCGACACGGATGGAAAGCTTGTTTAGCCTGACTGGGATGTCTGAACCAAGTACCTTGAATTGAAGTGCATGCTCTCAGCGGCGCCTCCTCCAACTGCGCTACCACGCCTCCTTAGAAGGTAAGTAAGTCAGCAATATGGTCTTGCTCTCTATGAATATGGTCTTCAGTTGTTTGTTGAGGTTGATTAGCCACACGAAATTGCTAAATCATTTTTATTACCAGTCTACTTTAGCTTTACCAATCAACCTCGACCAACAGCAAATGCCGATGCCGAGATTCAACGATGGTCGCATCTGGAGGTGGTCTTCCGTCGTCTAAAAACTCGCTTTTTATAATCGACAACATATTAGCTAGTATCAGTCACTGGAACGGCTTGATGTTTCCAGAAATGCGAACCCTGCCCTCTCCCAAATCATTATCGCTAGGTTGCTAGGTTTCTTTTGATGTCATCACCCCAACTTCAACGCTCGAAAGCAGGAGATCCTACCATTTGCGATCTTTACAACCGCTGTGGCCTTACTTGTTTGTTTGGATACGGAACAATTCCAGCAGATGTAAAATCGCCGTCTTCGCATCAAAAATGGAGAATTTGTCTTGTCAGAAGATTTTTCTTCAATGGATGAACTGATTATCTAAGAACCGCAGTGGAATGACAATCGAGGAAGATTTTATTTGCTTTTTATAAAAGAAATCTGATAGGCCGTCCTGTCTAATAAACTTCGAATTCAACTTCACGTCCGAAGGATTAATTGCAATGACACGACGAGTGTGTTGGTTTGTAATTGGAACGTGAACCCGAATCAGCGTCTCATTTTTTTCATCAAGGATGGTAACCATTTCGCCATCAGTGTTCTTTCACACAGCAAAATATACTAGAGATTTTACAAGCGGTCACTATTTTACGGAAATTCCCACGTTTTGTGACTCTTGAGGGGTGGGATGTGAAGGTACAGTACCGGACGCGTCTTTTGAATAGACGCCGCAAAAACCGCAAAAGTGCGGTTTTTTCGGCGTCTATTCAAAAGACGCGTCCGGTACTGTATATTTCTTAACTAAAATATGATTCGGCGCCCTGCCAATGGATCTCTACATTATGTGGTAGAAGGATTTCATCCGTAAAAAGCTCGGTCCTCACCTTTTAAGTAGGTAGAGGGGTTCGCCGCTAATTGAAGGTGCCCCAAACTTCGGTAACAGCTTCAACTCATAGTCCTCCTACAAATGTGATTAGAAAAAGGCAGCTATTCTTCGTGTGTAAAGGAAAGGAAGAAAACTCAGGTTGAGATTAAAAGTTTTACCATTCAAATTGTTCTGAAGTGTTCGAAACAAATGATAATCTAATAGTGTTTGTAATCACTTCAAATTGCAAAGTCTACCAGTGTCTACTTTCATCTGAAAAACGCTCGTTTTGATATGGAAGATTTTCTGTTTGATTTAGAATGCGTCAGCTTGCCTAGAAGAGTTCCAATGTGACGTATAAGTGCGTAGACCACTAATCGGTGGTCAGAAGAACTTTACTTCAGTGCAGTGGGCGCGAGTAGCGCAGTGGGAGGAGGTGCCGGTTCTCGCGCTCACCTGATACATGGTTCTTATCTTGGGTTTCCCGTCCAGGCCAGCCAAGCCCACTATCCCTCTGAGATCGGTAAATTGGTACCAAACTTGTCTGAGAAGGATAAAATTGACCACCGCAAGTCATTGTGTATTCCAAATGTGCATTCAAATCGCCTCCACGACATTCCGCAGAAGTACATGTAATGCGCCATGCATCCTAAAAGGGAATGAATGGCGCTGTTCTTTATCCTTTATCCTTATCTTTTGGACAGCTATGTACTCACAGAGAGAACATAGTAGAATTGAGAACACTTTTTCCACCACTGTCCTCGTCATCTAAAGAACTTTAATCGGAACTAAACTTTCGCCAAAAAGCTATGGAATTCAGCATTGCGAGGGCGTTCCTTCACTTTTTCAGTTATAGAATAGTCGAAAATGGCAAGTGAAAGTTTTCAAAAACAAAATGTGCATTACACACATACGAATAGCTAAAAATGAGACCTAAACCGTAATGCAGCAAGCTGTAGTTTGCACGAATATGTGTACGTGAAAAGTGTTATCAGCGTGCGACAGCCTGCCCCAAAGTTCTTGAGTTTTTTAGGGTTGTAGTCGCTCTATGCCCTTTGAGGTGTTACGGACAGAGGCGCAGTTCCAGAAAAAGTTAGATATCAAGAAGAATTATGGTTTTTCAGGTTCCTGTACATTCTGCGCTAAGGGAACTCCTATGCTATCGCTACATACAGGTGTTAATACATAGACGTAGCTTACCCTCAAAAACTTTAAAAGCAATAGCATTACAGCAATACCAGATATTAGGGGCGTGCTTTTCTCGAATATAATGGATGAATAAATAAATAAGTTCTAGCTATGATTCCCATCTGCCTGGTAGCGCAGTCGCAGGAAGTGCTGATCGTCGCGTGCACCCAATTATAGGTTCCTGGTTCAGATTTCTTTGCTAGGTCAACCAAGCCTTGGCTGAGACAGGAAGGCGGTCGGGTTGTTGAACGGTCTGGGAGGGATAACGCGCTGACTTGCACATCGTTGGACCACTGGGAGTGGGCTAAAAAGGCATTCAAGTTGCCTCCACGACATTACATAGAAGTAGAATGCGTGGCGCATCCCAAAAAGGGATTGATTATTGCTGTCCATAACTCTTTCATCTTTATTATTTACATAATATGTTTCATAAACCTTCCGGAGGACTTGTTGACAGATTTCTGTCCTGTTAGACGTTAGCCTTCCATTATGTTAGGGTGTAAAATAAGTTCTGTCCAAATCCTTCTAGTGGCAAGTTGTATCGTGGGAATGTTCTGGACTGTCCTTGGTTTATTGTAGAAGACTGAGGTTTGCACAAAGCAACATTGTGGCTATTATGGCCTGTGGGCGCAACAACCTTCGACACTGCTTGTTGTATGAGTGGCTCCGCAGCAGAAGTCTTCCGATATATATGCAGCAGATACAAAAAGTGGTCTCTCCAAAAACCTGCAGGAAATTCCGGTTTCCGCAGTCTAGAAGATGACACGAGGTTGGGACGTCCAGTGGAGGTTAATGATCTCAGGAAGACTCTCAGAGACCTCACCGAAAGCGGTCCTACAACAAGTACCAGCGATGTGACAAAGAGGTTGGGCTGCAGCCGCACAGTAGGCCGCCATCTTCGAGAGCTCGGGAAAGTTGCAAGGTAAATGAATGAATACCTCACAAACTGGTGACCAAAGTCTTCAGTGAGTGGATGCCTGTACTTCCTTGATCTCCAGAAAGCACCAAATCGAATGTTTTAGAAACATAATCACGGGAGATGAAAGATATGTTCTTGGTTAATCATAATAGATGTAAGAAATGAGTGGACGCAGTAAAGTACCTTGAACCGAACGTCAAAAGAAACGTTCACGAGATGAAGGTGATGTTGTTGGTTAGGTGGTCGGTCTCTGGAGTTGTATACTGGGAGCTTCGGCACGATGGTGTCAAAGTGACTGGCGACATCTACACTATTCTGCTTTAATATCAAAGCTGCGCTGGATCGAGACCCGAGCAACCAAAGAAGATTTGCTCTCTACACGATGACGCCCGCCTGCATGTTGCTTTCCAGACGAGCAGGAAATTAGTGAAAGGAAGTGGAAAGTCCTACCACTTCCTCCTTATTCACCTGATTTAGCGTCATCCGAAGTCCGCCTTTTCCGCTCTCTGCAGCAATTCTTGGATGGGGAAATATGCGATGACAGAAGTGACCCAGAACAGGACCAGGATGTATTCTTCTCATCGAAACCTCCGGAGTTTTAGAGGTGCGGAATTAAGCACTTACCAAGAAGATGGCAGCAAGTGATTAATAGAAACGGTGATTACATCGTTGACTGATTGCAGATTGCAACTGAGAAAAACAAAAAATTCCAAAAAGTTCAAAAGCAACGTGTGCTACTCCCCGATTTTTTCCCTCGTTTTTCTTACTATGCTCTGATATTCCAACAAAATCGTAGGGTTAGGTCGGATTGGGCTAAAGAATGCACAACGTACTTTCCAACCTGCGCTGTACGTTGAAGAAAATCACATCTAGGAGGTAGTGCAGCTTCCCTTAACTCGCACAGCTTAGGAATTTGCAGCTGGCTGTAGAAACTACTTTATTCTCCCGATTTATGGATTCACCAGCGTTTTTCTTCAGACACGGGATACTGACCAGACTGTCTTATTGTGTTAGATACAGTACCGGACATGTCTTTTGGTCATTGGCCGAAAAAGACGCGCCGGCCAACATAGGCCGCTTTGGAGCGTTCCAAAGCGGCCTTTTTGAATAACTTTTTTAGAAATCAAGTACTTGCAAAAATAAGCATATATTTGAACTCAGCAGCTCAAGCTCTATCTTCCGGTATATAAATCTCAGTAGAGTTGAGCAATGCATATAGGCCCGACAGAATCAATCGAGTGGTCGCGACAACCTGTAGAGCGATCGAGCGACAGCTTGAAGAGTGAGCGTTTTGGGAGCCTTATCACAAATTTGCAGCCGCCCAACTTAGGAGTTGCTTTAAGACTGTCCAGCGAGCCTTTGGAGTGCGCCGTGCACAATGCATATAGGATCGAACCTATCAATCGAGGGGGACAGCTTGTAGAGTGAGCGTCTGAGGAGTTTTATCACAAATTTGCAGCCACCCTGCTCAGGAATTGCTCTAAGACTGTCCAGCAACCCTTTGTTTTGCGCCGTGCACAATGCATATAGGATCGAACCTATCAATCGAGTGGGAGCGACCGCTTCAAATTGCACGCGCGGTCGAGTTCGGAGCACAATAACTCTGTCAATTCCGAATCGTTTCGGCTGCAGCTCGTGAGTCTTATAGGCAGTGAAACGGTGTAGTAGTACGCTAAAGTGGAACGGTGTAGATTATGATTATGTAAAGTTACAGGGGCGCGAATATGCAGGTTAGCCTTGTGTGACACGATTTTTTCGGATTTCAGTCGATCTCTGCAGGAAGACGCGGAGACCTAACGAACTAAAAACGCGTAGTTGAGCAGAACAATTAATGTACTTTACGATGACATGCTAACAACTCCATAGCTTCGTGGAGTGCCTTAGCCCCATCTGCCAATTTAGAGTGGCGGAAGATAGCGGCTAGAGTTTCTTGAGTTCTTGCACGCCCAGATTTGAGTTTTCGACACTCGCAATGGTACTGCTCTGTTCAGCGTGAAAAGCGCTATCGAATGGTGTCAATTTCGGCCGATTTTGGAAATATCGATTTTTTGACAATTTCGCATCGAGGACGAGACCGCTCCAGGCCGTCACAGACGTACGATAACGTCATCGAAAACCGATGTTTTCGAAATTGGACAAGCTTGATACGATTCGATAGAACTTTTCCTGCTGATTTCAATAATGTTACTAGAAGTATCGAGAACTGTGATCTGGGCGAAAAGAGCGCGGAGAACATCGACCGTTGTTGTGCCAAATAGGACGCAAGGGCGTGTTCGGAGCGCAGTAACTCTATCGGGATCGAATCGATCTGACTGCAACTTGTCGATTTTGTAGCCAGTAAAACGTTCTAGTAGTGTAGTAAAAAACTGCGATATAGCTTGTGAATGGACGAAGTAACAGTGGCGCGAATGTGCAGCTGAGGCTTGCGTGACGCATTTTTCTCCGATTTCGGTGGACCACTGCGAGAAGACGCCGCGAGCTAACGGCCTCAAAATGCATATGCGAACAGAGCACTTAAGGCACTTTACGGTGGCGGGCTCAGAACTTCTCAGCTGCCTAAACTGCCTTAGCCCCATCTGTCGTTTTAGGGCGGCGGACTTAGCGGTTGAAGTTTCCTGCCCTCTTACTCGCCCATATTTGGGTTTCCGACACTTCCGGTAACACCGTTTTGTTCATAACCAAAAGCTCTATCGAATGGTGTCACACTCTCGACCAATTTCAAAAAAAAATCGATTTTTTTTTGACAATATCGAGGACGTGGGCGCCCTAGGCCAAGCTGACGATGACGTAATCGATAACCGGTATTTTCGAAATTGGCCAAATTTCCTCGTGCAAACTTCGTCCAAAATCGTCTAGGCGTTATTTGGGGCGCTGATCACGAATCCGACGTCCTTTTTTGAAAATTCCGTCGACTTCGGTAGGTTTTGGATTTTCTTCTGGATAATTGAGGGTGGTCGGGTCAGGATCATCGATTCTGCTCAAAATTCGTGTTGGGTCGGAGACTTATTCGGGGTGCCGAACACGATGCCGAAGTAAATTTGAACGATTATTGCAGGAGACCGCTCATCCCGATAACTGAGGGTGATCGGTGATCCTGACCCAACCACCCACAAACGGGAAGTAACCTGCTGAAGTCGACGGAATTTTCAAAAACGGACGTCGGATTCGTGATCAGCCCCCCCCCAAATAACGCCTAGACGATTTTGGACGAAGTTTGCACGAGGAAATTCGGCCAATTTTGAAAATACCGGTTATAGATGACGTCATCGTCTGCGCAGCTCGGCCTAGGGCGCCCACGTCTTCGATATTGTCAAAAAATCGATGTTTTCGGAATTGATTGAGAGTGACAGCGTTCGATAGAGCGTTCCGAGCTGAACAGAACGGCTCCATTAGAACTGTCGAAAACTCAAATGGGGGCGAGTAAGGGCGGAAGAAACTTCACCGCTGTCCTCCGCCGCTCTAAAATGGCTGCCGGGAGCGAGGCGGGTTAGGAAGCTGGGAAGTTCTGGGCACTTCTTCGCAAAGTACCTTAACTGGTTTGCTCGCTTGCGCATTCCTAGATCGTTAGCTTGTTACGTCTTCCCACAGTGGTCGACTGAATTTGGAAAAAATCGGGTCACACAAGGCTAACCTGCACTTTCGCACGGCAATAATTTCGCCCGTTTAGAAGCTACCACGGTGTACTTTTGGGAACTACAAAACCATTCTACTGCCTACAAAATCCATTAGGTGCAGCAGGAACGATTCGATCTCCACAAAGTTATTGCGCTCCGAACACGGCCGCGCATGCAATTTGCGAGCTGTCGCGCCCACTCGATTGATGGGCCCGATTCTGTATGCATTGTTCACGGCGCACTCCAAATGCAAGCTAGACAGTCTTAGAGCAATTTCTGATTAGGACGGCTGGGAATTTCCGATAAAACTCCCCAAACGCCCGCTCTACAAGTTGTCGCGCCCACTCGATTGGTAGGTCCGATTCTGTATGCTTTGTTCACGGCGCACTCTAAATGCAATCTGGACTGTCTTAGAGCAATTTCTGATTAGGACGGCTGAAAATTTCCGATAAAACTCCCCAAACGAACGCTCTACAAGTTGTCGCGCCGCGCCTACTCGATTGATTCTGTCGGGCCTATATGCATTGTTCAACTCTACTGAGATTTATACACCAAAAGATAGAGTTTGAGCTGCTGAGTTCAAAAATATGTTTATTTTCACAAGTATTTGATTTCTAAAGAACTTATTCAAAAAGGCCGCTTTGGAACGCTCCAAAGCGGCCTATGTTGGCCGGAGCGGCTTTTTCGGCCAATGACCAAAAGACATGTCCGGTACTGTATAATAAACACTGCAAGCATGAAATGCCTCCTTCACTGCAAATAACAAATGAGGACTAAAAAAGCGAGCACTATTTAAAGTATTCTAAATTGCTATGAGAGCAGAACTTTCCAGAAACAAATCTTCGAAGATATCACTCTTGAGAATAACAAAAAAGCCAACTTTTGCAATAAGCTTTAGCGCAGATTTTGTGTCACTTTTGGCTTAACAAATCTGTTCTGTTCTGTTCTGTTCACGTGAATCAAACAGGTTTACGGGAGCAGTCATGAAGATATTGTAATACTTAAAAAAATTTAAGTGCTCAAGAATTTATTTTCAAGAGTGGCAGCTCAGATCCATAGCTCATACGCACGCTAAATGTAAAACGAAGAGAACAGATACAACCGACAGAGTTTCAAAACTTACCACCGGCGGCTGCATAGTGGCGAAGGGTGCTTCGACACGTCACGCCGCGAAGCGCACCGAAGCAGGCTTTCTGCCGATGATAATACGTGAGAAGGAGCTACACAGAATTCCATATGCTTCCCATAATCAATGCAGGACCATGACTATGAAATCGTATTCCTCTTCGTCACGCGTTGATTTCCAAACGAAATATCAATCATGTGGCGGTTCCGACGAAGAAAGCGCTCAAATCGTCTAAGTGATCTAATCACCTCATGATAATCAGATCTGCCCTATAAATGATCCTTCTAGGTAGTTTGATTGTGTGAGTCAATCAGGTTCACATCTACGGGGATGAAGCTGACGTGTACGTCATGGAATGGCTGGAAAATAAGTCTGCTTAGCGAACTCACACAAGTTCTAGCGAACCACTAGAACCTCTACAATTGGGAAGTGATGTAACCCAAAGCGATTTAGAGATTTCGAGGCCTATACAGAGGTACAGGGCGCCGACGGTCGCGTGCACCCGATACCAGGTTTCTGGTTCGGATTTCCCTCCCAGGCCAAGCAAGCCTTCCATCCCTCCGGGGTCGGTGAATTGGTACCAGACTCATCTGTAAAGGATAAAGCGCTGACTTGTTCATTGCTGGCCACCGCAAGTCATTGTATGGCCAAATACGCATTCATATCGCCTCCATGACATCCCGTAGAAGTAGAATGCGCTGGCGCATCCCAAAAGAAATTAAGTAATGCCGTCCTTTATCCTTTATCTTTTATACAGAGGCCCGGCTTCGATTTGTGGTGCATCAGCCGGGAATCAAACAACCTCCGCCCGCGCGGTAGATGAGCATTCAACTACTGCACCACCAATCCATCGACAATTCGTCACCTTTTCGACTGAATTAATTGATTTGTCTGCCGACTTTAATGGTTTCCAGGTTATCTTGGCTTAATTTCTCGACTTTGTGGTCGATCGATAAAGCTGGTGTCCCATCGTGTATTCGCACAGTGTGACTGAGAAAGATTTTCTGTGCTTTATTGCCCTCGAATCCCTTCGAAAATTCTCCCTCTAAACTCTTTTTTTCGAAGCTGCACAAAGAGTTTTTTCAATGCTTCCCTTCGAAGACTTTAATGTACTTCTTTGAGTTTCTATTACTTTTCGGTCCAAACTGTAGTGACTCCTTCGTTGCTACCTTAAACTTTGGAAGGCCATCTGACGATCATATTACCTTCTGACCAGTATCCAGTAGGTATCTATAATAACCTCAAATCCGAACACTACAGAAATCAACCTCTCTCGGGACCTGATAGCATTTCTAAATTACCCAGGAGCAGAATGGAAACCTTTGAATCATTGCTGAACTAACTAATATGGTAGCATGAGACGACTTTAATGTCAGTGGAGTACAATTTTTTCCAATGATGTATGTTTTATAGTTTGTAGTGCTATACACCATCAGAAAGCCAAGTTCACGCTCTGTTTGACATGTCCTCGAATTTTGTCTACGAGATGAGAACATAAATTTTCCCCAATTTCAAACTTTGCCGTTTCAATGTCTGAACGCAATTTTCGCTAAATTTTTTTTTCACGAATCCAAACTCAGTATCAATGCAGGAGGAACGGCCCGTAACATCAACGCTGGAGAGAATTTCACTAAGGAGTGCACAATTCGTCACTGGTTCGAAAGATTTCGATCTGAAGATGAAAGTCTCGAAGATGAAGACAGAGGTAGGCCGCCGTCACTCCTCACTCAAAGTCATGGTGGAGGCGGATCCGCGTCAAACGGTGAGAGAGCTGTCACAGCATTTCAGCGTTGACGACAGCACTATCAGTTGCCACTTAACTGCGATATGAAAAGAAAAAATTGGATGAATGCATCTCGCACGAATTGACCGCCGAGCAGATGCTTAAGCGTCACGACACCTGTGTTTCGTTAAGGATGCGCAATCTCAGGGAGCTTTTGGGCAGGATCGTGAAATGAAAAACGGAAAATGGATTTTTTACCGCAATGCTTTGCACAATGGCTGGACAAGAACGAGAGTCCCAAAGAGACACCGAAACCGAGTCTCCATTCCATTAAGACCATGGTGGACAATGGCTGGTATAGTCCATCACAAGTTCTTGGAGAGTGGAGAGGCTTCGGAGAAGTGCTGTGCCGAAACTGAAGTGATGCACCAGAAGTTGACAGAAAAACAGCCGGCTTTGGTCAATCGAAGAGGCCCAATTCTACCGCGCGGCAGCGCATGTCCGTACGTCTCAAAATTTGTTGTCCTGAAACTGGATGAATTGCGATAGAAGCCCTGTCACATCAGCATATTCAACAGAACTGTTGCCTACCAATTACAATTTTTCAAGCATTTAGATCGTCCTGTGAAGTATAAAAAATTCAGCAACAAAGATGATGTCGAAAATGACTTCAACGCTTTCATCGCTCTCAGAATTTCTAGACCACCGGCATAAGTAAACCAGTTTCTTATTGGCAAAGATGTACTGACTCTAATGATTACTACTGTGATTGATCAAGTTCTTTATGAGCTAAGTTATTCCAATTTGAATATTCGAGTTGAAAACGCTCATTCATCTCCGGACAATCTAATAACATTGAAGAGCTTCATAACAACATTCTCTTTTGTCTTTCTATCAATATGTAAATGTTTAAGCACATTGCGTACTTTGAATGGTCAACTTGTCCGAGGGTAAATAGCTTTATCAGGCGCTGTTCCTTTTTGTCAGTCTAGCCATAAACTCGTTTTCGCGCTATCATGACATCTTTGCCAACACCGATAAAGCAACATGTTCTATTTCGCAAGGCGTGAAATCGTCCTGCTTTTGCCGAAAGTCGAAATATTTCAAAAAATGCGACATGTATATTGACGGGACTTCTCCGAACCTCCAGAATTATTCGAACCTAAACAATTCTTCATCATAATCAATGCGCGTACCTGGACTGTGCCTATAAGCTTCGTAAGTGATTTGCTAGACACAGTTCGGACGAGAATGTTCTTTGAGGCCTACGATGGTGCTTGCGTGGCCCAGTGTTGTAGTGCTAACAATCGCAACAGCACCTCAGGATTTTCCTAATTAGAAAGCGGAAAGGAGCTAGAAAATTTGGAGTATTACAGCCGTCGAGATGATGACGACACAACTAGAGGAGAAAGTGAAATGATTGTTACCAAGAAGTTGATTAAAATGATCCTTTGAACACGATGATGTCGTGGTGTGTGCGCACGTACAATGGCGTCAACACCTCATACCGATAACAGAGGATGTGGGTTCAAGTTCCTTCGAGTGCTAGAGTTTTGATCGCAGGTACATGTCCTCCTACCACATGTTATGCTCGCGTTGCTTCTCTTGACTTTCGAATCCACCCATGGAAGTCGCCCTTCCTGCGACCTTAGGCCGCAAACACAGTTCTGCAGCATGTCGCAATATCGAGATGAACCTGACGGCTTTTGCTACGGCGAAATGCCGCAAGGGGATTATTGTATGCAATCTATGTACTTTGGCGGTGTCTAGGAGGACCGCTTCATAATGTGTAATGACTCCACCGTCGTCCACTTTTTCGCCAGCGACAGATGACAGCGCCCTGAAAATTTCATCAAATCGAAAAAAATTTCCTACTCCTACCCCGCAGACGGGACGGTCTAAAGTGGACCACGTCCCTCAGTGGAGCGGTGATATAGTGCCTGGACCTGCGGCAGAATGCCGCCGGAAACTGCGGATGCACTCGCAGCAAGTCACGGCGCTCTCCCAAAAATTTCGAATAGGCAAATATATTCCGATAGCGACGATTTTCGAATATTCGAATTCGATCACATTCGAAAATTGCGTTTTTCGAGCATTCGAATTCGAATATTTTCGAAAATCGAGTTTTTCGAGCATTCGAATTTCAATACATCTGAAAACCGCGTTTTTTCGGGCATTCGAATGCGATTATTCGATTTCGAATAGAATTATTCGAATTCCAATATATTCGAAAATCGCGTTTTTCGAGCACTCGAATGCGATTATTCGATTTTGAATAGAATTATTCAATTCTTCTTCTTATTATTATTCTTCAGCGTTTGTCCCGCATCGTCGCGAGGTCCGCTCTTCTGGTGTTACGACGCCACCTTTCCGGATCCTGCGCTTGATCAGGGTGGACACCAGCTACTTTCATGTCCGTGTGTAACGTATCGGACCAACGCTGCTTCGGGCGTCGTCTAGGCCGCTTCCCAGATACTTCCAACTCAAGGCCAATCTTGCGGACGCTGTCTTCTTTCCCACGCAGAACGTGGCTGTACCATAGCAAGCGACCCTCGCGCATCTTGTCGGCTATCGGCGCGACACCGAAATGTTGCCGAATAGCATCATTTCGAATGCGGTCCATGCGCGTGTCTCCAGCCGTCCAGCGCAGCATCTTCGTCTCCATGACGCTGAGGCGCGTTTCAACTTCCTTAGTCGCAGGCCAACACTCAGCGCCGTACATCGCTACCGGGCGCACGACGGCTCTGTAAATCTTCGACTTCAGGTGCTCTGGTATCTTCCTATCACAGAGCACGCCAGTCAGTGGACGCCACTTGGACCAAGCTGCACTCACGCGTGAGTTCACTTCAACCATCAGACCGCCGTCAGACGCTATTGCTGATCCCAGGTATTTAAACACCGAAGTGCGTGCAAGTTCAGTACCGTTAATCTTAATGGAGACGGACTCGTTCACGTCAGTCGTTAGGTACTCGGTCTTCTTGACGTTCAATTTGAGTCCGAACCTCGCCAGACGGTCGCACCAAGCTTGCACCTGCCGCTCGAGATCGTCTTTGTCTTCGCAAGGGAGCATCACGTCATCAGCATAAAGCAGAGCAGCGTCCATGGAACACGCTGCTGAAGATCTCGCGTAATGGCATCCATGACGACAACAAAGAGGAGTGGAGAAAGCGCAGAACCCTGGTGCATCCCAACAGAGATGGGAAACTCCAATGAGGTTCTAGCTGCAGCTTGCACTCTACTCTTTGGGCAAGAATAGAGCATCCGCACCCACTCTATAAGTTCCTCAGGTACGTTGGGTCGTCGCAAGGCGTACCATATAACCTCACGCGGTACGCGGTCGAAGGCCTTCTCCAAGTCGAGAAAGGCGATATGCACTGGCTTCTGTTTCTCGCGGTGCTTTTCTATCAGGAGGCGGGCGGCGTGTATGGCATCAACAGTGCCACAGCCAGCCACGAAGCAGCACTGATTGCTGGAAAGCGTGACGATTTCACGGATTCGTCTATCGAGGATTCGCTCGAAGATCTTCATGCTGTGCGAAAGCAAGCAAATCGGACGGTAATTGAAGTAGTCCGGAGGACTGCCCTTCTTCTTCCAAATCGGAATCGTCATACTGATGTGCCAACACTCCGGTACTTTCTTCTCCTTTACTACCTGGTTGAAGAACTCAGCCAACCACTCAGCAGGATACCAGAGCTTCGACTTCCAAACATCGGCTGCCAGATCATCCGGCCCTGTCGCCTTACCGGGCTTCATCTTCTTCAGAGCCGCTTCTGTTTCCTCCACGGTGATCTTGTGAACGGGACCGTGAACAGAAGCCACAGAAGGGATGGTCGGATGAGGAAATTACATAATGGAAGTTTCCTCAAAGTAATCACACCATCGCTTCAGCGCCTTTTTGCGGTCTGTCAGGAGATGGCCGCTCTCATCATTGATGCCAACAAACTTTTCAATGTCCTCGGTTTGGCGATGGCGGGTCTTAGCAAGTCGGTACAAATACCGCTCGCGCGATTCGAGCTTTCGGTAGACATCACCATAATGAGTGGCCTTCGCAACAGCCACGCTTTCTTTGCAGCCTTCTTCGCTTCTGATACTCCTACCAGTTGTCGGCTGTTCTGTCGCCGAGAAACACATGATAAGCGACTTCTTCTCTCGAACCTTCGCTTTCACATCGTCTGTCCACAGCCATGCCTGCTTGTCAACTTTGCGTCGTCCAGGCTTCGTAGTGCCGAGTTCCAACCTTGCAGCTTGGCGTATCGCGTCGGTTGCTCTCTTTCAAGTTTCATCGACAGTTGTAACTGTCGTAACCGCTCGCGAGAAATCACAGCTGCTTTCTTCTCTTTCATTCGCCAACACTTGATTCTTGCAGCACCGCATCGCTCGACCTGCTTCAACCTCGGAGAGGCGATCTTCAAAGTACAGATCAGCGGACGATGCTGTGGGGCGACCGTTTCATATGGCACGATTTTCGCGTCTGTGACGAGATTTCGGTCACGATCCTTCACAAGCACAAAGTCTATCTGAGACTTGGAGCTCCCACTATAATATGAGATGAGGTGGGAGTCGCGTTTTCGGAAAACGGTGTTCACAATGGTGAGGCTATGCGATTCCGCATACTCAAGAATACGCTCACCATCGGGGTTACGAGACCCGTATCCAAAACCACCATGACAGCTGTACCCGTCCTTCGCAGCACCTATGTGCCCATTAAGGTCACCAGCGACTATGATGACATCTTTCGACGGCACCTCTGCTGTCTTCTCATCAAGCAGGTTCCAAAACTCATACTTGGCTTGATCGGAGCAGCCAGTCTGCGGAGCATACGCAGAGAAGAAGTGATAGAATCGCTCCTTAGCGGCGACAACGATCTTCATCAATCGATCGTCAAAGCGCTCGACGCTTACAATCGAGTCACGAAATCGTTCGGATACGATTACACCGACACCACTGGTGGTCCTGGGACTTCCACATAGAACGGCCTTGAAGCCTCGTCCTATGTCCCTTGACTTGCGGCAGGACCACCTCTTCTCCTGCACCGCACAGAAATCAACTCTTCTTCGCTCCAGTGCTTCAACCAACTCGCACGAGCAGCCCGTCAACGTACCCACATTCAGCGTAGCCACGCGGGTCCTGCTTACGTTACGGAACTTTCAGACTAGCTCAGTTGCCCCCGATGCCGTCCTCGCATCAGGGACTAGCCGAGCTCTGCGAGTGCGCGTCGGCTCCCGCGGACGCCGTAGCACTATCTCGAGAAACTTGACTTATCATACACCATGTGATGTGACCTGGGTCTTCGTAGGCCGGCCTGTCACAAGGGCCTGTCGCCTGCATTCGAATGTCCGTGATTAGCTTAGCTCGCAGAGCGAGCAGTTTCCAGTGGCACCACGTGGAGGAACGGACATCGCCACCAGAATTATTCAATTCGAATGTTCGAATATTCATTCGAGCACAGCTATACTCGGTATGTGGCATGGCATCGTAACGACTTCTCCGTGGCGCAGCTCCCACCACGATAAGAGCGAAATAGACGAGATCGCGGTAGGGGCCGCAAGGCTCTTATCATGAGCTCCTATATCGATTCATCGCGTCGGGCGATCGATATGGGAGCTTATCATTACATCGTGTCGAGCGCCGCGTGCACACTAAACGATCCCTGTTATCTTATACTTCGGCGACGCGTCGCCATCGCAGCGACCCGTCACCGACGTCGTCGACAGGAGAGGAGCGCATTTTTAGCATCGCAGCGCGTTTTCAATATCATCATTTGGTAAATAGACTGCGGATAGAAACGCTAGGTGATCACGTCTGCCTCGAAATTGCTTACATTGTGTGCTCTTCTTGACAAGTTTCGAGACTGTAAAACTGATTGTAGGCAAAATATAATAATAATAGAAGTGCGGGCAGTGTTGAGCATTTAGCGACTATTGATTTACCGATTTAACGATTTTACCAGCATTTTCGTTAAATTTCTTTATTGAAATTTAACAAAGGCCTTTTTCGTTAAATCGTATTGAAATTAAATTCACGCGGAATTTCCGAAATTCACAGGAAAATTTAACTCTTAATTAATATGAATTGTATTTCGAAAATACTCTTCGTAGAGGTTCGCAATATCACTCCGGAAAGCGAGGAAACATACTTATTTTCTTCGCAGTTTTATTTTGTGTTACCTGCTCTGCAAGAAAGCGAAAATGCCTAGAAAATGCGAAGAGAACGGTGGGAAGGACAAAGAAGCGACGAAAGGTGACAAAGTGAAGGGAAGGTAAGGTTTAGGCTCCCACTCTCTCCCAAACACTCAGTGTTCTAGTAAATGGAACCACTGGTGTACGCAAGACGGGCGTCTTTTGCACTTCGATTTCGTAATTGGAAGTCCGGTGGGGATGCTGGCAGTGCCGGGAACGGAGAACCAGCCCACAATCAAAACAGTCCATCGCAGAGCATTTTCTGCCACCCTTGAATGACTTCAGCGACGTCGGCGACGGAAGTATAAGGCCTATGGTATACTCCCGCGTCGCTCCAGCGATGGGCACGGGTCAACTGTCAACGGCGCGCCTCCGCTGCAGTGGCGGACGGCGCAGTGGGGCGCGGTTGTCAGTTGACGCGCCATCGCTCCCGCGATGCGTCGCAGAGGGGTGTTATACGTCCGCGTCCGTGAAACATACTCCCGTGCGACGGGCTGCGATGGTCGCAGGGTGGAGCGCTTGCCGGGCCCTATTCTATGCACTTCCGCTCACTTATTTCGACACTTCCTTCGTTCGTGACCATACCATAGCAATTTCAAAACGTGTGGTGATGTTGGGTGGTCATGTGATGTAGTGATGTCTCTGTTGTTCTCCTCGTAGGGTTTTTATCGTGGCTAGACTCATTTTTGGTTTTTTCGACGGCTTGAATGGCTAGTTTTTTGAGGAGATATTTTTCTAGGCCGTTTTTTCCCACTTTTGTGCCGATCCTCGCACTTTTTTGCCTCTGAACTTCCTCGTCGGCACCGAAATCTAAATTTCTGTGCCACACGGAGGTTCTGTTGACATGTCCGGCACAGAAATGTGCCAATTGAAGGCCGGTTTTTTCGAAGTCATGTTTTTCTAGCGGGGTTCAAAAATTGGGCCTCAACTGGGACGATTCCGTGCTGGACACGTCACGAGAACACTCTCGTGTCGTGTCGAGCACAGAAACGTCGGTTTCCCTGCCTGTGGGTGGAAAGAGAAACGAAAGAAATGCATCTGTGGGCAAAGGCATGACGGGAAGCCCTCTAGCAAAACATGATATAGACGAAATATCCTTGAAAACAACAATCCTACAACGGTACGCGGATCAGAAGGCGATAAAACGGGAATAGAACGCGAAATCATGAACGAAACGGTCGAGAAAACAAGGAATCCAGGAAAAAAGTGCACTGAATCAGCTGATTCGCTAAAATTCTGCAAAAGTCTCCGTCTGCAGAACTGCGTGAACTATGTCAGCCTCAGCGATGGCGACGGCTCGCGACGCGCATCACGAGCCGGCACTCCCGCGTCGCTGCAGCGGACGGGAGTATACCATAGGCCTAACGTTGACGACGGTAGGCCGCTGGATGGCAGAGAGCTGATACCGCTCAACGTGAATAAGAGCGAGTGGGGAGTGGGCTGCTGGCTGCGCACGGTAAACCGTTTAGGCCTATGGCATACTCCCGCGTCGCTCCAGCGACGGGCGCGGGGCAGCTGTCAACGGCGCGTCTTCGCTGCAGTGGCGGACGGCGCGGTTGTCAGTTGACGCGCCATCGCTCCCGCGATGCGTCGCAGAGGGGTGTTATACCTCCGCGTCGCGGAAGTGAAACATACTCCCGTGCGACGGGGAGCGATGGTCGCGGAAAGGGAAGCGCTTGTCGTGCCCTATTCTATGCACTTCCGCTCACTTATTTCGACACTTCCTTGGTTCGTGACCATACCACAGCAATTTCAACAAACGTCTGGTGATGTTGGGTGGTTATGTAATGTCTCTGTTGTTCTCCTCGTAGGGTTTTCGTCGTGGGTAGACTCATTTTGGGTTTTCTTTCGACGGCTTGAGCGGCTAGTTTTATGAGGAAATATTTTTAGGCCATTTTTTTTCTCACCCTTTTTTGAACCGTGCGACCCTAGCAGTATTGCATCTCATGCGGGGTTAGGGTTTTTTAACTCTGCCACTGCTTTTGATTTCTGTGCTCTAATACGGATTGTCTCGAAAAAACTCATGCGCTCTCTGTGAGGTCAAATAATCTTGTTCTGTTACATGAAAAATCTATGTAAACTCGTTTTGAGAAAGGAAAGACTCGTAGATTGGGTGTCCGACGGCGATTAAGGCATCTGATTCCTTTTCCTATACCTCCCGCTCCCCGCTGCATTTGTCTGAACATTCCTGCAGCACAATGTTCTCAGTTAGTCTAACTGGGCTCTTGAGCGAATTCACGACAGGACTCACGGTGAAGTGATGGACAAAGCACAATTTCGTCACTGCACTGGATCAGCTAATTCGCTATAGTTCTGCAAAAGTCTCCGTCTGCAGAAGCGCGTGAACTATGTCAGCCTCAGCGATGGCGACGGCTCGCGACGAGCATCGCGAGCCGTCGCGTCGCTGTTCACTCCTGCGTCGCTGCAGCGGACGGGAGTATACCATAGGCCTAACACCTGCTGCGGAGCTCTCGGCGACGCCGCCGGAGACGCAGTGCTGTGCGGACTGCCACGAAGTGTGTAGCAGCCTCCTTAACACAGCGTCGGCGACGAGTTGCCGAAGTATAACATAGGCCATAGGCCTTAAGGAAGGTGAAGCGGTCTGTCCATCCTCAGATCTCCTTTATTATCCGTCGTATTTCAGTAGAGCATTAGTGCGTGTGGACAGATCAGTTCTGTAGATAAAATGGGAAGTGGAGGTAACGCATTTTAGCGTCTTTTTAACCTCTCATATTCTCGTCTCAAGTATAGCCAGCCAGACGGGTTGGGTTGGAGTTCCTGCCACATGAACTGATAAAAGAAACTCACTTTATAGGGAAGCGGGGAAGCACCACTTACCGTGAATGCATGGGAAGATCGTTCCTCACACTCAAGTCAAAAATTGACATGACGCACTTTGTGTTAGTTGTCCTTAAACTTTTAAACTCTTAAGCATTAAACTCCTTGAAGCCATGTGTTGTGGAATAAAGGGCATAAAATCTCAATCATGCATTAAACAAGAACATTAAACATTAAACAAGCGATATAACAAAGTCCTCACTTGCTCCCAACTTTGCATGTGATCACAAACAACTAAGTCTACTACTATCGTGATCTACTCTGTACATGGCGGCTTCCAAGCCCAGCACAACCTAGGAGGCATTCGTCGCATGTAGTGGTGATTTTTGTTGTGCTGGCATCGCATTGCCTCTAGGCGATACTCTCGACTTGTGCCAGAAAAGGAGGAATTCCCATACCATCGATGTTGGTCGCAAACCGGCTTCTCAGGCAACACCCACCCTTCGATAAGTGAATGCTACTGAAGCGCATTGGTCGACAGACACAGCTACGGTTCCAGCGGGATGCTCTAGTGCCGAAGTGCTCTGCTGTCTGGACACTAGCGTGGGTGAGAAGAGACGTAGGTGCTATGCGATGAAAATCTCTAGTCAGGAGGGTTAAGGCTCGAGCACACCTCGCTGTCTCGCAATGGTTACGGATAGTATCGATGGCAGCGCCGCACCCGAGAGCATTCTTTGCTGCGGCAGCGGCGGCCTTTTTGCAGCCAGCAGCAAGAAGCGCACCAAGAAATGCCGAACGACATTTCTTGCTACGGCTACAGGCAAGAGCACCTGCGCTAAAAAGCGCGCGCTGCAGTTCGCTGCGCGCATCCTTTACGAAAGCAGCGTGCACCCTCTTTTGCTGCTCAAGCCGGGTTTGCTGCCACAGCAAAGTGTGCTCGAGCCTTTATGGATTCTCTGGCGCACGACGTGCATAGCCGCAGTTATACTTCTACGATGGGTCGGGGACGTCGCAGACGTTGCGTTGTGCGCACTGCATAGCAGCCCACGCAACACAGCGTCGCCGACGGTACTGACGACGTCGCCCAAACAGCATCGGTGACAGACGGTCGAGCTGCGCATTATCAATGTCATCCAAGGGTGGCAGAAAACGCGATCCGTAAGAGTATTTTGATTATGAGTTGGTTCGTCGTTCCCGACACTGCCATCGTCCTTACCGGATCTCGAATTACGAAATCAAGAAGGGCGAAAGACAAGAAGCACCCGTCTTGCGGAAACCCAGTCAGCTTTCATCGAGCACTTGCTCCCAATCTGCTCAACTATTCCTCCAGTTCCTTGAGCAAAAATGTGGTTAGAAAACTTTTCTAGCCTCCTCTATTCTATTTTCTCGTCTATTTTCTTGTTTCTGGTTTCACCCATCGTTGAAATTCCAAGGTCCGAACTGCGTACGAACTTTTTAATCGCTCCTAAAAAAGGTGTACAAAATACGTCCTCTGTACTCGGCCCTATTACTAGCTTCAATTCCAAATTGAAAGTTGCTATTCCAGCAGCAGCTTGTAGTTAACCCTATCCCATGAAGAGTAGGCATCAAACTGGGCATCATCCTTAATACATGCTACATGACTTCTCAATAGGCTAGCACTCGAACATCATGCCGCTGTAGAGGGAATTTCTTGTCCGAGTGGTGCTCCTATGATGCTTCATGGATCGTTGCTTGGGCGAATAACGCTATATGTATGCCCCACTTGGAGACCGGATTCGAGTAGACTGACTAGTAAGCAGTTAGATCCACGTTCCAGCAATATTGACGCGTACTATTTTAACACGATTCGGTGGACAAACGCGTTGCTCACCTCAAGAAGATGTGGATTGGTCCCTACCCTGTGTGGCATCACGCGCGATGAAAGCGTTATACAGACGCACACTGGTTACCAAATGATGACATTAAAAACGATGCTAAAAATGCGCTCCGGTGCTACAAGGCACCCGATGCACCCCCTGCCATTGCCTCTGTCCCAGACTCCTGTCTACGACGTCGCTGACGCCGCCACAGAGGCTCTTGACTACGTTACCAACGGTACTGACGACGTCGCCGACAACAGGCGACGGCGACGGGTTGTCCGCGACTGTCTGCTCGCAGCGTCGGCGACACGTCGCCGAAGCATAGCATAGGCCATAGGTGGCTCACTCGTCCTCCTGGTTCAGATCGTTTTGGTCAGCCTCCTTTGCACATTCCTAGCAGCGCAGTAGTAATCTCAGGGCAGACATATCCTTTGTCAGAGTATAGGATGGATGTGTGCAGGTCGGCAGGCCCGTCATGAAGATATTTTTGTGGCAGTTACTGTAAAAGGGTACGTAAGAGTTGCATTGTTGTGTTGGAGAACGGGTATGAGCGGAGGCCGGTCGGGTGCCAGAAATACCGCAGTAGGAGCGCCCAAGTAGCAGTAATCATTAGGAAGTTACACATCATTTTAGACGGGATGACCAAGGCGTACAATGGGCTCAACCGCCTCTGCCACAGAACGGGGCCATACTTCAGATCCTTTGCTCCGCCGACGAATGTGAACCTCGCAAATATGGTGACTCTCTACATTGTTGAGCCTTGAAAAATATTAAGGAAATGTTGAGTATTTTGAGCTGTGTGTTTTGTTTTGCTAGATTTAATACTGCGCACTTAAAGATATATCACTCGACGGCAGAAAACTGTTGAATTTTCATGCTGTAGACAAGCATCACCTGTATCACCTGTATCACCTGTCGTCCCGTTGATCATCGAATTGCTCGAGCGGGTGCCAGCAGCGTCTTCGTCCCTGTCGCGTGCCAGAGTGGAATGGATCCTCCTCGCTCGAGGGACACGAAGAGCGTCATATCGGTCGTTCAGGGCTTTAACGAAGAAGTCCGACCAACGCGTTGGTGGGCGTCCTGGTGTTCTTTTGACATCCCGCGGAATCCAGTCGGTGATGGCTCTTGTCCAGCGGGTGTCTGCGAAGCGCAAGACAAGCATACGGTAACAAAATATTTTATTTCCACACCAATCTAGGAACTGGCCACAGACCCACCAACTCGTCATCGACGAGCTTTCCTCGCACAGAATATGCGCATCATTGAAAGGCTATTCCATAATTTTCTGTTAATTTTGATTTCTCATTGATTTGTTTTGCTGCTGTTTCAAAGTATGGTTTACTTCAACACATAGATTGCGAACATTTATACACACATGCTTCAAATTCGTTACGTTTACGATTTGAGCAGCAAGACCGTTGGAGGCAGTGCTAACGATTCGCGGTGTTCTATCGTGATTGTTCAACTACTAGGAAGCACTTCAATGAAACATATTTGAAAGCAGACTTCGTAGACACAGCAAGTGAACAACTAGGTGATTCATAAGGACTCGAGGATCGATTTTTTTCTATGCGGTGCCATCGAACAAAGTGGAGAAACAATGGTGGTATTGCCCTTGTCTCTGGAGCAGGCACAGAGCTTCCGAAAATTGGTCCACTTATTGAGGAAGATACAGATGTGCAGGCAGGTCGCAAATTAAATTACGCTTTTTCGGCTAGGCGGCTTTTTCGTTCACCTCAGAATGAGCCAGCTTTTTGGAAGCTCATCTTACAAAAACATTAATAACCAGGGGCTAGTCTGGGAGGTGGGCAGTGATCACACATTCCAGCAGTACCAGAAGCTCCTGGAGTACCTGGAGGGCCTGGAGGACCCGGCTGTCCCGGCTCACCAGGTAGTCCAGGATCGCCAGGTGGTCCAGGTAAACCAGGCGGAGCAAAGCCCGGCTCTCCTGGTGCTCCAGGTGGGCCCATTGGACCGGGAAGGCCAGGTGGTCCTGGTGGTCCGAATAAATCTCCACCGGCAATAACGATTCCGGGTGCTCCAGGATTTCCAGGCAAACCAGGCGCACCGTCTTCACCAGGTGGTCCACGCGGCCCTGGTGGTCCAGGAGGACCTGGAGCAATCGGTCCATTTCCACCCATGCCTGGTGGTCCAGGAAGTCCGGGTGCTCCCTGAAAAAACTTTTAGCTCGTCGCTAATATTACTCGGCAACATGTTATAGGACTTACCTTTGGTCCCGGTCGTCCAGGCTTTCCTCTAAGACCAGGAGGACAATCAAAGCAAAACTCTGGTTCCACTGGTCCACCCCCTCCAGACTCGGACTTTCCTGGAGCGCCGTCCATCCCAGGAGCACCATCTTGACCTGGACTTCCGTCAGGTCCTGGCAGCCCAGGTGGACCAGGTGGTCCCATAATGCATATCTAAAACGTAATCGGACGTAGGAAAGTCGCGTGAATGTTAATAATAATTGAACTTATGCTATTCATAACTGACTGCTATCGAGAAACAGCCGATACAGTCTCTTACCTAAACAGCCAGATTTATACCAAAATCAATAGCAAAGCTCATACCTGCTGCTTCATTTGATAGCTAGGAGCAACTACTGGTAACTGTGGACGCACGTACGCCTTAAAGTACACAATTAATTGCTGAAACGTTTCCAACAGTCTAAATGATAAAAACCTGAGAGCATGAATTTTTCATACAAGGCTTTGATCTCATTGCGCTTACGTTTGATTACTAGTGAATGTCCTATTTATGCCTAAGACTTCCAAGAACAAGGATAACCAAAATCAAACTTGAAACAGCACTGATGTTTAAGAATATCTAAGGGTTGGTTAGATGGGAAATTTTACCAGAAGCGTACTTCAATAAAATTCGCACAAATGCATAGCATATTTGCATTTGTTAATGACACCTACTTTCACTGCACTTCTTATTATTACTCTTATTTTCTGGCCTGTTCATAGTCCGTCGCAGTAGCGACAGGAGCGACTGGTCGCCTGGGTAATGAGTTCATACTGGTTTTTTGGGACATTATTGGATTCGTATGCTTTCTACTAGCGGCTCAGTCGCTCACGTCGCTCCCAAGCGGTAGAAGCACGCAGCGGCGAGGCACTATACTCTCCCTAGTTGGGATCTATGTAGTGCTGCTATTCAACATATTCATTTAACAAATAACCCGTCCCGATGATCGGGGATGTTAAATGACGCGTCCATCTCCATTCCAGATCTCTGCCGCGATCAGAAGCGACCGGATTCATCAACCGCTTACCGGCCGGTAACGATATATCGGTTGTCCTGTCTGTATCTCCGTGTCTCTGGATCTCTCCGTAAATCATACTACGTAGGCCGGTATGGTGAATCCGAGGTAAGATGATACCAGCGGTATCGTTGATGAATCTGGCCCCAGGAGGGCGGCAACAATTGTCGACAATGGTGAGAATCGTTATTGTCGATGTCACCGCCACACAAAATCTTGCCTCATCAGGCGTCGGTACGGGTGAGCGGCGGTATAACGAAAACTATAGACCAGATCCGCAGCTGTGGTTTTGGAGCATGGTGTGCATGTGTACGAATTAGGAAAGCAAAACATGCTTTCAGGACTCACAAGGTAAAAATTTATCTATAATGTCAGGTAGGGGAAGATCTGTCGTTCTCCGTCATCGCTTGGAAGTCGACTCAAGGGTAGTTTTCTGCTGCAGATCTTGTTGAACGTTTTGGTTTCCTGGATATTTCACTAAGTGGTACCATATGAATTCGTCCAGCATCGATAGAGCCCGGATTTCCAAAAAAGATTCAAGGGATCTTTGATAACACATGTGTAGCCTTCAAAGATGCTCTAAAGATAATTCTACGCAAAATCTTCAGACCATTTCAATTATCAGTGTTCCTACCTCAGTGTGTTGCCAAAGTAAGTGAAGGATGGATATTATTCATGGGCATGGGCATTTCACCATCTTGCCTATCAAGAAGGCTACTTGTAGCCAGAAGCGCAAAGCAACCTTAATGAAATAGCAAGTAATTACCATAGGACAATGGCAATGGGCGAATTCAACGGAATATATCGCAGAGGGGCCGGCTTCCTATTGGTTCCGTCCAACAGCCGATGGCATGGTAACCACTAAATCGGTCGCAGCACCGATGCACAACAACTCGTCGCGGGTCTTCCAGAGAGGCGCACCCAGTCGAGGTGTCTAACCATAAGGCCTATGTTATACTTCGGCGACGCTGTGTTACGAGGGTTGCCACTCACTGCGTAGCAGCTCGCGTAACACTGTCGCCGATGTAGCCGACAGCAGCGTCGCTGAAGTGTAATAAAGGCCTAAGGAGTATCTATCGTCCGGACCCCTTGATTACGAGCGTGACGCGCAGCTCTCTGAGCGCTGCAACTGCACGCAGTTACAAGCGACGCAGTCTGGCTGACGACGTCGAGCGACGGGTAGATCCATCTGCACACTATACCTACCTGTCGCTTAGTACGTTTACACGAGCCATGCACACTTTCCATCCTGCCCGACTGATTGTCCAACGGTAGCTGCCATTGCCTGATGCAGACTGATGACTAGATATGCGCGAAAGTTCTGCGAGTCTATTTCAGGTATGCCATACTTTTATGGCGCAGTGCGCGCAATTAAGAACTCTTTCGCAGTTCTGAGGAAACTGGGTTCAGCTTTATTCTATAATAATGCCCACTGCGGGTTCTAAGATGGATTCACTTAGCTAAGCAAATGTTATCGCTGCTGTCATGTCGAAGCGATGGAAAGTGTAAACATGGCTTCATTTGAAAAACGGACCTCGGAAAAGAAGAAAAGTTGGTGGAAAGCTGAACGCTACTAAATCCACCAAAGATCACTGGTTTTGTGAGCTATGAAGTGCAGAAGTCTCTGAGAACCAGGAGGTCGAACTATTGTTTACTCGCGAAGGCATCTTTTATAGCTGCACATGAGAAATACTAGCTGTTCGATAAAATATGGGAGCTGAAACTGCTACCAAAGTGGTAAACCTGCTCTCCTTCATTTTCACGTTTGTGTGCAGTGAAAAATAACTGACCGGTGGTGGCGTAACGTATCCAGAAAACGCAGGACGTTGGTACTGTAATAATAAACGGTATTATTCAAAAAATAAAATCGTAGGAGATAGGACAACATCGTTACTTATTATTTATTTTTTTCAGGAAATAAGATTAAATATTTATTCACAGGTGCACTGTGCACCTCGTACTGTTTTGAGGCAACAAAAACTAAAAAAAACTCTAAGCCAGTTTTCCAAATTATTTTTCTAGGACATATACTGATTTATTCAAACACTGATATGTAGCAAACATTCTATAACTCGCGACGGTAGCCCTGTTTTGCTAGGACAAACCAGCATGAAGGACCATCGTTTAAAAGAATTTCGTCAACATGGGATCTTCAGCAACATCTTCGCATTCTGTCCAACATCCCGGTGCTAAATTAAAGACCCACTTGCACTCGCCCGAATAACCCCTTGCAAGGACTCGATAATATCAGCACCGTGTTCCTCACCAGCGAACACCTTTGTATGAGCATCCTGGCGGGAAAGCCGGTCAGTGCAAAATACCATGAATTTCTATTTAACTACAGAAGAAGTAGACCAGTGCAAAATTATGTACCGTTTAAGATTTTTTCCGCCCACAAAGTTTACCCGCGCAAATCAAGGAATAAATAAGTCAATAACGCAGCGGAAAGCATAATTTTCCTTGTGCGGAGGTGCAAGTCTGCAAAGAACAACAATGGCTAGTCGTCCAAGAAAGTTAAAGGATAAAAAGGATAAAGGACGGCGTTACTCAATCCCTTTTGGGATGCGCCACGCATTCTACTTCTATGGAATGTCGTGGGGCGACTTGAATGCGTATTTGGCCATACAATGACTTGCGGTGGCCAGCCGATGAACAAGTCAGCGCTCTATCCTTCCCAGACAAGTCTGGTACCAATTCACCGACCCCGGAGGGATGGAAGGCTTGGTTGGCCTAGGCGGGAAATCCGAACTAGGAACTGGGTATCGGGTGCACGCGACATCCGGCGCCTCCTCCGACTGCGCTACACGCGCCCATCGTCCAAGAAAGTTATCCAAAAGAATTCTGGTCGCCTAGTTCGGCTGGCTTCCAAAGGCACCCAGTCTCTTCGAACGACGTACGACGTTATCTATGTAGACCTCAAAATATCGAAATGGACGCTACTGCGCAGCCTATACCGCAGTCCACTTATTGTTCGAAAACTTGTGAAGCGAGTCTCTTGCTTGGCGGCCCATCATAAGGCTGTGAGGCTCAAATCCGCTCATGCGAACATGAGCACGGATTCAAAAAATGGGGTACGCCTTCAGCTAGTTTTGCATGCGAGAAAAATCACTTTTTTTGAATTTTAGCTGGTATTCTCTGTCGAAAGGAAGTGGACAGACACTACTGGAGTAAAACTTAAACTTAAAAAGAGAGGAACGAATCTTCTCCAGGCGCAACTTTGGACGCGGTAAGTCTCATGGTTTGGAATTCGTTTTCCGGATACTGACCTATTGCGTTGGAGTTCGTTTTTATGGTATGATCAGCGAGACTGAAAGAGCTTGTTAAGAGATAACTTGCCGCCGTATTTGAGAAGATTTCGAAGGCATGCCCTTATTTTCCCGCCAAGTAATGCATCTATACACGTATCACAGTCGACTACAGAATGGCTTAATGAAGTGTATTCGGAATCTGGAGTGCCATAGATGTTCGCCGTACCTTAACCCGATAGATTACTTGTGCGACACAAAGTTGAACTACTTACTTCTTGTCTTCTGATCTGAAGAATGCCATACTTGATGCGTGGGCTAGTGTAGAGCAAACTGTTATTGATAACCTTATCAATACCATGCCAAAAAGGTTTTAGTTTTTTTTTTTTGCAACAAAGGGCACTGTAACAATGTCCTGATCTATTTTCTTCGTTACTATTTTTTGTACTGAATTAGGTTTGCATGGTGTAGACCAACAGTTTTCTAGCTACCAAGTTCTTCCTTTTTTCAACTAAATCTTGCGTTATCCTGTGCTGCTCCGGTATCCTGCTCAAGGTTCTTACAAGAAGGTTTTCGCTGAAGAGAAACACGGTGGTGATGTTACTGAGCCTTAGTAGTGGATTCTTTGGTTAATGGATAGGTCAGATAGTGGACCTACAATTTTCACCCGAGGTGTATGATTCATTATGGGCGCGGATTCATCAACGATTTGCTGACCGGTAACGTAGAACCTACCGCGATTCGTCAACACACGGCGTGGTAGATTTCTACCACGCCGTGTGTTGACGAATCGCGGTAGGTGAACACCGTTGTAGCGGTTACCCGGACAGAGCGTCGGGTTAACGACACGGTGATGTGCCGGTAACGCATTATTGCTAATGTCTGATCAAGTGGCAACGACTTGTCAGGTGTAGTCGGACGCATGCGCCGCATCCTTCACTCTCGTGTCACGAATCACAAGGCTGGCAAGGAGCCGGTTAGGTAAATCTGTGATAGAGATTTACCGACTCTTTCGCTGATGAATCCGGGCCCAGGATACATTTGTGATAAACAAAAGGAGGCAGGGTTGAAAAAACCACAACAATCCATTGTCTTTTGTTACCTAACTGTCCGCAGATAGAAAAATTATCCCAGAAGAAATTCAATAATCAAGGTATGGTTGAGCCAACACTGGCATTACCCGGCCAGACAAATGGGTAGGTCATATCTCCTTAACACAAGCTAGCACTTGATTGAAAATATGATCCCTGGCAACCGATGAAATAGATAATTTGCTGTTCTAGTTCAGATGCTGCATCAGTTTTGTTTCTATTCAATAGTCCTTTGGTACTGATGTGCAGGTATCCGATTTCTCATGTCTTTCTGAATGTGATCAAATGCTATATCAGTAGCGTACCTGCGGTTGATATCCGCCTCCATAGTGGCGTTTGATGCGACTCTCCTGTCCAGTTATCTCTTCGACCTTAACGAAACTGATGTCAGTCGACGACGATCTCTTCAACACTTCAACATCGCACGTCAAAGTGCATCATTCTGTGCAATGGGTTCAAGTGGAACGTTTGTCATTACGTAGCCGACGTGCATTCCTCGACATGAAGTTCGTCTATCGCATACATCACAGGCCGCAACCGAAGAAAAACGACAGTTTACTGCTAATATCCGATTACTTTAGGACCAGTTTCACCTTGTCACTCCCGAGCCGACAGCCACTAGAACCGCTGCTGTGGAGAGAAGTTTTTCTCATTTTGTGACGGGATGAATGCTATTGAATTGGCATTTGAACTGCTGGGAATGGCTGCTGTTCTGTTTCCAAGCCATCCTAAAGAATTCGAAAGACAGGACTTTCTTATATCGTTGAATTACTTGACTTTAAAAGCATTGTATTTCTTCTATACCATAGCGATAAAGAGTGGTAACTCGTCTGGCATCAGACAATACTTGAATCTTCAAAACCTTAAAGAGCTAAAGAAAGTTGCACTCTTCAAGTCTATAAAGTCAACCTACTAGTCTCGTCAGTGTCATAATGATAAGGAAAGAGTACTCAAGGAAAAAACTCCAAGGATTGGTTTGTGGTCAAGAAAGGTACTAGTCGTTGATGCGGCCTACACGGGAGTACACCACTGCAATAAGAACACATTGAGTGAGCTTGCCCTTACAAGGGAATGCCTTCAGCTTCCCATGGAACTTCGGCAAGCGACCGATGCAAGTGGAAGAGTTTGAAACGCTTATTACGAATATACACTCCGAAATTGCTGAATTGTTCTCCTTAGTGAGTGCTGACCGGTGGAAGTGCTGTTGACGACTGCGTGAAGCATGGGCGGCCGCTGCGTAATCAACGCAGCCATTAACAGGGTCGCCTATTACGGCAGCGGCGCAGTGGGAGTGTTCTTGCTTTGCAGGAAGACGGTGCATTGGTGTTTAAGGGGCGCTGATCACGAATCTAGCATCCGTTTTTGACTCACCGTACGCGAAAATCAAAATTTGTTATCATTCGTCTTCAACGAGCTCGGAAAACGTATATGTTAGTTGTTATCTGACATTTGTTCAAAAATGTGTTGGAAATGAGGATAATGACGATAATGAGGATAAATCACACAACGCAAAAATACCAGCATCGATGGGGACCAAACCCGTCACCGTCTTCCTGCAAGGCGAGAATACTGCCACTGCGCCGCCACCGTATTTTGCGAACTTGGCTGCGTTAATTACGCAACGCCCCGCCCATCGCTTCATCAGCGCATGCGATATGCAATCGTCAACGGAAATTTCAACGATCAGTACTTGCTTAGAATGTCCACATAGCAGATTTGGAGTGTAAATTTGTAATAATTTGTAACTTCAAGACCAAGATGACCGCTCTCCGACGTCCTGACGGGACCATCACCTCTTCAAGAAGGACCATGGAGAAGGTCATCCACGACTTCTACTCCGATCTCTTCGATAGCCACGTCCACCTGCCCCCATGCCATCTTCCGCAGGATGGATACGTCGTTCCCTCTGTTCTCCCTTCCGAGATCCGACACGCCATTTCGTCGGTGAAGAAGCGTACAGCCCCCGGTCCCGACAGGATCAGACCCGAACACCTGAAGAACCTCCCGCCAGCGCTCATCAACACCCTGGCGCGGCTCTTCACGCGCTACCTGTCGGAATGCAAGGTTCCATCTCAGTGGAAGACCAGCAAGACCGTCTTGCTGTACAAGAAGGGAGACGTGCACGACATTGGCAACTGTCGCCCGATCTGTCTGCTGTCCGTAGTCTACAAGCATCAGAGCACTTCGACAGCTGTACAGTGGATTCACGACCAAGATGTCTCCATTCTACAACGACGTCGTCATCGACGTGAAGGGTTCGGCAGGGGGATACCATATTCCCGAAGCTCTTCAGCGCCACCCTCGAAAACGTCATGCGCGAACTAGAATGGGAGCACATGGGAGTGAAAGTCGACGGCCGACAACTGCACCATCTTCGCTTCGCTGAAGACATCGTGCTCACAACTCCGAGCATCAGTCAGGCGGAGCGAATGCTGGCCGACTTCGATCGTGTATGTGGGAATGTTGGACTGCAGCTGAATCTTACGAAAACGATGTTCATGAGGAACGGACAAGTTTCTGATGCCCCATTCTCGCTCAACGGAACGAACATCTCCGAATGCTCCAGCTATTTGTATCTGGGTCGCGAAGCACATGGACATGGCCAACGACCTAGTACCACAGAGCTAAGCAGGAGGAAATGAGAGGCTTTGGGAGCTTTCAAGAGCGTCGAAGAAGTCGCGAAGAAGACGAAGAATCTTCGACTCCGTGCCCACCTATTAGATTCTACCGTTCTTCCTGCCCTAACATATGCCTCAGAGATCTGATCTATACGAAAGCAGGATGAGCACGCGATCAGCGTCGCGCAGCGTGGAATCGAGAGGACGATGCTCAGAGTGACACGACTCACGCAAGTGAGGGAAGGCCTCCGGATTTCCGAGCTTCGCCGACGCTCGAAGATCAGAGACGCTGTCGCGTGAGCCAAGTTGTCGAAGATTAGGTGAGCCGCCCACGTAATGCGCTTCGCAGACACCCGCTGGACGAGAGCCGTTACCGATTGGATTCCGCGGGATGTCAAGAGAACACCAGGGCGCCCACCAACGCGTTGGTCGGACTTCTTCGTAAAAACCCTGAACGACCGATATGACACTTTTCGTGTCCCTCGAGCGAGGAGGGTCCATTGGAGCACTCTGGCACCGAGATGGACGAATGGAGACGCTGCTGGCGCCCGCTCGAGCAGGTCGATGATCAACGGGACGGCAGGTGATACAGGTGATTTGTAATAAGCGTTTCAAGCTCTTCCACATGGTGTAGATCGCTTCCCGAGTTTCCATGGGAAGCTGAAGGCATTTTCTGGTCAATGGTAGCGTGTGCCGTCGTTGCCGTAGTTGACTTGACGCGTCCGGTCAATGCTCTCGATAACTACGATTGCGCTTCATCTCCTATGTAGGCCCATTAACGACTAGTGTCCTTCGAAGCAACGATTGCTGGTTTTCAGAATTCAATGAGTTAAGCCACCAAGAAAGATCGATTGCCAATAGTCTTTTTCCACTGTTCGTGATGCAATTTTGTGCTCTATTCTAACGGTTGCTTAGGACTTGTGCTTTCCTTTTCGATTTTTGTCACTGCAAATAAGTTTGCTCTTCGGACTGAAAAAAACGACGAACTCCTTATCATGCGATCCCTCAATCAATTCCAGAATTTAAATTTTCTTTCTTAATCCTCAAATGTGCAGCGTAACTCATGCATCACGAAAAGGCAGTAGTCAACTCAAAAGAGGGCACAGTTTCCCTTTAAGTTCAATGATGCGCAATAATCGGACAATATGGAGGGCGTATAAGAACCTCGTTTAGCATTTGCTTCTTTTTGCCGACCATTTCAAGAGGTACACCCTTCTGCTTTTATTTCAAACAGGTTCCTGAAATATTTTCAGGGCTCTGCGCGCAATTTAAGCGCTGAAGCGACCATCCTTTTCATGCAAGAAACAACGTAATTCTTCGAATGTTTTCACTAAATATGGTTGCATTATAAGATCTCAACAAATTAAGTTTTCAGTCAAAGTGACCAAGCTAGGCAAAAACGTTCTTCAGGTCGTTCGCAAAGATAACCTCATAGGTATGCAGCGAACATACCCTCGAGGATCGCCGAGTATCCCGAGTACCCAGCTGTATACCCGCAAATGGGTGGGTAATTATACCATTTTCATGTCGAATTATACACTTTTCAAATCAAATATGACACTCTTCTAAGCTAGCGTAAGAGTTTTGAAATCAAAGCAAACTCTTCCAAATTGAAATGAGCCTCTTCTAAAACAAAGATTTTCAAAAGGGTAATTTTAGGGTAAAAGAGTAATTTTTGTTAAAGGAAAATTTTAGTGCAACCTTCTTTGAAGTTTTAATTCACCTGCCCAATAAGTAGCCACATTTTTAAAATTTCCTTTCAAAAAATTTCAGGGAGTTTCACAACTATAAGTAATGCAACAAAAACAACTGTAAAAAACACACATATTCTCATTTCGATGCTTTATGTACACAGCATCTACACTATCAATCAAACTAGCTTTTCAGGTGCATGGCCAAACCGGTGTTTTCTACTTTTTCTATTTTCAAACACGATATTTTCTATAGCTTTATATTTTTAAATAAATGACTGCTGCCTTGTTTTGCTTTAAAACAAAATTTATTTTATTTTAATTTTCTCAAAAAAAATGAAAATTTTATAAAATTATTACACTTATTCGAGCAGCTGAACTGAAAATTTTCAAAAGACGTTTTATCAAATTTTCCTTAAACATAAATTTATTATAATCCTCTTGAAAAGTTACTAATTTAACCTGTATGAAGGTCGTTTTTATTTGGAAGACGTTCAGTTTGATTTTTTTTTGATTTTTCCTATTTTCATAATTCGCGACAGAGCTAAATGGAGACGTAGCAAGCGTTCCTTCAGCCGTAGGGTAATTCTATTAAACAGCATACTTCGGCTTTACAATCGTTCGCACCTTCTGCATTTCATCGAAGAGATTGTGCGTCTTCATCACACAAAACCGTAGCTCCACCTCCAGTTGTGACTGCAGATTCTGTGCGTAGGCGAACAGAAGAGGCACGACGATGACCGAGGTGATCATCGCCACAGCGGCCACCGTGACGCCAGCGAACGTCAAACGCCGATAGCCACCTATTTCCACCTCATCCAGTCTCTCTTTCTCGTCCATAGCGCTGTCGACCGTTGGTGCTGCGTCGTCTTCGGAATATCTGTAAGGAAACCTTCACTGGATTTGAACGGATGATGAACTCTAGGACACACGAGCGATCGCGACGAGAAAGTCGCGAGTGATGAAAGGCCGACTTGCATGTCGGTTAAAAAATCGTTTTGAGTGAGGCAGTCGAAGCGCAGGTACATCAAAGTACACCATGATCTCAAGCTTTAAGGTAACTATTATGTAAGGTAAAGGTAGACCCAGCTTTGAGGCAATTTTTTAATAAACTGGGAAGGAAATGACGCTCAATACGGTTATACCGGTATGCCTTTCACAGTTCGATATAGAAGACGGATCTGCCTTCGTGGGAAGAAGCACCGCTAGAAGTCCTATTCGAAAAAGGCCCATGTCGGGAACTCGCACAGCATTGGAGGTGAGAACGTACGAGCGCAATGTAATGTATACCACTTTCATGTCGAATTGGGCACTTTTCAAATTAAACTGAACCCTCTTCAGAGAGAGTCCAAGACTATTGAAATCAGAGCGAACTCATTCAAATTGAAATGAGCTTCTTCTACATTAAACTATAGACTCCCCAAAAAGGTTAGAAGAATTTTTTCAAGCGAAATTTTAGCATCACTTTCTTTGAAGGTTAGTAGACCTACGCAATAAGTGAACCCTTTTTTTGAAATTTTATAAAAATCTTATTTTTAAGATATTTAATATTATCTATTTGTATTTTTGTGGCTAAATATTTTGTGGCTTGTTTCAAAGAGCAGAAGGGCGGTGACTTTTAGAGCTAAAAGAAGAGATTGCGCCATGTACTCGTCCAAGACCTCGCGATTTTTATTCGATTGATGTAGACTCGCAGACGATAAACGGCAAAAACAATTGTAAAGAACGCGCATATCCTCACTTTGGTGCTTCATGTAAGTAGCGTTTACACTATCAATCGAATAAAAATCGCGATGAGCTTTTCGACTGCATGAAGTAATCAGGTCTTTTCATGATTGCTACCTTGTTGCGCTTTAGAACAAGATTTAATTTAGTATTTTTTATCGAAAAATAAAATATTATAAAATTACTACACTCACTCGGGCACCTATACAAAAATTTCAAAGAAAGTTACAATAAAATTTTAATTTAACTTCTAACCATCTTGGAGAACCTGAAGTATACCCTGTGTGAAGCTCATTTCGTTTCGGGAAAAGTTCCATTTGACTTCAAAATTCTTAGGCTAGCTTAGAAGAAAGTCCAGTTTACTTTGAAAAGTACCCAGTTTGATTTTAAATAGAAGTTTCCAATTCTATGTGAAAAAGGCATTCCTCGAAACACAAAAAGAATCTCTTAAGCAGGAATTTCCAAAACACTATGCTGTGATGCTTGCAGGGGTAAACAAAGCTGGGAAAAGGTGGGACTACGAATCCACATAGAAAGGCTACGTTCAAGAGGAACGCGTTCTGAGAGGGCGAAGGAAGAATTCAACTGGAAGGCCCTCAACTCACTGACACATCGTCCTACGTGCGTCTTGGGCGTTTGATAAACAAAGTACCGAGATTAAAGACGAGGTCGATAGGAGGCTAAGTGCCGCATGGGCGGCTTTCGGACCCTCAAGGAGGCCACTGACCATCTGACGGACCAGCACCTCCGAGCAAACCTACTCGACTCGACAGTCCTCCACGCCTCTGCTACGTGGTGGAGATGTAGGCCAAAGGCGCTGAAGACCACGCACAGAGCGCTAGTCTTCTCAACTGCAACCCATAAACACAACATCTAGCAGCTTCTACACGAGAAGAATGTCTCTGCGAACCATCGGATTACGTGTGGAAGGCTGTGTGCTCATATGAGCCGGTCACTCGTGGGGAGACAAGGCGACTGATGGACGAAGAAGACTCTGGATTGTATCCTGACGGCCGCCAATCGCCATCCTGGAAGATCTGCAACAAGGTGGGTTCGTCGCACGACTAACTCAACCGCCATTTCAGTTGGGAACGAATCAGGCCTCTTGTCAACGTCACCATGTTCGAATGGCAACAACATCCTGAGACCACGAAACGAATGGAAACGATTGTGTGGCCCGCACGGCGAGCGAATATGGGCCACCTAAGTAAATATTCTCATAGGGTAGCTTAGTACCTTTTTGTGTAATATATACAACACCGCTCTTGTTCTTTGGTTCGTGGGCGTAATTGGCGCAAAAAACTGCCGTTTTCCCATAACTCTCTTCAAAGGAACCTCTTCAAAAAACACAAGTTATTATCCGTCTCCAATGAGCGATGTATTAGGTTGTATTAGGTTAAGTCTTGCAACACTATCACAACAATATTCAAATTTTTCCCTATTCTCCAAAACAAAAACTCAGTCCAAGATATATTACCTGTCTAAGATTCTGCCCCATCTTTCAGGCGGCCTTTCAATTCCTTTCCGCAAGAATTCCGAGGACCATGAGGAAAAGAATTCAGAAACCTCCATTTCCAATTGACGTCGACCATCGAGCTCTCTACCTCGAAGATGCCGCTTCAGAGCTCTGAACGGGAGGGTAGCCAGAAGGACCGAGCTCTGGAGAGTACGGTGGATGGGGCAGAACATCCCTGCCTAACTCCTGGATTTTCTCGCGACTCACTTTTGCGACATGAGGACGCGCGTTGTCGTGCAGCAGATAGACATTTCCCGCTCTGGTTTTTTTGGCGCATGGCGAGGGCCAAGCTCTAGAGCTGGGTAGCGTGGACAGATGCTGTGACTGTGGTCTCACTTCCAATAAAGCATGCCTTCTGAGTCTAACAGAGGGGCGTCCGGAACGAGGTCGATCTTCTAGGGAGATATCTCCAGCCTTGAAGCGCTGATATCAGCTTGCCACTGTGGAATAGTGAACGACTTCCTCCTTGAATGCAACGCAGATGTTGGAGGCTGCAGTCCTTGCGGAATGGCCTTGCAGAAATTCGTGGAAGGAAATGCTGCTGCTTATCGTTGACATTTATGCTATATTCGTACACGACGAGGTCTTATATAGTGTGCTAAAGGAAGCCTCAAGAATGTACTGTGACGTCACCATACAAGATCAATACTGTAAGAACTTCAACAAATTTAAAGCAGCAGCGTAAAGTGTTGCAAGACTTTTCGATGAACCCAAGATTATCCAATAATGTAGGTATCACCCAATGGCTTAAAAAATGGATTTGAGGAGTATAAAACCTGGTCCCTATCGGTGCTATTGTCTACAGTGATAGGAGGAAAGGTCTCCGCCGTCAGGTTTTATTAGTCAACAAATCTATATCTTTCTACAACCACTTTATGATACCTAAATCATTAGATAGATCAACCACAATGCATTCCGACGGTAACGTTTTTTGAATAGGCCACTTTGAAGGAAGTTATGAAAAAACGGCGAAACTGGTGGTTTGCTGCGTTTATCCAGCCCAAAAACTAAAAGACGGGAGAAGTTTTATCTTTCACTCAGCCCGCCTTGTTCAGATGAACTGCTGCTTTCTCACTTGGATAGATTCGGGAAATTTTCTGCTAAATAACGCCTTCGCTTTCAGAATTAGAAATGGCTGTGAGTTGCTCAAGAGTGAAGGAAGAAATGATAAATCGGAGACGTGTCTTGCGAACAGGTGGAACCAAATGAAAGAGAGTAGGTTAGAAAATACGTCACGCTATATTTACATAACGTGAAAACCGAGAACGGAACGATGGTGCGTACATATGGTGATGTGTATCGTTCCGTCTGACGGAAGTACTATAAAAAGTGGCTCTATATTGTAGCTTCTTCAAAATAAATTCTAATTTGTAGTCAGAAATGTAAAACAGAAGGATAAAGAACAGTGTTGTTAAGGGACAAACCACGCACTCTACTTCTACGGGATGTCGTGGAGGGAATTTGAGTACGTGCTGGCCCACACAATCGACTTGCGGTGATCAGTCGATGGACAAATCAGTGTTTTTCTTCCCGAACAGTTCTGGTGCCAATTCGATGTACACGTGCGGAATTGGAGCAGATGAAAAACTTGATGGGCATGCAGGAGCGGCTTGGAGGTAGACCAACAGGGGAGCCGAATCCAAACCTCGTAGTTGAAATTCCCCCAGCGATGTAAAAATGAAATGGTCCTTGAAACTTCATGAGAAAGAGTTTGTGAAAGGGTTGCCCCGTTTATTTACCCAGAAAAAATAGGATCCGATGCCGATTCGGATCATTTGGATCAGTCATTTTTTTCAAGCCCTGATTAAATGGATTATGCGAACAGTGGGATTCTTGAAAAGCCCAGATCTCAGGACGATTCAGGTAGGGTGATCTTCACTGGATCCGATTTTGGGATAATCTAGATAACTGATTATGAGTAGAAATCTTCTGCCCTATCCGATTCGAATATCCGATGTGAGATCCATAGACAAATCAGGCATTTGGACCGTACGAAAATCCTTCTTGTTAGAGCGATTTTTATCTAAATCGCCTAAAGATCTGGGCTTTTCAGAATTCCTATTAAACGTATAGTCCTTTCAACCAGGTTTGAAAGAATGACGGATTCGAATTATCCGAATCGGCATCGGATGCACTTACCCAATCAGACAATAAGCCCATTCGATAACTGGCCACATGCTTGCAATGAACTCTTTAAAAAATTTTGCAGACTAAACATCTCCGCTAAATGCTTCAGATAGTGTCAAGGTCGCATGACGACCTACATAGTTGACGACCTAGTGCCAGAACACAGCGCCTCAAAAAGGAAGAGTTAGGGGTGCTGTTAAGTACGTCGAATGGGAAGTCAACAAGGTGAAGAACATTAGATTCCATGATCAGCCGTGCGGTGGCCACCTAGTGCGCCTCGCTGGCACCAGCTGAACGTCAGCCGTGATTGACTGCATTGGGCGAGATGCGAAAAGAACACTAGGACGTCCTTCAACATGGTCGGTCTGTCGAAACATCTCAAAGGGGCCGGCGAAAAAGAAAGGTCTCCCAGACCACCGTCGCACACGGTAGGAGCGAATAGAGGAGACCTTGCTGGCCCCTGCTTTATCAGTTAAACGATGCGCGGTCCACGTCTGACTCTCCATAAATCTTGGCATTTTAACGTTTTATTCGCTTGGACTGATTAGTAAATACCTAGACACTTCAAACCAAGATTTCTGGAACAGTTGTCCGCTCAGTAGCGACCTACGGTGCTGAGTGCTGGTCCGTGAAAAAAAAGGAAATTGAGAGCCGCCTCAATGCAATTAAGACGAAAATGCTACGGTGGACGGCTGGAGTTACGCGTCTGGACCGCGCTCGCAACGACACCATACGACAGAGGTTCAGTGTCGCCCCGATATTCGACAAGCTGCGCGAAGCTCGTTTACGATGGTACCGGTCACGTTCTTCGCGCTGACGACTGAATCCCTGGAAAACAGCCCAGAAAACTCCCGAAGCAATGTTGGCTAGATATGTTGTACCTGGGCTCAAAGATAGCTGGTGTCCTGATCAAGCATGATCGGGAGAATTGGCGTCACCACACCAGAAGAGCGGACTTCGCCACCAAACGGGCAGACGCTAATCAAAATAATGATGATTCGCTTGGGATGATTGTTTAGCTGAGTCAAGACTGTTACAAAAATTCATTGCGGCTCATGGCTTTGCTGCCTTCTTCGGAGCCTGGAAAAGACGAGGTCGTTCTAGAAATTGTCTTCTGATGCATTTCGTTCTACAGGAAATACACGACATGTGATACCCTTATCAAATATGTACTTCTCGAAGCAGTGTGGTTGCTGAGAAGTAGAAATGCGATCCGAATCATACATTTTCGGATATTCGGCCGGATTTATCCTGTTTCGGATTATTCGAAAACCGGCTCGGTCAAAAATGGCGCTATCTGAATCATACGAAGATCCGGGTCGCACCATCCTACCAGATCGACAAAAGATTCCTATTTACGTGGGTTACCACATGTGGTATGTAGCGGTGCTACAAAATGACCACCCTCTCCCCAAACCTATAGCCGTAATGTTGTGTCTTCATGTTTGGCTCTTTCCTATTAATCTTAATTTTGACGAATCTATTAGTTTTTGACCATCATTTCCTAAAGATTCTAATAACTGATGTACTCTTCTAATTCCCTCCAAAAATAAAAATTGTTGGCCTCTATTGCTACTGCATTATCCGGTGTTATCCGAATCGGATATCCGATGTTCAGTCCGATGAAAAATCGTTTATCTGAATCATCCAAGAATCCGCGATTTTCAAAATTACCCTTATCCGAATCATCCGATTATCCGGAAAATCGGCGTCGGATCCAATGTCTACTGAGAAAGCTTTAAAATCAAAAGCAAAGATCGAACGAGATCACGGTAACTCATTGCACAGACCAAATGAAGTAATAAAGGACGGCGTCGATCAAACCCCTTTGGAAGGCGTCGCGCACTCTACTTCTATGACATGTCGAACCAAATTCTGACAAAAACCTAAGCTCCACAACGTTAGCATGTGGCTACAAAAAGTATTGGAAAAGTGTGAAGAGGAGCACATCTAGCGAAAACGAAGATGCTTCATTTATTCAAATCAGTCCCTTCAAGACTTCTGGAGCCAGATTCGAAGACGTTCAAACCTAGGGGTATGCGGTGTAAGAAGTGAGAAACATCCCCATAATGCGGTATTCATCGTATACATAATGACAGTTAGTTCCATAAAGTAGGCCATGCTCTTCGAAAAGCATGGATAAGCTCCTTCCATCAGCCTAACTTCACTCTGCAAGCGGTCCCGCCGACTCAATTGATTTTGCCGGAATTGATGTATATATGCATTTTTCAATTCTGCCGGTATTTGTATGTCAAACGATAGAGCTAGAGTTGATAAACTCTAATATTTCTTTTTATTTCGAAATATGGAATTCTAAAGCAGTTACTAAAAAACGGCACTCTTGGGCGCAAGAATGCTCCGCTTGTGCTTGTTGACCGGAGCGGGATGTCTGGTAATGTACCCTACCTACCCATTCACGCGTATGGTACGCTTCTAGATGGAGGATACTTGACAGCTGGTTTTGTCAATCTTTATCCGAATGTTGATGAATACCGCCTCAGAAGGTTTGAAGCAATAAGAGAACAGTATCGAGAGACCGTATCTAAATTTCAAACATGCGAACATAGCTGTATATCTAGGGCTGAATAAAAGAGGGCCCTCAAGAAAAGCAGGAGTTCAAATGCTCATTGTAGTGAAACCAAAACGTCGACAGGGACCAGTAAGTTCGAAACATTTGCGACGATATCAACGTCGACCGCATTCTGTTAGAAAACGAGAAGGTAACTTCAACAATTTCTACTGCTCCACACCTAGCAAAAAGCACTTGCTTCCGACATCTGGCGTTCTATTCTCTGAACCAGTTTTGAAGAGTTCCTCAATCAATTCCGATTTTTCGCAGTAGCTCTGTTGTGCTGAAGGTTGAGTTTCGACTGTGAGTGAACAGACTGGAGGTATTGACGGTTTTTTCAGGCGCGATTGGAGTTCGGCCAAAAAAGAGCTGTAGAATGTTCGGGTGCTTAAAATTGCTGCAGAGCCGTACGAACGAGAAAACACGTTCAATAAGGGTCTGTTGGATGAAAAAATCATGGCATTCCAAGAGTGGGGCTACAAACGGAAACCTTAAAAGTTCTTGACGCGAAAAAGTGCAACGCGTTAAAAAAAATAACAGCAGAGGCCACAATGGTCTGTCTACTCGTTGCAGTAAATGGGACTGGCTGTCACTTTGATAAAGCGTCTTCCGACAGGATGAGGAATGATCACTTAGAATGTCGCAAAGGGCAGTGATCTTTCTAACCCATCTCTCGAAAAGGCACAAAAAAGTGTGAATCGTGAGCGTCTGCTATAACACTTCTAAAGTCGCTGCTTGGAGATTCCTTCCCGGCTATTTGACAAGTTCTCGAACGCTTTCACTTCCACGGCAATGGTCGCTTAGGTTTCCATCTTGTTATCGCAAACGGTTTCCAGAAGATAATGCTTCTTAAAGATCTTCATAACATTTTCAGAGCTCACGCCTCTTCTTCAAGACCATTTATTTGCTTGATCTCGCTGAGGAACTAGGAGGATAAAGAACGTTTGCGTCAGAAAAATCCGAAAAGTGCTTTCTTTTTCGATTATCTTCGATTATGAAAACAGTTGCGCAAACAGGCCTTTACTTGTATGTAAGGTAATACCTTACTATTAGCCTGGCCGTTCATTAATATCAGATTGGAGACATGTATTGGGGTACATGGGCGTGTGATAGGTCAGTCGGACAAGGGGTCGGCTGTTCCAATACAAGGTTCTTGGTCCGAGCTTTCCGCCCAGGCCAATCAAACCTTCCATCCCTTCGAGGTAGCACACATGTTTTGAGGGTTTTCTACCCTGCGGGCTATCAAATTTGAGATTAAATACGGCCGAGTAGCGCAGTTGGAGGAGGCGGCGGCTGTCGCGTGCATCCGATAGCAGGTTCCTGGTTCGGATTTTCCGCCTAGGCCAGTTAAGCCTTCTAACCCTTCGGGATCGGTGAATTGGTACCAGACTTGTCTGGGAAGGATAGAGCGCTGACGTGTTCATCGGCTGGCCACCGTAAGTCATTGTATGGTAAAATACGCACTCCAATCGCCTCCACGACTACCTGTAGAAGTAAAATGCGTGGCGCATCCCGAGAAGGATTCAGTGCCGCCGACACTTATCCTTTATCCTATCCATACCTGTACGATATACGAACGCGATGATAGATGATGAAAAACTCTACGATTTGGTCGGTGCAAGGTGTACAGAATAAACTGCGCCTCCTTGCGCAACACTAGAGAGGAGCCCAGGAATGTTAGTTCCAAAAACAGTTCAGTGAAAACATTCAGAAGGTATTGCAAAGATACCACCTAGGGGAAGATCATGTGGTTGGTTTGAGCAAGCAGCAACAGTTTGCAGCAGCAGCACAGAATGCATGGGCAGGTTGTCGATGTGCACTCCAGAGATCTTAAACGAAATGCCAAAAAAATCGAAAAAAAACATCGAAATGGCATCCCAATCTGCGCCTGCGAAGGTGTTTTGAAAAAGCAAAGAAAGTGAAAAGGAGAAGAGAAAAGTGAGCGAGATGGAGGCGAACTCGTATGCCAACACTGTGCTTCAGGTATGCGGCAGTTTCAAGTGAAAGTAGACACATTTCAAATCCAGTTTGGCGCTTTTCAAAGCTTGCAAACACAATATCATCAATCATCAAATCGCATAAGGCCTCTTTCAGATTGAACCATCTACTTCTAAAAAGGTTTGAATGAATTTTTCTCCAATGAAAATTTAGCACGACTTTCTTTAAACACTTTTATTTCGCCTACTTAAAAAATGTGAACACCCGCTTATAATTTACAAAATTTTCATTTACAGCGATGTTTCTTTTCGATCAAAACTTTAGCGTCAGGCGGGACTCGAACCCGTCCCTCCTGCTCACCGGCGCTGACACAAACATCATTGTATCAGCATATAACCTCGATACCGGCTACTTGTGGTTTAAAGGAAATGACTTGAATCATAAATTGTCTTTTATAAAGAACACTAAAGGATATGAGCTTATTTTGAAATGCATAATGACGGCAACTTTTTAGCATAAAAACAAGAGCATGCGCCATGCGCTAGTTTAGGACATAGCGATTTTCCTTTGATTGAAAGCGAAAATCTTGTTCACGTGGCGTTATACTACATAGTTGACGGCGCTACAGCAAAAACATTTGCAGAAAACCCATATATCTTCACTGAGTTCCAATGGAGCAGCATTTACATCCCCTATTCAACCCTAATTTAATGATAATTCTTTAACAGTCCATGACTAATAGGTGTAGCGTTAGCAGAGGCGAAGAAGTGAACCCGTCGGAGGTGACAGTGAACCACATCCACTTGCCGGAGGATTTTCGCCTCCTAATTGCCACTTGTCGGCGACATGTGCAGGTAGGTAGGCGAGTGGTGTGAATTGCTTGGTAGTATCGGCGAGTTTATGTGTGTCAGCTTTGTTATTGCTAGGCGAACTAGTTTGCACACTTGGCTACTCCATGTCCAACAGAAACCGTGAAGACAAACAGAACGGTGCAGAAATACTTGTAGGGCAGCAGGTGAGCTCGTCTATTGCTGAAACAGGACGTTTAATTGTTTAGGGCTTAGATGGTTTAGTTCCATTTGGTACAGTGTTTATTTACTGTGGTTGTCTTGTTGTCTTTATGGGCAATGATATACAGGAAATACAAGGCACATAATAGTTCACGATTCTTCGTTTAGATTGCGTAAAAGTTGAAACCTTTTTACAGCTTTCGTACTTGAAGTTAGACAAGAACGAGAAGGCATTTTCCAACCGTTCTTCTATGCTCACTACGATGTTTTGCTGCGATCAAAACTCTAGCGCCATGCGGGACTCGAACCCGCATCTACTGCTGGGGAATGTTCTACACCATTACACCACCGGCGCTGTTTGATCGAACGAAACATCCAACAGCGCCGGGTGTAATGGCCTGGTCCCGCCCGGTTAGCAGGAGGTGCGGGTTCGAATCCCGCCTGGTGCTAGAGTTTTGATCGCAAAAGATATCGTTATGTGAAATTACAAACTCGATACCAGCCACTTGAGGCTTAAAGAAATTGAATTGAACCGTTCTTCTATTGTTCCAATCCCATAGAAGTTTAAACCATTATAGAGAAAGCAAATCGGTTCACAAATAATTTATTTATTTTATTTATTTATACGTGAAATTTACGCAAAACCTAAACAATTCATGAGGACACTAAAAGAAATGAATAATATTGAGAAATGGGAACTGAATTAATAATCCTGGGACACAAACGGATCTTGTGGCAGAGCTACCCCTGGTTTGGTTTCCGTTAGGTCCTACAATTGGCTTGGGATGTTTCCCATTCTATATTTTGTCCAAATTGTTATTATACGTTTGTATAGTATTTCAGCCTATTTTCTTCTGGCTTAGGTTTGATACAGTTTTCGATTACGCTGTTTTTCAAATAGATTTTTAGCCGTGTAATAAAAACTGTAGTATGGCGTAGAATTCTGAGACTACAGAACGATCCTGCGGTTATTGATAAAGCTTCCGACCTTGAAAAATCGCTGCAGGAGTTGGCAGCAAAAAGAAAACATTCAGCAATGCTCCAAGGTTTGTTGTAAAGAAAAGCCGCATTACCCGATGGAATCCGTGAAAATGAGCAATGCCCCTACCGTGCGACCAAATAAAATCCGCGAATTCCTTTCCTATGGACTCTCATAGAGTTGACCTTACCACTGAAGCACTTAACACAATAATTGTTCGTCGGCCGCCATCTAATTGGAAAAAATCGCACGGACATGGTGGGTGAAGAATCCTCTTGACCTTTTGTTTTACGGACATGCAGTGCTGTTCGCAAAATCTGGAACTATGCGCGCCGATCTTATTTCGGGAAGTTTACTGATTCTATTCGATTGAAAGGTTTGTGAAAGAAACACGCTTCGAACATGCAGGAAGTATCAAAAAAAATCCTTCAGAATAGCAAGCAAGCGTCGATGTGTAGGGGGGAATTTACAAATAAGCCACATCTGCTTCGAATCGATCTTAGAAAGAAATTTTGAATAAAGGTTTATAATCAGTGTCATGGGAAGGACTCGTGTAGCGCAGTCGGAGGAGGTGCCGGTTGTCGCGTGCACTCCGCTCCAAGGTTCTTTCTTTGCATTTCCTGACCAGGCCATCCCAGCCTTCTATCCCTCTAGGGTCAGTGAACTGGCATCTGGAAAATATAAAGCACTACCCTGTTCATCGGCTGGCCAGCGCAAGTCATTGCGTAGCCAAATTCTCATTCAAGTCGACTCAACGACATCCCGTAGAAGTAGAATGCGCGGCGCATCCCAATAGGGACTGAGTAACGACTCCTTTATCATTATCCTTGATCAACGTCCTTAAGATGGACTCTCAACCAGTTCGGGGTAGTGTGGATCGCAGGTAGGTGAAAGCCGTGGTGGAGCTGGAAGTGGAACCAGTAGGATGGGATAGACCGCACTAATGCGGAAAAAGACACGCGCTCATACAGTAATTCACTCTATATGTATGAAAGACTCGTTGAGCTGCAGTGTTAAGATCAACTAGCAGATGCTGATCACGTCCTTTCGTTACAGCGTTCTATCTATTTCTAAATACGATGTTGTCACGTGGAATTCATTTAGCAGACATCTTTCGACATTTTCAAATTTCCGCTCCAACGCAACCTCAAAGCATAAATTTGCACAGACGGAGAGCAGAAGACCTTCACGGAAAAAGGAGGAACCAGTTTTGCAGTCTTCGCTTTTCAGCTCTTCACATATTCAAGTGAGACTGATGCCGAAAAATAATTCTGATTCCTCCTTTTCGTTGATCTTTTCCAGAAAGGAATTGATTCCTTTCTAGAAAAGATCAACGAAAAATGGTTTTCTCACTGCCAACACGCATAGTTATCGTACTTCTGAATCCTTTCTATGCTTATATGTGCATCGTTACTGAAGAGACAGTGTTCGGTAGCTCGAGAAAGCTACCTGACTAAGGATGCCAGCCAGCCAGCTTCACGATCTAGTCGAAGTGTGCACTCTTTCTTGTGACTACATCAGTGAAATGAGTGATGGGCTGTTGCTCCTAGCAAACCTTGAGCAAGGGGCAAGGACTAGTTTGTTCAGCTGTTTTCGCGATGCGCCATGCATTCTACTTTGATGAAAAGCAAAGGGCTTGTATTTGATCTATAAGACAGGAGTCCTGAGCCCACGCAGCAGTTCAGATAGATCAATGGTTCGTTGCGCACCAGGCCTACGAAATCCTGCATCTCTTCGGGTCGCTGGATTGATAGCAGACATGTCCTCGAAAAATAAGTAATTGACTTGTCATATTGATGGTCATCACAGCTCACGATACATAGGTCAAGCGGCATAGGCCAAATGAAGATGAAATGGGTCATCGGGTCTACGAGAAAAGGAAAAAAGAAAGAAAAGAAGGAAGAAAAGAAATGGGTCTACGAGAGATGCACATTTAACGGTTAACGATTTAAAGAATTTAACGAATTAACGGCATTTTTCATTAAAATCTGGCTTAAGGACTTAATGGAAATTCGCAGAAAGTTAGAGGAATTTTTAACAGAATCTTGAACAATAAATTTATTTACAGATCTCACTCTCTCGATTAGAAATGCTCCTAAAAAACTATTGAAATGAACAAGAATATGCAAAAACAGCAGTCCATCCTAGCACAGCCGTAAGTGGTGGAGGATATCGAACTTCAATACCAGTTTGATTGTTTGACATAGGAATTCGCTCCCCTTACATCAGGCACAGCTCGCGAATTCCTTTGTATTTTATGCTATTTTTCATGCGTTATAAGGCGCATTTAAATTGTTGGAAATATGCATTGAGGAGCTAGAAACTTTCTTCTCCGAGCCATCAAGTCAACGAATCCATTGATATACTAGTCTGATCCCCTCGTAAGATCTTTCCATCCCCACTTGCCGCCTCTTATTACAAAATGCTTTTGCGCGCCACCTAGAGCAGTTGAGACGGAGAGTTTTCGGCCTCTGGACGTATTATAAACGATTTGCAAAAAACGAAAACAACAGAAAATTTCGGAGAGCTGTTTTCCTGAACATTAACATTAACTGACAGGCTTTAGTTGTATTTTTATTAGCACCTTCGGTACTTAGGGGGCTGGTGCCGGCAGCGAGATTGTGCACGCTCGTAGAACAGTCTCATATAACGGTTTCGCACAGAACTCAGAAAGGGGGAGGGAGTTCCGGCGTCTACCTGTTCTAGCTTACATTTTTTGAAGCCTTGCCATGCGATGCGGGCGCCACCCCACAAAGTATCGATATCTTCAGTGGTAATCGTGCCTCTGTTCTTCTTCCACTCTCGGAAGATAGTCTGCTGCTGAAAGCTGGTTTATTTTGCTGTCCACTCTTTGATGGTGGTAAACTGCTTATGTTAAATTGTAGTATGCTACGCTGCATTCGCTGATCTTTAGTTGCTGACCTGTTGAAGATGGAACATAAAACATTTTTTTTTATTTTTTTTTATTAAATAATATCTCGCAATTGAAAAACGAATAGATTGTCAAAAAATAGTTTTGCAGTGGTCCTACCCATCAGGCGATCGGACACGTAGAGTCCGACTCCGACTCTACATCTCAACTCGAAATCAACCGTAAAGATAAGCAAAACAAATGGTTAACTTATCGTTGGTCAAGTAAAACCAGAAAATTGCTATTCTGATCAAATTCGATTGTACTAAAAAAATTATTGGAAACACTAGGAGAGCGAGAATATCTCTTGCCTGTATAGAAACCGAGTTCTCTGCAGCTTACCAAACGTGCTCAAAACTAACTGCATCGCAAAGCAAGCTCAGAAATCAGTTCAAGAAAATGTGGACAGCAAACACTGAGGCATGGAAACCACGACAACGAATTCCGGGCTCTCGAGTGGGACGTGGAGGTGTGCCGTGAGCGGCGATGAGCATCGGCGAACGGCGCACATTTGATGGCCAGTTTATATACCGAGCGCTCCACCCTCTCTCGCTCCACTTTTGCGGCTCCATGTGAACACCCCCATTCACCTTCTACTGCTAAAAACTTCTGCGCCGAAGAACATAGCACATGACTGCATCACCATCTGACAGATTTTTCAGGTAGATGTATCGCCTTCGAAAGATCGTTGAATTCTTCATGATAGTGTCTATCCAAGTCTATTGTCTCGTAAAGAACAATGCCACTGAGGCACTTCACAACCTGACACACTGTGCGCTGCTAGATGGCTGTTCGGAATCTGGTACATACCTGGAGTGATCGACTCACAGCACCTGGATTTCTCCTAAATGTTGACACGAAAGACGCTCAAACGACGACAGCTTTAGCTACTCGATCGCCCACCAGGGAAGGGTCTCGTGAGATAACCTGAACGACAAAGTATCTCCGTCCTTCAAATTATAGAAAACTACGTTCTATTTTTGCAAGATTCTGAGCTACCGAATTAGTCCTCGTGCATACTTCCCGTCGCCGCGATGGAATCTCGGCGATGAGTTAGGCCTATGCTATACATCGGCGACGCTGTTGTCGGCAACGACGACAGTGTTGCGCGAGCTGCTATGCACTGCGTAGCACCCTCTCAACACATTCGCCGACGTCGCTGACAACAGCGAGCAATACAGTGAACAACGTTGCCCAGCGGAAGCTGCTCTTCCTACTTCTGCTTTATGCACGTGATCCTATTAGGTTTATTACTGACGAATAGCATGTTGATGATGAATAGCATCAAGGCACATGTTAGACAGGCAGAGATCTGACATAGGTGAGACAGTCGCGCTGACTGGGAGAGCTTCGCCGTCTCGTGGTCGACCGGTGACGGCTCGACGCAGGAATGGAGAGGAAGGCGGTGGTGGAGAAGGACGGTGAAGAAGATCGTCTCCCTCCTCGACCAGGCCCACGGCTTTTATCCTCGAGTGATCCCCGTTCTGAAAGCTTATGAGTCAGACAAGAATGCTAAGACTTTCAAACATAGCATTCAACGCTTAACATCTCATGTATATCGCTCACAATGCCTTCCAAGCATGGAATATGCAGGAAAATACAAAAATGTTGCAAGGCAACGATTAGAACAATCGACCCCGCTCCTATGAAGCAGTATTTTTGCATCATTTGTATACTTTCTGTACGCGGCTATTGTGCTGACTGCGCGATTCCATAGTAAACCTTCAGCTTTCCTAACTCGAAAGTTTCAAATACATTTCAAAGTGAAACAAGGTCCTCTATCATTTGAATAGTGGATGTTCTTGCAACGATGTACATTTTCATCGTTCAGACATATGCACCCTTTCTTGGTCAGCTACCACCCGCGATTGAAGCCTGTTTCGTGGGGCCAGCGAACACATATGCCTTGTCCTGCTGGTGTGGAGAAGCTACACCGGATCACTACATGATGAAAACGTCAGCGATGAGTTAAAGTCGAATGTGTATCGTACCGTTCCCCTGTAAGGATCATAATGCTGGCCTCTGACAAATGAGTGAAGATTAGGCTCATTTGTTGGTAGTTGGGGGGGGGGGGGGGAGGGGAGAGGGAAGGGGATCATATCACACTAAGAATTATCTTTGGCGAAAATATTGCAATGTTGATTTCTTGTTAATACCGTGCCAAGACGAGATTTTTGTATCTTTATTCGGCCTAACGTTTCGACGGAGACCTGAATGCCTTCAGACGCGTGAATGTGGCAAGGTTTTTGACATGCAATTTACTCCACCAGCGCTTTCTTGCTTTAACGCTTTTTGCTAGAAATCTATGGCCAATCTTAGAAGTCTGGAAGCGAGAAATAAACTCACGCACAGATTCACCACCACCAGAGCTAGACCGCCTTCTGCTAGAGTAAGAGCGAATGAAACGCACTATGCAGACTCGTATAACTAGACGTCCCTAGACATGCACATTAGTTGTCTGGTCGTTCTATAGTTCGCAGTATGAAGCAAAGCGCAGGAGTTCACTTGTAGTGGTTATGCACTCAAAGCGGTCTTGCAATATTAGAGTATAGACTTATAAAGGAAGTGTATAACGCCAAAAAATCAGTCATATGTAGTACATGGGGTGGGTTAGCTGCTTGCAGCACTACAATACACTACGTTGACGCGGAGGAGAGCAGAAGCTGGGCGGTGGAAGGAACTCCAGGATCTGGGTCACCTTTCACGAGTTGTCAGAATAACTCGTTGACGCGGAGGAGAGCGGGGAGCAAAGATTGAAGTGAGTACAACAGAAAAATCAAAAGGAAGGAAGAATAGGAAACTGCAGGGAAGAGGCAACTAAAGCTTGGGCGACAAAATAACAATCTAACAACAATCTAATCGTGGAAAAGCCCGTCATTTCCCTGCGGGTCCCCATTTTCGTTGCGCGAAAATTTGTTACGTCGTCGCAATATCGCCGAACGCCGTTATACTGAGCAGAAACATACTTCCGCCCCACGCCACGGCATCTCGTCGTGCTGCAGTGCTTATCGTCGAAGGTAGTGCATCCCTCAAGATCGAGGGTCTAAATTTCTATCACCGCTTTAATGAAGCGTAATGCTTTCTACACCCTCTGTGGTATCGCATTGGTCAAACTCTCCATTTCTCTGTTGTTGTTCAATGATCGATTCCATTTTTCCTCATGGGCTCTGAAATTGTTCATCCGTTGTTATTGGTGTTTCTTTGCTGAGCAAATATCTTTGCCAGATGCCTCACATTTCATTTGTTCTGAAGTGTTTAGCGCAAGGTTTTGGAATACCAGCTTTTTTCGCCGTGCTTTTGCGAACAGCGCAGTCGTAGAAGACGTCGATAAACGCCTCATAATCGAGTCGTGGCTCACCCATAATTTGGCAGCTCCTGTTAAGAGTAACCAGGCATGCAGCAAACTCTGTAAATGTATCCGTTTGCAGAAATCCGTGGACTACACCAACCCCGAATACTGTCACTACGCGTCCTTGGACAAATCCGTGTATCGAAGACAGAGACAGTATAACTAGGGTTTAAGTGTCCATGACGTCTTTCACTTCGACTCACAGACAGGAAGCAGCGTTTTGCGGCCTGCCACCATGTCGCGATGAACTTGGTGGCCTTTGGCAGCGCTGAGATGCTCCAAAGGATGAACGGCATCATAAAGCGGAGCCCGGCTGGAGACGTTTTTTCGCGCGGCCTCGGCGCGATTGTGCGCCGCAGTGGAGCAGTGAAACCGACGTTTCTCCGAGTGCTAGCTCGTTTGACTCCACTGTGCTCATTTCATACTACTACACTCTCTACTGTGATGGTCCCTCTACCCTTTGTTCTTCACAGGTGAGTTCAAGGAAGTACCCTTTATTAGTTGTTGATAATTGTGTGTTGCTATCTCAAGGTTTTCTCTCGAAATCGCTTGTGACAGTGTAGAGTGATTCGAGTAGAGATGTCTTTGAGATGGATCGTTCCGTTGCCTACTATGCTATGAGGGACTGCAATTTTTTGTGACTGCCTTTCTTTCACTCTCAGTTTCGTTATAATTTTGAATTATACTGCACGTTTTAATATGAAGAACTATCATTACCATCAGAGTACTTTGTTCAACAACCAAGGAAGACTCACAGTAATTTTATCTTTACACATAAAAAGGAATATTTTTCATAAAGAGAATATTATCGCCAAACAAAATCGCACAATATAGAGTAATGGTAGTAATAAGAAGCAGTGTATATGCTTATTAACCAGAGAACCATAGATCAACATGGAAACTAGTAAGATATAGAGGTAATGAAACGAGAGATACGGGGTAAAAATAAGAACACGAGGAAAAAGTAGTGTAAATAGTAATTGCAATAGTATAAATTGAACGCTAAATATATTGTTATGTCTCCAGCATATCATCTGAACACAACATTTTCCCTTCATCATTGATCGCTAGATCCGCTGTCGGCTGGAAATCCTCCTAACATTGCTTTGAGTTCACGGGGAAGGTCTTTATTTTCAGCTAGATTCCTTTGTTTCTTTTGTTTATCCTGCTGAATAGTTTGATTTGATGGTAAGTAATGTTGTTCTACGTCATGTGTCGCACAAAATACTGCCTGATAGAGTGGGATTTTCGACAACTGAGGCTTGCCGCCTGCCTCTGCTATCTCAGGACGGTGTTAGCCCATATCCAATCGAAGACTGGACAACTCCTGCCGCGAGCTCGAGGTAGGCCAGGCACCTTATTAGTATCTGCTTGGCCTCTTCCGCGTCTACTTTTGCTGAAGTAGCGCTGTTCACCACAGCATATGTCTGGATATAAATATGATAAATTGCAACAGGTCAATAAAATTAACATTAAGATTCAAAATAATCTGTCACTTACGCTTTTGATTGTGCTTATCCTTTGGTAGCGAGCTTCCGTCGTTCCTGAGCGGGTGTCACTGGAGTCTGAGTAGATGGTCCCTGTTCCTCTTTGGGCGCGGTTGGTGGAGAAATATCATGGATTTGTGTTGCAGGTTGACTCGATTCTCTTTGAGGGAGATCAACAACGAGTTCTACCGCATGCCTATGATGCCAACTGATGCCGGCCCTAGCAGGTGAGACAGTGAATGTTCTTCTAAGTACATAAATCCGTGAGCTGATGTGATATATCTCAGAAGTACTTTCGTAAGTCTAGGTTGCATTCATAATAACCGTCCCACACGACAATGACCTCGTTCGTAGGTTGTGAAGAAAACAGGTCCACATCAGTTTTGTGTCTTTTGTGAGTTTCTGTTATAGGATATGCTGAATTTACTAAGCGACGGCAATCCTGAAATGCGTTTCAAATTTATCCTTTGCACAACCTTTCTTTATGGATTAAATGATGCTCACAATTATATCAATGGAATCGAACATGTCCTCCACGGATTTGATTAGGAGGTCCACGAAGCTGTCAATTCGCGAATTCGCGTTTCTGTGAGCAATTTCATCCTTTATCCTCAAGTGAAATCTCTCACTTATCGTGGTAGTGTCCATTATAGCGTCCTTATTTGCAAAGAAAGCCCAGGTAGGTCTATTACCTGTAAATGATCCTACAAAGTACGCAAATGCTATGCATTTGCAGTTTAGCAAACCCAGATAGCTTTTCTTCAGCTAATCCGCCATAGGTCCCTGTTTTTTAGTGTGCAGATATACAAGAATCTTTGTGAATCTCCTCTGAAACGCAGCCAACTGTGTTACCTTCATAAGGCAACGAAGGGCGGTGGTAGCCGTTGGTTAGCGCTGCTAACCGTTGGCTGAATGGAAGCCTGGGCATCCTTCATTTTTCGAAAAATGAAATGCTCAATAATATCAAATTGACTTCAATAACGTTCAAGGGGAGAATATAGGCATAAGAAAACGGATTTCCACAAAGAGCCTCCCAACGTCTTCGGTCGTCATGGGTCCACTTAGAAGAAAGGCTAAAATTCAGTGCGCTTGAGTTTAGTGCTTGAAGCACACAGAGTCTGAAAATCTACCTGGAAGATCGCGGTCCTTATCCTCAGGCACCATGTGGGTCCCAAGTCTCAGGTTATGCCGAGTTGTATGAAACGTATCGTCTAGTGATGCCCTTCTCAAGGAGAACTGTCTCAGCCACCCTGGCATGAGCGGCGTTATGATCACTGAAACAGCTGTTTTTTGCTACCTTTTCAGTATTTAAAGCAATTACTTTTCACCCATGATGAATCCTCTACCGCTTGAATCTTCAGGTGCATCAAAAACCCTTATGCCGTCGTCACGGTTTTTTCATCGTATCTCATCCGAGTAGAGGAAACGTCGTCCTAGTGTCTCCAACCCAACATCATATTGCACTTTGCATGGATATTCCGGAGATCTGGTATTACAATGTAACACTGCTCAATTTGCTAGGATCCTCATTTCGGGCGCGTTTAATATCGTAGTCCAATGAGTGCTCTAATCTGTGATATATTTGAATGAAGGGAGATAATTAGGTCAAGTGTAGGGTACCTTCAAGTGAAATCCTCAGATATTCCCTTTGCCGAGTAGGCAGACGAAGAAGTGCGGGGTCTATCCTGTGTCCGACGTGTCCAAAACATCCTTTCGCACTTACATCCTTAAAATTGTACCATTGCAAAGAAGGAGCAATATTGCACGTCTTTTCTACTGAAAGCCGCTCTTTGAGTGGGTTTAGTCTTACTAGCGCCAGCTCAATTGCACCTTATCGTGATCGTATATCAAACTATGAAGCGAAGCCACGAGGTTTCAGTGAAAAGTAGTAAGGAAGTATTTACAAGCGAATGCGTGAAAATGCTAAGATTACAGCATTCTTCGCCTTGTGAAGTCCGGTAGAGTTTCTTTGCTCCAAACATATAGCGATGTGCATGCCCGCTCACAAATCCCATCCAAGCGCCGCTAGATAAAAACTTATTTACAAAGTGAAATTGTGCAACAAATGTAAAAAGTCGAAACCACATCTTGGAAAAGCACGTGAAGAAACGACGGAGAACTTGTTTATAATTCGAAGCCGTGAAACAAAACAGTCCAGCAAACGTTGTGTTTTTCCTCGAGATTAAAAGTGCAAGATCCAACGTCGTAGTCTTGCGGGCGCCCTTCTGCTCCATATTCGTAATGAGCTTCTCCACAGTGTTTTGCCAAACGTTCAAAAGTTGCGCATCTCACGCCGCAGATCAGGCAGATGACAGTGCCCTCTCCCATAGCTTTTACTTCCTTCGCCATTTGTTCTTTATGTGAAGTACCTCTTAAGACTACTCTTGTGAATGACTCTGAGATGGATGTACAGAAGTTTCTTAAGCATCACCTTTCGGCAGAGTGGAAGCTTTGAGAGGTTCATCTGGAAGCAGCAATGACAGTTCAAACAGTATGGCGCAGTCTATCGACAAGGCGGTGAGAAGAGCAAATGGACATGTTTCGTCACGTCTGTTGTGAATTTCTACCACTTCTCCAACTGTTGTGAAATAGTGGCCACTAGTTGAAATGCATTGCGAAACAGTATCTTTGCATGCCTCTTTAGCCCTATGTCGTGATAGGTTTCTCCATCTCGAAAGTCTCCCAAAGGGTTTGCGACGTGGCATACTCGCAAAACCGATGAGAACTCACAAGAAAGATCATGACATTTATCGTGAAACATTTGGAGCGTATGCATACGCTTAATAGAGTTGTGGAGGTTTGTTTCAAACAGTTTGGTCGTTAGAGAAACGTCTGAGTAACCGCATGCATTGTTTTCGACTTGAAACTCTAGGCATAACCGCTTTCAGGAAGAGCTCCAGATACCGAAAGGAAAACATGAAGCAAAAGCGCTGGTAAAATCCACCTGGTACAGAAGAGATAGTTTTAGTTGACAAATAAAATTGAAGAGCAGGATAGGTACAGCTGAGTGTAGAATAATCGGCAAGGGAGCGATCTACCTCAGAGACATTTCTACTCGAATCACTCTACACTATCACAAGAGATTCCGAAAGAAAGCCTTGAGATATCAACGCACGATTATCAATAACTAATAATGGGTACTTCCATAAACTCTAGCAGCATTAGCAGTAGGAGAAACGTCGAATTCACTACTCCACTGAGGTGCGCTGCCGCACCGCGAAAAAATGGCGCCAGTCGGGCTCCGATTTATAATGCAGTTCGCAAAGAGTTACTGTATGCAATGCTGCGTACCCACAACGGACGGTGCGAACATACGAACAATTTTAATTACATTAATTTTTGATGTGGTTTTCGATAGTGTAGCGGTTTCTTATGTCTAGTTATGGATAATGGTAAAAGTCAGCGTTAATCAATCCTACGAATCTCGATAGCAAGCACGCGAGTTAGGTCAGACTTCTTAACGTACATAATCCTGAAGAATTTTAATTTGCTGCTTGGGAGGTACGATCATCTGGCGAGTCTGTCTGCGCGTACCTGTAGAATATATCCTGCTTGAAAAATATTTCAATGTTGTGATATACGAGATGTGTTCAAAGCGTTGCACAAGAATTGATATCTATCTAGGTTTTTCAAACATATTTCAATTGTTTTTGTTCAGTTCTTTTTGTTAATTTGTTAGCGAATTATTGTTATTCTAGGCGAAGACTCAGGACTACGCCTAGAACAAATAAATGAATAAGTAAATCCCAGTTTAGGATGCACCCAGTTTCACGAGATATCGTGAAAACATTGGCCTATACTTGGCCTGTACCTCAGAAGCCCCCGAATCGAGGTTAAGAATCGGCTCTTTCTTAATAAAGGCAATGTCCTAATTATCTAGCGCTTCAGCTCATAAACTCATTACTACATGTACCGCACAAGACTGAGTCGTCCAGTCCTGATTTATTTCTCAAGCAACAAGAAGTTTAGAACATGTTGCTGTTCACACCAATGGACGCTAGGTGGCCCTCCTTTCAATCCTAGAGGGAGCGAAGTGAAATATAAAACAAAATAAAAGAGGTCGGCGTTGATCCGCACGCTCTTAGCAGCGTACGCCACGCATTCTACTTCTTCAGTGAGCCGTAGAGGCAACTTGAAAGAACGCCTTGTGGAGGCCAGCCGTCAACGTACAAGCAAGTATTTCAACCTTTCCTTTCCTACCAACTCAATACTAATTCACCGATCCCAAGGGATATAAGGTTGGTTTAGCCTAGACAGGAATTCCTTAACAGAATGTCCTTGTCCTACTCCGCAGCCCGCGCCCTAGTCCTACCACGCAGGCTTAAAGCGGGTCACGCCTTTTCGCGACTTCTTCGTTCCTTGTGGTAGTTATAATAGGCCTTCTTTTTCTTCTTCTTCTTCTTCTTCTTCTAATTTTCAAACAAAGATATTTTGAATTGATTGGCAAAAAATGCTGCCGAAGTATGTAACTTGGATATGTACCAATTGCTTGAAAATTAAATAAACTTCCAAGAAATGAATGGTAGAGTAGTAGGTCTGCAATAAAAATTATAAAACAAAATAATAGAAGAATGTGCAAATATCTCATTCACAAAAAATGTAGCTGTAGTTTTAGCATTTGGCGGATCACCCAAAGACACTTCCGTGACCGCTAAAGATTGATGGTGCTACCTTTTTTCTCCATATGCGTCATCCTGATACGTCCTTCAACAGACACTTTTTCGATGGGAGCTGCCTCTATCTATCGTCTTTCTAATCCATCATTACAACCGTTAACTTTCTCCATATTAAAACCGTCTCTACACAGTAGGCTCACAGTAGGCTTCGTCAATTATGACAGCGTTAGGGCAGTTTCACCTTCTTTCTTCCCACTCTCTAGTCACCAACGTTTTGCAACTGCCGTTTGTCTGATGAACGAAGAACGAATGAGAAGTTAAGGCATATTACATATGCATGTGCACAAATCTGAATGCATGGAGCAGAAATCATAAATTTCCCTGCATGTAAAGTAGGTCGAGTTGCAACCTCCGACAAGAAACTCGCAGTGACTTTTTTATTGTAATTTCTACATAGCAGCGATTTGCTCGAAAAAAATTAATAGATGTCGCTGAAAGCGCTGTGAAAAAGTCCGATCTAAAGTCGAGTTACAGGAAAAAATTAACCACCCAAGAAAATTGTCAATTTTGGTCTTTAAGGGGAGAGAAATTGGCCGCATTTATCTCAACTACATTGTGCCTTAGTTAAGTTGTAAGTTACTGCCGCCTAATGGCTGCCAAACGTCCGATGGAGAACATCGTCCAAAGACCACAGAATACAAAGACCTGGGCATAAGTTCTGCAGGCACATAGAAGGATAACTTTGCTCTGTTTTGCTCAAAGACCTTTGACAATGTGATATGTCTGAGCAAGTGCTCCACCACACCTATCGGCGTGCCTCGCACTAGCGCGCTTCGCGCGATGTTGCAGTATCATTAAGCTAATGACAATCACAACAAACTAGCTGTTCTACTTGTGCAGCTTTTTCCTACCTAGGAGTACAAAAGGCTCACAGTACGTGCAGTATATAGTATGATAGGGCGATCTATTGGTTCCTCGCTACTGGTCTTCCCTTACAACGAAACTGTCTGAACGGTACGCCGGAAAGGCAAGAACGAATACTATGAGGAGGTTCCAAATAGTAACAGAACATGATTTGTTTCTGCCGAATCCTTGAGGCAAACGAATACGAGGGTGTAATGGTTAAGGGTCCGCAGAGCGAGCTCATCACGGCAGCGCAAAAGGTCGGTGTCGTGGACCGGGTGGTGCAGTGGTAGAGGGATACCTCATGTTCGTGAGGTCGAGGGTTCGGTTCCCATGCTACGCCGCGTCTTTCCACTTTTACCATAGTATCTGATTTCCATATCTGAACTTGTTTTTGGAGTTTGCTACGGTAAGACGTTCTTATTACTTATGGGTGAGGGTCTGAACTTACGAATGTCATCGCTAATTGCGGCGACCTATGCCGCAATGCGGCAACTCCGCGGCTAGGTCTTCCGACTCGCTGCCTCGACCCGCCGCCAGCGCGACATCCTCCACTGCAGCCGCGACGACATCGGCGTGCATGTGGCAGGCGAAAGGTGAAGAAGAACCAGGATAGATTTCAACAACACATTTTAAGAGCCTGCGAATCTTTAAGATCTGAGAGTACTCTCATTAGGCCTCCTTGCAGTCCTTCTGATTTACTTCTACCCCGTTCTACTCCCTTTATTTACCTTCTTCAGGATTATTTTCAGCCGTTCTTATGTTTGCTTACAACAATTTGACAACACCCTTAATTTTTGTCCTTAAGTTTCCCTCATTAGTTTGGATTTATTTTCTGAAAATATTTCCAATTCCGACACATTGGACCCTGGTATTCATTCGATCCAGTCTTCAGCGTCCTGTCCTAATTCCCTATCGTCTATGACTCAGTTGGCTTCGTCACTCTCTTTACGATTTAGAAAGTAGCCAGTGGTCTTTTCTGACGAGGGGAAATCATAGTTGGCTGAAGAGCTGGACAAAAACCAGTGAGAGCTTCATACAAAGTCCAAAGGAGTAGTCCGCGCATCCGCTGCGTTGCTATAAAGAAAACAAGGAAGTTTTGTATTATTTAAGATCCAACGGCTGAAGGAATGCTAGCTGCAATGGAAAGACAGGCGATGTCGAGAAACGTCTTCATATTTCCAGAGTCTTGGGCGTTGCCGGCGTTCGGAGAGCTAAGAGAAAACATTGTGGTATATCTTACCTTTACCTTAATGGCCGCACACGTAGATTGTTTTACAGATACCATTTTTACTTCAATTTGAACACTATCAAATCACATTGGACGCTTCTAACAAGGGAACTGTCTGAACGCTACGCCGGAATGGCAAGAACGAGTACTACAGAGAGAAACCCCGTCCTCCAGATAGTAACAGAACATGTTTTGTTTTTGCCGAATCCTTGAGGCAAACGAGTACGATGGTGTAATGGTTAAGGGTTCGCAGAGCGATCTCTTCACGCCAGCGCAAGATCTCGGTGTCGTGGACTCGGTGGCGCAGTGGTAGAGGACAAGCCTCATGTGTGTGAGGTCTAGGGTTCGGTTCCCATGCTACGTGGTGTTCTTGCACTTTTACCATAGTATCGGATTTCCATAGAGAATTCCATACCTGAACTTGTTTTTGGAGTTTGCTACGATAGATGTTTTATTAGTCTCGTAATTCACCAGCAATGTCCGAAATATGCCAAATGCGATTTTGTATGAAACTTCTACTCCAATAAATTATTCTCATTGTCAATGTAAGAACATTTTGACAGAGGAACAACATGAAACAGCGGCAGAATGCCAGAAAAATGCTTCAAATGCAATTTATTAGTGTCGGTGAGGTGAGTGCCACCAGTGTACTCACAGAGTAGGAGACCACATGATCTTCAACTTGACCTACCACCTCGATCAATATTGTCGCCTCTAAAGTGGAGGAACATGGCGGAAACGACTTTGATGTGAAGTGCACGATTTTGACCAACGAGACAGATATTTCGTCTAGAAAAGCACTGGAGGCGTTCTGGATTCTTTCGCGAAATCCACGAATGAACAATCGAAACGAGTGTCCTTCGGTCACCGATGACTTTCTGCCGTTTATTTCCCATTGTGAGCGACCGGTGATGACAAGGATGTGGTTAAGAATGACACTGGTATACACAGTATACATAGTGTAGAATGAACAGTATAGTGAGTCTCAGTCACCATCTGTCGACTAATTGCGGCAGCGGCGTCGCTCCGCACAAGCGGTGGATCAGCGGGTGAGTTTATCGTTTATGGGTTCGGGATTTCTTGCTATGCCTCAAAACGATATCCGAAAGGCTAGAGTCGATGAGGCGTCTGGTCGGATAGATAGCAACATCCGAATCCTCAAGCCACTTTTAGGCCTCCGAAGACGACGAACGGGTCGAAACGTTAGGCCGCTCAATAAATACTGATCCACCTAACAACCTCGTTCGGCACAGAAGTAATCGAAACATTGTCGCCTCTGTTATGCTTACAAAGTCGTGCGGTTATAACAAGCTGCTGCCGCCAACACTGACTCTACAATGCTTGCTAACCCTCGAGTGGTCATTCACCTACTGACACTGAAGTGCGGATCTCCACTGGATACTGTCCCTTCGAGAGACGAAATGAAGCTGGCGGAAGGGATAGCAAGTATCCTACAGGATTTCGAACTGCAACAGCTGGAAATCGACGAAGTAGGGAAATTGGAGGTGGTGGAAGAAGGGGACCACGAGTTCAAACCAAAAGAGGATTGTGCCGAAGTGACGACGCCACTAACCAGTGAAGGCACCATCACGTTTTCGGGAGGACAGATCGCTTCGTAGGAAAAGGTTTGGCAATACTAGAATTGTTATCCTACGAGTAGAACACCAAACATTGTACCAGTTCACCCATGTTCAGTTTAGTGTTATGCACTCACATAAAAAGTAACAGATGTGGCTTGGAGAACAGCAAGATCTGGAAGACATAGACACGATACGGACCCAAAAGCGAGTTTCTGAGCGCTGAAAGTGGGTATTCCCGGCCGACTGCGCTACATCCGTGAGGTAGAGGCCATCGCGTACTGATTGTGTGTTCAGTTGAGTTATCAGCAAGCAAAATATGAACGCATTTTGAAGATTTTTGACAAGGAGCATAGAAATGGGTTTTAAGTGATGTACTTGAGTATACACATTTTGGTTCAAACTCGGTATTATTTTTTGAACGTCTCTAATAGTGATCATAAAGAGGAAAATCTACGGAAAATTGAGGCGTGTCAATCGAAAATTAATACCGGCCACTTTCGAATCTTTGTAAAGCTGCATCTTTTCGTCTAACAGTATAGGGAACCTTTAAAACCATTGATCCTTTGAGGAAGAAAAATACGGAACAATACAAATTTGACGGTGGATGACCGCGTTCAGCAACTTTCTATCTGATCAACAAAATACAATTCGCCAACAGAAAACCGTTTCCGTTCTATTCTCATCTAGGTTGGGAGCGAGAATTTCGAAGCAGTCAAGTCGACAAGATCAACCTATTTTCTTTCTTCCCTTAAGATAGAAGTAAGCAAAAGTTGAGAAAAATAAAAATGCCACAGCGTAAATATTCATGTGCCATTTAATTTTCTAAACCTATGTGCTCCAAAATTTTCTTGAAAATAGGGTAGCGTCGGAGATAATCTAGAGGGATCGAAATTCACCTTGCTTTGATAGTCCACTAACATATCACATAACTGCGAGTTGTCCAAATCCTCCATAACGCATCATTCCTAGAAACTTGACTTGGAAGTCGCTCGGTAATATGTTGACTCCGCGTTATCTTAACCTCAAAGAGGAAGAGTAATCCAATGATGTTTTATCCTTTTTTATGAATGGACAACAATAGTTTCTCTAGATCCATCTTAGTAATTCTAGCTGTCACAACTGGAATGAGCTCGCCATTCTAGTCTACGACAAACCAAGAAGGACATGGAAGAAAAGAACATTTCTGTTAATTTATATCTACGGAAAAAAATTCAAAACAAACTAAAGTGACGAGTAAGGACAATCAATGATACCGTCCGTGCAACGATACTACGCAGCTCCCTAGAAATGGCATAGTACCGCTGGGTCTCGCACCCAGACCTATATCGGGCGCGGGCGATGAACGAGGAGCCCAGGTCGAGCCGAACGCTGCCCAGAAGTCGACCTCGGCGGAAAAGGCGCAAGATGCCGAATTGCTTGAAATTTTATAAGATTCCTTTGTCAGAAAGCACTTGTGATGGAGAGAAATGCCTCCCTAAGCATTTTAGAGACTGAATGACCTGGAGACCATGCTCTTGAAAACAAAATGCCATCAAGACGTCGTAGGTTTTCCCCTAGTTTTGGCACCCATAAAACACTACTCGATTGAACTCGACTCTCTTTTTGTCCTGTTTCGGAGCCACTCAAATCTATTTTGTACAGGAGAAATCTCAGCACCCTAGCCTCTCCTTTTAAGGAGCTATAGAACGCGCAACGTCGGTAAAATCCATAGCCGAAGGAGGAACGTAATGGATTTATGGTGGATCCGTGACTTTGCAGCTTCAGTTCTTCAAGCTAAGATTGTCTGCCCAGCTTAGGAAGACACTCGAGGCATCAGAACCTTTTCCACAGAAGACATAACTCCCATAAAACAAGGAAAATTCATTACTGAAAGTGGAACATGGTGGGTTTATAACTGGCAAAATTTTTTGGAATGGCTCCACTGCTTTTAATCTCTTTGACTTAGAGTTCAGAATAGGACTTAACTTTGTAAATTGCTTTTCAAAAAGGTTACAGTACCTTCTCTACGGGGAAAACCATTGATGACTACGAAATAAGAAAGGGCTGGGCATGTGAAATCTGGTAATTCCTCCATACTTTACAAGATCAATTATTTTACAAAACATTTTATATATTTGTTTGTTTATTTGTTTATTAATCACTGCACATTAGTGCGCATTGCAGGAAAAATTACAATCATAACACTTTGATTCCGTGGAAGTCATTTCATTTTCATTTCCTAAAACTTTGAAAGGAATAACATTCCTTTCATATTCATAATCACTCTCATAAAAATTTTGCTGTGTGTCGAAACATTGTTGGATAGCAAGCTAGAGCATAGTGTTAAAATATTATACAAGAGACAGAAATTAAACGGTTTTGTGGAAACCAGCCCAGCTACAGCGCGGTTCGCTTGTTTTCATTGTCATTTTTTAATTTCATTCAATAGCGCATATTTATTACAGCTAGTACCCGTGCGATTAGCAGCGCAATCGGGGGATACCCGGCTGTCGCATGCTTCAAGAGCCGACAGTCTGGGTTTAAGCTCCGTCTAGGCCAACCAATCCCTTCATTCCGAAGTCGGCTAATTAAAAAATACTATACCTGGTCAGGAAGGACCTATGCTAACTTGCTCATCAGTAGTCAGCGTCTGTGTAAGGCCGGCAGCAGAGTCTTGCGGATGCCGCGGACCCGCCATGACAACGGCGGGTGCTGCGGCGCTGCGAGGGTTACTGTACGCAATACTGCGTACTTCTGCCGGCAGTTGCGACCTCTGGGAATGTCGAAGATGTAGTAAGCAAAACGCTTTTTCTTTTGTGAAGAAGCGTTTCCTAAGTCAAGTTAAAAATCCTTGAATCTAAGCGCCCAATTTCTAAGAATCTAAGCAAATCTAATAGAACACTTCTCTCTTCTTAACTCGACAGTTCTGTGCTATTTTGCGCTTGCTCTCACTTTTGTCGATCTACCTCCACTAAAAGTTCCTTGCTTGACAAGCAGCTCGGAAGATAATGTGGTAGCCCTTGTGATGACAGCATTCCCTCCGATGCCTTGTTGAGTCCGGGAGATCTGTCCGACGCAGTTATAGCTCATACTAGAAAGAACGGTCTGCTTTGTTGTTGCATTTCTGTGCAAAGTTTTGCCTTAAACCTCAGACGGCTAAGGCTGGAAGGCCACGAAGAGTTTCAGTGAAATTAAGGGAAATCAAGGTTACCTAATATCGTGCTAAGGTTTTTGTGCTACGTTTTGAGTGCAGGATTCCATACGCCTCCATTTGCCGACACTACCGGTGATTATATTGGTGGTTGTCAAGCTCCTTTATGGACAGAAATTTTGCACCAACCCACTACATCCCTAGAATGTAGATTCGTTTAAATAAATGTTTCGAATAGATGAACCATAATGGACACCATCTATCACGCCCTCCGGCGGGTCTCACCCGCAGCTCCTGGCGCTGTGGGTGAGAGCCGCCGTGAACTGCGGCAGCCCTCGGGGACCTTTGCGTGTGGCGGCTCCGCGACAACTCGTCCGCACCGCAGCTTCCACCACAGTGGCAGCGTGGGTCCCGCTGCGGCGGGTGCGATATGGACGAGTTATCAGGCTGCTGCCGCGAGACTCTGTAGAGGCCCTAAGCCAAGAGTTCATTCAAATCGTCTCTTCGATATCTCACTGTTGTACAGTGCGCAATCCCTATATGAGATGATTAACATCAGCTTCAATAAATACCTTATCATACCTAATCCTTGCTTAACCCGATAAGTGAAATTTATTCCAAAAAGAGGCCATTTGATGCGTTTACGCAAATAGTACTTACTATAGAATAATCTACATAATTTTTCCTCAAGAAGCGCTCGCTGTCAATAATGCCGCTCTTGGATTCGCGCTCTTAAATGTCCTTTAGGCGCAATTAGTGGAGACGTCCCTCGCTAATGAGTATCCCTGGCGCTTTCGAAAGCACAGCGGTCAAAAATGGAGAAACGAAAATGTTTTTGCGGCACTGGACAGATCTCATGAAGGGGATCACGCTTTTATGCGAATTTTGTAAAAAGGATGAAGAACAAAGCAGCTGCAGTAAAGGAACATAAAGAACTCGGATAACGCACCTACCGCGCCCTTCTTATGGTGGGTATTGTATGTTCTGCTGCTAAAAGCAGTGTGCAGCTTTCCAGTTTTCACCAGCGGCTCGCTCGACCCTTTATTGGTTATCTTTTAACCAGCCGTCCGTGCGGCCTCTCGGCCGCACCGACGGTTTCTTGACGGCTTCTCCGTGGCAATAACTTCTCATCATCAATTGTAGCTGCCACTTATATCATAGTTTCCTCAGGAAGAACACCTTAACTACGTCGCAGAGGGCAAGTTAGAAAAAAGCGAAAAAATGGACGACACCAACAAAACGCTTATTTGCCCAATATCGATTGATGGCGATCGACAGTTCAAAAACGAACTTCAGATTCGTATTCAGCGACCTTGATTACCCCGGGGCTGAAGTTTCGTGCTGCTTGAACGACGTCCACAAAAATTCGATAATATCGACCGATATCGATTGGTTGACTCCAGATTCGTGTTCAGCGACATTGGTTACCCCCGGGGCTAAAGTGTCGTGCCGCTTGAAAGAAATCCACAAAAAATCGATAGTATCGATCGATATCGATTGGTCGACTTCAAATTCGTATTCAGCGATCTTGATTACCCCCGGGGCTGAAGTTTCGTGCCGCCCGAACAACATCCACAAAAAAAATCGATAATATCGATCGACATCGATTGGTCGACTCCAGATTCGTGTTCAGCAACCTCGATTGCCCCGGAGCTGAAGCCGACGTGTTCGGCACGTCTACGGCTCGCCATGAACGGTTGCCGACGTGTTCGGCACATCTACGGCTCGCCACGCACGGTCGCCGACGTGTTCGGCACGTCTACGGCTCGCCACGCACGGTCGCCGACGTGCTCGGCACGTCTACGGCTCGCCATGCACGTTTGCCGACGTGTTCGGCACGTCTCCGGCTCGCCATGCACGGTTGCCGACGCGTTCGGCACGTCTCCGGCTCGCCATGCACGGTTGCCGACGTGTTCGGCACGTCTACGGCTCGCCATGCACGGTTGCAGACGTGTTCGACTACTCAGTGCCTCCATTCCAGTTGTGACGGAAACACATACACGCACACACACACACACGCACACACACACACACACACACACACACACACACACACACACACACACACACACACACACACACACACACACACACACACACACACACACACACACACACACACACACACACACACACACACACACACACACACACACACACACACACACACACACACACACACACACACACACACACACACACACACACACACACACACACACACACACACACACACACACACACACACACACACACACACACACACACACACACACACACACACACACACACACACACACACACACACACACACACACACACACACACACACACACACACACACACACACACACACACACACACACACACACACACACACACACACACACACACACACACACACACACACACACACACACACACACACACACACACACACACACACACACACACACACACACACACACACACACACACACACACACACACACACACACACACACACACACACACACACACACACACACACACACACACACACACACACACACACACACACACACACACACACACACACACACACACACACACACACACACACACACACACACACACACACACACACACACACACACACACACACACACACACACACACACACACACACACACACACACACACACACACACACACACACACACACACACACACACACACACACACACACACACACACACACACACACACACACACACACACACACACACACACACACACACACACACACACACACACACACACACACACACACACACACACACACACACACACACACACACACACACACACACACACACACACACACACACACACACACACACACACACACACACACACACACACACACACACACACACACACACACACACACACACACACACACACACACACACACACACACACACACACACACACACACACACACACACACACACACACACACACACACACACACACACACACACACACACACACACACACACACACACACACACACACACACACACACACACACACACACACACACGCTTGCTCCTTTATATATAGTAGGATGTGTGAAGTTTTTATGAGGACTAATTAGGTCTAGTGATCTGATTCTGGCCGGCCAAGCAAGATAATCATCTAAAGTAGAAGATGCACCCGTGATAATGGAAAATCGTCTACTGGAAAAATGCGGGTTTTTATTATATGGATCAGTTTGATGTCTATCAACATGATTTTGAACAATTTACTAGTCAGAAACCCGACATCATTTCTGAGATTTTTGATAGGGTCAAAACAGACGCTTGAAGCAGGCTACTGAACAGGGAATATCATCGTCAGTAGTGGGATCCACGGATTTCAACTTAACGATCAAGAACGTTGCAAATTTTCAGTGAAGTAGAGATACTCATCTACACATCTTAATGCAACCCGAACTCTTAACCGATTTTCACGGTGCAGGGATGTTTCCCTCTAAACGGTAAAAGGGACAAGTGGGGTGTTGTTCAGTCCCTGTTCGATGCACCACACATTTTACTCTTATCAGACCATTTCTCCAACAGAATCTCATGCGTATAAGAAAAAGGACATCTATACCATAGAGAAAGCACAAAACAACTTCACCAGGAAGCTTCTTCTTAGAATAGGGAGTTTCGTATATTCACGTGTACCGAAGGCATCAATCAGAAATAAATATCTCGGATTACCATCCCTAGATTCTCGCCGCAGGGTTTTTGACATCTGTCTTGTACACAAGCTGTTATACTTTACCACCGATTCTGGGCCTTGTAGATTCCTTAAGGTGAAGACTTCGCACACAAGAGGTGGCTCCGCTAAGCTACAGCTACCTCGGCCAAGAATCAATTTACAGGCAATGTCTTTCACTTATAAGGCAGGTAGTTTATACCTGAAATTCTCTAAGCACCTTCAGTTTCCCCTCACACCGAGACAATTCAGAAGCCGAGTTGGAAGTCTGTTGCTCAGATCTGAAATTAGTTGGATAGTATGATTGTTTGCAAGTATTGTCTCTCTGTTTGTATGTATTAGTCCCTGTGGTTTTTTTGTGATTGTTTCTGTGATTGTAATTGTTTTCTAACGTATTGCCTTATGCAATCGTAATAAAACAATAACAACAATAACAATAAGAAATCTTCATCCTTACCTACATAGACACCCACCTTTGATGTCATACTATCATCAACTCGTTGCACGTTGAAAAAAGAAAGAAGCACCTTCATTTTCGCCTTTTTATCTTTCTCGTTTCTTCTCTTCACAAAGAAATCTGTACCACTAAATTTTCGCCTTTATTCTGTCTGTTGTTTCCATCATCTGGCCTTGAATAGCCTGCAATGGGGTGGACTCACAGTTTTATAAGACAAAGAAACCAGACAGATTGTCGTTTCACCTTCAGATACAATTTACAATGTTCCGTCACAACTTTTGAATTTCATTTTGCCTCTCTTATTGAAAAGCGTGTGTTCACAGAATGGAAGTTTCAATCATGAGAACAAAACATTACTATGCATTCATTAGTAGCGCAGTCGGGAAAGACCCGATTCCAAGTCTTTGGTTTGGATTTCCCACCATGACCAACTAAGCATTCCTTTCCTCCGAGGCTGGTAAATTGGCACCAAATTTGTCTCGAAAGGACAAAACACTGAATTTCGGCTGGCCACAGCAAGTAGTTCATCGTAGAGGTGAAATGTGCAAAGAGAAAGCGTAGCGCATCCCAAAAGGGACTGAATAACGCCGTCCATTGTACTTTACCCATTACACCTCGTGAGTGAGTGGTTTGTCAATCTTTGCAGGCGGCGAGGAGCGTGTAGCGCAGTCGGAGGAGATGCCGGCTGCCGCCTGCACCTTACACCAGGTTCCTGGTGCGAATTTCCGGCCCAGGCCAAACAAGCCTTGCATCCCGTCGGAGCCGGTGGATTGGTACCAGAGATGTCTGGGAAGGATGAACCACTAACTTGCTCGTAGGCTGGCCACCGCAAGTCATTATATGGCCAGACTGTGTGACCATTCAAAAAAGGATTGAGCAACGTCCTCCTTTATCTTTTTTATCCTTACAAGCGGCGCTCTGAAAGCGGTCCGGAATTGATGTGGAACAGACTTCAGAACGCCAAATAAATTACGAATAAATGAATAAAATGACGTAAGCATGTGTAGCGCTGGTTTTTAAGCTAGTTTTTAATTCTTTCAGTCAGCTAAAATAAATCACCATTTTCTAAAAAGATCTTCATTCCAACTGCATCAGTCCTGCCCAATGTGAATCCAGTTATGGTTCAATTCCAGGCGCTTCTGAGGAACAGCGACAGAGGCCTACGCACGCTGTTCCAGCCGCTACTTCTTTCATTTACTACCACTGCGTGCGCGGCACTTGAAAACCGCCAAAAAAGCTGCAGATACTCACTAATGACGATCGTGACTAGCCGGTCTTTTCCTAGCGCTTGTTCAGGCGGTCTCCATCGCCTTCATTCCTCCAGTCTGCTAGCACGGTGATCGAAGCTGTTTGGCTCTAGCCTTAGGCTGTTGCAGTGTTTTCTTTTTAATGTTCGAAAGGTTATCGGCCTGCCGTAATATCTTCTACAGATACCTATTCCATGCACGAATATTCTTCATCTTGAAAAGAAAGTATCTATCTTAGTCGGAGGGGGGGGGGGGAAGGCATGTGATGTTTTGCCTCTCTTCGCTCTTCGCTTGAATTCGATCCAGAGCTTCAGCTACTGTCAAATAATACGATGACACTCATGCCGACGCGGAGAATATGGTGACGAATCTTGGGGGCTGATCGTAACTGTTACCTTAGCGCTGTCCTCTTCCGATTACGATAGATACAAAAGAAACCCCATCAAGCCTCACTTATTCAACTGCTTAATAACGTTCAATTCCAATTTAGTAGACAAGCACATTAGTAGTAGTGTAGGATCCTGTCTAATTGTAATTTTATCAATTCTTTGAAAACAGAAAAATATCTCTTTGCTGCTATTCAAGAAAATCCAGAAAATCCAAAGCTTTTTTAGGATAATAAAGGAGTCAAATACAATTTCTCAAACGTGGAGATTTCGCCATGAAGTCACGCAGTATGTCGCGACGTTTACGTGATGCACTGGTTTTCCTACAAGTTACCCTACTGCATTGGACGCGCCACGCATACTACTTTTACGGAATGTCATAGAGGCAATTTGAATGCGTATTTGGCCTATAAAATTACTTGCGGTAACCAGTTGACAGACAAGTCAGTGTTTTATCTTTCTTAGACAAATCTGGAAAGCGGGCAGGAAAGCTGGAAGGTTTGATTAGCCACAGCGGGAACCAAACCAAGTGCTTCGAATCAGGGACCACGCGATAGTCGACTCCTCCGGCTGCGCTACCACGCCCTACAGTAAGATTTATAAACTGCCTGCTCAGCACGATAGTGTTTTCACTCCTTTCAGATTACTATCTCCATCTTGAGAAGAAACTGTAAAATTTTAGAAACTCGCAAGCTAAGGATTGGTGTCGATACATGAAGAATCACTCGACTTTTGCTGCAATAGTTTTGATTGTGTTAGCAATGCAGATCAGCATTCAGATCATCAGAGCAGATTAGAATCAACCAAAAAAGCAAATATTAGTTCAGAGAGTTTCATTATAAACTAATTTAATGATTAAAAGTGATAATAATTAAATAAATAATTTTAATTATCTTGCTTGCACATTACATGCGATTCTAAGGTGTTTCCGTTTTGTTAATGCGTTGTTGTTGCAAGCATGTCTCAGTACTATCCATTAGCAGGCTACATAATTCATTTCGTCTGCAGTAAACTGTTACCGACTATTTGAGATCTTTGCTAGAACAGGTTCTTCTTAGAATTCGAGTAGAGTTCAAATTCGACAGACGATCTCGTCACTTATTTTCGTACACAGTACTGACAAAAGAACAATCTTGATCCTCAGAAACTGAAAATGATAGACACATCGCCTCAAAGAAATGTATGCATACAAAACTAGTCAAGCACACTCTTTGACCGTAATACAGTGTTTTAGGTTGACGCCAAAGGCAGAATTGAAAAACCGTTCTAGTCTGCTACTGTTCCAGGAACTTGCACAGAAGATGCGATCTTTACATCATTATCTTTACCTGTGAGTGTTCACTAGTAGGCGGACACGTCAAAGTAAACAAACGAAGAAAGAAACAAAATTCAAATAATCTCATCTCTCTAGTTGTAAAGTATCCCGTTATCGTAGTTCTGCTGCTATATTGACATCAGAATAGAGAAATCTATGAAGGACACATAAAACTATCAATAGATAAGACAAGTAGACCTGACTAATATGACAAAACAGTAAAAGAAGCAAATACGGCACTTTCTGCTAGCTATACAAGTGCACCAAAAAGAAAAGAAAAGAGCTCTACTGAGGGATAATCAGCTTTTTGAGGGCTTCTTTAGAAGTACTAAGCCACACTCCTAGGCAGCCCTTAGCTATTAAGGCGTTGAAGGCGTTGAAGGCGTTGAGTCGAGTCAACTGTGTTGGAGAAGAACTTTAACCTGACATTAGTGCAAAAAGCATGAGTCGCAAGTTTATGCTTGCCACCTCTGGCTCTAGAATCGCTCATGGTGAAGAACTTTTGAGAGTTAATAGTGGTCAAACCAGTAAGGATTTCAAATCCTAACAAAAATGTGTTTTAAATTTTTCACCCTGACCAACCATGGCTTTCATCCCTTTGAGACCAAACAATTGGTACTATACATATACGGGAGGATACTGCACCGACTTGTCTAGCGACTGGCCACCAGTATGTAGTCGCTGCACAGGCTGCATACGCATTTAAATTTGCTACGCGGCATCCTGTAGAAATCGAATGCGTGGCGCATCCCAAAAGGCGTAACGCTTATCCTTTATTCTTTACAGACTTCAAAAGAGCAGGTAATAGCGAAATGTTCAATCGGTAGCAGAAACGTAGCAGATCATCAGTCTGTGCGAACCAACCAACTCTAAGATTTCAAGTTTTGAAGGGATAGATAGCGTAATTCCTATCATTCACATCCCACAAGATATCCTTTTTCTGCACTTTCACAGCGGCTTTGAAATTCTCGGATAGCTTTACTGGCAGAAATGATATGAACTTTCGAGCACTGCTTCTATTTATTTATTTATTTATTTGGAGGTGCAAAGCATTTCCTGCACAAAAGAAACAAGAACATAAGAAAAAACAACAAAGGAAAACTTAACATGGTCCTTTACAACGAAATACCTTATAATAAGTTAAGTGGGATTAAACGTTTAAAAAAGAAACAATCATCATTGTGCACAACTCAGTCGGAAAACTCAGTCGTTTTAGGTTTCAGTGAATAAACATAAGACATAGTATCATGGCACACCGTTAAAACGATCCACTCGACGTTTCTCACATTACATGCTAACCACAGAGTCTCCGGCAGCCGAGGATGTGTATCCTAGCAGCCATTACTGCATCCGTTTACACTGCACACAGTCGCAGAGTCATTACGTATGGTGTAGTCTGTCTCTCTCTCTCTCTCTCTCTCTCTCTCTCTCTCTCTCTCTCTCTCTCTCTCTCTCTCTCTCTCTCTCTCTCAAAGCACGGAAACCTATATTCCCAGTCGGCCCTTGTCTCACATTTTTCTCCAATATCTGTAAGATTCCCCTACCGGTTTCGGCTCTAATTCGCGGCTAGAATACTAAGCGTTGCAGCAACTCTCTGTGGTCACACCATCCAATGAATAGTTTGAACTATCGTATGCTAGCTATCAGCGGGCGCCCATGACCTTGATAAGTCACGATTCACCAGGCAGGTTGATAACAAACAAATGCGAAGGGGAAATTTATGCTCTTGGCGTTCTTCCGTATCCTCATTTGAGTGGACACCGGAGAGGAGATGGCGAGACGGACGGTGTCCATGCATTTAGTGGACGGAGGAGTTTTTGGAATAACTTTCTTTATTGATGTTTTTGTTCGATTTTCTCCTCAAATTCGCAAATTATAGTAACAAATCAATGTTGAGTCTACCTAAGCAGAAAAAAGATTGGCTTTATCGTAACTAACAACACATGAACTTTTCCCATTACTGAAACACAATAAGCGCACATACTTCTAGACGAGGATGAATGCACAAACTTCAGTTAAAACATCAATTGAACACTTAAATGAAACAACCTAGGCTCTGACTGATTATGACAATAAACAAACATTCAACGAGAACACTTCCTGTCATTGGAGCACCTCAAACAAACGTATTTTTCGCAACTGGAGCAGCGCGTGTGGACTCTCCTTCTTCTTGGCAACATCTCTTCCCAGGCTACTGCTCAGTTTTTATAGCAACCTGTACAGTTTTTCTGGACCTTTCCTATGCCGGCAGTAACGTATTCTAAGACTTTGTTTTGTTTTGTTTTTTCGCGGGTATCCACACAAATCAGCGGACACACGCGCGCGTCAAAAAAGCTGCCAGCTGTCGCGCGCAGTGGCGCGAAAACGCTCTCGTCGTGAATGTGTAAAAGGACTGTGCGAACAATGACGTTTTTGAAAAGTATGAGTCTTTGGGCGATTCATGTGGGGGGAGGTGTGATTTTCGCCAGAACGGACTTTTGTACACCTCATATAGCTGATTTTGATCAGAAATCTAATACCGTACCCGATTCGTATATCCGATATGAGGTCCTAAGAAGAATTCCCTATTTGGATCATACGAAAATTTGTTACTTTTGAAGCTATTCTTACCTGAATTATCCTAAGATCCAAGGCTTTTCAAAAACACCATTATTTGTATAATATTATTGTCGTATTCGAAAAAATGGCGAATTTGAATTATCCTAATCGGCGCCGGATCTAATGCCTACGCTGTAGGAAAGTTCTAAATGTCGGCGGAATTCCTGAGATCGAAGGCTTAGTTGGACACGTGCTATTCTCGCGCCAAACTGGACATTTTCGAAACGAAGCTGAATATCCTCAAAACCAGAACAAGGAAACCGAAACGCATTTCCGGCTTAAAAATTACTGTGACTTTGCCTGAAAATTGATAGTTCTCTATCCTCAAAATACAAAGAAAAGTGCAAGGAACGGCGTTAATCAATCCCTTTCGGGATGCGCCACGCACTCAACCTCTAATGCTGCAGGGGTCATTTGAATGCGTATTTAGCCTATGCAACGACTTGCGGTGGCCAAACGATGGTAAAGTCTGTGTCTTACCCAGAGAAGTCCGGTACTAAGTCCCGGATTACTAAAGGGCTTGACTGGCGAGGTCGACAAGCGACAACCGGAGCCTCTCCCTACTGCGCTACCGCGCACCTCTACGGTTCGACTTTTGCCGAAAATTTACGACCCCAGTAAAATGTAGCTGGTATTTTCGATTCGTATTTTTATGCCCTTGGTTCCCAAATCATCAGCGTCATGTTACTACTATACCTTTTCTAAACTTGATCAGTTGTATCAAAAATGCAATGAGTTTACAAGAGAAATATTTCTGATCCTAGTCACAGTTGAACTTTTGAAGAGGAATTTCTGGAACGGTTACTATTTCATCGAGAATAAAGGCGTCTTGGGTCCCTTGATGGAGTTGGATTTGTACGTGCTGCAGGACGAGGTGGAAGAGTATCCACGCCAAGCTAGTGCCCAACTGATGTCGCTGTTGGCGTTGCCCAGGCAGCTGTAGATCGCACCCCACGTTCAGACACAGCTCGACATAAGACGCTATGGCCAAACAGCACATTCTGTCCTCATACTTAAACGCTGTGAGACCTGTTTGCTAATCGCTGGTGCTGATAAAAAGCTACTTTGTTCTAGCGTTCATCGTCGTGCCTAATGGATCGACGAGGCATCCTAAAACACCACGTGTTCCTAGAAAAAGCCATGCTATCACTTCGGAGGAACGCCTAGCACTGATATTACATGGATCTCCTAGGTTAAGGTACCGTAGTGACGGCAGACATAAACGTTAATAAACTAGAAATTCTAACAGCCTACCTTGAGATTAGAAGTGCACAGCAGCTCAATATGAGGAACGCTATACTACACGATGTAAGGTAAGGCAAGGCTGAGCTGGCGAACCATTGCTCAATAGTCATCATATTCCCCAGGCCTCAATCTCTCGGATTTACCGCATTTTCTCGAATCTATCGCCATTTTGAATTCCTGAGACATTTTATAGACCGCGACGAAATCGCACGGACACCCAAGGTGTTTTCCAAGGCTGCAATGGAATCTGAAGCAGAAGGTGCAAGGGAGACACTTCCTGGAGAGAGGACATGATTTGGCTTACACTGCGGGTCTTCTCCTATTTTCTCATAGAGGACCGAGCTCCCTTCTAAAGTAATAATCAGGTCTTCCAGAACCTCCTTTCAGCGCAGGCTCAGAAGGAAAAACTGATAAATGGATACCTAGTTGTACCGCATGCTATCGGTCAAGACATGAAGGCCCATCAAGTCGGTACATAGTCCTCTGTAGCCGAGGGACTTGAGGCGACTGAAGAGTGTTGGATTGTTGCACCCCAGTTTTGCCGCAAGACTGCGTGCCCCCGGATCCTCTTTGATAACATCGAGAACAGTGGAGTCTTCGTGTGGGTTGCCCTAACTGAAATTTGTCAAGGAATGCACTGTCTCCATTTCTCAAGCGAGCGAACCAGCGCTGATGGAAGCGATGTCCTCTCTCAGTGCGCTGTTGATCAGGGATGTGCGAATTTTTCGTGTCCCGAATTCCGGTTTCCGGCCTTTTTGAGTTCTTCCGTTCCGTTCCGCGGTCAGCCTGCTTTTGGACCAGAAGGCGTAAACGGAGATGTAATACAATACCGCTCGCGCCGCACGGTCAAAAGTGGGCGAAAAAAACGCCAACATAGCGTCGCAAAGCGTCGCACGCTCATAACTCCTTCAGTTTTAGGTTTCTTGAGTAAAGTTTGGTACCATTCGATTCGCCTCTTCGAGATCTACACAAACATGTGTAAAACTTTACCGGAACACCCGTATTTTCGCCGTGGGTTGTCCAAAATTGGCTGGACGGGCGATTAGAGCAGCTTATTTCCTAGGATATGCGTGCTTTCGGAGTATCTCAAAGATGGCGTACGTCGCCAGTGCTCTGTCATGCCAGGAATGCCCCGAGAGTGCGCCGTGCACAATGCACACAGAACCTAACCTATCAATCGAGTGGGCGAGCGCATGTCCCCTGCGCTTCTATCTTCTCTCAATGGGAACTGCGACGTTTTCAAGACTATTTCGAGCCGTTTGGAGAATGTTATCAGAAATTCGCCGCAACCCCACTCAGGATTAGCTCCAATCTGTCCCAGCGAAACTTTGGTGTGCGCCGTGAACAATGCATACAGAATCGAACCTTTCAATCGAGGGGGGGGGGGACAGCTTGTAAACTGAGCGTTTGGGGAGTTTTATCAGAAATTTGCAGCCGCCCTAGTCAGGAGTTGCTCTCAGGCTGTCCAGCTAGCGTTTGGAGTGCGCCGTGAACAATACATACGGATTCAAACCTTTCAATCGAGGGGGGGCGATTGATCGCAAATTGCACGCATGGGCGTGTTCGGAGCGCAATAGCTCTGTCAAGTTGTAACCTTTCATGCTGCAGCATGTAGGTTTTGTAGGCAGTCGAACGTTCTGTTCGTCCGCCAAAGTAGAATGGTTTAGCTTAGGAGGGGGCAATGTTATATGGGTGCGAAAATGCAGGTGAGGATTGTGTGAAGCATTTTTTCCGATTTCCGTGGACCACTGTGAGAAGATGCGGCGAGCTGACGGCTTTAAAATACGTACTTGAACAGGGCGCCTAAGGTACGTTACGACGATATGCTCACAGCTCCTCATTTGGCTAAACTGCCTTAGCCTCGGCTGGCGTTTTAGAGCGGCAAAAGCTAGCGGTTAGAGTTTCTTGCTCTCCTACTCGCCCAGATTTGAGTCTTCGACACTCGGAATGGCACATTTCCGTTCAGCATGAAAAGCGCTATCGAATTGTATCACTCTCGACCGATTTTGGAAACGTAGATTTTTCGGCAATATCCATATTCCATCGAGGACGTGGCGCCCTAGGCCGAGCTGCGAGGACGATGACGTCATCGAAAACCGGTATTTTCGAAATTGGCCAAATCTCCTCGTGCAACCTTTGTCCAAAATCGTCTAGGGTTTATTTGGGGCGCTGATTACGAATCCGACGTCAGTTTTTGAAAATTCCGTCGACTTCGGTCGGTTTTGGATTTTCTTCTGGATAATTGAGGGTGGTCGGGTCAGGATCATCGATTTTGTTCAAAATTCGTGTAGGGTCGGGGACTTTTTCGGGGTGCCGAACACGATGCCGAGGTACATTTGTACGATTAGGGTAGGAGAGAGCTCATACCAATAACTGAGGGTGATCGGTGATCGTGATCCGACCACCCTCAAATGAGAAGCAACCTGCTGATGTCGGCGGAATTTTCAAAAACTAACGTTGGATTCGTAATCAGCGCTCCAATTAACCCCTAGATGATTTTGGACGAAGTTTGCACGAGGAGATTTGGCCAATTTCGAATACATCGGTTTTCGATGACGTCATCATCCGCGCAGTTCGGCATGGGGCGCCACGTCCTCGATGGGATAATGCCGAAAAATCGATATTTCCAAAATCGGTCGAAATTGACAACATTCCATAGCGCTTTACAAGCAGAGCAGAACGGTGTTATTGTAGGTGTCGAAAACCCGAATTTGGGCGAGTAAGAGGGCAGAAAACTTCAAAAGTCCGCCGCCCTAAAACGGCAGATGGGGCTAAGGCAGTTTAGGCAGCTGAGAAATTCCTAGCCCGTCACCGTAAAGCAACTTGAGTGCTCTGTTCGCATACGCATTTTGAGGCCGTTAGCTCGATGATTCTTCTCGCAGTGGTTCACCGATTTCGAAAAAAAAAATGCATCACGCAAGCCTCACCTGCATTTTCGCACCGCTGTAACATTGCCCCCTCCTAAGCTAAGCCATTCTACATTAGTACACTTATACATCGTTCTACTGCCTACAATACACACAAGTTGCAGCCGAAACGAATCGAAATTGACAGAGCTATGTGCTCCGAACACGCCCGCGCGTGCAATTTAGCGCAACAACGGCAGACGCTCTCGGTTGTTGCGCTGTTTCTCGTCCAGATTACAGTTTTTCCCACTCTAAATGACACGATTCAATTCACCATGAAAAGCTCTATCGAATGGTATCAAGCATGGCCCAACTCGAAGACATCGATTTTTCGATGACGTCATCGTCCTTCCGCCGCGGCCTCGTCCTCGATGCTAAAAGTCAAAAAATTGATTATTCCAAAATCGGTCGAAATTGGTACCGTTCGATAGCGCTTTTCATGCTGAACGGAAATGTGCCATTCCGAGTGTCGAAGACTCAAATCTGGGCGAGTAGGAGAGCAAGAAACCCTAACCGCTAGCTTTTGCCGCTCTAAAACGCCAGCCGAGGCTAAGGCAGTTTAGGCAAATGAGGAGCTATGAGCATATCGTCGTAAAGTACCTTAGGCGCTCTGTTCACGTACGTCATCTAAAGCCGTCAGCTCGCCGCATCTTCTCGCAGTGGTCCACGGAAATCGGAAAAAAATGCTTCACACAATCCTCACCTGCATTTTCTCACCTCTATAACATTGCCCCCTCCTAAGCTAAACCATTCTACTTTGGCGGACGAACAGAACGTTCTACTGCCTACAAAACCTACATGCTGCAGCATGAAAGGTTACAACTTGACAGAGCTATTGCGCTCCGAACACGCCCATGCGTGCAATTTGCGATCGGTCGTCCCCCTCGATTGAAAGGTTCGATTCTGTATGCATTGTTCACGGCGCACTCCAAACGCTAGCTGGACAGCTTTAGAGCAACTCCTGACTAGGGCGGCTGCAAATTTCTGATAAAACTCCCCAGACGCTCAGTCTACAAGCTGTCCCCCTCCCCTCGATTGAAAGGTTCGATTCTGTATGCATTGTTCACGGCGCACAACAAAGTTTCGCTGGAACAGATTGGAGCTAATCCTGAGTGGGGTTGCGGGGAATTTCTGATAACATTCTCCAAACGGCTCAAAATAGTCTTGAAAACGTCGCAGTTCCCATTGAGAGAAGATAGAAGCGCAGGGGACATGCGCTCGCCCACTCGATTGATAGGTTAGGTTCTGTGTGCATTGTGCACGGCGCACTCTCGGGGCATTCCTGGCATGACAGAGCACTGGCGACGTACACCATCTTTGAGATACTCCGAAAGCACGCATATCCTGGGGGAATAAGCTGCTCTAATAGCCCGTCCAGCCAATTTTGGACCACCCACGGCGAAAATACGGGTGTTCCGGTAAATTTTTACACACGTTTGTGTAGATCACGAAGAGGCGAATCGAATGGTACCAACCTTATTTCAAGAAACCTAAAACTGAAGGAGTTATGAGCGTGCGACGCTTTGCGACGCTATGTTGGCGTTTTTTCGCCCACTTTTGACCGTGCGGCGCGAGCGGTATTGTAGGTTGTCCCATAAGTTCCCGCCGTTTTTTTCAACGATGCACTGCAGATTTCGCTGGCGGTCTCTTGCATAGCGCTGCATAGCTTTCGAAAGAGAATGATTTGCTCTATCACAAGGTGCATTGCATTTCTTTTTTTATCATGAATTTTGTCAATTTTTAGGTCGTTGAAGTGAAAAGTGAAAAAGTGAAAAAGTAGCCATTTGCGCACTTGTTCTCTCCGCTTAGGTTTGTAATTTTTTGCGCAGTTTTTTATAGCACTTGGAAGACAAGTTCTGTGCTACAAGAATATGTGTTAGTGCTATTTTCTCATTTGTCCTTTATTGATTTTTAGGTCATCAAATTGGGAATTCCGACTTTCCCGTCCGAATTTTTACAAAAACTCCGGTTCTGTGGTTGAACTTTTTTGCTTGGTGTTATATGTCGTTTGAAAGAGGATGTCCTGCTCAGTAAGAATTTGTGTCGCGTTTATTAGCTCACGCTGATTTCTGCGAATATCAACAACTGAAGAAGGAGAAGGAGTTGTTGGTGAAGACGATTTTTCTCTTTTTGGCATTTTGTTGATATTCAAACGAAATCAATAAACGCGACAAATATTCTTATAGAGCAAGACACTCTCTTTCGAATGACATATAACTCCAACCCAGAAAGTCCAACCACAGAGCAGGAGCTGTCGGTAAAAATAACCATCCTCCTGCGGAATTCCCAATTTGATGGACTAAAAATCAATAAAGGGCAAGTGAGAAAATAGGACCAACACATATTCTTGTAGTACAGAACATTGTCTTCCGAGTGCTATGAAAAACTGCACAAAAAATTACAAACCTAAGCGGAGAGAACAAGTGCGCAAATGGCTTCTTTTTCACTTTTTCACTTTTCACTTCAACGACCTAAAAATTGATAAAAATTCATGATGGAAAAAGAAATGCAATACATGCTCTGATAGAGCAAATCATTCTCTTTCGAAAGCTATGCAGCGCTATGCAGGAGACCGCCGGCGAAATCTGCAGTGAATCGTTGAAAAAAACGGCGAAGGCTTATGGGACAACCTAATACACTGCCCAACACCAGTTTCCTATTGAACACAATCAGCCCATCAATTAAAAAGAGTTCTACATCATATAATTGTGTTTGACAACTCTATTATTAATATTCTTGATTTTGGCTAGAATACCAAAAACGACTCAAAAATGGCAACGGTTGAGCGCAAGGCAAATTTAATGTGTCATCAAAGGGACTAGTTTTAGTGATTGTAATGTAACTTTTAGTGTCGAGTATGCAGATGTGCAGTCACCATGTCGTCCATGACGCCACAAGTTTGGTCAAATATTGAGACAACCGATGATATGGAGAGATAGTAGAGAAATTGCATGCTGAAATAGTGAGGAATAGTGAGATGAGACCCTGAGTTTGTTTTCGTTTATTGCCCTAGCCATAGCCAAAAGGATATCACAGCAATATTATGAATTCATGCTTCGTTATATTATGCTATGATGAGGAGGCGTGGTAATCTGTGGGAGATTCTGCTGTTTGAAAAGTTCTACGCAAAAAAAGTGCACAAAAAGCTGCTCCTGACGCCGTTTCAGATGCACTCTTGCTTAAATGTGTCATATCAACAAAAGTGCATCTGAAAATATGTGTTATACATGTGTGTGTGAAAATATGTGGCGAATATGTGTCATTTCCGTTTTCGTGTTTCGTATTCCGGTTTGCTGTGATTTCCGAGCGCTTTCCTTCCGTCTTTCGTCTTCCGTTTTTTCAAAACGATTTCCGCACATCCCTTATGTTAATGCTTCGAGAGATTGCCATTGTTCCAGAGCCACGATGACATTCATAGAAGATGACGGCTCAAATGTAGTCTTGTGGAATTGGCATCGTGATTAAAGCGAAGGAACTCAACGTGGCTATATACCTATCACGTGGAATTTTCGAGAATGACCCAACTCCCACATGCTAAACGCATGGCTACCAATCAAGGATAGGAACTTTTGAAACCTTCACAAAATTGGCTCCAGACTTTCTGACCAACCTAATATTTTCGTCCACAAATCTCGAAGTTATGCATCTATGTCAACCAGGGGTGCACACAAAGTTCCGGGCGTTAAATTTTTTCACGGAATATTTTCGTTAAATTTCCGGTAAATCGTTAAATTTCGTTAAAAATACAATTAATTGCAAGCTGCTTTACAAACGGAAAAAAAATTAAGCAAAACGTTGTTTGTTGCAACTTCAACAGATTAGCAACTAAAGTCCAATAGCTGAAATCTTTGAAGCGCGGCGAAAGGTTTCACGATATCGCTTGATAAGCCACACTCTCTGGGATTCCGGCTGCATTTTCTCTATTAAATTGCTGTAAGCCATTGATGAATCCGGCCCCAGCAAGGCATCTGAAAATGGAAGTCAGGTGAGGCAGATCCAGGAGTTACCTCAGTTTCCTAGTTTTTTGCGAAAATGTTCTACGAGCATGTGCAATCTCGATAAAGGCACCAGCTTGCTAGTACAGAAGGAATTAATAAAAATGTAATTAGAGGCCTATCATTGGAATGTTAGCAAGTTGACGAACGCCCGACTTTCGTGTACATAGTGAGTGAGATGGATTTTTTGCAATGACGAGGCCGTGACACGCCATCGTGTCACAAGGACCCACTCGACCGAAAGGCTGTGAAACGATCGTCAACATGTTAACGTTCAGGAAAAGTAGTTTTCCAAAATTATCGTTAAATTTAAAAAGAAATTGAAAAAACGTTAAATTGCTTTCCAAAATTATCGTTAAATTATCTTATTGTTTTTCCCAAATCATTTAGACTAGGTCCACCGACTGAAATCATCCTCTTCCCGCTTGTTGCAGGTGGAGAGCAAAAACGTTTTGGGATATGCACCGCCAAGTGTGGAAAAGGGTGCAATCCCAAGTAAGGGGGATCCACCTTATACACACATTTAAATAATATTTGGACTGTAACCACATGCAACATAACGTGAGGCAGCCACTAGACTCTCGAGGGACGAGGGGTAGAACGCACGTGCCGTTATAAGGTGGATCCTCCTCATTGGGATTGCACCGGGATAGGCAAATCTTACGTGGAAGTCAGACCAGTATGTTTGTGAATTTGTTGACGTGCCTGGCGACTCGGCGAAGGGCTTTTCTATCTCCAAAATGCACTACTTCCAAAAATTCAAATGCGTCATAGAAGATATGAAAATAGCATAAAAAATATTTTTGCTGATTTCAATAGTTTTTCAGAAGCAGTCCTCATCGGGAGGATGTGGCCTCTACTATTAGTGAATGCTGAGGGGAAAAGTGATCAACCTACTGAGAAAAAGTGCGTTAAAAATTTCTTTAAATTTGTGAAAATTTCCGTTAAGTCGTTAAGCCAGATTTTAACGAAAAATGCCGTTAATTCGTTAAATTCGTTAAATCCTTAACCGTTAGATGTGCACCTCTGGTGTCAACCTAATAGGTTTAGATCGCCCCACGACCCATGCATTTCATAACTTCTGAGAGTTAGTGAACCGGCGTCAGACTCTTCTGCGAAGACACCTGGTCAGATATTTCCATCGAGTGAACACTGTGAACTGTGACGCACAGTGGAAGTCATGCCGGTATTCAAATGCACTCATTTCACCAGTGTAGTAGCGAAATGCGTGGCGCATACCTTGTTTGGCATCGTCTTTTAACACTTTTTTTTAACACTGCTTCTGGGTGACTTCGTCCACCACGTTTGTGGACGAAGTCACCCAGAAGCACCTGAGATGTAGGTAAGACCTTTGCGCTTAACTGTTCAGCTACAATCCACGGTTACCGCTACCAGCAGGCCACTTCCACACGGAATGTGATCGATTATTCTCTCGTCGGCTAATCACCCTTAGCTGGAACCAGTTGCATTTTTCACGGCGAGACTGAATTGCCGATTTTGTTGCTGAAAAACGCTCACGAAGCCATTCCCACATCCACCACATGTCAACAGGAAACCTTACTGTGACCAACACGACTCAACAAAAACAGCTAACAACATACGAACATAACGCTAACAACTGGAGGAAGATCCTGGGGAAACAACAGAAATTCGCCTAATTCTCGGCAATTTTTTGAAAGATTAAAACGTGAGGCAGTGAGTGAAACCTTGCTCTATAAAAGCACGGAGACAACGTAATCTGGACAAGAATGTGAAGCAACGTCAACCGCGTGGTAAAAACCGTAACACCACTGAGATTTCGGAGAAAAAACACTTGAAGGGTGCCATTACTCTTCACGGTCATCGACCTCTCCGGCGCTTAGGCAACGGCCTTCCAAGTGGCAGCGCTCGCACTTTTTGCAGTGACGATAGCTGTTTTTCACGCAACGCATGCAACGTTCACAGTGCTTGTATGGCGAGCCGTCCTGAAAAAGCATTCAACGTTGACTGTAAAAGCACAATGCCATTCCGCTGGATCACCACCAGGGGTGGGTGGAATTTCTGTTTTCTGTTTTCCGTTTTCTGATTTTCTGGCCCTTTTGAGCAAATTTTTTCTGTTTTCAGTTTTCTGGGAAAATGGCCGAAAATTGGCCAGAAAACAGAAAATAGAGCTGCGAACAAAATTATATAATAGAAATCCAATGAAGAGAATCCAAAAACTATCATAGAATCATGAGTTTCATCTCAAAATATTGTTTCTAGGGTATTTTAAATTGCAAACATGTAAGTTTCTAGATCTGCTCGTGTAGAAATTGCGCCCTTCACTCTAAACTATGCGGCTTTGTTTGTTTGAAGCTGCTGACATGGAGTCCCTTCATAGGACATTTCTCCACTTTCATAATTTCGCTTTGTATTCTCTTAAATTTCTGCAGTAGTTTAGACTATCTACGATTACTTAGAACTTTATGCAAAGGCTAGAAAACTAGTATTCTGAGGGGCTTTTCATTATAATATATGTTGACTAACCGTATGCCGTAGAGTAATTGTGGGTAGGATTATTCTCCAACTCCAGTTATTGAAAATTGTTGGCTGGTCTTTCCCAATGATCGTAAGGCAGAGCCGTTGTCAGAGCTGCTTTTCTAATTCTTGTTCAGCTTTTGGTTGTGAAACATTAGTAAGAGACTGGAAAGTTTTAGTTACACTTGACTTCACTGGTATAGTGATAGAATAGTGATACACAAAATTTTTAATTTATCACATCTATCATCTGTCGTCCCGTTCATCATCGAATTATTCGAACGGGCACCATCAACGTCTCCATTCGTCCTTGCCGCTTGACAGAGTGCTCCAACAGATCCTCCTCGCCGGACGGACACGAGGAGCGTCATATCGTTCGTTCAGGGCTTCCACGAAGAAGTCTGACCAGCGCCTTGGTTGGCATCCTGCCAGCGGGTGTCTGTCTGCATTACGTGGCCGGCCCACGACTTGGCCCATGCGACAGCGTCCCTGATCTTCGAACGTCGATGAAGTTGTTTTACTCCAAGCATCACCCTCTCAATTCCACGCTGCGCGTAGCTGATCACGTGTTCATCCCGTTTCCGTATAGCGCAGGTCTGAGGCGTATGTTAGGGCAGGAAGAGCAATGGAGTCGAATAGGCTAGCATAGAGTCGGACGTTCTTCGTCTTCTTCGCGACTTCTTCGACGCTCTTGAAAGCTGTCCAAGCCGCTCGTTTCCTCCTGCTCAGCTCCGGCGCTAGGTCGTTGACCATATTGACTTCGCGACCCAGATACACGTAGCTGGACACTCGGAGATGTTCGTTCCGTTGAGCGAGAATGGGGCATCAGAAACTTGTCCGTTCCTCATGAACATCGTTTTCGTAAGATTCAGCTGCAGTCCAACGTTCCCACATACACGATCGAAGTCGGCTAGCGTTTGCTCCGCCTGGCTCATGCTCGGTGTTATGAGCACGATGTCATCAGCAAACCTAAGATGGTCAGTTGCCGGCCGTTGGCCTTCACTCTATATCTTCCCATTCTAGTTCGCGCATGGCGTTTTCGAGGGTGGTGTTGAAGAGCTTTGGTTATATGGTATCTCCTTGCTGAACCCCTCTCTTCACGTCGATGATGACGCCGTTGTAGAATGGTGAGATCTTGGCCGTGAATCCACTGTGACTACTGAGGAGGAACACCTTGAGTGAGCAGGGCGTCGACCGCTTCAGTTTCGACGGAGTCGAATGCCTTCTTCAGGTCGATGAACGTAAGGCTCAGCGGCAGCTTGTACTCTCGCGACACTTCGATGAGCTTCGTAATGGTGTGTATGTGGTCGATCGTGCTGAATCCTCTTCGAAATCCTGCTTGCTCGCATGGCTGCCCTTCGTCCAGCGTTCTGCTGATCCTATTCAGGAAGACTCGAATGAACAGCTTGTAGACTACGGACAGCAGGCAGATCGGGCGATAGTTTCCAATGTTGTACGTGTCTCCCTCCCCAGCAAATCGAGATGTAATATGATATGAACGTACGATGAATAATAATAATATGATGGAAAGGGTATATGTTTGATCTTTAATAGATAGTGTCTACGTATTCAAAGAAACGCTTTCACCCAAAAGTTTTTGCGCTGACAGCCTCTTCAGTCGCACTCTCGTGTTGTTCTGTGAAATATCAAGCCAGTATCCAAAACATCTTCAGTCCGTGTTTGGTGCTCTATAGGGCCAGTCTCTTACTAGTGGGACCCCTAATCTAGCGAATCGTCTGTTTTGAGATTACACCTACATTTGGTCAGTGAGCTTTGAACCGCTATATTTTAGTATGAATGCAATAGGAAAAATTCATCATTTATAAGCCACTCTATAAACGCTTGCAAGTTAAAACGCTGGTCCACGACTACATTTCTAGCAAGAAGCACTTGCTACTGGACAAATGGATCTTCGGATTGAATAATTAGGTAGTATGATAACTGCGAAATTTTCTGCTTTCTGTTTTCTAATTTTTCTGTTTTCTGGCGTTTTTGGCTTCTCTGTTTTCTGATTTCTGTTTTCTGACGAAAGCGATTTTCTGTTTTCTGTTTTCTGGGAAAATTTTCAAAATTTCCGCCCATCCCTGATCACCACTAGTCGCCCAACACTTCTGTGCGTCACGGTCGTGTGAATGCATTCTATGGGACTGCTCATAATCCGCTACGGGACCAACTTCAAATTGCAGTGTACGTAAGCCCTTGAAATTCTAAATGTGGCGCAATACTAGCTGGGGGGGGGGTGTAGATTCTGCAAAAGATATGCAGGTGGAAAGATATACATATAAGGAATATAAAAATATCCCTTCCCCGGAAGTGAGCATCCGAACTTAATAAAATCGAGCTCCAGCATTGCAGACGTAATTAAGCAGAAAAATCGTATATAACGGATGGCGACGTCTCCTCCAAAAATCACTGCGCTAAAACAGCTAACATGCCCCTATCCCTCCCTCCCTCCTGCTCCATCCGATTACAACACATCATTGGTGAATAAATGGAAAACAACAGAAAAGACATTTCGGCCGCAGTGGTCCAAAAAAGATCGTTTCGCGCGTTGTAAAATGGCTCCGTGACAACTCGCCCACGTAGATTTCGCAGCACACCAGATGCAAAGGCGATCGGGGCTCGCACGTAGAACATGCGGTCGTGGTAGACGGATTGTCAGGAAATGCGTGGCAGGCCCCGTTTCCGCGATAGCTCCTATAAGAACACCTGCGGCCATCTGTGCACCTTCGTAGGCCAGCTGTTTTTTTGTTGTTGTTCGAAGTTTCATAACTGTTCGTCTCCACTTTCGGTCCATCTAAGATGTCGCATCGTAGGTAGATATGTCAAAATTCTACCGTCGTACTTCTTCGTGAAAGCTTTAGGCGAGCAATGACGCTCTTCGTGTCGTGCTCTTCGCTCCCTCGAGCGAGGAGGATTCATTGGAGCATACTGACACGTGACAGGTGTGAATGATGAGGCTGATTGAGCCCGGTCGAGTAACCATGATGATCAACGGATCGACACTGTTCAATACGTCGTTGAATTATGCCTTGTTCACACTGCATATTGGTCCCTTATGGACGTCCTTTATATAAGTAATGGTAAGGCCTAGAGCCAAACGTTTCGCGAATTTTTCGGCGATGGACCGCAGGTCATCAGGAGACAACCGTTCCCACTCTTAGCGCAAGGATTCCTTCAGAGACTTGAGACTGCGGGGCGTTTGACGCCGACCCTAGCCTCTAAAATGCCTACACACTGTAGTCCATCGGATTAAATTCCGGAGAATACGGCGGCCATACCGAAGGCGTGATGATGTCGTGGAAATTGACCTTGCACCACACCTGCGCACTCTTCGCACTATGTGCGGGTGCAGAGTCCTGTTGGAACGTCCAATGGGCATCACCGAAGTGCTGGTGGGCCCAAGGAAGAACTACGGACTCAAGAGTGTCTCGCTGGTACACATCTTTGTCGATTTTCTCTCCTTTATCCACGAAAACCAAGGATCTTGCAGATTTCGCCCCAAATAATGACAAATTGTGGGTTTAGGACGATAGCATAGGTGGTTGGAACCGCTGTAGACCACATCCTACCATTTTGGCGATTGTGCGCCTGCTCCACGGTGAAGAGCTTCTCATCCGTGAACAGAATCTGTTCCCAGGTACGACCTGCGGCCCATCGTCGAAAAATTCGCGAAACGTTTGGCCCTCTGCGTCCGCTCCAAGGGAGGCAACTCGAACCCACTTGAACATGGCGTACCCTAATGTTTGTATTGTTGTGATTTAGTTGACGTTTTCTCGAATTGTTGGTTGTTTTATAATTATGACGAAAAAATCTTGTCCACGTTATTTTGGTTCACCCTGTATGAAGCTCGTCCCCTACAGTAACCATGTCTATAAAAAGCGCGTTCTGGGTAGATGTAGTGTAATTTGCGCTCTGTATCAGTCGCGCGTAGAGACTTTTTAATAAAGCTCGGCTGTTTTTAGTAAAGGACAACCTATCCGCTCTTGGACATCTACCGAATTTTTTCGTCTGGAGTCACAGATGTCAAATGTGTCGGCATGCTTGATCCTAGGAAGCGGATTAGTTGCAACTTGCTGTAAAAGCAAGTTGCAACTAGTCCGCTTCCTAGGATCAAGTCCGCCGCAACTAGTCCCGAAAGGGAGCGCTTAACTTCCAATCATGCGTTCAAACGGCATGTGTAATCTCCAAGACATATCAAAACAGTTTACTTGTCATCCGGCACATACTGTAACGACAAGCTAAAAAAAAGGAATGGGGGCATTGCAGGGTATATTGTGAAGAGTGAGTTTTTTTCGGCATGAAGTTCCACAGTTTGCACACCGCCAGCACCAAGATGACGGTGACACATAAACAGAAAAGTGTAGCCCCGAAGCAGAAGAAGGGTCACACCAGTCTTCATTAAGTTACACTGAATTTGATTTTGTGGGTTATCGGCCCTAAAATGGATGGAAAAGGGCTGGTGGAACCAATTTTATTTCTTAGTCCATCGCTCATCAGTTGCAGCGAGGGGCTGAAGACGACTGGTTAATTCCTCATAAGAAAAAAGACTTAATAACGAATTGCCCAACAGTTACCCGGTATAGAATTAACCAATTTCAGTACGCGACTGGTGATGGCCAGAAAGTTCTCCTGCCCTTGTGGATTCGAAGCCACATTTTCACTTCCCAATATGATACAGAACACGCCTGCATCATTTCACCAACCATGATATTTCGCTTAGATCTATTACTTCAGTGAAGGCGAGACAGATGAATGAAAGAGGGTACTCTTTCGCGAAGCCTAGCTACATGATAGCAGTCTAGCTCCGTAATGATTCGATCAGCAGTTGAAGGGCGAATGCTTCTGGATGCACTAACTACCCAGCTATCAACTGATCTCACACACGATAAAGATGTACGAACAACAGGTAGACTCTAGGATTAAGAACATCGTCCTCATCTACCATGTCTAGGCTTCATGCCAAAGAGGTCCAACACAGACGCTATTTTCATCGCTCGGCAAGTGATGGTCCACTCATGACCGCTCTCTACCAGAACTACATCGCCGTAGTAGCCGACAGTCAATAGGGAATTGAGGAGATAGCGCAGTTGTGATAGAAAGCCCTCATAGGCAACACTTTGCAGCTGAACGTTAAGAAGACAAAATTCATCAGCTCTAAACAATGTAGTGAGCCTTTCGTGGGTATGCAAAGAGAGACCATCAAAAGGTTGGAGCAGCTCTCACTGTCTCTTTGAAGGACACATTGTAGCCCGCGACTCGTCGGTCCTGACGCGACACGCGCATGGCCATCCGGTCCTGACATGATCGATGCGCGCCCACTCCGCGGCGCACTATAAATGACTTCCAGCGCAATCGTCACTTTCGTCGTCAGCCGCCGCCTCGAGCGGTTTGTTTCTCCCGTCCATCGTCAAGAACGAACTGCCGTCGTCTATGTTGCTGCTGTTGTCTTCTTCTATCCGGACTCTGACCTCCATTATCGCGCACGTAGAACGACTACGATCGGACAGGCGTGTAGGAAGGACAGGATGGTGGCAACCTCACAGACGAGCCTGGCCACTGCTCTTGTAAGCGCAAGCTCCAGAGTGAGAGCCAGATGAGCCCGCGGCTGAGAGCAGACATTACTCCAACGACGCTCGAACAGCGAAGGGCGTCGCGCAATGCGCACAACAACATTAGAGGAGTTTTGCAGATCTAGCACTGGAGAAGCCGTACACAGCGGCCATGCTACGTCGCGATGTTCTGTGCACTGTCCAAGCATTTTGCTTGGAGAGGAAGGCAAGAAGCACGGCCAATGTTTCATATAACTATAGACTTCTGATTTTCAGTGTTCTTAACTAGGTCTAAGAGAAGTAGGGAAAACGTGTCTTCCTCTGGTTTATTGTGTTTTAGGATCATTTTCCTTGTTTATGACGTGCTTTATTAAGCAAATATGAATATTACAGTGTCGCTCCTATGTACAGTAGGATCTGAGCTTTCTTCACTTTTTGTTTCTTTTTCTGTCTTTCATGAGAACCTTCTCAAGACTTCGTCACCACGACACAAGCGCACGTCTGCAGACTAGCGCTATGATGTCGCATGTGGCTAAGGCATGTATATGTTATACATCGGCGACAGTGCTGGGCGGGTGATGTGCAGTGCGTAGCAGCCCGCGTAACACTGTCGCCGCCGAGGTATCCAACGTTCGAAGTCACGTTGGAGTCATGTCCTGGAGCCCTGCGGCTTAACTTGTAGATTTTCGTTATTCCTCTCTATTGGTATTGTGTGTATGAGGTTTTGTATTAAACATGAATCGTACGAGTATTGTCGTGCCCCGGGTGAGTCCTCTGCTCCGGTGGTAGAACTCTGCTCCGGTGGTAGAACTCATGCGGCCCTCAACCCGAGGCCACGTGTGAGGCACAACCGGAGTCGAGGTCTTACCCGAGCGCGCTAGCTCTTACGTTACCTGCCACGTTAGGGGTGAGGCTCTTGTTGCCCCGACTTAGCACACCTCATACCAATGCGGATGTTATTTAGGATCTTTCCGCGGACTGCACCTGGGCTGGCCCTCCGGCGACCCTCGACCATCTTCACATCACTCACGTGATACAATTGAACCAGCCGACCTTCTGCAGTATTTACCACTGCGCTCGGAATAAACCTTTTCCCACTCTCGAGTCAAAGACAATGAGCATAGTTGACATACTTCATGGCAACCCAATGCGTACACAATACATATCAATATAGGAACAAAACTGCCTACGAGTTAAGGCTGAGCCCCCGCCACGTTACCTACGGTCAGCCCCGACGCAAGCCGCAGATCCTCCCTTGCTCCTACCCTAGAGCCTGCGCTCACGAATTCGGTGGCTCGGTCGGTCTCTGCGGTTAACTCTGTCTGATGCTGCTGCGCGTCCTGTACTGGTCATCCTAGACTCCTGCGCGGCTGGTCGAGTCGATGTCCTGATGGAGTGGACACTGCGCTGACGATGGAGTACCGGAGCGGAGAGCGGACCGACCGCTCGGTGCGACGACGAAGACGAAGACTGTCGAGTGAGCGCGGGGAGGCGTTTATAGTGCGTCGCGCATGCGAGCGACCGTATGCTCTCCGCGTCGGGACCAGGGCGGCTCCCAGCGTGTGTGCCCTTGAAGAGTCGTGATGGAGCGTGGCGAAGGTCACGATATGTATGGCGCAGTGTCAGAACAAGGTTGAGGAAAGCTTCATCGAGTATCACGGCGAGTAGCATTGGAGTGAACTTCGGTCCAACACTACCATGCGAGAACGTGAAGGGCACATGGGCCCGGCGCAAGAGCATTGTGCGCACAGTATACTTAAATCCATCAGCACTGGTGTGAGCATGACCCCAAGCGACGCAAAGGGATCTTCTCTCCTCAATCGCAGTGTGAGCCATAGGTTGGCTGGCAAATCCTTCACCTGGATTCCTTAGTACCACAACACGTGACCTAGCAGGGGTGTCGCAGAAGTTCTCACCGATGCAGCTGAATCCTGCGGGGGACGACACTGACACATTTGCAGTGATTATTACAAAAAGAGTAGGAGCGAACAGGACTATGAGGGATGAGATAGCTGCGGTCACCTACAAGAAGGAGCTAAAATATACTCACTTTGGATGTGCACGCTGAACACATGAAGCAGTGCTTGTTGTTGTTTGAGACGTACCTTTCGCAGAATTCGCAAAATCTAAAAGTCTATGCGATAGCCATTTGCACTAAAGAAATCTTCACGAGATCCACTTACTTATAACCATTCACATCCGATAAGTTGAACACTTCTGGCTTTAAATTCGTAAAACACCTCACTGTGGTTTTGGACGCTTTCGCGAACACTTTGTGGTTAGCGTAAGTTACCTGAAAACCCGTTTGTTTAAAAAATGGCTGAAAACAACCTATTAACTGCAACATACTCTATAATCGCACATCCAGTAATCCTTCTCGCTTCGAAGGACATGCTTGCCGACGAACATCGGAATTACAATGCAACCAAAGAACGAACAAGGGTGGTTTGCCCTGAAATTTTCGAAATATCATAAGGTCTGAAGAGTTCCATTCTAATCTCGCCATTAATTGATGCTGCTGCGAAAACGACGCCGACGAGCCTTCTCCTCCGGCTTATCAAATCTAACCAGTGACAGGTCTCACAAGTAAAGAATCCCAACTCAAGGTGAGATTAAGCGATGCTATTCTGATAGGATGTAGGCCGTGTGAGCGGAGTCCAGAATTACAGTTAGTGTTTGCTGAACGCTTTTTCAAAGATCTGAAAGATAAGTGTGAAAACCTGAGCGCAGAACTCATCAACCCCTATGACACCCCACGAGATGTGCCTCAGTGGCTCAGTCGGTAGGAGGCCGCCTCAAAGAAGCACATCACCAGGCTTTTGAGTTGGAGTCCGCGTACTTACCAACGTTTTTGCACGTATTAGTTTGTTGTTATTACGCTTTCTCATGATCACAGAAGTCAATTTTAGACCATCAATGCTTACAACAAACGAAGGCTGTCTATTTGCGTCTTCATATATGCTAGATTTTTTCGTGGGTGGCAGGGAGAAGATTGTTCCTCCTGGCTTTTGGTAGATGCTGCTGGTGAGACACGCGCTTGTGTTTTATTTTTTTCTAATAATTTTGTACCACAGCTGCTGACTAAAAGGGAAGAGTGATAAAATCTTTTACTTCCAGAGAAATGATATCGTGCAGGTACGTTGAAAAACCACCATATACGAAGGCGTAAATAGACAGCCTTGGTTTGTTGTAAGCATTGCTGGTCTATAATTGACTCCTGTGATCATGAGAAAGCATAATAACAATAAACTAATATGTGCCAAAGTATTGGCAGCACGCGGACTCCAAACTTAAAAGCCCGCCGGTGTGCTTCCATGGGGCGGCACTACCACCTGCATAGCTGCCGAGGTAAATCTCGTGGGGTACTGTAGAGTGTTAGAATGAATGATCTCACCTCTGGTGAGGTTGGTTGTATTCATTCTTCGTCTGCGATAAACCAGTGTGGCTGTCAGTTGTAACACAGAGGATCAGGATCGACTCCATGGAAGCCCTACCAGCCATCCTACAAACTGTACAACATCAACTCGATGTCCAGGGAGCTGCTCTACAACTGCTAGTGGAGAAGCTGCGCGCGGTGAGCACAAACTCCTCCTCTAACGGAGCTGCGGCCGTGCTTAGATACAAGCACGCCACTTTCGATTCTCTTTCTCAGGCGGATTGAAACCTTCAACTACGACCCCAACCGAGGTCGTACTTTGACTCATGGTTACGCCGGTACCAGGATCTATTCGATAACGAATGCACCGAACTGGCGAAAAAGACAAGACGAGACTTCTCGTTTCTCGTCTTGACAAAGACTGTCACCGTATGCTGACGAGTGCGATTTCCCCTCAATAACCCTCAGACTTACCCTGGGAGGACGTTGTCCAGGCACTAAATCGCTTATTCGGAACAGCAAAGACATTCTTCAGGCGCCGGTTCGAATGCTTCACACTCAGGTACGCAGGTCAAGACTTCAATAACTGCGAGACCATGGAAAAACCAAATGTGCCCAATTCGACTCGATCGACTTTGACGGTCTCCAGTGTTAATTCTACGTTGCCGGATTCCAAAGATCCAAATTTGCCGACTACCGTACCTGATTACTAAGGAAGCTTGACCAAGCAGGGAAAATCACTCTGAAGGACTTCACTGCTGAATGTCAACTCATCAAATCGTACAAGGATGATGCCCGACTTCTCGAAGGCACACCTGCTGTCAACGTTGTTCGTCGTGAGAAGTTCTAACTTGGAAAAAAGAGGAAGCCTCATCGACGACAACGAGATGAGTCTTCACCCAAAGCGATTCCTTATCGACCAGAAACAAGCACATTTACGTAAAGAGCACCTAGTTCGACCAACCGCTATAGTCGAAATCGACATATCCATAGAATTGTAGCCGCTCTACAAAGGGACGACGACCAACAAGTGGAAGTAACAATCAATGGTCGACCCCTCCAGCTGCTTGATACCGGTGCTGAACTCTTATCTCCGAGCTCAACTGGAACATTCTCGGAAAACCCATTTTACCCATATGGTTCGGTAGAGGAAGCAGAGCCCAATACAGAGTAAGAGCCGTGTAGCAGGCAGGTAGGAGCATTAGGGTTACGAAAGACCTCTCCGATCCTGCAACAAAGTGGGCCTCGGGCTTATTAGACCACTGTTCACGGATGTCGGCGGTCTTGAGCCCGAAGCACAATGAATGATATAGCAGATGAGACAGTTATGGTGCTATTTCTTAAACAACCTAATAAGATAATGAAGCCATGGTACCTTGCTTCCTTGTGGCGCTGCTTCAGTGCTTCTATACTTCGCATCAGAGGATCCAGAAACGCTCCAAACGGTGGATCGCACACAAGTAGAAGGTTCTCGCACTCCTGAATTAAAATTCGCCGAGGTATGAATAGCACAGGTTTTTTAAAGATAGAGGCTTCATACTGCAAGGAAACTGTCGAGCCGCTTAGGACTACTTTCGTCGTAGAAGTGATCGACAAGCATACTGTATTGAGCGAACTGTTTAGCAGGAAAGAAGTTGGCCTAAAATTAGTGATGGGGTAAGATGTTTTCCTCACTTCTAGCACAAGTACACCACTACCCACGTATCGATTATCGTAGTCGAGTAGGAATAGATGCCTCTTTCGCTTCCTGTCGCTTCTGAGTGTCTCGAAAAGCTGAAAGAAGTACTTGGATTAGAAGTTTAAATACACGATTTTTAATGGACGCTTTGGTTTGGTTGAACTCATAATAGAGATGAGCCATTTCATTCTATATGGATCAGGGACCATACTTATGATGCCGGGTGACAAGACTGTACCCACATCACCGATCTCGATCTTCCGAGTTGCCTAATCGACATCGATGCTTCTGATGGAGGCGTTGAGATAGGCAGTTTAAGGATTGCTTATAGTTCTCGACCGCAGCTATTGAGTCGTCTGTAGGAATCACACGAATATAGATACTTCGAACGATAGAACGGCGAAGATCGATAGGTAGGTTTTGTCCAGGGGACTCTCCGCTGTCATTTTTGTCTGTCGTCGAGGACTATTATTAGGTCTTTGCGTATGAACCTGCGTAAAGTACTTGTCACCGTTTGCGGTGAACCCCAGATCCATCGGGAGGTCAAGAGGGCGAAGCAACTGGCATCGTCTCCGCTTGCATGCCAGAATCCGGCAGTGCGCCAGTATTGCACATATGCTGATACCACTCACTTTGGACCTACGTATTCTCTTCAACGAAACGTTCACCTACACCTTTAGAGCAACGACGCGCCTTCAATAAAACTTATTCCTATACTCTTCTGTTATTCAAGTCTTTTCGCAATCACCCATAACGGTGGAAGGAGAAGCATCGTCCTCCACGTATCCAGCACCCAATACAGCCCTATGACTGCTGAGTGCTCCCTAGATCCAATCTCCCCTAAAAACCACATTAACTGCAGAACCCACTCTAGGTGCGCCTAGGCAGAGCACTCCATCGACATTTGATCGCTCCACTGCTCCTTGGAGAACGCCGAGGGCTTCGTCGGAGAAGAAGAATTGCTGAATGAAGAAGAAGTATTGTTGAAGAATTGCCTATCATATCAATTATACATTGGAACCGACGCCAATGTGGATAGGTCCCTTTTCTTACCCCAGGATAAATGGCTCATGCGGATAATGCATTTTAAAAAGTCCGAATCTTGGGGTGATTCAGACAAGAGTCATTTTCACTAGCACTATTTTCCGCTGATTCAGATAATTCAATTCTCGTCGGATTGGACATAGGATATCTGGTTCAGAGAGAATAACGGATCTCTAGAACCTATCCTAGTCGGGGGGGGGGGCACATAACTAAAAAGTATTATATGTAACAAATCCACTTGAGACTTACCGAGCGGCTCCTACAGAACAACATAGGATCCTAGACAAGAAAAAGTCACAAAGAAAAAACGAAAAACTACATTTGTTGCGGTTGTAAGCCGGCTAAGTTGTGTGCCCTCCTCACTATGTTGGATCCTGGTTATAACACGTCAGGCGGCGGTCAGCACGCGGCATGCCTCAATTCCGTCGCTTCTTGCCCGCCTAGACGGTTGTAAACCGCGGCGATTTTTTTATTTTTTGTTTGTTCGCTCGTTTTTGGTTTTTTAGGTTCCAACTCGTTCTCTAGGAGCCGCTCGGTAAGTCTCAATTCATTTTGCTACCTACTTTTTAGTTATGTGCCCCCCCCCCCCACCCGACTAGGGTAGATCCGATCTTTAACCAAAATCAGTCATCTGAATCGTCCAAAATCTGTTGAAAGTCACTTTTTTGCATTTTGTGGCATTTTTTGAAAAGCCCGTATCTTGCCTGAGTTGTCCTAAGATCCGGACCTTTCAAAAACGCCACCAGTCGCAGGATTCATTTATTGGGGAATTGAAAAAATAAAGGATCCGAATCATACGAATCGGCCCAGGATCCGATGAATAACACCTAATTTGGGATGAAGTAGCTCAAGGATCCCAATAAAACTCACAGCTTCTCCACTATGTGAATCCTTTGCGGCTAGAAGCCGTGAAGGCAACTGAAGCTCAGCGCGTGTAACGACAACAGAGGGACACCTGTGTTTCGCCTCAAAGACATCGACACATGTGTGACAGAAGACAAGCGACGAAGTCTCTGGGATTGTCTTCAATCTGTAATTCACTTTGATGAAAATTCATTTTATACATAATTTTGTGAAAACAAAATACTTTTTTGGAATGCAGCCATATTTAACAGCAGCAGCAGTTTCAGGCTTGGCGTCCTCGTCCTCGAAGATTTTTCTCGGCACTCCTTCTTCACCGATAATGTTAAATTCCTCATCCACAGTAATCTTATACGGGCATGCACTGGGATCTGCTCTGAAATTACACTAATAAACTACTGAATAGGACTGAAGATAATGGACATGAACCAGACTGACCTGTATACAGCACAGGCGAAGTATCGAGATTTTATATTGCCTTTTTCTTTTTGTCCAAACAATAAGCAAGGACCTGAAAGACACAGATTTTATGAAAGAATAGCAAAACTGCAGCCACCGAGTCCCTTAGAAGACGAAACGACGAAAAACTCCGTAAGGGAGCTTTATTAGTCATTCAAGAAGGTCCCTTTCAGAGTGAGCTCGAGGCAGAGAAAGACTAAACCGGTGCGGTCCTAAATGTGCGAATTATTTGCTCTGGTCACACCGGGGTAGAGCGTTCTACCCCCTCGTGCCCTGGCCCGCACCCCCAACCCCTGGGCTTGCTCGACAGTCCAGTGCCTGCCTTACGAGATGGTGAAGATGCAGACATTTGCCACGCCTCTGTTTAAAGGACGGGGGTAGAACGCCACTCCGCCGATTATACATTACTAGACGTACATTGGCTTGGGGTCTGTATATTTAGGGGTTGTGAAACAATATTCTGTTACAGCAAAACAAGAGACCTGACCATAGGCCACTTATGGGATTAGAATCCTTCTTAAGGAATAATTTTCAGAAGAAAACGACACCTTCTCCGAGCAGCAGACCAACTGCCTTACTTCGTTTTGGATTCGGGCAATCTTATATTGTTTGAAGAATAGAATAATGCAATACAACAAGCACAAATTCCGCTTTTTCAAATAGAGTACTACCACTCTAAGGAAAATATAGGCAAGACTAGACACCATAGCTACAAATGGATGATAAACCTTACAAGTGGACGCTAAGCAAGGTGGCCAACAAAAATGACAGTGAGTTCTAGCCCGAAACCACCCTCTTTAAAAGAACATTTAAGAATAGGTTCAAGTCAAGCAAATGGAAGCCCACAGAATTCGAATAAGTGACCACATTCTAGACTGCGATGGAGAGCGCCTATAATGTTGACCTGGCGATGTATAGCTCTTTCCTTTTTAGATCTACGTGGATGTACTCTTGAAGACACACTTGAAACGAGTGGCCCAGGGCAGAAGCTCAAAATGTCTACTTGCCTGAGGTCCTATCTCTACGACGTCAAAAACGCTGCCTCTGTTTCCCTTACTATCGGCATTCTATTGCACGAAATGGTGTTCCAACGGGGAGATCACGCCTTCTACAAGGTGTTCGTCGGTGACTTCAACGCGAAGACCGAATTGCGATGATTGCATGAGGAGCAACATTTCAACAAGGCTTTGAAATGCTGTACTTCAGACGATCTTCGCAGGCCGATCTTGGCGATGAAGTCGCCGACGATCACCTTGTAGAAGGTGTGGTCTTCCTTATAGGACTTCTTCAGCTCCACGTAGAAGGCTTCGACCTCTTCGTCGTCGTAGTCGGATGTTGGGGCATACGCGACGAACACAGTCAAATCTGGCACGGAACCACATCGCTTCAGTCGCAGACGTCCGATTCGGCTTGTCAGAGACTCGTACGAATCGATGTTCATGGCCAAATGCGTGTTGACGAGGACACCAACGCCGCCTACTGTCCTGCTGTCGCATATTTCGAGGAACAGTTTTTCTCCGGAGTCGTCGGAGTCGTAGGCGGCGTGTAGGCGGTGATCTCTCCTCGTCTTGGTCAGTCCAATGACGTCGTACTTGATCTTCCTGACCTGCATCATCAGGCCCTCGACGGATGCCTCCGATGCGAGCGCGTGGGCTTTGAAAGTATAGATCGTCATCCTAGTCCTTCTCAATTTGCGCAGCCTTGTTAGACCGTGAGAATTGAGCAGCCTCCCTGAAGTCGTCCTATACATCGCTGAAGGAATTAAACATCTTTCGGATTCAGGGAATAAGGCCATTCAGTGCTGCTGTTTTTAACTAGAAAACAACAAGGGTAACTAGTGAGCAACAAGGGTAACTAGTGAGGCTCTGTTGTGCGAAGGTCGAAACGTATGCCAAAGTAAGGTGGATTAGCAATCTTGATCAGCATTTCAGACAAGACGTGCTAAACAGAGAATAGCACTCCAAAATTATCGAAAACCCGAAGGTTAACAGCGACATTCTCATTTTAGCCTGGAACTTGCACAGGACCTGTGTTTTATCTTTTCCACAAGAACCAAGGAATTTGAAAAACAAATTTAGAGGAATGAGTTTGAGAAAGACTCACATTCATTGCAGATACAGATGGACACCTAAATTTGTTGAGATTCTCGGACAAAAGTCGGCTAGTAGCCGTGCATGAAGGGGTTTTGAAATGAGATTTACTGCTCGGTTTGAAACCCTGCCGTCTCAGACACTAAGTTGGTTAGTAACCGCCCATGAAAGCGATTGGAACCGAGCATGAAAGGAGGCTACCCCACCACACCACGTGTTGCTATTGCGCAGTGCTCGGGTCCAAACCCTTTCATGGTCGGTTACTAACCAACTTTTGTCTGAGTTAGGGTACAACAGTCGCTTTTAGAAAATATCTTGAAGTTAGGAAACCAGAGCCCTTCCATTTTCTATGTTGTTCTTCATATTGCACACTCCTCCCACAAAATGGGGCCTACACCTGAACACCCCCCCCCCCAGGTAAAGAGAACGAGGGTACTAAGCGGGATGGTGCCGCTCCATTATGAGACCATGGTTTTGGTGCACTCAAATACGGTTTCCGAGCTGTCCTCCGCTGATGCGGAGGACAGCACAGAAATAGGCCAGGGAAGGAACTCCGAAGTGTGGGTGATCTAACTTATCCGTTTTAAGAAACCTTGCCGGTGTACAGCCGGCACCAGCCCGCTTAGTACCAAAACGAGCCACAGCAACCCTTCGAGGTGCAATTCCTACGACCGCAGCTGATTATTTCATTCTCACGACTGAGACATCGACTGCTATGCACGCGCCTCCATGTTTCACTCACTATCACACTTCAAGCAATTTAATGGCCTCCATGTTTCACTCAATATCACACTTCAAGCAATTTAATGAAGGGAAAGATCAAACATATAGCACGCCCAATGCCAAGCATCATACCGTGAGAACAGTGCGGAATCTCCTTGCATTCCGATGTAGGCAACACGACGAAAGCTCCACGTTTCCGTAAAGCAACATCCACTTTAGCAACAACTTCGTGGACCTTCTTCTTCTTCTTGAAAACCTTGTTTTTGTTCTTGGGATCTGAGAAGAACTTCTTCTTCTGTGTTTTTGACTTCTTCTTCGACATGGCTGAACAAAATCCCACAAGTGACTCGCTTTCAATGTAACATATAGGGGGTCTTCAGCAGCAGATAACAACGAAAGGAATCGTCTGTTCAACAAGTAGCAGCTTCACGGAACAATATTTATTCAATACCGGGATTCGAATAAAGACTACACGTCTACACGCCGAAATCATCCTAAATATGCACACTACTACTTGGACGAGCACGAACACAGTTTTAACGCCGGAACCAATACGAATTTCTCTATTATGCTCTAAGAACGCTTAGAGTGAGAACACGAGTTCGAAAGCCTTCGTGATTCCAACGTCGTTGGTGTTGAAGTGGAGAAGGCCTGAAAACGTTTTCATCAAATAGCTGTGATTTAATGAATTTGATGCTTTGCGGAGTGCAACTGTTAGATGACAAAAAATCACGGAAGATCAGAAGTGTTTACATAAGGACGGCGGTTAAGGTGGTCGCAGACTAATTTGTAATCCCTCTGAACAAAGTAATCACTGCCTTCCTATAAATCAAAGATCTGTTGACAATGAACAGGTTTGGCTAGAGCCACCTAAGGATATCCACAATAGACCGGTTTTATAGTTTCTTCTAAGAGACAAAATCCGACCATAACTTGATACACATGGTACAGCACTCAAGCGGGAAATGCACCACATACCTGCCAGAAGAGAAGCCGTGATAAGGTAGACGCCAGCTCGAGCAGCCTTAGCAAGGGTTTCTCCGATCACGAAGGGACGAGCATAATCCTGGACAACTCCCTGCACTCCCCTGCAAAGCATTCTATTTCAGCGTAGCCGCACCATATGGAGAAGCATCAATAGCATTATTCTCATAACAACGAGGCTGTCCTTATTTTACGAGTGACACGAGCCGCGACAAGGCGCTAAACCCCACCCTGGTCTGTGCAGGACCACACTATAAAGTGCTTCTGACGTTGAAAGACGCTGATCTATCTTCAACGAAGGTGGATATTAGACACTGGATCCGACGCCAATTCAGATAATTCGGACCTGTCATTTTTTCAAACCGTCGTCAAAAAGATTGTGCGAATAATGGAGCTTTTGAAAAGCTTTGATCTACGGCTGATCGTCACCAGATCAGATTTTAAGAAGATTCAGATAACTGATTTAGGTCAGAAATCAGATGCCTTATGCGATTCGGATATCCTATGTGTAATCCTTTTAACCGGGTTTGGAAAAATAACAAATTTGAATTATCCAAATCGAGGTCGGATCCAGTGTCTAGTGGATACCAACAGAACCTATATAGTGACCCTCTGAAACCACCTAGCGCCAATTCTTTCAACCAATAAAACCATTCCACATAGTTTACACCAAACATTCTTGGTTAATTAATTAATTAATTAATTAATTTATAATAATAATAATAATAATAATAATAATAATAATAGTAAGTGGTATATTTTAAAGAAAGAAGTGAACGTAATTTTGAGACACCCTGTAAAGTACATTGTGAAGGAAATTGGAATATGGAATAATCAGGATTTTCGGAACCACGAAAAGTGGATGAAACGCCTTAGAAATTGGAAGATATCTTATAAAGGATAAAGGATAAAGGACGGCGTTACTCAATCCCTTCTGGGATGCGCCAGCGCATTCTACTTCTACGGGATGTCGTGGAGGCGACATGAATGCGTATTTGGCCATACAATGACTTGCGGTGGCCAGCCGATGAACAAGTCAGCGGTTTATCCTTCCCAGACGAGTCTGGTACCAATTCACCGACCCCGGAGAGATGGAATACCTTGGTTGGCCTGGGCGGGAAATCCGAACCAGGAACCTGGTATCGGGTGCACGCGACAGTCGGCGCCTCATCCGACTGCGCTACACGCGCCCGATCTATCATATGCAATACCAATCATGTTTATAGTCTGATCGTTTTCCTTTCCTATACCTATCCTTATTACATTTCTACGTACTTTGAAATAAAATTGACAATTGTAACAATATGGGAACAGTACGTGAGTAAACAACAAGAAGTAGTTGCACATATAAAGAACAATTAAAGAAACAACTTACCAATGAATGTGGAGCGTCAGTGCGATAGTGAGCAGAGCATCCATCATCGGGCCATGGATGTAGTAGGCAGCTGGCAGTAGCGGAACCATACCGGCAGCGAAATAGCGTTCAATCTGAAGTTAGTCGAAAATTATTAGTCAAAAAATAGAACACTGACTCTGAAAATGGTGTGAGTCACTACTGCTGAACATTTGTCCCTATTCTTTAGGAGTCGTCATAGCCCGACCCCAACATAAGCGATACGCAGTTTCATACGGCACCGATTAAAGGGCCACACAATGAAAATTGAAAATTTTTCAAATCACTCTAAAATGAAAATTTTTGACGTATAAACAGCGAGGACTCCGCATCCCAACACTTTCCCAAAACTTTATATCTCGGTTTAATGGAGTGTGAGTAGGCTAAATAGTGTAATAACTCCTTCTTAGATGGGCCATATCAGGGTCACAAGTTCTTTCTCAAAGGGTAAGGATAAAAGGCGTTGATCAACCCCGCTGTTGGATTCAACACGCATTTTTCACCAATTGAATATCGTGGAGGCAGGTGAGGGATTATATCGCCTATATAACGACTTGTGTTGGCCGACCGATTAAGAAAGGACTGTTTTTCCTTTCCCAGACAAATTTGGTGCCAGTCACCAATACCAGAGGGATGGGAGGCTTGATTGGCCTAGGCGGGGAACTCGAACCAGTACCCTGGAAGCGGGCACCTCCGACTACGCTACCATACGCCCAGTCTAGAAATAAAAACAACACTAAGTAACCTATCGAAAGCTGTATACAAAAATAACGTTACTGATCGAAGGCCCATAACTGTGATGCAACAGTATCAGGAAGAGTTAGGGCTCGAATAAATCAGCGGCGAATTAGAAACTTCATGGCTTGCGCCATGTAATCGTTCAAACGTTTAAATTTTAAACGGCGCTGATTGTTCAGGAACAGGATGCATTTTTCGAATCTGTAGTCATCTAATCGTGTCGTCGTATAGCTTGTCCAACTTGACCAAAACGCTGAGATCACTGTGCTCCATACCAAAACGCGGCCAAATCAAGAAACATCTATGCGGGTTCCCCCGCTTTATTCTGATTTGCGATAGAGAACTCGATGTGACAATCACCTTGTCCATAGCCATCGATGTGGGCTTGGATATATTGGCGGATCAGTTCTACCTGCAAAAAAGGTATGGAATAGCGATGGGATCACTACAAAACTAAGCACGTGGTAGCGCAGTCGGAGAAGGCGGAGGCAATCGCGTGCATGCGATTCTAGATTCCTTCGGATTTCCTGCCCAGGCCAAGCAATCCATCTACCCCTCTGAGATCGGCGGATTGATACTAGACTTGGCTGAGAAGGATAAAACACTGATTTGTCTATCGACTAGCTACTTCAACTCACTCACTTTGTAGCTCAAATACGCATTCAAACTGCCGACATGTCATGTAGAAGCATCCAAAAAAGGATTAAAATCAGTTGTCCTTTATTCTTTCTAAGTCGTTTATCCCAATTAACAACAAAACTGACATCTATATATGTAATCGAGCGTACAAATTAAAATTCTGAAGGAGTATGTGTCACATCCTATGAAAATTACAGTCCCATCTTCTATTTTTTTTTACTTCCGTCCTTCGTCCTTCAATCAAAGAAAAGTGATTGTAGCATAAAAGTATAAAATAAAACAAAATAAATAATAAAATAAACCTTGCTCATTTACTGTATCCAGCGAAAAAGTTCTGGTATCTACCAGGAGTGGCATTTTTGTAGTATCTTCAACAAGTTATAACCTTTTGTTCAGACCTAAAAAGGGGTAAGCCAGCGCTATTGCCCATTTACGTCAGATTTGCAACAAACGGTTAGCCCACACACACCCACTCGTCCCAAATTTGAAGTTTTGGACAAGTGTATGGCGCAATCTATACCATTTACGTGCATTTATGTCTTCATTACCGCTTTATGTCTATCCAAAAGCCTTATAGGTATCAATGTTAACGATCCTTAAAAAGGTGCCTACATTTTATCCAGAAAAACCAGCACTGCATTATATTTAGAAATTGAATACTTCGAGAAACATTAGCTTTTACATGGATAAGACAAGAGCCATTAAGAGCGATCAGCGGGTTAACGCCTGACTACGTAGCGAACATGTCGTCTCAACAATGTGTAAGAAAATGTAAATTCCCTCAGTCTGCGAAAAACCGGTTTATGCGAAGGTGTTCTACGCCGATGAACTCTGGTTCTCATGCCGTCCACACTTTCACATAAACCTCAGTGAATTTTAATATCGCTAATCTATGCACTGCAGGTAAATCTCTGGAATGAATTACTTGAATCCCTAGCCTCGAATGCTTCGATTAAGAACGGTTTCGGTGATCACACTGGACAGGACAGCTTGAATTACCTAATCTTAACTTTCGAATAGAAAAATATAAGAGAATTAGATGATAATATTGTTAGTAATTAATTAGTTATAATTCCAAACATTCAACGTTCTAAAAAAATCCCTCTTATTTTCCTAAATCCACGTGCAACCGTAAAGTGAATCGGTAAACTTCCTCTATATAAAGACGTCGCCATGGTTTACTCACTTTGAAGTGAAGGGAGTGATCATGCGTCTTGTTCGCACCATCGTCTAGGGTACTTGGCACCGAACGAACGACGCTCGTGCTCACTGGGGTGCAGAGGCGAGGCATCTGGCGAGCGGCGAGAAGCGCTCGCTGCGCACGAACGACATGGCGCAAAGCGATCGACATCACTGAATGCTCCTGAAAGCAACAGTAAGTTCATGTGCGTGTTGAGCTACACATACGAGTTACGCGTGAATACTGTACAGAACCGCAGTAGGAAAATAACGAAACGGGTGAAGAACACGCCTCTGGATCACGACAGAACGCTCAACAATATTAGTGATGTTCAGCACCAAAAGCTGTTCTACCAACTTCATCAAACTCACCTCGTACAATTTCAACAGTAATTCTAAACGGTTTAATGGTAAGCTGTTACAACGATGTTTTGTTGCGATCAAAACTTCTAGCGCCAGGCGGAACTCATGGTAAGTGGTGCATATGGACAAAAACGTATGTCTAAGGAGGAAATATAGTGCAAGTATCTCGATAAGAACTCTGCGCAGAGCAGAGGTACGTCCGATTAAGGCTAGAATGAAGCTTGTTGTTGTGGTTAGTGATTTCACTCGCAGTGAATACCGGCGATGGGATGACCGAAGCATTCAGAAGGGAGTAAATTTGGCCCTATTGCACTGCACCATCGCGACTTCAGAGGTCGAGCAGAAGTCGAAAAAAAGCTCATACCTCTCTAGAAGAGTTATTTGTGGCGCTGATCACGAGTCTGATATCTGTTCTTGAAACTTCGGCGATTACAGTAGGTTAATGTAGACATGGGTGACTAAGGTCATAGTCATTGATTTCGCCAAAACTTCGTCTATGGAGGTTATCTGGGATGCTGGTCACGAATCTACCGCACTCCAGCGTAATACCAAAAATGAATATTGCTATTCTCATCCGTTTTTGGCATTATGTTGGAGTATGGCAGAATCGTAATCAGCGCCCCAAAACAGGATTATAAACGGCGGATATCAGGACCGGCTCACCGTAACCTTAGGCGTCGGGTGAGACGTGACGTGTGCAATCGCAGAACAAGGCTAGGGAAGGGACTCCATGGTGTGCCATACAAGCTGCTCGTATGGAGACTGCTTTCTTCGCTCAGGGGAGTTCGCGGCTGGGTTCTGCGCTCTTCGAGCGCAGAGCCAGGCTAGGGAAGGGACTCCAGGGTGTGTGCTATACAAGCTGCTCGCTTTCTTCGCTCAGGGGGAGTTCGCGGCTGGGTTCTGCGCTCTTCGAGCGCAGAGCCAGGCTAGGGAAGGGACTACAGGGTGTGTGCTATACAAGCTGCTCGCTTTCTTCGCTCAGGGGGAGTTCGCGGCTGGGTTCTGCGCTCTTCGAGCGCAGAGCCAGGCTAGGGAAGGGACTCTAGGGTGTGTGCTATACAAGCTGCTCGTATGGAGACTGCTTTCTTCGCTCAGGGGGAGTTCGCGGCTGGGTTCTGCGCTCTTCGAGCGCAGAGCCAGGCTAGGGAAGGGACTCCAGGGTGTGTGCCATACAAGCTGCTCGTACGGAGACTGCTATCTTCGCTCAGTGGGAGCTCGCGGCTGGATTCTGCGCTCTTCGAGCGGCGAAGCGCATACGGCTAAAACAATGCGCAAAAAACGCGCAACGTCGTGTAGACGTCGAAACCTCCCAGATCTCAGATACTCAGCTGAAGTGCAAAAACGCCGCGGCGCCCGGGAACCAAACCCCCGACATCCCTCGCATGAAGTAAACCCTCTACCTACTGCACGCGGTGCCATCGCGGGCGCACAAGACATCGATCGGACGTCGCAGCGTGGACGCGGACGCGCGATCTCTGAGCTAGGAGGGCGCAGACAGCAAAGTCCCGGCGCGACCCGCACCGCGGTTACGGTGAGCCGGTCCTGATATCCGCCGTTTATAATTGTCTCACCCCAAACAACCCTCCTGGGCGGGGTTTGGGCGAAAAAATTTTTCGACCTCTCCGCGACCTCTAGAGTTGTGGAAGTTCAGTAGTGCCGATGACGGTGATTTTCACAAGAACGGGTTTTCGTACGATTCGAACAACCGAGTTTTCGGCGCTATGGGTTGCCGCAATCGGTACAGGTCGGTAATACGTGCCGCAGAGGTGCGGGAATGTCAAGGGGAGTGCAGGAGTGCGAGGGGTTGTATCCCGCACCCAAGCGGTGCGTCTTTCCGACATGGTACCGATCTCAAAATGATCCAGATGGAGTGATTTTCACTAGAACCGATAATCGTACGTTTCGGATAACTGACTCATCGGCACTATGTGCGTTAACGCACTCTTGTGACGATGACATTTTCTCACTTTGTTTTCACACTATAGCTAACTATTCCAGCCTACTAGTGCTTTGGTGACCCACCGGTAAAAAAGTGCAACATGTTGTGCCGTCACAGGTTGTATATTACAGACACTATCCTCCCCTTGGAGGCAGTGCACCCCCCCCCCCCCCCCCCATCCCCCTAATCCGCACTGCACCGACTTCTTCTGACCGCGAATCTGACATTTGATTCAAATAGGATTTCGGATTTCCCCAACAAAACCAGCTACCCGAATCAATTCACTTTCTCAGGTCTCACGCGGCTGGAAATGAGGTTGTCAGCTCCCATGACGACGTTTTGATGCGATCAAAACTCTAGCGTCAGGCGGGACTCGAACCCGCACCCGCCGATGGAGGGAAATGCTCTACACTCTTCAAAATGGAGTAGGACATTACCGCCAGGGCCGGATTCATCGACGGCTTACAGCAATTTAACAGAGAAAATTACAGCCGAAATCCCTGATAACGCGGATACCAAGCGATATGGTGAGCGATAAGCAGCGTTATCTGAGTTTTCCGCTGTGAATTGTTTGTTAAAATTATGTAAGTCGTTGATGAATCCGACGCCAGGTCAGCAGGTGCGGGTTCTCGTCCCGCCTAGCGCTAGAGTTTTGATTGCAACAAAACGTCGTTATCAAACGTTATCCGCGTCATCCGAAGATCCGGTCTGGTGAAAATCACTTTCTCTGGATAATGCTAACCCATGCTAACCACAACACCTATAATTTTCAAAAATGTCTTTGCACGCATAGTCCATTAACCCCCGTTTCGAAGAAAAAAATGGCGGATCCGAAATATTCGAGGCGTCAGATCCAATGCATAGCACTTACGCATGTAATGATTTCTGTCGTTATCGAAGAGTCATCCAGTATCCTACTTCCATCCGAAACAGCCTTATGCAAGTACCTCTAATAGGTGTGGCGCCAACTATAGAAGCTCACAGAGTTCGAAAAAACCGAGGAGTTAGGACGAAAAGCAAAGCGCGAGAACATGGACGTGAGTGTGCCGCTCATCTCGTATCGATCGGACTCGGCCAAAAACAACCGTTCCTTTCAGTAAGCCACTCACTGGGCCATATCCTGCTTCTAATACGGGGAATTTGTAATCCATAGTGGGATGTGGATAGGTTATTCGCTGTCTATGCAGCGCTACAATCACAATATAGTCCTCTTTCAGAACTAGGGCGCTTTCCTCACGCAGAGGAAGGTCTCGACGAATCAATGAATAAAAAAAACTAGCGATAAATCATCTTAACCAAAGACTGACTGGACTAGGGATTTAAGTCTTCCTGTTGCCTCCCGAATCTCAAAGAAATAGGCCAGGAATAGATGGGCGAACGTGCTTAGCAATCCAAAGGAGCGAAAGTTGTTAATTGGAGGCAAGAAAGAATTCCAATAGTATAACTGAGCAGCTCATCAGTGGTCAGCAAGATAATGGCCTAATAATACTGGATACTAGGAAAACTGCGAAAAATGAGTTAGAGAAGAGATTGGACCTCAGAAAGTTTCAGTTTCCACCACGTGCTGATCAGGAAGGACTTCAACGACCAGCGGAGCCGTCCTACCCTTCTTAGAGAACAGATCTGCAAGCATTAGAACACGAGAACCGAAGGACGCACGATATACAACCACAATATGGGGTAATTTGTGAAAAATACGTGAGCGCTGTAATGTTACCGCAATTGTGCGTTCCATCCAAGTACAAATTGCAGACGAAGTGTTATAATCAACGCCAGAAAATTTTAAATTCTCGCTATTTGTTGTTCTCGCTTGGTAGAAATGTTTGTGGATCGTTATTCAATTGATATTGATATGCATTTTGCTGTACCACTAGCACATAAAGGGCGAAGCGTATATGTCACTCCAGATTAACCCGGTCTGGTGTGAGCCATGCATCTCATCCTACTATTTGTATTTTCTCAGGAAGTTTCGTTCCGAGTTACTAAACAGATCGCTCAGGATCTGTTATAAGTTCCGCTCGGGGTCAATTTGCAAATCGCTCGGGATCTGACTTGAAAACTGCTCGGGGTATTTTTAACACGTGTGTATGTTTTTAAAATTCTTCGGTTGTTGCACCAAAGTGTGTGACCGTAGGTGGTTCAGTGGTTTTTGCCTGTTCTTCTGCAGGACGACAATGTTCGGAGCAAAATTTTATTGCGGATGCTCGTTTAACGTCTGACATTGGTGCTCGCCCTCTTATCAGCGAGGGCGAGCCGGACAAATTAGGGTGAACAAATATTGGAGAGTCCGGTCGCATCGTTCAGGCTGCGACACCCTACGGGATATTGTAGAGGCCAGTTGAGTGCGCTACTGACTTATACAGTGAATATTAGTGGCAAGTTAGTGTTTTATCCCTCATAAAAAACACTGCTACCAAATCAGCGACTCCAGAGACCAGATTCATCAACCGCTTACAGGCCAGTTGCGGTGAAAAGTACGCTGATACTTTACCTGATGCTGGTGAACCTCAGATCAGGGAGTGAGCGGTACTTTTCACCGTTATCGGGCGGTAAGTGGTTGATGAATCTGGTCCGAGGAGGGATGGAAGGCTCAAACCAAGAACCTCGAATCGGCATGCACGAGACATCCGGCGTTTTCTTCAGCTGCGCTCCGAGTTGCCCTAGTCTTTATCATTGGCATATGAAGGGCCAGAAGAGCCAATAAAGGACAATCGGAACTTGATCAATCCCTTTTGGGATGACGCTTTGTGCTTCTATATGACCTATACAATGACTTGCAGTCGGCTAGTCAGTGTTTTATTCTTTCCTGACGGGTCCACTACCAACTCATCAACCTCACAACGATGGAAGGTTTGGTTGGTCTAGGCGGGATCCGAACCAAGTACCTCGTTTTGGGTTGCAGGCCACAGGCGGTGTCTCATCCGCCTGCGCTTCCATGCGGCATCTAGAAAAGCATAGGAGCGTCTAAATCCATTTCTATCGCACTTCAAACAAGGAATAAGACGTAATAAGTTGAAGCGAGTCTGGTCTGTGTCTAATTGCACTCGCGCCAGTGTCGATCACTGTATTGAACGCTTTTAACATATGTTGCAGTGTCTTGATTTTAGATATGGCAAGTTTTTATGGCAAACGCAAATCTACCGCCTTGTCTTTGTACGACGATGACGAGGATAGTAAACCGCCACTGAAGAGGACTTCTGGAGGTAGTTTTTGATCGCAGTATTCAGACGACTTCATCAGTCTTCATTAATTAGTTTCCGTTCTTGCATGAAAGGAAGGCATTATACGGATTTGGAGAGGGTGGGGGAAGACTGCTTGCTAGGAACTGACTGCTAGAGGAGAACTACTTTATGCTTCATAACTTTTTTATGTTCCCGTAAAGGCTATGCAGTTCTTTTGGAGAGGTTTGGGTCAAAATTATGGAGCAGTAGAGTTCTGCCACCGTTCGCTACTAGCGAATTAACTGGAATACATTCCTCTGGTTCCTTTTCATTTGACCGGGAAATGGCTGTAATACCGTGTAGTACCTTTTCAGCCTTTGTTTAAGAGCAAACTTCATTATGGAGAATGCAGATGCCTGGTTGGCAACGGAGCTGATAAGATTTCGTTACGAAGTTGTTAAGGTCTGTACGATGGCGACAACGAAGGAGGTAGCTCTGAACCTGCCGCCGAGGATTCGGCAGCTTCGAATTCTACAGCAGAGACGTCTAATGGGGCTAACAGCAGTGGAGATGCAGCGAAAGAGGACAAAGGAGATGATGCCAAGCAACAGTCGTCACCTCCTGGTGTATCTGAACCAGGCACGTTTTTTGCTGTTCTATAGGATTTATCCTTTGAGAGTTTTTGCGTTGACGAGAATTATAAGCTGAGCGGAATAGGCTTGTTTTCGGCGCTGTGGTATTTCCGGGGGAAGGGGAAGGATCACCCTAGAATGCCTTGACGAGTCGCGATGTACATACGGCGAATGTTAATGCACACTTATCTCCAATTTTCGATCGCACCTTAGCTTCCGTTTGTCTTCTCGGAATACAGCTGTAGCAGTGTTCTTCTTCTATTTCACTTCTTTACTAACGAAGCCTACTGTCTCGTTACTCCTTCTGTTTCTTAGTGTTTTTTGACCAATGGATAGTATAAAATTTTTATTAGGTAGCTTCCGCCGTTTCACTCTTCGAATGTTCCCGCCTGCAAGTTCTGCAATCAATGTGTGATTAGAAGGTTTTGATACCACTACATAGAGAAAGGAATGTCGTTCTGAACACGTACAACATATCAAAGATACCTCCAAGAATTGAAGAATTCAGTGTACTTTTCGTCAGTACCTCAGAATTCGGATTTTCGTGTCTTACGAGGAAGGTCAAAGAGGTGACCGTGGAGTTTCCCAAAGCTACCCATATAGGGTTGTAGGGGGTGGTCTGGGAAGCACCGTAGTGGTTTCCTCTTATCTTCCACTTATCCAGTTTTTCCTGCGGACCTCTGGGTAGGTCAAAAATTGCAGAAAAAACTACCGCCTCAGTGCTGGCCGATAACGCAAAACCGACGCCTGGAATAGCCTTGTCGTGCTCAGAAATGATCCTGCAAAAGGTTTGGAGCCTCAATCATGGCTAGAACGTGGGATTTGATAAATTCCTAATAGAAGCGAGAAGGCTCATTCACTGGAAGCGTTTACCAGCAGGACTGGATGGCCGAGTGGACAGCACGATGGACTTGCGAGAGGGTGGTCAAGAGATCGGTTCCGGTGGTGGTATCTATGCACTGCTAGTAGCCTTTTTTCCATTTTTATCATTGTGGGGTGCATTTTGGTCTTCAGTGTTCGCGTTTCAACCTCTTGTTAACCTCTTGCGGGATGTAAGCCAAGCTAGTCTTCGTCGATGAGATATGGCCATTGAACCATGCTTGTTTTGTGGAGCAAGCCTTCGTTTGATTCAACCCATGTGTGATCCCTTTATAATGGTTTGTATTAGCTTTGGAAGTGTGTCTCGTGGTAGCCTCATTTGACTGCTATCCCTACTATATCGGATGCAAAGAGAGGGGCGGCATTGCCGATGCAGGCACTCGTAGTCTGGACACTCCAGAAGCTAAAAACTTCCTTCGTTCAAACCTCGTTAAGGGGGGGGGGGGGTATTTGGAGTGCTTATCAGGAGTCTGGCATCTGTTTTCTTTTCGGTACAACAGCAGATTTCAGCAGGTTGAAGTAGACATGAATACTGCAAAACAGCTGGATTTCAAGTGGGTTTCATCTGGCCGCAGTTCGTTTCCAAGATCGTGTCTTGAACTGAAAATAGTCCTCAAAAAATTTAAAAACCAAAAACGTATACTAAATTTGTGACCGTCGCCCAATAACATCCGTAGGCGAATGGAGTGAGGGAGGGAGTGTGGCTAAGCTATCTCCACCATTTCACTTACCCGCAGCCTACTCACATCGTAGTCTACTGCAATCTACCGGATCAAAAAACGGATTCCAGATTCGCGACCAGTGTCCTAAATGCCCTCCCCTAGACGAACCTTGGCGCGAAAAAAAAAATTCCGACCGACGCGAGAGTACATGTGTTCATACCGGTACCGGACCCGTCCCACCTCTAGAGTAGGGAAGAGTGACCGGAACCAACATAGGAAGAAAAAAAAACCAATAACGCAAGAAGAATAAAAATTCCAATTTTTGTTACAGTTAGTAAAATTAGTTAAAGTCACAAGAAACGAGCTCTACATAGAAAAGAGGCGAACGGCATATCTTGGTGATGGATCGAAGTAATAGTCGATCATGCTCACTACAAGGTTACTACGATGAACACTTCTAAAACTCATAGAAAAGATTAGAAAGGGATCACACATGAAACTCCCATCTAACGAGGGACCCAACAAGACAAGCATGGTTCAATGGCCATATCTAATCGACGAAGGCTAGTTTGGCTCACATCCCGAAAGAGGTTAAAAAGAGGTTGAAACGCGAACACTGAACTCTGCCGAGACCAAAATGCACTATACGTTGATAAAAATGCAAAAAACGCTACTAGCAATGCATAGACTCCATCCCCGGAACCGAATCCTTGACCACCCTCCCGCAAGCCCACCGCGCTATCCAGTCGCTGGGAGCCTGCTGGTGAACGTCTCCCGTGAATGCGCCTTCTCGCTTCTACTAGGAATTCATCAAATCCCGCATTCTAGCAATGATTGAAGCTCCAAATCTTTTGCGGGTTTATTTCTGAGCACGACAAGAATATTCCAGGCATCGGTTTTGCATTATCGGCCAGCACTAAGGCGGCACAGTTTTTTGCCGTTTCTGACCTACCCAGGGGTCCGCAGGAAATTTGGGAACCACTATGGTGCTTCCCAGACAACGCCTTACAACCTTATATAGGTCGCTTTGAGAAATCCACGATCAGCTCTTTGACCTTCCTCGTTTGTACTCTATGGCTCAAATAGAATTGAACCGAAATTTAGATGCTACGATAGAAAGGATTTATCTAAAAAAAAAAAACTGGCACTAAACTATTGATCACGATTGTTGAGGGAACTAGGTAGGAGCAAAGCTCAAATATTTTTTTCCACACGAAGTAGACAGACATGTTCTGCTGAGCCGTTTCCTTGCTTATGGCAAAGAAAGAAGTTCACTCAGTATGTACTCTACGATCTGATGCCTCGACAAATGAGGTGGTAAGGGCTCTGCTTTCTTTTTTTAGTAGAAAAAAGCACGCGTTTTTTTAAGCCTCTAAATATTATAAAGAGCTGGTAATGGCCAGCTACGTGAGGTTTGCGAAACATTTGTGGAAAAGCTAACCTCCTAGAACCATCGTGAAACTTCTAGGTAACTCTAAGAATAACTTTTGCTATGTGATGTGCTATTGCCGATAAAGGATAAAAGATAAAGTTCGGTGTCACTCAATCCTTTTTGGGATGTGCCATGCATTCTACTTCTACGGGATGTCGTGGAGGCGATTTGAATGCCTATTAGGCCATGCAATGACTTGCGGTAACCAGTCAAACAAGTCAGCGCTTTGTCCTTCCCAAATCAGTCAGGTGCAGCTTTCCCCACCAGAAAGATAAAAGAAAGATGCTCGGCGGCACATATTCGAGTAGCTCCCAACTTTTCCCTTGAGAGAATGTGCCGCTGTTTCTCTGGCTAATGCGATTCAAATGGAATCTAGAAAACTGACTAATAAATCGGAAAAGAACATGCTGATCGGAATACAAAGGCAAAGTGTGATATCTCTATTGAAGAATTATCCTGCTCTAGTAAACAAAGTGTTGTTACTCAACCGATCGACAACCCATAATAACACAGGGAGAAAAATGTAATCCGACAGTTTACGAAATCTATGTGTCCAAATTTTGACCTCTGGAAATTTGCTAATACTTCAGCAAATATACTTCAAGTGTAATTTGTGTCTTTTTGTAACTATTGGGTAGTTTTTACAGGAATTAAATTGGCTAATGCTTCATGTAGTTGAAAAATTTAAACTTAGAGGTAAAGAAAACGGCGGAAACCTTTGGTACGGCCTAATATAAGAACAAAAAAAGAATGCGCTATAGAAAAGTTGTGTAATGAAAAATATCAGTGTTGAACCCACCCAAAGTTGACATCGTGATGTCGAACTCTTCTTTCCGACTACGGTGATGAAAGTCGAGAGGCAGATGATTCTACGCGAAACCTAACGTAAGACTCAAATAGGAAGAAAAATACTGCAGCCAAAAAAGTACTCGCTGACAAAGACCATCTTATGTGTGAGGATTGTGCATGGTTTTTTCTATTCAATAAAAAAATCCCTTTAAAAATCTAGATTATTCGCAGAATTTTGTATTAGTATACATTCTCCCACTATTCCTTTCAACCTCACTATTCTTGTAATTTCTTATGATGGCGCCCTCATCTTTTGTGGAGCTCACTATCTTTTGTAATAGGCATTTTCTATAAGTTATAGAGAGGCTTCCACCTATTCATCAATTCCTTCCAAGCTGTTACAACGCAGCAATGGCGGAGTCGGCGCAGGGCGCAAGCCAACGCGCCTCGTCGCGAGGAAGAACGCGACAAGGTACCGTTGTGTGTGCCCTTCATTTCAGACGAGATGAGCAGGGAAATTCGAAAGTGTGTGCGTGCAGCTGATCTTCAAGATATGGTGAGGATCATTGATGTTCCTCCCGCTAACTTGAAGGCGCAGCTGGTTCGGAACCGTGCCTACGACGGGGCATGTTCCACTCCGTCCTGTGTTGTGTGTCCTAATGGGAAGGGGGGAGGGCGGATTGCATGACCCCTGGAGTTGTCTTCAACATGTCATGTAATGAGTGTAGTGAGAACTACATAGGGGAAACGGGCAGACCCCTATGTATCAGGGTTAAGGAGCATTTGGACGGCCTTAGAAAAGGGGATGTCCGAACTCCTTGGGGGGGGGGGGGGGAGCACAGGGTCCGATGTCATGCGGGCGTGATGCTGCAGGTGTCTGTGTCGATTTTAGTTCGAGAGAGTGATATATCGGCGCGCAAGACCCTTGAGGCGCTCTGGATCACGGCTAGGAATCCCCAGGTCAACCAGAAGGAGGAGTGTCTGGCGGTAACCCAAGAACTGACACCCTTCATCGAGCTCTGCTGGTTCTGATCTATCTGGTCTGACCCCCAGGGTATTTAAGTCGGGTTGACCCGCGGGGTAGACTCATTCACCCACGTTCTAGTCCAGCTTCGGATGACTGGTGGTCCTTCTCGGCATCCACCGATAAGGTCAGTCGTTCCTTCATAACTGTCATGTTGGATGTTGTCGCTATCTCTCCTCAAGATTAGTACTCTGTAGGATGAAATGGTGTTTGGGAGGACAGTTTCATAAGTGTTTTCGACTTTTTCAGGTTCTGACGAAGGCGAGGTCGCCGAAACTTGAGCCGAGTCAAATAAATGTGGTTACAACTTTGGCTACCAGCTCAATAAGACAACATCGATCTGTTACAACGATGTTTTGTTGAGATGAAAACCAGCGTCAGGCGTACTCGAACCCGCACCTCTGCTTACTGGGCAGGATGCCACACCACTACACCACCGGCGCTGTTTGATCGAGCGCTAAATCCTATCGCGACAAAACATCTTATAACAGCTTACAGCCACTTCTTATATTTTTAAACATTTATTCATATTATACTTGAGACTTGAAAAGATTTGAACTTTTCACAGCTATTGAAAAGCCGTATAAATGAGCGCATAGAAAATTTTCATTGTGTCTCGTTACTATCGCCAACAATTCTTCAGGATTGGAACCGCTACAACTGGTTACTGTTCTCGGATGTCGCCGTGGGCAAAGGGAAGACATGCAAGACGCTCATCTGCTGCTCAATGACTTGTCGCTGGGCTTGCCGTTTGTGTTAGTTCTTCTCGTGGCTCAAATCTAGATGCTATTGACTTCAACGAAGATTTTTTAGGAGGCGATGTGCACTGTACGCCATATTTGACGGACATGCCGGGACTCGAGCCGCCAAGTACTGCACGGAGAACATTCCTGCGCTTCTGAAGAAAAAGTTGAGTTCGTGTAAGTAATTAGGGCGACGAGCTGAGTAAGGTCGTTCACCGTGAGACGGCGTGGCTTAATTTGTCTGATTTTCGATTCCGCTTTTGCACTTTGATTTCATGCTAAAGATAGGAGATTTTATTGCTTTATTCGCCTTCCCATGAACTTGATCTTGTTCGTAATCTTTGCAGATGGTGACCTGAGCACTATGGAGAAGCAGCTGAAGCGAATTTTTACCGAAACCTTCAAGTCGATCGATGAGGGATTCCTAGCTGAAGCCAGAAAGTCGTGAGTTTTTATTGACTGATTCTTGATTGACCAGTACTGAAGATAAAATACTCGATTCCAAAGAATAGCTGATCGAGGCATGGCTAATTGACCCCGTTTGGCCTAGTTGGCGAACCTCTACTACACCTAAATTTTCTCAGCAGCGATATACCTTGTCAATGGAAGTATAAGTGGCTGCATTGGTTGCTCGGAGCGTAAGAGTTGTATAACCAGGATTAAACAGTGGCTTTTTTCGAACAACGTGTACTGAGACACTGTTTTTGTAGAGCTGACGTAATGCTTCTCTAAAGTGATCGGTGATTGCTGCTTAAATTGGCGATTCAAAAACACTGAACTATAATGCCGCCCAGGCTGGAGGATCTGCATGTTACTAGAACTTACGCCACCAACTAAATGTGCCAGAAACAGAGTTCTGCGGCACCGCACTTTCGTTCATTTGGTCCCTATCGTGGTGGGACCAACGCATCACTGCGGTGGCAGCTGCGCTGCGGACAGGTCGTCGCGATGCCGCATGCCGCGAGGGCAGCCGCACTTCTCGGCGGCATTCAGCGGAGCGGTGCCGCAGAGCTTTGCACGTTCATTGAGTGAATTGCGCTATCGCCGTTTTACGGTGGTTCCAATTTCTGAAGTTAAACGTCTATTTTTCAGAAACTGGAAACAAAAAGAAATTGCTTAAAATGCGTTAAAAATCTTAAAACCGAAATTTTGCCCATCACTGGTCGGCATGCAAAGTTGGCAAGTCTGATGCCTGCAGTCATCGTTTTAAATACAGGTGGAGCTCAACCTTGTATGTTTCATGGATGAATTGATTTTTTATTCGCAAGGCTGCGACACTTTTTTCTTCTAATTCGGCTTGGTAAGCCGCGTGTAGCGCAGTCGGAGGAGGTGCCAGCTGTCACGTGCGCCTGATACCGAGTTCCTGGTTAGGATTTACCGCTCGGGCCAACCAAATCTTCCGTACCTCCGGGGTCGGTGAATTGATACCAGACTCGTCTGGGAAGGATAAAGCATTGGCATCAGCATCACCGGCTGGCCGATGAACAAGTCACCGCTTTATCATTCCCAGGCGTGGAATGTAGAATGCGTGGCGTACCCAAGAGGGGGTTGTTGAATAACGCCGCCCTTTATCCTTTATCCTTTTGTTCGGCTCCATGACTCATGGAAAGGAGTTGATCTCCTTTGTGTTATTTATGGAATACTGGAGAAGTACTTTTTGACCCGAAGAAGAGTATAATGATTTAGTTACTGATGTTGAATTGTTTTTAATTTTTAAACTCGAGAGGCAAAATATCAAATGGAAGCTGAGGAACCGAATTCATAAAAAGCGAAGTTATCGTTACAGTTTTTGCAACCTTGAACTGGACTCACTGACGGTTGGGAGAAGGCTTTTCTGGGAAGGATAAAACACTCATGTGTCCTTCACCTGTCCCAGTACGGCTATGTGATCTAGCTGTACAGGGTGGCTGAAAAGTTCGGGCAATTTTTTGCGGCGCTACTTTTGGCCTTGAAATTGAGGTTTTTTGTTATTTCTGTTGTTTCCGTTGTATTCCTCGCGCAATTTTGATCTAGAATCTGTTGCTCCAGTTTTCTCGTTTTCAGTTGTGCTTGCGTTATGTCTCGTGAAAGTGAGCGTATCACCGTCGTCGAGCTCCACAAGACGGGAATGAGGACCGCGGACATAGTTCGAACAACCGGCTTCAAACAAAAGACCGTCTACAAGATTGTAAGACGCTACAAGGAGACTGGCGGGACCTCGGACCGTCCCCGCAGCGGCCGTCCCACCACTGCGACAACACCGGAGAACATCAACAAGGTTCGTTGTCGCATTCGCCGTAATCTTGAGGTGTCGATGAACAAGATGGCTACGGATCTCGGGATCAGTAGGGAACGAGTCCAGCATATTGCCAGGAGGAAGCTGGGATTACGCAGCTACAAAGTAGCTCGTATTCACTTCCTCAACGACGCGATGAAAGCTGAGAGGTTGAGGAAATGCAGGCGAATGCGTCAGCTGGTCGGCGATGGTCGCTTGTCGAAGGTGCTGTTCACCGACGAGAAGATCTTCACGGTCCAGCCGGTTCACAACCATCAGAATCGCCGGCAGCTGCTTAAGAAGGGTCAGCAGAAGACGTCGGCCGCAAGGACCATCAGCCGCCGCCATTTTCCAGCCTCGGTGATGGTGTGGGAAGAGCTCCCCGTTTGCGAGGAGCTCTTCCCAGGGTTTTGGAGCAGGGACATCTGGCCATCCAACTCGCCTGATCTCAACCCGATGGATTATTCTGTGTGGTCGATCATGGAGCAGAAGATCTCCACTACAAGATACGCCACCGTTGAGCAGCTGAAATCGGCGTTGTTGAGATCCTGGGACGAGATTACAGCGGAGCAGTGTGCGACCATCATCAGCGACTTCCCAAAACGACTGCGAAAATGTATTGAAGCCAAAGGAGGAAATTTTGAGCACTTGTTGTGAATTTTCATGTTGTATTATGTTGTTGTTGATCTAATGAAGTTTCTGTTATTTTTGTTTGTAAATCTTTGGCGTTTATGTAGTTTTTTCGTACTACTGCTGAAATACTTTGAAAAATTGCCCGAACTTTTCAGCCACCCTGTATATTAAAACGAACACCACAGTATAAGTTAGGGGTAGAATGTATGAAAAAAAATCTCAAAGGGATAGATGAACGCCGTCGTTTGCCTTTTTATATATTATCTATAACAAAAATTGCCTACTAACGTCGCATTTCTCGTGGTTCAATGCCTTCGAAGATTAGTTGTTGTCTTTCAGGAAACCTGTTTGGAAGGATGGCACGACTGTGACATGCGTTTTACTACTAAACGACGCATTATACGTTGCAAATTTGGGAGACACCAAGGTTAGGTTTCCACTCAATATACAGTTGCTGGTTTCTTCTTATTTCCCCCTCATATATCACTCAGCTTGGTCAGTTCTACACCCCCACTCTCTCCTCCTTCATCCCTCGTTTGTTCATCCCGCAATGATACACTCCTTTCCACGTCGTGTTCTTGTGCTAAAGTAGGCTGCCCATGACGTTTGACATCCAAGGCATCTAGCCGTTTTTCCAAGAGTAGAGGATTGAGCAGCTCTTCATTAACCAATAAGGTTGTTCAAAATTGTTTGACATTTAGGACTCTGTATAAGAGGAGAGGGCTATAAGGGCACCATATTCCATCGGCAGCTCTGAGGAAAAACTTGAAAAACTTACAATTTGTAAACTCGTGGAAGCTAAAGAAGAAGGCATGATCTCGGTAATAATGTGATATAATGGGAATAATTCAATGTTGGATGTTTCAGTCTAGGGTTTCTGTTTGACTTCCTCTTCTAATGCAAGAGTGGTCAGTGGGAATTCTAGATCCCATGGGCACGAATCAAGAGAAAAAGAAAGAAAAAGATCTTCGTTTTTATAAGACGTGCTGGTTCAGAATTTTGGAATTCATTTAATAGAAAAACATTTAGCCTGTTTGCTAACGTGCACAATTAGCTTATTGACGGATATCTTTATCTAAAGGACGTCTCCTTGTAGTTTATGCTTTTGTGGTAGTACGTTGTGCTCTTATTTGTTTGTAATGCTGTGTCCGTTACATGGTTTTAATCGCTCTTTATCTGCCTGCACCACCGCCTACAAAATAAATAAATTTCAGGCGATTGTCTGTCGAAATAAGGAGACCGGTTTCTCGTCGATTGAGCTTACGGTTAACCACAACCCTACCATGTACGAGGAGAGAATGCGGATTCAAAAAGCTAGCGGAACTGTCAGGTAAGTCATGGCTGTAAGGGTTATACTTCAGTCGTAGTTCTTTTTCAAGGAGGACATAGCACAGTCGAGATAAAGTGTCTCATGCGCGTAAACGAATCACCAGGCACTCACTCGGATAAACTCAAACCATATGGTCACTTCAATTTTATATCGCTCCGAGGTATTAGATCGAACTGAAGGCTTCCGCCGTTTTAGGGCTCTGAATCAATTTCTGGGATTTTTTTTTTGTTGGAGAGATTGAAACGGGATAGACGGTATTGGTACCACTGCATGGAGAGCGAATAGAAAATATATAAGATATCTTCCAATTTCTAAAGCGTTCCATCCCTTTTCATGGTGCCGAAAATCCTGGTTATTCTTTATTCCAATTTCCTTCACATTGTACTGTACAGGGTGTCTCAAAATTACGTTCCCACGTCTTTGACCTGTCATTTTTCTTGACCTACGCGTCGAGCATTTACTATCTTGGTTTCGCGCGCTAGGTATCTTCACCCAAATCACAAATGCTAAATATCCATCTGCAATATTCACTGGCTACAAAATGGCTCCCATCCTGTGAGGGTTCTAATAATTACAATGCACATCAACGGAGCAACAGTGAGCAACATTGTCAGAATGTTTACTGTCGAGGCAGCGCTGAACCACCAAAAACACCGTGTGTTGTCAAATCAGTAACCGAAGCCAATGAAGAGGGAAGGATCCATGAAAGCTGTGTGGTTGGGGGGCTGCTTGGAGAATGTTTTGGAAAAAACTTTGGTTCCCTGGAGGAGCACGCTCTTCAGGGACAAGCCGTTCATCTTACAGCAGGATTTGGCACCTGCTCATCTACGGAAGACCGTGTAGGAGTAGTGCCACGACAAGCTTCCTGTGTTTACCAGAAGAATAGTCTCCGTATAGGCCCGATCTCAACCCCTTGGACTACTCTGTGTGGTCCTACTTGGAGACCGAGGCCTGCTTCAAAAAAAAAATTCACTTAGTCGACCGGGCCCTCTAAAGAAATGTCAATGGGATACGTGCACCCAAACTGGATGCCTTCCCTTTCACGTCGTCTGCAGGCCTGTGTCCGTGCAGGGAGGGTCGTTTGGGATCTGATCATGGGCGCAAAGCGCTTGGAGAGGGTCACCTTGCATTCAGTGGTTATCCACCTTCCTGCGGACTCACATGAACACTCAACTACAACGGAAGTAGCCTAGCTCAGTTCACCACAAGGGTACACCACACCAGTGCTGTGTAAGTTTTCTAACTTCGTGCAACACAGAATGTTTAGTAGAGCTGCCTCGCATGGTGACCCCCCTCCGAGCCGCTCTGTGCCCTGATCATGTGCTTGTGTTTGTAATTTATGTTGGTTAGGGTATGCTAATATTTTTATGTTCCAATCTCTTTTTCGTTCGTTTTTATAACGGTGAATATAGGGAGCGTAATTTTGGGACACCATGTATATCGTTTCAGCGTTGGTGTAGATTAGCTGAGTGCAAGAACTGGAACACTCCCCAGCTAAAGCTAGAGTGCGCGTGGCTAACAATGAGGTTATTTTTGGTCTGAGATAAAGCTCTGTAGTTTCTTATTTGTCATGGTTTAGTGGCTAAATCGATGTCTGCGAGATGAATTTCAGATTGTGTGGGGGAACGTGAAGATGATGACGATGATTTAGGTTGGGGATACTCTGACAGGTTAAAGATGAGAGAAGGTCGTCCAATAGAGCAATACAGGCTCATGGTGGCCCCACCCGTCTTGAACGGCACCCGCGGACCTTGTCCACCTCTGTATTATAGTTGTGCTCTCCCAAAAAATTCGAATAACCGAATGTATTCCAATAGCGACGATTTTCGAATACTCGAGAATCGAACACGTTCGAAAATCGCGTTTTTTCTATCATTAGAATACGAATATTCGACTTCCAATGGAATTGACCGAATTCGAATGTTCGAATATTCATTCGGGCACAATTATACTCTGTATCCATTTCGAATGATCATTTCAGAGATGGACGAGTGAATGGAATAATCGAGGTGTCCAGATCGATTGGTGATGGACAATTCAAGACCCATGGAGTTACGTGCATACCGGACATGAAGAAGCTGACGATCACACCAAGTGATAGGTTAGGCTTTCAAGTCCCTTCGTAGAGTCGAAGCTTAAAAGTCGTTGGAAAACCTTTGTCAGCTGGTCGCTAGTTTCGCGTCGGTCCTTCATGTAATCACGACTACAATCTTTAGTGTTGACATGCAGCCAGCTTCTCCGCAATCCTTCTTAAGAACCGGTAGTGGAATGTATTGAATGTGTACTCAGTTTGAAGGAAGCAAAATGTTTGCTGGGCGCAAGGAACTCCAGCAACTTTCTTGAGTCTGAGGCATAAGTTCGATTTCAAGTCGCCTCAGTGCCTTAGAGAGTTCTTCAAAGCAGTTAATCTCGAAGGAATGGAAGAAATCTATGGGAAAGAAATGAAAGTCTGGTAAGATGTCAGCGTGAAGAGTAACAGCTAAGAGTTTCCGTGTGGAACCATGGAATCATAGCGCATTGTTTGTTGATATAAGCGTATAGCATTGCGACAGATAGACTTGTGCTGTAAGTATCCCATCGCTGCAATTTGTGGTAGCGTGCTAACGCACTTGGGGAGTGTCGCGTGGATCCCGTTCAGAGTAGCCAGACTTTTCATCCCTTCGGGGACGGTGAATTGGTACCAGGTTTGTTAGGGTGATATAGAGCATTGCATTGACCTCCGGAGTGTATTGTGTAGGTCAAATACTCTCCCCACGATATCCCGTTTAACTAGAATGCGTAGCGCATCCTAAAAGGGATTGAATATAGTCTTTCCTTATCCTTTATTTATCCTCTATCTATGATGGTATCAGCTTTCTCATGTTAGACATTTCTGAATTTATACAGTTTTCACGTCGCTTTGGGCACTATTTTTAAGCTACCTTTAGATTTCGAGATCGAAGCGAACACTTCCAAATCGAAATAAGCTTCTTCTACAATATATTAAAGATTTCACAAAGCTTAGAATAGCTTTTGTTCAAGGAAAATTTTAGTATGATTTCTATGAAGTTCTAATTCACCTACCCGATAAGTGAACACAGAGTTTGAAATAATAAATAAATTTTTATATATTTTTTTAAATATTTTGAGGAATAATCCTTCCCTGCCGAAGCTCCGACAAGTTCTATTGCACAATGGGCAAAATGATGCGGATATTGCTAGGATAGGGCCACTTGCAATACGGGTAATGACTTCTGACTAACTCCAAAAATTTCAATATTTAAATGTGCCTGAGAGTGGACCTAAACGAGGTTATTTTATTTCTAGGGACAGTATGTATTCTCACCTGTTTGGTAATGTCCGTGCTTTTCATCTGAGCTACCTGTATGGAATAAATAAGTAAACAAATAAATTAATAATGGTTTAAAGTTGGTTTTCAAGAAAAGGAAAGCGAGTATTTTTAGTTCCAAAAAAGATTGCGCCATGCCCTCCAAGGTGTCGCGATTTTGATTCGACAGATAGCAGAATTTCTGCTTGCGTGGAGTTTGGCACCTGTTAACGATATAACAAGAACAACTGTAAACAACACACATATCTTTACTTTGAATTCATGTGAGTGGATTTACACTATGAATCAGGTAAAAGTTGCGGCGAACTGTTTGAATGTATGGCGCGATCTGATTTTTAATGCTCTATATGCTTGCTTCTTTATTGTGCTTTGAGTCTAATTTTAATTTATTATTTTTCTCTAAAAATAAATGGTTCATAAATTTATTACACTTATTGGTGCAGGTAAAATAAACAACTTCAAAGAATTTGTACCCATTTTTCCTTGAACAAGAAATTGTTCTAACCTTCTTAATATCTCTGGAGTGCTAAGCTGCCTGAAGTTATTTCGATATGGAAGAGTTTCCCTTGATTTCAGTAGGCTTAAAGCTAGCCTAGAAGAGTGTGGAAGGCTGAGCAGCGGCTGAGTTGAGGGCCGTCTTGGTGTTCTTCGGAGTCCAGTCGGTTACGCCGTCCAGCGGCTGCTTATGAAGCGCATTTAAGTGCCCGGTCCACCAAATTTGGACGAGTTCGTTCGAGCGCCAGCGCCTCTGATCTTCGGTGATTGATGAAGCGTATAGACTAGCTTTTGGAGGCCCTCCCCTACTTGGGTGAATTGTGTCCCTCCGACTTCAAGCATCATCCCCTCAATTCCTCGCTGCGCGACACTGCATGATCATCCTACAGTCGTGAGGCCCAGTTTTTTGAGACGTGCGTTAGTGCAAAAAGAACATTGGAGTCGAATAGATGGGCATGTCGGTGGCTGTTTGTAATGTTTACTAAAAGCTTGGAGGAGATATCTTATTTTTTCGCTCAACCTCATGAAGTCATCAGACTAATCGTCGAGAGAAATAACTGCCCTTTTTCTATCCTTTGGAGTTTTCTGCAAATATCCTGCAGTTTTACATCTTTAAATGGCGAGATATACGAATCTTTTATATCTTGCTGCGCTGATTCGAAAGCACAGCTATGATCGATCAATCTCGTTCACGTGCCTAGTTCTTAAGCTTTTCTCCTGCTTAATTGGTTTCGATTTTTGGTTTGTACTGGTTTCGTTCTTTCTGCGGCTGTTCTTTTCTCGTTGCAGCTGTCGCTCCTCCATTGCTGTTTTGAGGCTGTTACTAGGAAATTTTAAGGGAGGTGCTGTGGGTTTTCGTAGCGTGTATTCCATCGTAATTATGCTAGGGATGATTGTTTTTACTTCAGGTAAATGCTGGTCTTATTGGGTTGGAAAAAATCATGTTTTTCTTCTTTCTCTGTAATTTCTTGGGGCCAGATTCATCAACACTTACAGAAAGTTTTCGGAGAAATTACAGCTGAAATTACTGATAACAGTTCACCATATCGCCAGTTGATAAGCCGCGTTAATTCTCGTTGTTTTTTCAGGAATTTCGGCTGTAATTTCTCCGTTAAATATCTGTAAGTCGTTGATGAATCCGGCCCCTGGACGTAATGTTAGGACAATTTTATTTGTAAATGTGGTAGGCGGTTCTTGAAACGATGACTAGTTGCCCAGGTCAGCATATAGACTATTTTTTCTTCAAAGTGGACATTTTTTATTTTAGACCGGAAACTTTTCAGTCCACTTCTAGAAGGGCTGTATTGGTAGGTGAAAATGCGCCAGCGAATCATAACTAAGCAGGGCAACAACTGAAGATATGTTAGCCAATCAAGGTGCCGCCCGTACACGCCCTTCTCTGAATCCCGCGACCATTCGATGCTGCCTGTTTGGCTGGCACGTTCCAATCCACCAATGGTGCTCACTTTTGCAACGTGGACCAAAAGTGTAGCTTTAAGGGTATTTCATGTAAAAAAAAACTCCATATAAGTAATCACTTCTAAAGGCAAAACAAGCACTTTATAGAGAAATCATTTGTTTCAAGAAAATTTGTGTGAAAAATTTTTTATACAGCGAGCGAGTCTTAGAAGAAGAAGAAATATGTGCACTTTTCGATTGAGCACAGAATTTCTGTTCGTTTGGCCTAAACAGTGTCTTGTGTGCATTGTGTACTGCGCCGACACAAAGGATGGTTCGTGTGAAGAGATTGTGCCGTGTGCTAGTCTAGAACGTTGTGGCGCTTATTTGATTCGTAGTGTAATTTCTGCTTATCTGAAATAATGCAGTGGAGAATGGTGGTGTGTTTCTTCTATTATGATCGATTTTACTGTTTCTAGAGCTATACAAATGTAAAAAACAATTACGTTATCATTCCAATAGGCAATGCAATGTATAGAACTAGTGCGCGGCGCAATCTTCCCCTATGGCACGCCGTCAAATTCATTGTTCTCGGGAACGTCAGGATTGATAATAATTTTGTGTCTATTGAAACAATGTAGTTGTTTCCAAATCTCCTGTGCCACGCAGGTCTGTCAAATTCAACTTTATTGCGCCTAACATTTCGACGGAGCATGGGCGCGTGGAGCACAGTTGGAAGAGGCGGCGGCTGTCGCCTGCACCCGATACCAGGTTTCTGGTTCGGATTTCCCACCCAGGCCAACCAAGCCTTCCGATCCCTCCGGGGTCGGTGACTTGGGACAAGACTTGTCTGGAAAGGATAAAGCACTGACTTGTTCATCGGCTGGGGCCAAATACGAATTCAACTCGCCTCCACGATATCCCGTAGAAGTAGAATGCGTGGCGTATCCCAAAGGGGATTGAATAACGCCGTCCTTTATCCTTTATCCTTTAACGTTTCGACGGTATCGTCATTATCAAAGGCCTGAAAAGAAGTTCGGTGTTTTGTGGACCGTACACTCATCCCGTCAACTGCCATAATCCTCCCAACCCTGCAGTTCTAATGGAATCCCAAGAGCGTCACGAAGAAATTATTCGAATACGAACGCAACTCTTCGCAGCTTTATCAGCACAGCAAGACTGCCCCACTATGCGACAACCAGCAAGTGAAGCACACTCGGTATACCGAGTGCGTTTCACTACAGGAGTATACGGACTTAGTTCGTGTACTCCTGCATACCGAGTGTGTTTCACTTGCCAAATGGTTGTAGCATAGTAGGGCGGTATTTCTGTGCTGATAAAGCTGCGGTGAGTTGCGTTCGTATTCGAGTAATTTCTTGGTAACTTTCTTGAGATTCCATTTGAACGGCAGGGTTGGGAGGATTAGAGCAGTTGACGGGATGAGTGTACGGTCCACAAAACACCGAACTTCTTTCAGGTCTTTGATAACGACCGTCGAAACGTCAGGCGTAATAAAGTTGAATTTATCAAACCTGCGTGGCACAGGAGATTTGGAAATATTCAACCAAAATGTCCAGGGTTTATGATAGTCGATCGTGGGGACTTGTACGAAATGTAGTTATTTTTTCTTAAGGCACTTTGCAAAGATCAATTTTTAACCGAAATTTTATTTAAAAAATATAATTTTCACTTGGATAGGCAGTGTCTTTTAAAGTTCTAGATATCCCCAACTTGGATTGCAAAATGTCCGTTTTATTTCTAAAGGTGCCTGGCTTCAAATTATTTTTTTTTACCTTCTACAGTGTCAATTTTGTAGTGAAAATGGTATAAACGGGATATAAATCAACGTCGTCAGAACTTTCGTTCACTATGAACCCGTAGATATCTCGGTCCGGAGTGCACAACAGCGAGCATCCTTTATGACTGCGCTGCGGCTTTGCAACCTTAAGAACTTCAATTTCAATTTCTTTTTTCTTCTTGCTTCATATTTATTGCTCAGAAGGGGTTTCCACCATATCATTAGAACCTTCATCAGCAGGCTACTGTGTGGCTTGTAGGAGTGAAAAAAGCATTACGATTGGTTGTTCATAGTGTTGTGATAAGAGATCGAGTCGCCTTGACATCTGTCAAGCGATGATGACAAGCCTACTTATCAGCAGGTAGTTACTATTTTTGGTGCAGGTGGTTCATGAGGGCGCGCGGTAACGCAGTCGGAGGTGGTGCCGGCTGTAGCGTGTACCCAATTGCAGGTTCTTCTAGATTCTAGATTTATCCAACATGGAGATGCCCCACGGGATTTCTGAGAGAAAAACAAGAACAAAATCCAACAAAAAAACCAAGACAGTGACAATGACAGATCTATGCAAACGTAGTTTGAAACAAAGGTAAACATTCGCTAAAGCTGAAACTGAACAAATGAATTCTACTTAGGCATACGTTCCGAAGAAAAACGTGATGAAACAGAAAGCGAAAATAGAGATCTATGCTTCAAAAACACAACGCTCATTCTTGAGAAAAGACCTGAACGACCTAGGAGACAATAACAACAAGCCTTCCTCAATCAACAGTCTGTACTAATGAAACGCTCTGTTGCAAAAGAAATTCGACCGTGTTTGGCTTTTAGCAACAGCACCTCTAGTAACGAGACCCCATTGCGAGTCTGACTTGGGGAGAAACCGATAATATCAGTAGGATCTGTTAAGACCCTTCCACTTAAAATCTTGTGTAGCGTTATCAAGTCATTTAGGGTTCTCCTGCTTTTCAAGGAACACAGCCATAGCTGTTTGTCCCGCTCCTCCCATTTAGGGACTATTTTGTAATTTAGGCCAGTACATTTAAGAATAAGCTTACGGGTGAAATTGTTCTGAGCGGTTTCTATTAATTTAATGTCCTTTTTCTTGCTTGGATAAAACACAGTGATGCCATTCTCTAGAACGGAACGAACATAGATTTTGTAGGCTTTCTTGGTTCAGATTTCCCTCCCAGGCAGCCAACATTACATCCCTCCGTGCATCCCTCCGGGTCGGTGAATTGATAACAGACTTGTCTGGGAAGGTCACTGACTCGTTCGTCGGCTGGCCACTGCAAGTCATTGTATAGGCCGAATACGCATTCAGATTGGCTCCACGATATGCGCAGAAGTAGAGTGCGTGGCGCATTCGAAAAGGGTTTGTGTAACGCCGTCCTTTGTCCTTTATCTCTGGTCTTATTTACGAAAATTTGCGATTTATAAGTTGTAATGTAAAAAGTATCCAATATTCCCTGCAAATGATAATTATCCACACCAATCCAACCTTGGTTAGCCACAATTCCACAATTTCTACCGACTAAATGTCTGCCGGTGCGCTTCCGATCCTACCGATAACTGTGCAGTCGACTCTGGAGGAATTATCATGAGTGCACGGCTGTTTTTCGCCTTGTAGTCGACAGTGCAAACACCACCCAGAGCACTGATTAAGCGTTGTTCTTGCTTCTAAGCCACAGTTTCTGCCACACATGAGCGTTCCACGTGATGTTCGGTAGGCGCTGTGCTGTGAAGTCTGTAAATCGGAGCGGAACTATCATCACAGCTCATAGTTATTAGGTTGTAACGAAATAAATGGCACTGAACCACTGTAAATTTAAACAGTTAATATCTCGGCTTGTAGGCAGGTTTATTAATCGAAATAAAAACCTTCTGATTCTACACATCTTTGCCAACGTGACACAGGTCTTGTTATCCCAGTAGCATAAAAATCAAAAGTTCTGGAATTGACGAAATCTTCGAAGGCACTTTCGGCATCCTGTTGGTATTTGAATATTTTCCCTACTAAGAAGTCGCCAAGATGCTTGAAGAAATGATAGTCTGTTGGGGAGAGGTCGGGAGAAAACGGAGGATGTGGTAGAGTTCAATGCTCAGCTCATTCAATTTCTGCAACGTCATTCGTGCTACAGGGGGGCGAGCATTGTCGTGCAGAAGGAGAACTCGCCTTCGGTTTACCAAGGCCGGCCGGATATCCTTCAATTTCAATGCAGTACTTCTCTGCCGTGATGGATTCACCGGGAGGGAGGAAGCTGTGGTGATAATTCCCAGCGAACACCACCATACTGTCACCATTACTTTCTTTTGGTGCAATTCCGGCTTCGCAAAAACCTTGGGGCTCTCATCGCTGTCCACCCACTGTGCCGATCGTCGCCTGTTGTCGTACATTATCCATTTCTCGTCACAGGTTACGATGCGATCAAGGAATGGGTCCGTTTCGTTCCGTAGAAGCAGTGCGGACGAGACCTCATATCGTCGGTTTCTTTGCTCCTCAGACAGCTCGTGAGGCACCCATCTTTCCATCTTTCCAGCTTTTTGGTCTTTCCAATTTCCTTCAGATGCCGGGCAGCTGTGTTGGGACTGACGCCAAGAACCTTCGCTATCTCCCTGGTACCTTTTTGTGGATCCTCCTCTAACACATCTCTCAGCTTGTCCTCATCAACATCACTATGCCTCCCACGACCTTCATGTTCTTCCAAGCTCTCGTCTCCATTCCGGAACTTCTGATACCAACGATACGCCGTCCGAATTGTGTAACATCCTTGACCGAATGCGGCGTTGATCTTCTCGTCCGCCTCCTTAGCTGTATAGTGCCCAGCTTGAATTCATACAAGTAAATGCCTCGGATTACCCTTTTGTCCATCTGCAAAAAAGTCAATAAAACTCTAAAGTTTTCCCACTTTTACATAGCAAATTTGGTACTCACCGGTAGAGCAAAGTTTGCGCTTCTAAATGATATGCCACATGTTACGGTTTGTTCTTGATCAAACGCGTAAAGACGCGCTAAAAAATGGCGCGAGCCAGTGCCATTTAATTCGTTACAACCTAATAAATTCGACCTCCAAACTGACGCAGTCGGAGGAGGTAAAACAGCCCGTTCGTGCACCCGATACCAGGTTCCTGGTTCGGATTTTCCTCCCAGGCCAAAGCCCTCCGTCTCTTCGGGGTGGTGAATTGGTACTGGACTTGTCTGGAAAGGATAAATCGGTGACTTGCCCATCGGCTGTTAACCGCAAGACAAATAAATATAGACCAACTACGCGTTCAAATTGCCTCCACGAAATCCCTACATTAACTTTATTAAGAAATTACTTGACTTTTAGGAAGCCTTTTAGAACTGGATCTTATAAGACGAAGAAAACGATCAGGTTGTAATATCACCTTCTGGTACAATTTCCATCGTTCCGTCACAGAATTGGGATTTTATTTTGCCTCTCTTACTGGAAGGTATGGCTTGTGTAGCGCAGTGGTGGCGATGTCCGTTCCTCCACGTGGTGCCACTGGAAACTGCCCCCTCTGCTATCATTTCTTCTCTGCGTATGCTCCGCAGACTGGCTGCTCCGATCAAGCCAAGGATGAGTTTTGGAACTTGCCTGATGAGAAGACAGTAGAGGTACCGTCGAAAGATGTCATCCTAGTCGCTGGTGACCTTAGTGGGCACGTAGGTGCTGCGAAGGATGGGTACAGCTGTTGGTGGTTTCGGATACGGGTCTCGTAGCCCCGATGGTGAGCGTATTCTTGAGTATGCGGAATCACATAGCCTCACCATTGTGAACACCGTTTTCCCAAAACGCGACTCCAACTTAATCTCATATTATAGTGGGAGCTCCAAGTCTCAGATAGACTTTGTGCTTGTGAAGGATCGCGACCGGAGCCTTGTCACAGACGCGAAGGTCGTGCCGTATGAGACGGTCGCCCCACAGCACTGATCGCTGATCTGTACTTTGAAGATCGCCTCTCCGAGGCTGAAGCAGGTCGAGCGATGCGGTGCTGCGAGAATCAGGTGGTGGCGAATGAAAGAGAAGGAAGCAGCTGTGATTTCTCGCGTGCGGTTACCGACAGTCACGACTGTCGATGAAACTTGGAAGAAAGCAACCGACGCGATACGCCAAGCTGCAAGGTTGGAACTCGGCATTACGAAGCCTTGACGACGCAAAGTCGACAAGCAGGCATGGCTGTAGACGGACGATGTGAAAGCGAAGGTTCGAGAGAAGAAGTCGCTGTATCATGTGTTTCTCGGCGACAGAACAGCCGACAACTGGCAGGAGTATCAGAAGACGATGAAGGCTGCAAAGAAAGCCGTGGCTGTTGCGAAAGCCACTCATTATGTTGATTCTACCGAAAGCTCGAATCGCGCGATGGTGAGCGGTATTTGTACCGACTTGCTAAGACCCGCCATCGCCAAACCGAGGACATTGAAAAGTTTGTTGGCATCAATGATGAGAGCGGCCATCTTCTGACAGACCGCAAAAAGGCGCTGAAGCGAAGGCGTGATTACTTTGAGAAAACTTCCACTATGGAATTTCCTCATCCGGCCATCCGTTCTGTGGCTTTTGTTCACGGTCCCGTTCACAAGATCACCGTGGAGGAAACAGAAGCGGCTCTGAAGAAGATGAAGCCCGGTAAGGCGACAGGGCCGGATGATCTGGCAGCCGATGTTTGGAAGTCAAAGCTCTGCTATCCTGCTGAGTGGTTGGCTGAATTCTTCAACCAGGTAGTAAAGGAAAAGAAAGTACCGGAGTGTTGGCACATCAGTATGACGATTCCGATCTGGAAGAAGAAGGGCAGTCCTCCGGACTGCTTCAATTACCGTCCGATTCGCTTGCTTTCGCACAGCATGAAGATCTTCGAGCGAATCCTCGATAGAAGAATCCGTGAAATCGTCAAGCTCTCCGACAACCAGTGCGGCTTTGTATCTGGTTGTGGGACCATTGATGCTATACACGCCGCCCGCCTCCTGGTGGAGAAGCATCGCGAGAAGCAGAAGCCGGTGCATATCGCCTTTCTCGACTTGGAGAAGGCTTTCGACCGCGTACCGCGTGAGGTTATATGGTACGCCTTGCGACAACACAACGTACCTGAGGAACTCATAGAGTGGGTGCGGATGCTCTACTCTTGCCCAAGGAGTAGAGTGCAAGCTGCAGCTGGAGCCTCAATGGAGCGTCCGCAAGATAGGCCTTGAGTTGGAAGTATCTGGAAAGCGGCCTAGAGGACGCCCGAAGCAGTGTTGGTCCGATACGTTACACACGGAGATGAAAGTAGCTGGTGTCCACCCTGATGAAACGCAGGATCGGGAAAGGTGGCGTCGTAACACCAGAAGAGCGGACCCCGCTACGATGCGAGACAAACGCTGAAGAATAAGGAGAAGAAGAAGAAGATGGCTTGTGTAGCGCAGTCGGAGGAGGCGGCGGCTGTCGCGTGCACCCGATACCAGGTCTCTAGTTCGGATTTTCCGCCCAGGGCAATTAGGCCTTCCATCCCTCCGGAGTTGCTGAATAAGTGCCAGACCTGCCTGGGAAGGAGAGCGTTGACTTGTCCATCGACTGCTCACCGCAGGTCATTGTATTGGCTATTTGTTTTAAACCGACAATTTCATTTTGAAACTGAAAACCTTCAGAAGTGAAGATTTTGAAAACCAAGCCGTACTCATATAAAGTTTAAGTAGACTTTGTATTGTGAAGTTGAAATTACTTTTTTGAAGGAAATTTTATTAGAAATTCGTCTTTGCGAAGTGTCTCAAGAAAAAGCAACTACAATAATTGAGTAAATACAACATTTTTATCATTTAACCGCAAACAATATTTCACGTTTATCCGTAGATGCTGGGCGTATACGATTTCCATGTCGAAATTTACACTTTTCAAACCAAATTAGACGCTTTTCAAGGCAAATTGGAGACTCTTCCAAGCCAGCCTAAGACTTGATATCAAAGCGAACTCTTCCAAGTCGAAATGACCTTTAGGCAGGTTAAACTGCAGACGCGATAAGATGACTGGAATGAATTTTGTTGAAGAAAATTTGGTAAACTTCGAAATTTTTTAGTTTATCTGCCCAAAAGGTGCAATAGTTTTACAAGTATTTTTTAGAGAAAAAATAGTGAATTAAAAATGGTCTTAAAGCGTAGACGAGGGCATGACGTATTCTCTTTTTTAGCACTAAAAATGGCCGCTTTCTTGCTCTTTGAAACAAGTTCTAGCTCATAAATTTCTTCCAAAAATAGAATTTTTACAAGATTTCAAACAATGTGTTCACTTATTAGACAGATGAATTAAAACTTCAAAGAACGTTATATTAAAACTTTCTCTGGGCAGACAATATCTCTAACATTTCTTGAGAGTCTCTACTACAATGTAGTATAAGCTCATTTCGATTTGGAAGAGTCCCCATTCCAAAGTCTTAAGGTAGCCTGTTAAGGTGTCGGGTTTGATTTGAAAAGTGTTCAGTTCGGCGTGAAAACGGTATATATGAATTTGCGAATTTGGTGTGTTATATGGAAAGATTGCGCCGCGCACTCGTTCTATAGAATGGATTATCAAAATGATAGCATGATTGCTGTCCACGTCTGTTCAAATCTAGAAACGAAAAAGTGGCCATAATAAAAGAAACCACCATTTGAATAGCTTCAGGCTAACAGCATTTGCATTATCAATCAAATTAACATTGCAATGTTCTGATCGAATACATGGCACGATCTCTCCTTGCGAACAATTCTTTCTGTTGCACTGTTTTGAACAAAGGAATAGAAATTGTATGCTTATTCAAATCATTTGTTATTAAGACACGCTGTAGAGTGAGAGTTTTTCTTCAAGCAAATTTTCTTGAAACAAAATATGTTGTGCCTGTGTTGTAAAGTGCTTTTTTATTGTTATCGATTGCTTGAGAATGATTGTATCACACAATGCCAAACCTAAGAAGCAGCGTACAAACAAAAACGTCATAAAGTAAGAAGTTTGAGAAACTGAATTTGATCAAACAGGGGCTGTCCCGGTGGTGCAATGACGAAGAGCATTAGCGATCGCTCAGCAGGGTTTGCGGTTCGAGTCCCGCCTGGCGCTAGAGTTTTGATCGCAACAAAACGCCGTCATGTCACTTTGATTTTGTTGTGGACATGGTTAATTGTACTAAGGTGTCGAGTTTTAAAGCGAAAAGTGTCCACCATAAATAGAGGATATGATTGTGGAATATTATGCAGTAGCCATCATCAAAGTACTTCTAAAATGTTCCATATTCGACTGTCGTTGAATCTTGCATGTTCTTTATTTGTGTTGTAGGATCTCTTGTAAAGATGTTGCGCCAAGATTGATATATTTCTTTATTCGGCTTACGTTTCGGCGTAACCGCCTTCTTCAGAGCCTGGAGAAGACAAAAAGGTTTTGGAGAATTCACCCGCTCAATGATCATTTCAATTCACAGAAGCTCCAGAAGCAAGTGATGTGATTTAAGTGATCACACGTGCTTCCGGAGCTTCTGTAACTTGAAATGATCTTTGAGCGAGTGAATTCTCCAACACCTTATTGTCTTCTTCAGGCTCTGAAGAAGGCGGTTACGCCGAAAAGTAAGCCGAATAAAGAAATATATCAATCTTGGCTCAACAGCTTTACAAGAGATCCTACAGCACTTCTAACGTATTAATATTTTTTCACGATAAAAGCTAAAAGGCGATCCACGAAACGACACCAAATGTCCCGGTACCCACTGGTTTGGAAAACGGTGATTCCAAGTTAAGTGAGCCTCGCGATGTTCTTTTTTTTTGTGCAGCTAACATTGTGCTTCTGACCTCGTCTAACAACGGCCGGATTTCGGCTGTATTTTCTCAGTTAATTTACTGTAAGTCGTTGATGAATCCAGCCCCAAGTGTACACATTCTGCCTGCTAATGGTAATTGGTTGCCCATTAGGTGTGAGGTGATGTATTGGAGGTGGCGAGCAGGAACATCAACAGCGACACTTCTGCAGTGTATGCGGTTGCCAAACGAGGAGCGAATGTTTAATTGTTTTCAAAACAGCAGCCAGTAAGAAAATCAACAACAATGTCAACTAGAGGCAATACTATCCATCAACAGATGTCGTTCTGTGTGATCATGTGCAATTAGTCGCACACAAACGTTGTAGCAATTAAGGCACACATTGTTCTAATGAATAATTACGGCAAATTAAGTCGTACACGCACACACACTCGCACAAAAGATGATGAAACGAAAGCAATTAGAAGGCGGCGCGGAAGACAGTAAAGCTATTGCAATGTGACGATGTGCGTGCACCTGTCTGTACCCTGCTGACATTGGTCTATAAATGCAATCAACGAAAATTAATCAAATTCTACACAACTACAATACAAGGTGCCAGTCGTTTGAGGAGTCGTCGAGAGACTACTACGAGGGGGCTGTGGTAGTAGTTTCGAGTCGTCGATGGGTTTACCTCGTCAGAAAAGAGGTTCCAGTGCGCACGCGAGCGGTGTGTCGTCTCGGTCCTGGTGATCAGACAGATCATCGTATCATCGTTGAGTATCAACGGAGCTTATTTCTCTCCTAGCATCGGCTACGTCATACATCATGCGAATCGGTCGTGTCGCGTTGAAACGCTCGGCCCGATCCGATCAGATCTTCGTTCCTTCGACTTCTGATATTGATTCGGGCATCGCTTTGTTCATTGTTTCCGGTAAAAATACCGCCGTCATGATAGCAGCTACCAACGAGAGCAGCGAGAACGGAATCACCATCGCCAGCTTGCCATACGAGTCGACCTGGAATGTTCACATTTCAAATTTCCTTGGTCAAAGTTCGGGCAGATGTGCCTTGTGGCTGAAGAAGTTCGTTCTTTCGGCGGCTACCCCGATGTTTTCGCTTCCTCGTTGTGTTTTTACGTAAGTGTGACCACTACGTGACGCATCACGCACCACTCATACTCGTCAAATTATCATCTGCACGGGAAAAACCTGAACTGATACGCTTCACAAGGCGGCATCAATCATACGGGTCACCGGACGTCAACGTGGAATGCAAGCGAGACGTGGAAATCGGTCTCATCAACCTTGCACTTAGCGGATTAGCGGCATCTGCCCCGGCGTAGGTGTCCTGAATGAGCCTTTGAGGGCGTTTTGGGTTACGCGGCATTCAAGGTATTTAGTTTTTTGGAGTTGGGAGTTTCAAAGTGCAGGTTGGCGTCGAAGATGTTAGGGAGCAGTTCGAGTTGGGTGCGGCCAGCCTGCTGATTTTGACTTTACCTCTTCAGAACAATCTCGATCAGTACTGTCCGACTTCTATTACCTACATCGGACAGCTTCAGACAATGTCAGAGAAGAGCGCAGCTTTTTAACGGAACAAGTCATTTGGTTTCTACTGTACATCAGCTAATTAGTAGTTGATGTTATTTTTGGTTAAATATAAAGGATAAAGGACGGCGTTACTCAATCCCTTTTGGATGCGCCAGCGCATTCTACAGGATGTCGTGGAGGCGACATGAATGCGTATTTGGCCATACAATGACTTGCGGTGGCCAGCCGATGAACAAGTCAGCGCTTTATCCTTCCCAGACAAGTCTGGTACCAATTCACCGACCCCGGAGGGATGGAAGGCTTGGTTGGCCCGGGCGGGAAATCCGAACCAGGTATCGGGTGCGCGCGATCGTCGGCGCCTCCTCCGACTGCGCTACACGCGCGCTTGGTTAAATATAATGATAATAAAAGAATAAACGACATAGTTACTCAATCCCCTTTGGGATGCGCCACATTTCTACTTCCACGAGATGTCGTGGAGGCAATGTCAATGGTATTCGGTCATACATTGACTTGCGATGGCTAGCCGATGAATAGAGGCCGGATTGATCAACCGCTTACTGCCCTTTAACGGTGAAAATACCGCCAAACCCGCTGATATGACTCTCATTCAGAATCAGGTTCGGCGGTATTTCCACAATTAAAGGGCGGTAAGCGGTTGATAAATGTGGCCCCAGGTCAGCACCTTATCCTTCCCAGTCAAGTCTGGTACTAATTCACCGACCCCGGAGGGATGAAGGGCTTGGTTGGAAAAATGGTTGAAGGGCTTGGTTGAATCCGAACCAGGAACCTGGTATCGGCTGCACACAACAGCCGGCACCTCCTCCGACTGCGCTACACGCGCTCATTTTTGTTTAAGAAAGGACAAAAAGGTAATGCCAAAAACAGTTTGAGGCGCGACTGGCATACGAAAAGGTGCTGCGAAGCGGTTAAATTAAAGTGGCGACAGGATGAGGGCAGGCATGACAACTTTTCAAACACAAAAAGGTGTCTACTAAAGTTGTAAAACTCAATGCTTGTCCCAGCTAACTTGATCTCCGGCACGTGGTAGTGCAGTCGGCAGTGACGCTGGCCGTTCACCCAGAATCGACTATTATAGTTCGGGTTCCACCAGATCAGACAATCATTCCACCCCTCTAGTGTCGGTGAATTGGTATCAAACTTGCCTTAGTTGGACAATGCACGGAGTTTTTCATGGGCTGACATCCCATGTCATCGTATAAAACAACCTTCTGGAGGAACGCAACCCAAATTGGGCAGTTGCCTCACTCTCTTGTGCCGCACAACCCCTGTCTTAAAGCTGAACCAGAGCGACGCCACCGTGAGTCTGCCAGTGGTCTGTCTAACAAAGCGAGGGAATGATGAAGCAAATTAGTGTTTGGTCCTTTTCTCGGGTGTATCGTAGAAAAAGAATGAATGGCCTATCAGAGTTTGATGAACGTCGCCCTTACTCTTATCTCTCAACTTAATCTTCGATCAGGTTCGCCCCAATTTGAACTTCATCATTAGTCGATGATGTGGCACACTCTGCTTTAGGTTACTGTAGGTGACCCTACCTAGGCTCCAAGCTATAGTTAGAGATCCCCCAACGCATTCTAGGAGGCTTCGGATTTTCAACTGCTTCCTTCTGTTACGGCAGCGCGCTGACGTAATTCAGCGACTCTTTTGCTGGCGCTTCAGTCGTCATCACTAATGCCGTTCTGACATTGCTCAACTGTTGATTGTAAAGATCCCGTGATGTGCAGCTGAACAATGTGTTACGCAATGCCTCGAGAACCATTCGTTTCCCAAATCCAGAAAAAGTTGTCATGCTCACAGTCAGTCGGTGAGTAACTCGAAGGTGGTGATTTTCTTGATGGTTCGGCTGCTATGTTAGGAATCCTCATTGGGTTTTACAATTGTAGGCACGAGTGAAGCAGTCTGGAGAAACAGTGACATCGTGAGGCACCCCCGAATTGATATCTGATTTGGGTCCCACCACAGCGTCTTAAGGATCGAGTCTTCCGGTGTAGATGAGCTGGTTAAAGTAGAATGCCTGGGTAAGGTGAAACACTGGAGTGCCTAATTTCACTGTTCATGACAGATACGCGTTCAATCTCTACGCGGCATCACGTTGGTCAAGACTACGTGGAGAATTCCAGTTGGTGATTGATTGACACAGGTCTTCATCAGTCTAAGGGAAGTGGTCTGAACGTATGCGAAATTGTATCCAAGTAACCCTTGCTTCCTGTCCTGTGGAGAACGAGATCAGTGGCGAAATGTGTATTTTGAAACTGGCGCTGAAACTCTCGTGCAAATTCAAGGGATTCGATTATGCGACAAAACATCTGTTATCAAGGCGAGGAGGCGATTTTTTAGCCGTTTCCAGGCAGCCACAGTCATGCTTCGCTCTGACTAGGAGACCTATTTCGATATATACCATTTTCATCTCAAAAAGTGTCCAATTTGACTTGAAAAGTGTCCAGCTCAACGTGGAAATGGTGTATGTCGGAGGAAGGGCTCGTGGCAGCGCAATCGGAGGAGACGGCTCTTCCATGCATCCGAACCACCATGGTTTGGCGATTTCCGTACAAGGCGACCAAACCTTTCATCCCTCCGGAGCGGGTGAATTGGTACCGTACTTGCCTGCGAAGGATATCGCGAAGACAGTCTGAATGCGTATTTGACCTGCACAGTGTCTTGCCCACTGCAAGTCACTGTACTGGTCAAATATGCATTCAAATTGTCTCCGCGATACCACGTAGAAGTAGAATGCGTGGCGCATTTCGAAAAGTGTTGATTAACGCCTTGGAAGGTGAATGTGGTCGAAGGAGTCGGCAAGAGGCTAGCACAGCGAATTAGTCACTGATTTGTTCCTTGCTCAGATCAACTAAGCGGTCCGTCTTCCCGATGTCGGCGGGACCGATCCCACGAGGTGTGGATGTTGCGTTCGATCAAACGGCGCCGGTGGTGTAAAGGCGTAGAGTATTCCCGCCCGGTCAAAGATAGGTGCGGGTTCGAGTCCCGCCTGGCGCTAGATGTTTTGATCGCAACAAAACATCGTTGTGACAGCTTACAACCTCGATACCAGCCGACTGAGGCTTAAAAAAACTGATTTGAGCTGTTTTCTCCGGTTTTCCATAATTCCCTTTAAAGTGGCCTATTCAAAAAAAAAACAAATGTTGGTATCCGATTGTAGGTTATCTATCCATTGTTGTATGTATCACCCAGTGGTTACTTGACGGCGGCAACACTTATCCCATCGCTTGAGGTAACTGCACCGACAGGGTTCAAGTTCCTGCAGTTTTTCGCGTCTACTTCGCCCAAAAACCAAATACAGGATCGGTATTGTAATCGATTGCGGGTTCTATCCCCCCTTGGGTCTTCTGTCTCCGCAATACAGTGACTACCTCATTCTACCTTCCGTGCAGGTGATTCTTAGGCCGGACACGTATATACTTTGCTTGTCTGCGATAGCATGTCTAGGCAGAAAGCGTGCCACTCCTAATGGGTTTGTCTCACTTCCCCCTTTACCCTTGATTTCTGATGTCTGATAAATCGAAGACGGTCACAACACTTTGACGTCATGTAGCCCCGTCATGGCAGCGGCGTTTGCGACTTCCTTCTTCAGTTCTAGTTGAAAAACTATTCCTCACCAGCCACAGAGCCATGTAAGACGACATAATGGCTCCGACACGAGCGATTGTAGAGCAGCATCCGACGGCCGTGTTGCGGATCACCGTTGGGAACAGCTCTGAGGTATAGGTGTACATGGCGGTGTACGACACGGTCACAGCACCCTTGGTGATCATCATTTCCAGCATTCCCCAGTAGAAGGGCACTGTAAAAATCGGAACCATCGTGCGATCTTTTCACGTGAATCCCGAGCCAACCATGCGGTCTTCTACTCACCGTCGTCTCCGATGATCCAGTTGAAGACGAGACACACCCCAGCTGTCAGCAAACCGCATGTGACAAGCTGTCGTCGTCCGATACGATCGATAAGGAAGTAGACGACGAGAAGAGCCGGAATTTCCATCAGGGCGCTAACCGCAAAGTTCACGTAGAGGTTGCCACCGCCGAGATCACTTTTCATCGTCAGGCCGTAGTACATCATTGTGTTGACGGGCCTGGAGTCAGTGAAGGGTTCTTCTCGGTGTTTTTTACGATGCGCTTGTGAGCCTTCTGAACTCACCACAGGAAGAAGCACACGAGGGTTCTGATTCGCATCTTCGGAGTACGGACGAGGTCGATGACACCAAACGACTGGTACTTACTGTACTGCGTCTGCTGGAGTTGTTCCCACCTGGAATTGAATCAGCCGTCAGTTTTCGGAAATCTTCCTGACGTTATCTTCGCTTACCATTTCTCTGGGACATAGGTCCTGTTGAATCGGGCAGCTTTGTTGAGAATCACATCGGCTTCTTCGTAACGCTCCTTGGTAACGAGCCATCGAGCACTCTCTGGCACCACCCTGGAAGTAGGAAGACACTGTGCTGCAGAGCAGTTTGACAGAGCAGAAGAAGCGGAGAGAACAGCACTTACCACCAATAGGACAGAAACACCAAGGAAGGCACTGCTATGGCAGCATGGAGAATCCGATAGTCTGTGAGCACGTACGCCATTCCGGCCAGTATCATCTGAATAGATTTTCTTATTAGGATGATCTCTGACACTACAAGGAACTTCGAGCGCATACCTCTCCGAAGGCATAGAATGCACCGGCTACTACTGCTCCGAGTCTTCTGTACTTGGCTCCTACTAACTCCATACCCAAGACAACCGCCACTCCGAAGATACCTGGCTGAGCGAAGCCGGTTCCTGCCCTGAAAACGATGAGCATTTCATGTCGTTGTTGGATATTGGACTATCCATGTGACGGATTTACCGGTTTTGGAGCAAAGAAATCCTCTTAGGTATGTGGAAATACCCATGAGGATCGTCGAGTATCCTGGTGGTATATCTGCGAATGGGTGTACTACGAGTATCACCACCCGTCTACTTTGCACGGGTTGCCCATTGATAAATCCGGCCTCAGAAATGGTAGAGCAACCCAGGTTGGATTTTGGTGTGGCGTAGCTCAACTATACGTTACACTAAAGTTTATGGATTGCCAAGATTGTTAAAGGCTTCAGATTGGCTTATTTGGCCATTTCGTGCGCACCCTACAAAAGTTGGCTTACTACTTGCCCAACCACCTCATCCAACAGGAGAACTATGTTGAGGAAAACAGAGCCAGGAAGTTGAAAATAGATGACTAGTCTTACAGTTGGTTGCCGTGGAGAATCACCATTCACCTTGAGCTAGACGTAACGTGGATGAATGATGATCTTAAATCCATGAGACCATTCAGGAAAAAGGTTCCGTGGTCGATTTCACAGTCTCTGATCTACAAGAATTTGAGTTCTACAGGTCCTGATCTTCAATGAGATCAAAGTAAGCCTCGTTAATGTTTGGTGGTAGGCGTTACTCAATCCCTTTTGGGATGTGCCACGCATTCTACTTCAACAGGATGTCGTGGAGGTGATTTGAACGCGTGCTTGGCTATACAATGACTAGCGGTGGCCAGCCGATGGACAAGTCTGCGCTTCATCCTTCCCAAACAAGTCTGGTACTAATTCACCGACTCCGAACGGATGAAAGGCTTGGTTGGCGTGGGCGGGAAATCCTAACCAAGAACCTGGTATTGGGTGCATGCGACAGCCGGCACCTTCTCCGACTGCGCTACACGCGCTCTTAGCCACTTTATCGGGGATGTTTTGGCTGAATTGTTTTGTGGACTGGAAGTCTTGAAAAAAGTTGGTTAGTTCGTCCACGTCAAAACGGCCAAATTGATTGATCGTGTCACTCGATTTATTCAATCCATCGCATCTCTCGACGTCGGAAGTTGCAGTGCACAACCCCTGAGCGTATATAATTATACTCCAGTCCTGGCACCATCCCATTTAATTGGACCGTTAGATCAGAACACGTAGAACTGAAGAAAACGGCCGATTATTGAGTGTTTTCGGCTAGTGGAGGTCTTTCACAAACGTTACGTAGACGTGGTCCTATTTGGCAATCACTTCTAAAAATATTGATTTGCATTCTGTGGCCAATCAGGTCGTCAAACGGGCCCATGATCCCAGGACATGTATGAGTGAGCTTTAGTTCTGGGACTATCCCACTTAAGTGCCCCATTAGAACATGTGGAACTGAAAGCAGGCAATGCTCCGTTCGATTAAACAGCGCCGATGGTGTAAGGCGTGGAATCGCTGCACGGTAGGCAGAAAGCGAGGGTTCGAGTTCCACCTGGTGCAAAAATTTTGATCGTAACTTAACGTTTCTCTAACACCTATACTCTAGACAAGCTTAACGAAAAATGGAAAATAATCCAGTCTTTTTTGCTTCAGAGAAGCATACGAAGGTTGAAATGTTTGGGCGAAGGTTACTACAAAGTCTCCGACTTTCCCAGGCTCCAATGGATCGAATAAACCTATTAGCATAAGCAGCAATGAAGCCTTGAGCGACCTTGGTCGAAAGCTTAACAATTTCGGAATTCAACGGCAATAGGGCAAAGCCTTACTTCAGAAAGGCGAAGAGCCACCATGTTGGTGCAACAGTCAGCAGAGAACCACAGACGGTCTGTATGACGATGGCCAAGTAGAACACTCGCTTTCGGCCGATCCTGAACGGAGTGGTGTTTAAGACGACGCACAAGGTGTCCGATTCGTTTAGCGGAAGTAAAATCACGCACTTGTCACCCATGATTCCGCAGAACAGCGAGCCGGTCATCTGACCGATGTAGTAAAGCGACTGTACTGTCGCCTTGATCCATGACCTGTCGCCGTACATCTCCCACTGAATGGAGAGTTTCGAGAGAGTTGCCCCTTGAATCCTCTGGGGTCGGAAACGCTTACTCTTTCAACTGCCGAATAGCCGTTCGTGTCTTTCGTGCAGTTTTCCATCGTGGTCATGTTGGCACATCTGTAAAATGGAGGATTCATTGTCAAGGAGCTTGCAAGGCACAGTATGCTCTCCTTGGTCATAGCCAACCCTAGCGGCTTATGAAGGTCGAATCACTCACGAGATAGGTGGTGGAACCGCGACGAACGCCCAACTCATGACGTGCATGGCGACGAAAATTGTTGGTAAGCATAGTAAGACGAATTGAAGAAGCTGGTATCTGAACGTCGACGGTTATGTGTTACCTTCAGGCGTTAGGGTCTACATTTTTCTGCATTAGAGCCCTTTGGCATTGTCTTGGAACCTTCTTTAAACGAAATTTTCATCGGAGTGCATTTATTGGTGGGCGGATGGCCCAGAATTTCAAGCAAAGGAACTAAGCTGTTAGACCGATGTCTTGTTGCTATCAATACTATAGCGCCAGGTGGGACTCGAACCCCCACCTCTCGCTCTAGCGGGCGGGAATGGTCTACGCCACTACACCACCGGCGTTGTCTGATAGAACGCAATATAGGCTCATCCCGATATACGGGTGAGTGCTGGTGGCTCCCACGAGGTGGAATGTTGCGTTCAATCCAACAGCGCCGGTGGTGTACTGGCGTAGAGCAGTCCCGCCCGGTCAGCAGGAAGTGCGGGTTCGTGTCCAGCGTGGCGCTAGAGTTTTGATCGCAATAAGATATCGTTGCAACAGCTCACCACCTCGATGCCAGCCACCCTAGGCTTAAAGAAACTGACTTCATTCATTTCAAGCAAAGGGATATGCGCTGCTCCTCAGGTTGAGATGAACCAGCTATATAGCGCGACTTCATGTAAGGGTGGTGAGAGCAAGTGCAACGGGTAAGAAAGTTCGACAGTCGTGTAGAGGAGTATACGTTCATTCAGATTGAGCTCACCTAATTTGAACCGAATATTAGGCTTTTGCGATAAAGTGTAGTCTAATCAAGAATAGCTGCTGTCGGTGAGGTTGAATAATAGAAGGAAAAAAGAAATGATAAGCACTTTACGAGCAGGAACCGTAGGGACAGTACTTTTAAGTGATTGACGATTGTTGTCCTCGTTCTTTAATCGAAAGATAGAAATAGCGTTGCTAAACATTGCTAATTTCTTAGGAATGTTGACCTGAATTTTGACCTGCTCATTATTTCATGCTTTTCCCTACAGCTAGCCCCTCTTGGATTAAAGAGCGGGGCTAGAAGATGTTGAAGATTCTGGATGGAGTCTTCAAACAAATGGAAGGGGAGAAATCTCTAGCAAAACATATTCAATGTTGATGGAGCTTTAAGTACATCAGCAGAGACATTTGAGCGCTTCTATGGCGACTAAATACCACAGTACTTTAGAGAAAAATCAACAAAATGATAGGAAATGCCACCAACGGCAAATGGAATCGCTGCGAACACAAGACATTTCGTTCAAAGGGCAGAGACATCGTGCACAGCTTTCGCAGAAAATCTTCAGGAAAAGTGCACAAAGCACCAAATACCCTAGAACTGGCGTACAGAGCTTTTTCGGGCTCTCAACAGCCTTCACAACGAATAAAAAACGTACCTTCCGAAGTTGCCAAGGTGGCTCTCTAGCAATACATCGAAAGTGATCTTCTTTGGTTGTTCAGGGAACTGAACAATGACAGCCTCAAGCGGGTCGTCTCCTAGCTTCGGGGTGACACGGTCACCACCTATCGTGTACACCATGCTACAACAAACAATAGAATAGTACAGTGCGTCGTACTGATGACAAACGACGCGCGAGTGTAACAGCGTGCGATGTACAAATAGTAGCAGTGTACTTGACAGACGACGGAAATTGGCGGAAATGAGAAACAGAAGAGGAGGAGGAGCAGCAGCAGTCTGGTGAGAGATTACGGTAGAGATGGTGCGCGTCGTCGCCGGCGTTGACCGCCTTTTATCCTACGAGACGACGGAAGCTCTGTGAGGGGCCTGTTTAGTGTAGCGCATGAGGCGCGCTACGTCGGACCGACGGTATCGTCGTCGTCGTCAACGGTCGCGCAGCACGCGCACCGCTGAGAGATGGCTGACTAAATGGAATCCGCTGGCGGTGGCAGAGAAGAACAGCGTCATAATTATGTGGCCTTTGGACTTCGATAGGTCGCAGAAGCCGGCACGAGGCGCAAAGTGAATTTACGGCCTTAAATATCCCGCAAGGCGAGACAGTTCATTGAGTCAGCGGAATGTTACACTCATCTGATGATCTGGCGAATCAGTGCGTTAATGAATCAATGGTCGACGGTGGATGGAAGCTGATTCACGATCGGTGACTGTAAGCTTCCTCAGCTGCGTCAAATATCCCAGCAGATGGCTGATGCAGTTGTATACAGTATGGAGAGTCAGCCGCTGGTTAGGATCTGCCGCGCTGATTCCTTTGAATGCTTGAGACCATGGAACTGGAGCATTTGGATGAAAATCCTCTCAGAAACATAACCTTCATTAGCAAATCACTCTCTCAGTCATTACGCTACGTTGGATCCAAAGTGGATTCGCATAATTGGGATCCCTCGTAGTGTAATGACTGATTTTTCAAATCCCAGTTAAGTGGAGCATGCCGAGAATGGCATTTGTGAGAAGCCCATTTCTTATTTTAAGACAAGTGAGATAAGGTGCTTTTCACTAGGACAGATTTTTGGACGATTCAGATAACAGATTCGATTCTTCCCTGCATCGGATATAATATATCCGACCCGGGTAGAATATCAAATTTTTGATGAAAATCATTTTTCGGAACCACTCGAAAACAAGGTCTGGTAAAAAACTTGTCTGAATCAGCCTAAAATTCGGGCTTTTCAAAAATGCTATTATCTTCATTATCCGAGGTCCGGATCCATTTGTCGGAATTGGCATCGGATCCAAAGTATACTCGACACGTAGAGAAACTAGAGCGGAAAGTAACTGTGGAGAGAAGTTCTCGCCGACGTTAGCTGGTCTAGCTAGGCAAGACCACGTCTGTCAGGCGTTCTTAACCTATTGATGGATTGTCATAGAGACATCACGGAGGAATCTCCATGCCCAGATAGTTAGTTACCTTTCCGAACAAAGAGGTGTGGGTAGGGTTGTGAGGCGTGGAAAGAACGCATCTCGGCTCATGAGGGAAAGTCTATTGCTCCGAAAGCGCTCAAAGGGAATTTCTGCAGAGCAGTGGTCAGGTGTGCCCTCCTTTTCGCTGAGCTGATAGTGCTCAGGTGTTCAGCGGGAGGATAGGCAGTTGCAGACACTAAGGCTTCAATAGCTAGCTGGAATGCACAGCCTTTGCTCTTTTGAAACCAATAGCAAAGCTTGAGCTCAAAAATGTGAAGCATCAGGAAAAAGTCGAATCAGTAGCATACCCTACATGAAGGAACTACCGGAGAATGTGGAAAATGACAGAAAGTAAGCTGGCTTGCAAGCTAACGCAAAGAGACAAATTCATCAGCGCAATGGACTCTCTCATCTAGGCCCGTTAAGAAAATGTTATAAAACGGTTTTTTCTGATGCCTGTGGAGTGGTGTTTTCCATGCGACAAAGATCCGAAGGACAGCACTAGAGCTCGAGACCCATGGATGTTCTGTTCGGTCAAACATCGCTTGTAGTGCAAGGATCGCTGCCCGGAAAGCAGAAGGTGCTGGATCGAGTCCCGCTCGGCGCACGTGTTTTGATCGCAACCAAATCCACCTCTACTTCGTTGAACTGAGGAGCCACGAAGTAGGGGTAGAAGGAGATCATCAAAGAGAAGCCCTGCGCTATTCGATGTCACGGCAGAAGGCGTCATTGAAAGGAGGACTTGGCAATGGCAGGTGAGACCAATGGACTCAGACTTCGCAGGACTAAAGAGAAGAGTGCGAGCACATACTCCGAACTCTAACAATAATGGCTGAGGGGTCTAGAGGAATGAGCTCGACACTGAATCGCTCTTGAGCAGAGGTGGAGTGCTGTATTTAAACAACTGTCTGACCTTCACTTTGTTTTCGGCGAACAAAGTCAGCGTTTGACTAGTAACTAAGTATGAGTGTATCGCAATTCAAAACGTTCGATATGATTCCTTTATTAGGAGGAAACATATTATTTTATATTTGTATGAACCATGCAAGCACTTCCAACATGTTGTTGTTTGAGATCGCGGGATCCGAAGTGGCGGAGCACTTGAAATTAAAATATCATTTTCCAAGAGTTAATTTAAGACTTAGGATAAAGACCGTGTTACTCAGTTCCTGTTGGAATGCGCCATGCATTCTACTTCTACGGGATACCGTGGAGGTGAATTGAATGCGTATTTGGCCAATACAATGACTTGAATTAACCAGCCGATGAACACGTCAGTGTCTTGTCCTTCCCATACATGCCTGGTTCCAATTTACCAACCTAGGAGGGGTGGAAAACTTGTTTGGCCTAGGCGGGAAATCCAAACCAAGAACCTAGCATCGAGTGCTCGCGACAGCCAGCGCCTCTTCTAACTGCGCTACCATGCTCCAGAATGTTAAATAGGCGAGGTGTTTACAAATGTGTTCCGTAGGACGTTAAGGATACTGATGTATGGGACGGTTGCTAATGGAGAAACAAAGAGCACCTCTAGTAGCAGATAAGCTCTACTATAATTCGGTGCCGATGATTCGCCTAAGGTCTCATCGACACCGGATTACAGTAGGGCTTGCCTATTCCTAGAGCGCGTCTGAGATCTGAGCTTATCGTAGGGGGAATTTGGCCACTTGTTCATCGGTTGTCGCACGAGCTTACTGTGTATGCTGCGCGTAGGTTCAAGTGACTTCCGACAGGTCAGCTAGAATCAGAATGTGCGGCACATCCGAAGGAAACAGTTCGCGATGGATTTCCATAACTTCGGCAATATTGCAGTCGGAGGAGCCGCGGACTGTTTGCACTCCGATTCGTGGTTATTGGTTCACATTTTCAGCCCATTCCAACGAAGCCTTCCATCCCTCCGGGGTCAGCGAATTGGTACCATACATGTCTGGAAAGGATGTACGCTGACTTGTTCATCGGCTGACCACTGCAAGTCATTGTATGGGCGAAACACACATTCAAATTGCCTCCACGATAACCCTAACCCTGATTTCTCAACAGCGAAATTTGGATCCATCCTGATCGCGGGGGGGGGGGGGCTGGTGATTCGCGTTCTCAATCCCTCGAGTTTTTACGAGACCTTTAAGAGCTGATCATGGTGCGAAGGTTTCATTTAAATTCAGGGGATGTGACTGTATGTCATGGGATGAGGTACACAGCCTACTCTAAGCCTGCCCTCTCCCGACTAGGAGAGATCCCGAAATTTCTCAAAATAGTGTCAGGATGCTTAGAAGAACATAGAAGCGAAAGAAATTTTAAAGCTTTTAAAGTCTTCTGGTCGTGGCGGCATTGCTGTGGAGTGAATGAATTATACAGCGTCTCTTGTGGAATCGATGAAGTACAACAGGTTTTACTCGCTTTTCACGCCTGTCTGTGACACTGGTCGTCATGTGTTTTCATTGCCATTGTTACGCCTGAAAGACAGGCGAAGAAAGCGCTGGTGGTCGGCCAACGGAAGTTGCGGTGTGGAATCGTTGACAACGGATTTTTGTTATATGTCTCCTAACAAACTCAGCTTGTAGCGTGCAGCTGCTGGTATTCAGTGACGATCAGCATTGTTCAGGTTCTTGATACTGGCGTGCGATGGACTGTGGAAGTCGTTCGATAACGAGGAGGCGATCAACTATGTGAATGGTCTGCTCGAGAAGTCCAGTAAGGTAGGCCGTTGGTAGATCGGTGCATTTGTGCTGCCCGGTGGCGCCGCTGTCGCGTTCATTCCTATTCAAGGTTGCTGGTTCGGATCCCTCATCAGGTCAACCAAGCTTTCTCTCCCTCCAGGGTCGATAAATTGGTTCTAGATCGTGCGGGAAGGATTGAACACTAAATTGTTCATCGGCTGGCCTCCGCAAGTCGTACAGGCCAAAGACGCATTCAAGTTGACCCATCATATCTCGTTGTAGTAGAATACATGGCGCACCTCGCAGTGGGACTGACTGTCGCTGACCTTTTCTCTTTGATTGGTCTGATTTCGCGGTGAGGAAGCGGCCTATAGCGTGCTGAAATCAGGAGTTCCGGTCAAGTAGTTGAAGTAGTTTAGCTTCAGCATCGCTTTAGGATTGCGCCGTGCACTTCACGTCACAGCTATATTTGTTCGAAGTGGGTGTGTGAAAATTAGAGTCTGTACAATTTTCTCGTCGAATTGTTCAATTTTCAAATCAAATTAGACACTCTTATGAGCCAAAGCATACGATTTTTGAAGTCAAAGCGAACTCTTCCAAATCAAAAAAAAACCTTCTTCTACGTTAGACTAAAGACTCTTCAAAAGGGTTAGAATGATTTCCTGTTCAAGGAAAAGTTTAGTATACATTCTTTGAAGTTTTAATTCACCTACCCATTAAGTGAACATACTGTTTGATACTTTGTAAATTCTTTTCATTAAAAATAATAGTTTAAAACTTGTTTAAAGAACAGGAAGGCGGCCCTTTTTGGTGCCAAATAAGAGATAGCGCAACGCCTTCGTCCAAGACAATGCAGTTTCTATTCGACTAATAGCAACATTCCTGCTTGCATGGAGTTTCACCCTTGTAAACGATACAACAAAAACAATTGTAAATAGCAGACATAGCCCCACTTTGATGTTTCATGTAAGCTGCATTAACACTATCAATTGAGTAGAAATCGCGACGAGCCTTTAAGTGTATGGCGCGATCTGGTCTATCAGTGCATGATTGTAGCTAAATGATTGTTACTCTGTTACGCTTTAAAACAAAGTTTGCTATTTTTCTTTAAAATTAAAATTTTATAAAATTTCAGACTTGTGGATTATACACATTCTGCTCTTCTGTTCTCATTCTCACTCACCGAAGATACTGTTACGTTATATTGAATTTGTAAAAAATAATTTATTTTATTTTATTTATTTATTTATTCAAGGCATAGTCAGACACAGACAACTGTCTAGCATGTAAAGTGTAAAAAAAAACACCGAACAAAACATCACAAATTGACCACTCGAACACAAGCCAAATAAACAACAAACCACAGGGATCATTTCTTGACTGTTTGGTTTTCAATCTTTGACAAACATTCTGCAGGCTTGAGCAGAGAGCCTCACTAGATCTTCATACTTGCGCAGTAGCAGGTTGAACCCCTTGTGAATGCAATAGCTCAAGAAATCTGATCTGATTCGCGATTCAGCAACTGAGACTCGAAGTTTCAACTTCCCTCTCACGGATCTTGTCAACATCCCGTCAAGGAATTTGTTTGTGTCAATGGAAACCTTATTTGCAACAGTTTTGTATAACATGACAAAATCAGCGATTTTTCTTCTCTTTTTTAGCGAAGAAAGACCAAATAGCGAAGCCCGTTGAGTACTGTTTGGAATAGAACTATAATCTACTGAGAAGCACCTCATCATAAGCTTCCTAGTGAAACTATTCTGAATGCTTTCTAGAAGGTCTATATCTTTCCTTTTCGTTGGATTGAAAACTGATGTCCCACTTTCCACTATAGGTCTTACGTAGGTTTTGAAACCACGTATGTAAACCTCGGGAAGCTGGGGTTTCAAAGTGCTAAAGAGGTTATAGATGCGATAATTGGCTTTTCTTACTAAGAGACTGCAATGCTTGGAAAAACACAGGTCGTTTCTTATTATATAACCGAGGTCTCTAACTTCATCAGTTGTAGTTAAAACCTGACCGTTAATTCGATATTCCGGAGTTTGGGCACGGTTTTTAGGACCGATCATCAGAAGATGTGTTTTCTCAATTGCGAGAGGCAACTCCCATATTTCTGCCCAGCGACTAATGAAGTCGATCGCTACCTGGAGAGACATTGAATCCGCATCATTGTCAATCCTTTTGTGGATCTTAACATCATCTGCATACATTTTACATGTTACTCCTAAGTTAGTAAGACAGTCTGAAAGTTCATATGTGTAGAAAAGAAACAAGATTGGGGAAGTACTCCTCCCTGAGTTTTTCATTTTAATTTTCATTTTAATATTTTGATGATAATCATTATTATCATCAAAAATATTAAAAATGAAAAACTTAGTAAAAACAGTTTTTTAACCATAATACATATTTTTGTTAATTAATTTTATAACGTAATAGTGTCTGCGCTGATGGTAGAGCAGAGTGAGCATAATCCACAAGTGTGAAATTTTATAAAACTTTAATTTTCAAGGAAAAAATAGTAAGTTAAATTTCGTTCTAAAGCGCACGAGAGCGACAATCATTTAGTGCATTGAAGGACCAGTCCCACCATGAAGTCCAAGAGCTCGTCGCTATTTTTGTTTGATTGTGTAATAGCTGCCTACAAGCAGGCAAGCAGAAATTTTGCTATCAGTCGAATAAAAATCGCTGCGTCTTGGACAAAGGCATGGCGCAATCTCTTTTTGGTGCTAAAAATGGCTATCGTCCTGCTCTTTGAAACACGCTTCAATCCGTTTTTTTCCTCAAAAAACAATTTTTTTAAATTTCAAATTATGTGCCCACTTATTGGGTTAGTGAATTAAAATTTCAAAGAAAGCTTTACTAAAGTTTCCAAAACGTGTTCAGCTTGATTTTAAAGCAGACCTTTCTTATAAGGCAGGCATTCAATTTGTTTAAAACTGTCCAGTTAAATTTAGAAGTAGTATACTGGTAGGGGCGCGTGTAGTGCAGTCGGAGGAGGCGCGACTGCCGCGTGCACCCGATACCAGGTTCCTGGTTCGGATTTCCCGCCCAGGGCAACCAAGCCTTCCATCCCTTCATGGTCGGTGAATTGGTACCAGACTTGTCTGGGAAGGATAAAGCGCTGACTTGTTCATCGGATGGCCACCGCAAGTCATTGTATGGCCAAATACGCATTCATATCGCCTCCACGACATCCCGTAGAAGTAGAATGCGCTGGCGCATCCCAGAAGGGATTGAGCAACGCCGTCCTTTATCCTTATAATTATACTGGTAGCGAAGGAGACAAAAAGCAAAAAGGCCACCCTAATTCGTGGTGGCCGCGTCTCGTTTATACTAATACTAAATGCTAACGTTTGGAAGCAAAGGTTGAAATGAGCTGCTCATTTGTCGCACTTCCCGATTTCATTAGTGAATCGACATTCTTGCCTATTCGGCAATGTACGTGTATTTTCTCTTCATTAACGATGTCGACTTTTCATCTGATCAACAATGGATGCGAGCTTTTCGTTGTCAATTGGCGGAAATGTTTCAACGTTGCTGAACGATGTATTCAGAAAAAAATGAATCATGAAGGAGGGGGAATAAATACAGATGAAGTTGAATGAAGGACAAGATTCTTTACCGCTCAGAAGTGACAGAAGCCTGTGAAGGAGAAACACCAGTCAGAGGTGGAGCTTCTTTTAAAGCGAATTCAACGCGCGTGCGTAAGTGGAACCGAAGATTCCAGCTTCGCGAGGAATGTCGGCCGAAGTACGTAGTCGTTCCAGTTTTGTTAATGCTGCCAGTGGGAATGAGCTTATAACGCCAGCCATTCATTCTGGCCATACAGAAGGCCGTTGAAGGGCTGAAACGGCTTCTGCCAAAACTTCAAAGAAAGTCTGTCTGGTCGTCACGGTCTGCCTTCTGCCAGGCTGCGATTCAGCCCAGAAGAACGTCTTCTACTAGGCAAAGTCGCTACAACTTCGCCAATGGGAGGATGTTGCACGGGTGCGGCTCTGAACTTTGTCAACTCGATGCGAGCGAGTAGCGCCTCCTGTCCACTGTGCCGTCAGTTAACCGGTTCTCATTCCAAGCTCATTAGGAATCTTCTTCAGCCTCATTTCATTTCCGCTCGATCACAGCCTGTCAGTTGTTCGGCGAATGTGTGGGCGGAGCTGAACTGCGTTAATGAATCGCGCACGGATCGCTTTGCCTTGTAGTGTTTAGACCGTGAGACTCTCCAAGAAGCACAGGGCTGCGGGGATACGAGAATACAAGTGGTGTTCTGCTGACATCTACCATCTGAAGAGTAACTGTGGAGAAATGGATGACTAGTTCGTCGAAAGCCGGCTTTTAGTGCTGCTAAGAATGCTGCTAGTCAGTTTGGTGCAGTCGGCGAAGGCTCTGATTTTGTGAGGCGTTGCGAATCCATCAAAAAAAAAAGGATTCCATCTAGATCTTATATTTCTGGCCTTCCCTGGCGGTAAATTGGCACTAGAAGTGTTAGAGAAGGATAATCCACTGACTATTCCATAGTACGGCCTCCAAAGTATGGCTATATGGGTAAAACACGCATTAAAACTGCCCACAGGATCTCCAGGTTTGGGGGCGATGGGCCGCAGGTCATCAGGAAACAATCGCTTCCATTCTGGCGCAAGGATTCCATCAGGGACTGAAGACTGCGGTGGCGCTTGACGCCGACCCTGGTCTTGAAAATGCCCACACACTATAGTCCATCGGATTCAAATCCGGAGAATACGACGGCCATTCCGAAGGCGTGATGGAATAGGAGAAATTGGCCTTGCACCACGCCTGCGTATTCTTCGCCCTATGTTCGGGTGCAGAGTCCTGTTGGAACGTCCAATGGGCATCGACGAAGTGCTACTGAACCCAAGGAAGAACTACGGACTCGAGAATGTCTCGCTGGTGCACATCTTTTTCGATTTTCACTCCTTTATCGACGAAAACCAGAGGGGTCCGGCCGGAGGGATGATTCCGCCCCAACCATGGCCGATTATCAGTTCTGGCGATGTTCTACGATAGCAGAGCTGCTTGGAGCCTCTGTAGACCAGATCTTATCATTTTGGCGATTGTGCGCCTGCTCCACGGTGAACGGCTTCGCATCAGTGATGCAGAATCTGTTCCCAGCCACGACCTGCGGCCCATCGCCGCCGAGCTTCGCGAAACGTTTGGCCCTTTGCATCCGCTCCAAGGGTGGTCACTTCGAAACCACTTCAATATGGTGTACCTTAATGTTTGTGTTGTTGTAAATTAGTCGTCGTTTTTTCGAATTGTTCGTTGTTTTATAATTATGACAAAAAAAAATCTTGTCCACGTTATTTTGGTGCACGCTGCAAAGGTTAGATCTTTTTCCATTCCTCTGAACTAGACAGGTTTTACACCATTTCACTTCGAATCGGTCACTTTTCAAATCAAGTTGAACACTTCTGAAATCAAACTGAATGTCCTCCAAGTCAAAACGAGCTTCTTGCTTACTACACCAATGACTTTCCAAAAAAGTTGGAATACTTTCGTCCAAGGAACATTTAGTGCTATTTTTTTCGGTAATAGTATGCATGTCGCCTAACTACATGGGAAAGCGAAATGAAGATGTGTGTGTGTGTCCTTTTTTACAAGTATTTTTGTAGCAGCGCTGACAAGTGAGTAACTTCACGCAAACAGAATTTTTGCTATCAATCAGATTAAAAGCGCAGCGTGCTGGTCGAGTGCATGGCGCGATCCCTTCTTTTACCGCGCTAGAAAGTTCTTTTAAAAAAAAGTTTTCTAAAATATGCTTCAAGTCACATTTTTCCTCAAAAATAAGAATTTTATGAAACTTGGTTATTTTTTGGGGCGACGGAGTGAAGAAATTTTTAAAATTTCATGCTAAATCTTCCTTGGACAAAAACTATTCTATTTTTTTCCAAGAGTCTCTAGCGTAATGTGAAAAAGTTTTGTTTTAATCTAAATATGTGCATTTTGATTTCAAAAGCGTCATGCTTGCTTAAAAGGTCCAATTGATTTGAAAGGTTTAATCTGACGTGAAAATACTATATATGATGGGAATTTATTTCCCCTATTACTTGCGAATTTGTAGTCCTATAAGCTGGTTTCCTTGTGGCCGCTATATTATACGTTAAGTCAGAAGCCGATCATTTGCCGTTTTTTTGGATAATTACCATCCAGCAGGGGCGAGTGTAGCGCACTCGGAGGAGGCGCCGACTGTCGCCTGAACCCGGTACCAGGTTCCTGGTTCGGATTTCCCGCCTAGGCCAACCAAGCCTTCCATCCCTCTGGGGTCGGTGAATTGGTACCAGACTCGTCTAGGAGGAATAGAGCGCTGACTTGTTCATCGGCTGGCCGCCGCAAGTCATTGTATGGCCAAATACGCATTCAAATCGCCTCACGACATCCCGTAGAAGTAGAATGCGTGGCGCATCCCAAAGGGATTGGGTAACGCCGTCCTTTATCCTTTTATCCTTTTATACCATCCAGCATTTTTTTAAACCCTGGATGAATGACTTATGTTGAGTGTTACATTTTTGAAAAGTACAAAATCGAAAATGAATCCTAGGACGATTCAGATAAGGGTGATTTTCACATGAACGGATTTTCACGTGAATCAAATAATCGACTTTTCTTCGAATCAGATATACGGTCGGAACAGAAGATCAAATTTCTGTTCCGAATTAATCATCTGAATCATATCAAAGATTTTTGATATGATTCAGATGATCAATTCATCTGAAAATCACCCTTATTCGAATCATTCTAAGATCCGGGTTTTTCAAAAATTGTATTATCCGCATGGTCCATTGAAGGCCCCTTCCTAAACTGAACTTTTGTTTGAGGAATTTTCGGTTTCGGTTTTTGTTTGGAGAATTGACACAGACTTGTCTGGGAAGGATACTGCGCAGCCATATTCTCTGTTGGCCACCACAATTCATTATATGTCCAAATGCATATTCAGATTGCCTCCACGACATCCTGTGGCAGTAGCATAGTAGGGCAGTAATGACATAGAGCACTCCCGCCCGGTCAGCACGAAGTGCTGGCTCGAGTGCCGCCTTGCGCTAGAGTTTTGATCGCAACGAATCATCATTATGAGAGACAATTCACTGCTTTATCCTCTCCAGTTAAAAACATATCGGCTTAGCGGGGTTTCTACGTTCTAGATGGAGCCATCTATGTAGATGGAGCTCCCATCTCACAACGGCGACCTCACTAGCCGAAGCATGCAGCAGGAATGTGTTCCAGCAATTGTTCCGAAGTCCTAGAAAGACCAGTTTTTGCACGCACTTCCTTGTATTCGGTGCAATGAAACCGTTCCTGCATCGGCTGCTGGCTGGCTGGCTGGCTGATGTTGTGTCTGGTTGGCTGGCTGGATGGCGGCTGGCTGGGACAGATTTCGATTGCGGGATCTCCTTGAGAGAGCGTCGCCGGTGGTTTTATGCTAGTGATAAACTATTAATGACGGTCAGCGCTGGTTTTGAGTGGTGAACTGTCGCGTTCGGCGAGTTTCTCTCCGAACGATGACGACGACGACGACGAGACCAGCACGTACATACTTCTCGCGATCGGCGATTTTTATTGGATATGGATCAGTCGGGGAGCGATATCTCAGCTGATGTGGCAGCGTATGTAGATCTCTTTGGGAAAAACTTTCGTCAAACAGCACTAGGCAGTATTACCCCGGTGTCTGCTTCATATGGGTCAGGATCATAACCATGCAATTGGGTTGGAGTTCCCTAATACGAAACTCATCTTAATAACCTCTACGACTGTCAGCAACACTTAGGGAATCTAAGACAGTATTTCATCAAATTGAGGGAAAAACTCGAAAAGTTTTAGTGCTTTGGATAACGAGCAATGTAGTTGAAGCCATGTCGAATGTGAAAGGCACCATCATAATGAGCATATTTTTGCGGTAACGAACATTATTTTATTGATTCTCCTTCCAATTCTTACACAATGGCTTAAGCTTGGAAGGCTGGTATTGAGGGTACATACAAAACCGGTCGTATCTTTTGCTCTTTAGATGAAAAACGCACAAAAGAAATAACTTCTCGGCCGGTTGATGGTGCTCACCGAATTGCATGCTTTGGAAAATAAATCCCATGTTCGGTATCAGCGCCGATTGATCCATCCGGCGAAGAGAAAAACGCCCTGTAAATATTAAAAATGTTGATTCGATGAGCTATGTTTAGGATATGATACCTTTGGGTGTATTTAGCTCCCTCAAGGGAGATGGCCCCCGCGCCTGTCAGAATATAGCTCATCGAGTCAACATTTGTAACAACTACTTGGCGGTTTTCTCTTTATCGGATAGAACATTCGATGAGATCCCAAATATCGGATTTGTTTTTTAAAGCACGCAATTTGAAGAGCGCTATCGGAAAGCGGCGGAGAAGACATTCGTTTTTTCATTTTTCCGCCCAAAGACCAAAAGATTCGGCCGGTGTTGTACATGCTGTTACAGGGTATTTTGTTATGATCAAAATTTGCGCTAGAAAGGATTTTCCTTCAGTTAGAAACATGGCTATTTGAAGTTTCCCAACCACAATAAGAGTAGGAAAAATACCTTGTCCAACACTTTTTTTTGGGTGCGCCACGCTTTCTTTTTCCCACGGGATTCCGTTGAGGCAATTTAGATGCGTATTTGGCCTATGCAATGACTTGAGGTGGCCGGCCGATGAACAAGTCAGCGCTTTATTCCTCCCAGACAAGTCTGGAACCAATTAACCGACCCCGGAGGCATGGAAGGCTTGGTTGTCCTGGGACTCGGGACCCGATCCAATAAGTGTACGTGCAACAGTCGGCGCCTTCTCCGACTGCGCTACAATGCGTCCAAAATCACAGTGTGTGATGCGAAATGTGTGGGGAAAGGTACGTGGTGCCATATTCGGAGGAAAAGCCTCCTGTCACTTGCGCTCCAAACCGTGGCTTTCTTGGTTCTGGTCTTGCTCAGGTCTACCACCAAGCCGTCCACCTTATCGGGCTCGATGAATTGGTACCAGAGTCCTCTGCTCACGATAAAGCGCTGACTTTTCCATCGGCTTGGGTCCCACCAAGGATTTAATTCCGTGCTCGTAAAATGATAGTCATCCTGTGCTTGTCACTGCAAGTGACTCTAGGCTGGAGTTCGCACGGATATTGCCTTTCCGGGTGTTCCGTAGGAGTAGAATCCGTGGCGCATCCCGCAAAAGAGTGGACTAACGCGGACCTTTGTTCTTGAGTTGGACTGATTTTGCGGTTAGGAAGTGATCTATAGTGTAGTTTAAGCGCAAGCTGGATAGCTTCAGAATCATCTAAAGATTGCGCCATACACATGACATCTATAGAATGGCGGAACATGTAGCGAACATGTTCACATTATAGCAGTATCTGCTCGAAGTGACTGTGGTAAAGTAAGCGCATCCATTTTAATGACGGCTGCTATAAAGATATTCCATGTTCGACTGTCGTTGAATCTTGGCATGATATTGAACAGTATGAATACCCAAGTGATGCAGCTGGCGAACTAAGATTAGTACAGATCCTTTATTCCGGCTAACGTTTCGGCGTAACCGCCTTCTTCAGAGCCTGGAAGAGTCAAGTTGAGTTTGAAAAACCATCCGTCCAAGAGCCATTTCAGACCACAGCGGAGAATCAGAGGTTGGTAGGAGAGGGAGACGAAACACGAGGAGGTAACACAAACAGTCCAGTGCAGTTGGGCGAACGGTACCCCTTTTAAGGCGACACATGAGGAGATGAGGTCACCTTCGGTTCACCCTCCTGGCGAACCTCTGGCCGACTGAATTCCGGTTTAACTAGGATACTATATCAACGGTAGGTCGGAACGGCGCAAGTGTTGTGTATGGGCTGTACCGCCTCTCCCTGGGAAATAACAAACTGCAGGTATCTCGACCCCAATACAACTCTGCGCAGAGTTAGGGGCGACGGAAGTGCCTGTTGGCGCCCTGTTGATTCACGTGCTCCACAGCTGACGGGCGCGCGCGGGATGAGGGCTCGTATCGTGCCTCAGCGGAGTGCACAGGTGGCGTAGTAGGGAAGAGCTCGGGCTCGTGAGCTATATTATCCAGCCGAATCGTGAAAAACGGATGTCAGATTCGTGATCAGCATCCCAATTAACCCCCCTAGACGAAGTTTCAGCGAAATCGGTGACCCTGCCTGGACCACCCTTGTTAACGGCGTGAGTGGTATGTTATATGTAAACATCCTCTATAACACACAATAATACCCCTAGGTGGATTACCTATATGACAAACATGGATTTTGCAAAAGTGCAAAACAAACGCAGTCTCCGGGATCCAAACCCCCGACCCCCCGCTCACCAGCCCGAGCTCTTCCCTACTACGCCACCTGTGCACTGCGCATAGCCGCGATACGAGCCCTCATCCCGCGCGCGCCCGTCAGCTGTGGAGCACGTGAATCAACAGGGCGCCAACCCGCGACTTCCGTCGCCCCTAACTCTGCGCAGAGTTGTATTGGGGTCGAGATACCTGCAGTTTGTTACTACCCAGAGAGAGGCGGTCTGCCCATATACAACACTTGCGCCGTTCCGACCTACCGTTGAGATAGTATCCTGGTAAGACCGCTGAGGTCAACGTATGGGGCCAGCTCCTGTATGAACGCGATTTGATTTTGATTGTCAAATTCTATTTGACTCTCCCATGCTCCGAAGAAGATGGTTACGCCGAAACGTTAGCCGGATTAAGGGATATTTACTGATTTTGATTCGTCAGATGCATCACTTGGGTATATTCACGCTATAAAGATACCTGCCTTTGCGGTGGGAATGCTCGAAAGTCAAAATGGGAAAGCATAAAAACCCAAATGAAAACGCAGCCAGCACCCTTCAATCTCATGTTTAAGAGAATGCGAAATGATGGTTTGAGTCGCTCTTTATACGACTATTCTTTGCTTGGGTGGTCACAAAATTTCTACACTTTTACATGCAAAAAGTTGTATACCTTGTTTTTATAAAGAGAAAAAAACACGACGACCGTCTATCGTTTAAACACTAGGATTCCATAATACACCCACCCAACTTTCGCGATGGTTTTGTTGTTTAATAATGAAAACACCATTGATCTGACGTCGAAACGGATGTGGAACATGAGATAGAATGGGCAATTCAGAATTTTTCGCCCTTCGGTCGTTTTCGCACCATTTCTATATTATTTTGTATATTATTTTATTTCTTTATATTATATTATTTGTGGTCACGAATTCCATTGGATCCATTTACTTTCCGGCGCAAATGGGGTCGGGGAAGGGTCACCGTTTAGAACAGCCCTACAAAACGAGTTGTGCTTTTTGCAGCCGGATTTTTTGCAGCAATGGTGTGTTCTACCCCTGCTGTGAAGTGAGGTAGACCATTTTTGATGTAACTGGACATACACCTGCCTTCTTACCAAGGCGGCAACCATTGAGTAGGGGTGATCCCCCCCCCATACCCTCTTTGTGCCTACCTTCCAATATAAGATGATGCAATAGGAACAATTCACTGATTACTGTATGGGATCAGTTCCTTCTGTTCGAACAGAGTGTATTGACAGTCGAGGTTTAATCAAGGTTAACTAGTGCTGGCAGCTGTGCTGCCGTCTACGAGTAATACGCAGAAGAATCTTGATTGGCAGGGTTTTCTGTGTGGTTTTTCCTATTTCCACCACGGTAAAATAATGAAAAGTGAGGAGAGAATACACCAAGACTGAAGAAACTGTTATGGTTCGACTCTAAAGGAGGAGTGTTAGCCTTCTTAACCAGCAGCCTTTTTTAAGCGATTTCATTAACCACTTTAAGGGATGAAAGGGAGGGGACGGTGTTACCCAATCCCCATTGGGATGTGTCACGCATTCCGCTCCTGCGGGATGTCGTGGAGGCGATCTGAATGCGTACTTGACCCTACAATGACCTGCGGTAGCAACCGATGAACAACTCAGCGCTTTATCCTTCTCAGATGAATCTGGTACCACTTACCGACCCGGGGGGGGGGGAAACCCTGGTTTTCCTGAGCGGGACGTCGAAACCAGGAATCTAGTCATCTGGTGCACGCGACAGCCGGCTCCTCCGGCTGCTCTATACGCGCTCTTAGCTACTTTATCGGGGAGGTTTTGGCTAAATTCTTTTGTGGACTGGAAGTTTTTGAAAAGTTGGTTAGTTCGTCCACGTCATGATATTTGCCCACTTGTTTTGCAGCTTTGTTTGTCTAGTAATTAAGAGGCTTATCACTTGTAGACATTTTTTTCTCAGTAGGAAGCCAACGATAACTGCCTGATGGGCTATTAATTTCTCTGTTAACGTGAAACAATAGACGTTATCAATCTCAGCGTGCAAAGTTCTCTTATGTTTACTTCACCTCTATTCAGTAAAAGGACAACAAAGAAAGGTCGGTTAAAGCCTGTATCTGAACAAAGTCCGATTTGTTCACTTGCACGAGGTTGCTAGAAAGTGGTCAAAAAAGTTGGCCTGAGCGGAAAATCCGAATCAGGAACCTGGCATCGGATGCACGTTCCCGTCAGCACCTTTTCTTATCTTACTGCGCTTCACGCGCCCACGCCAATCAAGTCTTCCATCCCTCAGAAACCGGTGATTTGGTACGGCACTTTTCTAGGAAGGATAAATTGCTGACTTGTTCGTCGGCCGGCCACCACAAGTTATTGATTCAAGGTCTACGCAGAAGAAAAATGAGTTTCGTTCCGAAAAGTGCGTGTTTATCCCTTTCTCCGAAGACATTCTGTGGAAGGTTCTGTAACCTATATGCATTGCAAGAGGTGACATTCACAGTCCCACTAACGTACATTCTATTTCAGGTGATACTTTCAATTTGTTTTGAATAGGAGCTTGGGCTTTGAAGCAATTGTGCAATGATTAATGTTGCTTTCTGCGACGTAGACAAAATGCGAAGCCAAACCAGCAAGCCGCCCTTCTGGCGGTTGAAGGCCAGAGAGGCCCAAACATTGCTTGCCGGTATGCCTGAGAGATTGAGAATGCCTTAGTAGTACACGTGATTGAGGAGAAATGCAGGTCAGGCGGTTGATGGAGATCGAAAGGCGGGGGAAGGCTCTCGGGTAATCCGAGATCTAACATGACGTGTTAAACTAACCGGGAAAGGGGCTCAGGCGTATGTCTGAACGGCGAAAATGAACACAGACGGGAGAAGTTCCACTCTTCGCATAGAAGAGAAATATGCTACATTTTTGCAAGGTCCTTGAACCGTTCGAGTTATGGGCACTAAATGTTTGCTATGGTGTCACGCAGTCTCACAGGACAGCACCTTCCAACATCGAATATGCAGAAGGAGGATAAATACTGCCTCATAGCCACGGTGTCCGGCGTTTGATTTCTTGACTTTGCAGTTCTTTGCATTCTTTCTGCGTATTCGATGTTTGGGAAGTATTGCCTTGTTCGACTTTGCGATTCCACACAGAAGGATTGAGGCCTTAACTGGTTAATAAGGACTTTGCAGAAATGAAACCTATCCTCTACCGTATGAAGCGGGAAAGTTCTCGCAGATGTATCCGTTTCGCCGCTCAGTGTTACGCTTGAAACCCTTCCTTGGTTTGATATTCCTCTTATCGTCCTTAGCCGTTCTCTGGAACAGGCTATGTGACATCTATTCACATCAAAAGTGGTAAGGCGAAGTGGCGGCGTCAGGAGCTCTGTATGGAATGCGCCATGCATTCTCTTTCCACAGGGATACCGTGGAGGGCGACTGAATGTCTGCTTGACCTCTACGCAAACTACGCAAACCTAGGTGGAAAGGTCAGCTGATGGGCTGTCTGTGCCTTATCCTGCGTATACACATCTGGTAGAGAGGGGAGCCGTGATGGGTCTGATCGGAATTGAACTTCAATCTATACGAAGTGCGCGTGAGAGCCTATTCCAACTTCTTACGCATATCCTGAAATCGTGGTACCATAAAAGTAAAGCATAGAGGGCAGCTGCAATCAGTCTCTATTTGTGATGCGCCACGCATTCTACTTCTACGAGGCATCCCTGGAGGCAATACACACTACTCGACCTATGCACTCCTTTTTTGAATATTCGAATAGTTTCGAGTGCTCACAAATTTCGAATATCCGAATTCGAAAAACGTGATTTTTTGAACATTCGAATTCGAATGCATTCGAAAAATGTGATTTTGTTGAATATTCGATTTCAAATACACTCGAAGATGCGATCTTTTAAATATTCGAGTTGACTGGCAGTGGCTGGCCGATGAACAATCCAGTGCTTCATTCCTCCCAGACAGATCCGGTGCCTCTTTCGACTGGGCTACACGCGTCCATGGGTGCCATACAGTTCAATAAACTAGCTTTAAGATGCTCTACGCGTTCGTTTTTTTTTGTGTGGTATCGCTGAAGCTTTCTGAAGTTCTGCTTGGTCAATACAGTTATTTGTCTGGGCCAAACATCCGCTGTTTTGCGGTCCGGTTTTGTCCCTCCGGCATCATTTACCAGCTTCTGAAAGAAGGAAAGTTTGTGTGGTTTTAGCAAGGGACTGAACAGAAGTTAGGTTCTTATGCTACGGGTGGCCAACGATCGTAGGCTACATCCTATGACCCCATGTTAGAGTTCAGTAGCTTAAAAAATAGGCCGACATATTTCTACAGGACTATAGCGGAAGAGTTATACAGTTGAGCCCGAATTTTTTTTCGAATATTCGAATTCGAGTATGTTTCTTCTGAATTATCGAGTTCGAATGCATTCGAGAAACGCGATGTTTGAATATTCAAATTCGAATAGAAATCATTCGAGTACCTATTCGAATAGGTCATTCAGCACAACCATAAAGAGTTATAGAAAATCGGCTTGCCGGGCGGTAAAAGCGACCTCCGGAATGGCCTATTTATAGAGGTGCTTCACGGGCTTTCTCGACAGTAATACAGATTAGCGGTAGCGCGAGCCATGTTTGTGTGCTCAGGTCGCGAAGTCTTTCGCCACCCAACGCGAGCCGGCGTCTGAATAAATTATGGAAATGAAAACGAAGTGCGAAAATTCACAGCCTGCACTTTTATTTACAGCTCTATGAAAGCGCAAAGTTCCTTTTTTTTGGTCATATCTCAAAGAATGTCTACTGTTGGACTATTCTAGTAGATAATAGATATGACTCCACCCCTCCACTTTATCGCTTTTTGGTAGAAGTGGCTATAGCCCTTCATCGAGGAAGGCGCTTCATATACACATATGCGCTCTCTAGACCATTTTCACGTCTAAATGGACACTTTCATATCACTTTCGTATCAAACTGGGCACTTTTCACGTCAAATTGGACACTTCTAAACTAGCCCCTACGCTTTTGAAATCAAAGCGAACTCTTCCAAATCGAAAAAACCAAACCAAATGGTGGATTAAACTACAGACTTATTGAGATGGCTAGAATAATTTTTTGCTCAAGAAAAATTTGGCAGAACTTTTTTTGAATTTTTAGTTCAGCTACCCCAACAAGCGTAATAATTTTCTAAAAATTTTATATTTTGAAAAAAATAATAATTTAATTTTTTTGAAGCCCAACAAGGCAGCAATAAAGTAGTGTATTTAAAAAAAACTGGATCGCACCATGCACTAGAAAAGCAAGTCGCAATGTTTATTTAATTGATACTGCAAACACAAGCAGCACGAAAGTTAGGATATGTGTTTTTTACAATTGTTTATGTTGCGCCGATTGCAGGTGTGAAACTGCATGCAGTCAGAGATTTCGCGCTGTCAATCGAATAAAAATCGCGAAGTTTCGGACAGGGACGTGTTGCAATCTCTTTTTTGGCAATATAAAATGGCTGCCTTTTTGCTCTTTAAAACAACCTTTAAATCCTTATTTTTCCTCGAAAAGTAAAATTTTTATAAAATTTCTTACTATGTGCACTTTTATTGGGAAGTAAATTAGAACTTGAAGTAAAGTATTACTAAAATTTTTCCTTGGACAGAAATTTGTTCAAACATTTTTGGAGAGCTTCTAGTTTAATGTAGAAAAAGCTCATTTCCAATTTCAAGAGTTCGCTTTGATTTTGGAGGTCTTACACTAGCTTAGAAGAGTGTCTAATTTGACGTGAAAAGTGTCCAGTTTGAGTTTAAAAGTGTCCAATTCGACGTGAAAATGGTAAATACTCATCCTCCGTTGTAACGCTTCAAGTCCCAGCTGAAATTTGTTACTTTAGCAGCACTTTTTTGTAAGTTTTTAGTTATAAAAAAATTGGCGGCGTCTTGCAATTTTGTCCACAAAGCTGGCCATAGTTTTCAGACGATTGAGAAATGCCAAGGTTCCACTTTCCGTGGATCGGGCATGAGGTCCTTCATTATCGATGTGGTCTAAGCTGTCTACCAAGATTGTTAGCGGTTTCTATTTGATCAAAGTTTCGGCTACTTACCTTCTTCGAAGCTCGGAAAAGTCGAGAACGTTCGCAACACTGCTCGCCCTGGGAAATGGAGAAATCGCATGACATCTTGCGTATCATATAATGCAGTGAGTGTGAGGAGTACGAGCAAAAGCGGGTGGGATATTTTGTATAAGGGCTATGAACAGGGAAAGGCAACCCCCCCCCCCCCCCCCTCATTCGGTAGAACTCACCAGGAATGCCGTCAGCTTCCCATGGAACTTCGGATTGTGACTTATATCACGTGAAAGAGCTCGAGACGCTGATCACACATATGTAGACCAAATTTGCTAAATGGATCTCCTAAAGGCCCCCACAGACTTCTGCGGCGCCGCTGCCCTATGCTTCACCATAGGGCAGAGACGCAGAGCTCGCCTCCAGCGGCGCCGCTGGCCGGCCGGCGGCACCGGCGGCGTCGCTGGCGGAAATGACTTGAATCATTCCACCCGGCGGCGCCGCTCCAGCGTCTGTCTGTCTGCGCTCTGCGCTCTGCCCTTTCGCGGCGGGATCCAGAGCGGAGACGGTCGATGCGGGCGCGCGATCGTCATCGGGGCGCGTTATTGTTAAGCACCAGTCGGTCCCCACTAGAAACAGTACAGTACCTCGCCGTCACCGCTCCCACTGATGATGAGTGAAGCCGCTGAGCGGCGCCGCTCGGCGGCGCCGCCGGTGCCGCCGGCCGGCCAGCGACGCCGCCCAGCGACACCGCTGAGCGGCGCCGCCGAGCGGCGCCGCAGAAGTCTGTGGGGGCCTTAAGGCCTATGTCATACCTTCGCTCACCCCGAGCGAAGCGACGAACAGAGCGATGAGCGAAGTCTCTTCGCTAGCGTGAAGCTAGCGAAGAGGCGCGCAGTTAATAGCGTTGTGTGCAGCTGCGTCGTAGCATCGCTCGAAAGTATGACACCCCGCTAGCGAGGCTTCGCTAGCGGTGGATCGGACAACTGCTACAGGCGTCTGCCCCTCCACAACGTCTGATACCGTCCCTTCCCCAATTATGTTAGTTGTTCATCGCCTTCGCTAGCGAAGAGCGATGGTATGACATAGGCCTAAGGGGGTTATGGCCGGCGGAAGCCACGATGTCTTCCATGTGTTAGGCGCGCTCAATCAGCGTTGCGCGCAGTATTGCGCGGAAATCAGTGGTTCGGCTATCAGCGCCGTCAGCAGCGGCGGCGGGGCAGTGGTAGAGCGCTCGCTCCATAGGACTGGGTTCATTGGTTCGGTTCCCGCCGCTGAGTTTTTTGCATTTTGTGATCTATCTTCGACGAGGACCTATAATCTCAGTTTTAGCACATTTTTGAGCGAACGGCTAATGGCGACATGCATTTACGTCTATTTGAAGACGGAAACGTGTTTCAGGTAGAATGTTTAATTCATGACGTGAAGCAAGTCAGAAATTCATATCAAAACAAAACAAAAAGTAAAAATAAAATGAAAATCAACAAAAATTAATAAACATAATAAATAAAAAGTAAAGGCACTAGTCAAAAATTTTTATTCCAACGGCACGAATTCGGTCGAAAAAATTTTTTTCGCTGTAACTTCGTCTAGGGGGTTATTTGGGGCGCTGATCACGAATCTGACATCCGTTTTTCACGATTCGGTCGGAGACTACCTATACCGTTGCTACAACCGTTCGACCGTCGTGTCGGTGGAGTCGGAACTTTTAACTAGTGCCTTTACTTTTTATTTATTATGTTTATTATTTTTTTTGCTTTTTGATTTTATTTTTACTTTTTATTTTGTTTTGATTTGAATTTCTGACTTGCTTCACGTCATGAATAAAACATTCTACCTGAAACACGTTTACGTCTTCAAATAGACGTAAATGCACGTCGCCATTAGCCGTTCGCTCAAAAATGTGCTAAAACTGAGATTATAGGTGCTCGTCGAAGATAGATCAAAAAATGCAAAAAATATGTCAGCGGCGGGAACCAAACCAATGAACCAAATCCTTTGGAGCGAGCACTCTACCACTGCACCGCCGCCGCTGCTGAGGGCGCTGATAGCCGAACCGCTGATTTCCGCGCAATACTGCGCCCAACGCTGATTGAGCGCGCCTAACACATGGAAGACATCGCTGCTTCCGCCGGCCATAACTCGCTTAGGAGATCCATTTAGCAAATTTGGTCTGCATATCTGTGATCAGCTTCTCGAGCTCTTTCACGTGATATAGGTCTCAATACGAAGTTCCATGGGAAGCTGACGGCATTCCCTGGTCAGAGCCCTATGTCGCGCAGGTGCCGTGCTGCTAGAGTTCGTGTTTATTTAATCACGAGGAAGTGACATCGCGGTACGCAGGACACTGGAGTCGCTTCGGATTGCGGTTGCGAATCCCGTGGTCAACCGAAAGCAAGGGTATCCAGCGATAATACGAGAATTGGCACATTTCGTCAAGGTTCTGATCCACCATTCGATCTGGCCTCCAGAGATATCGAGGTCGGTGGTCCCGAGGGCTAGTGAGTACTATACTTATGCTCTCCCAAAAATTTCGAATATTCGAATGGTTTCGAATACCAAAAATTTTCGAGCATTCGAAATCGAATATATTCGAAAAACGCGATTTTTTCTGAACATTCGAATTCGAATACATTCGAAAAACTCGATATTTTGAATATTCGAATTCGAATACATTCGAAAAACGCGATTTTTTAAACATTCGAATTCGAATACATTCGAAAAATGCGATTTTTCGAGTATTCGAATTCGAATATTCGATTCGAATATTCGAATTCGAATGAAAAATCAGGCTGTATTATAGACATGATAGAAGGCAACACAGAAGAGAAAAGGGAAGCAATACATAACGGATCCCTTCCTATAATAGTTAAGCACGAGGTTTTTATCGACAGGCATCTCATAAACCCCCATGTGAGTCGTAAAAATGAGATAGAGAACTTACACGTAGAACGATCAAAGGGCTTATGGAAGTGTCTAATTTCCTTGCTTACTGGAATACGAATTTTTCTCAAAGGAATACTAGTGTTTTGTTAATTGCTGCTTATGAGGAACAAACGAAAGGTTTACAACACATTTGAAGGGAAGATTATCTGGTGCCACTGTAAGCTTCTAGGTCACTTTAAAAGAATCCTTTTTGAAATTGGTGGCAGACTGACTGTTAAAGAACTTTCATGAAACAATGCTTTTGCCTAGCGGCAGCTAATGAAGGGCTGACGACAAAGTACTACATGTGAATCTGTAGCAAGTCTGTCCTGCTCATCAACAAATGTGAAATATCACACTGTCGATTTTGCGGCCACAAAATGTATTACAAGTAGCTAGGAATAGGCTACCCATGAGGGCCAGTCTCATTTCGTTCTGGTGATTCACCCAAGTAAGTGGTAGGAATAAATATTTCATATTTGCGATGAACTTGTGAATGTAATTATTCTCCAGCCAACATATTAATAAACTACGGTAAACTTCAGAAAAATAGATCGATCGATAACATCCGGCCGACATACACTGCCTCCCCTTTGTGAAGTCCGGCATACGGCCAATGTGTCCATGCGAATCCCACTTCAAATGGCCAATTCAGAACAAAAATCGATAAAATCGATCGATAACATCCGGCCGACCTACGCCGCCTCCCCTTTGTGAAGTCCGGCATACGGCCGACGTATCCATGCGAATCCCACTTCAAATGGCGAATTCAGAACAAAAATCGATAAAATCGATCGATAACATCCGACCGACCTACGCCGCCTCCCCTTTGTGAAATCCGGCATACGGCCGACGTATCCATGCGAATCCCACTTCAAATGGCGAATTCAGAACAAAAATCGATAAAATCGATCGATAACATCCGGCCGACCTACGCCGCCTCCCCTTTGTGAAGTTCTTACCTTTACCCTTCCTTCTGCTGTCCTTCATCCTTTACGTTATTACGTTTACGGCGACAATAGCTTCCAGAACTGCTTGAGTGGAATGCAAAACTGGTCCAGATCAAACTAACCTTTATGTCCATACTCTAAGATCTAAAAAAAACGTCTGATACTATATAGGAGCGCGCTAAGAGCTGTCGATCGTCGATGTGTCAGAAACTACTGACAGGAACAGGTGCATAAAATTAGCGTAGAATAGGTACACAAAATACTCGAAAATATCCAGACGTCTCCAGCGAGCGCCTTAATTCAGAAAACCATGTCACAGATTGATCAGGCAATCAATATCGGTTGATACTATCCATACTTTTATCGGTGAAAGTGGTTTTCTCTCAGAGTTCACCAATCGGGGTGGCGACGATTACTGGTCGCCGATCGGTCATTCACCACTGTAGCGATTCTCCGTGGAAAATTTTTTGCAATTCAACATTGTGAGACGTTGTGGAAGTTCTCCCTCTTAACAGGAAGGCTTTTCGGGAAGTGACTAGTATCGATGAGGCGCTCAGTATCCGGGCACCGAGCCACCATCGTACCACAGCTTTGATTCACAGACAGAACCGTTTTGGCGACCCAAATTACCCGAGAAACCCACCAAGCCTTTTCAAAATACGTCGATACACAAATTCTTGTTGGGCATTCGAATGACACTTTTCGAATACTTGAATAATTTTTGCTTTCTGGGAAATTGCGAATATTCGAATGGTTTCGAATACCGAAAATTTTCGAGCATTCGAAATCGAATATATTCGAAAAACGCGATTTTTCTGAATATTCGAATTCGAATACATTCGAAAAACGCGATTTTTTGAATATTCGAATTCGAATACATTCGAAAAACGCGATTTTTTGAACATTCGAATTCGAATACATTCGAAAAACGCGATTTTTCGAATATTCGAATTCGAATATTCAAATTCGAATGAAAATCATTCGAATACCTATTCGAATGGGTCATTCGAGCATAAGTATAGTGAGTACCATCTTACAGAATACTTTCCTTTGGAAAAAGTAAGGGAGGGCAGGCAAGGAGTTGCAAAGGACAACTGTCGTAACAGGTGGTCATTGTAGAGGTCCATTCGTTGCTAAGAGTGACATGGGTCAATGAGCTCCACCAACCCGGGACCACCCGACCTCGATATCTCTGGAGGCCAGATCGAATGGTGGGTCAGAACCTTGACGACGGGTGCTAGTTCTTCCGTTATCGCTGGATACCCTCGCTTTCGATTGATCGCGGGATTCGCAGCCGCAATCCAAAGCGACTCTAGTGTCCTGCGTGCCGAGATGCCACTTCCTTGTGATAAAATAAACGCGAACTCTAGCAGCATCGCACATGCGCGACATCGGGCTCTGAGTTCTCCCGAACGAGCGAGGGCATCGCCTTTCTCAAGGCCGTCCACATATTCCTTAGCCCCTGTACAAAGGGTCTTGCTCGTTTTTGGTCGTGCTCCGTACACTCATTGCATTACTTGAGGTAAACTACACCTGGGGCCAGAATCATCAATTGCTTACCGCCCTTTAACGGTGAAGATACCGCCAATAACTAATGCTGATGAATGTCATATCAGGGGTTTAGGCGGTATTTTCACCGTTATAGGGCGCTCCCTCTTTCCCATTAGCGAAAATTCTCCAAGAAGGAATGGAACGGGTTATATGGTAGACCAGATTCCGGACTAGTTACCTCTCGAAGATTCTGATCCACTATTCGATTCGATCTTCAGGAGTTCTCAAGTCAGATGGTCCCAGGGGTGAAACTCAATTATTTCCGTTACTTTCGGTTAAGGATGAACAGTGATCCTCCATGGCAAGCCATCTATCAGACCAGTTGCAACTCCAATGTCTGTCTTATCTTGGTTCAAAGAAAATCGTTCTGTAGAATGATTTTCTTTGGGAAAAGTGAAGCATGTAGAATGATGTCGTGTTTAAGAGAGTAGTGTTGTGAATGTCTTCGACTTTTCCAAGCTCTGAAGTGTGCGAAGTCTCCGAAACGTCGGCCTAATGGAAATAGCTGACAATGTTGGTTGACAGCTCAATAAGTTCAGATCGATAATCAAAGATGTCATGCCCATTCCAACGACATGTACTAGTTTACCTACCGCGCAGGGATGAACGGCTTGGTTTGTCCAAACCAGGCAAGCCGTACATTCATCCGAGACCACGGAATTGATAGACTTGCCTGGAATGATGAAAGACTGAAATGTTCATCGGTTGGCCACCGCAGCTCATGTCATAGGCCTGATACTCATTCAATTTCCATTCATAATTTTTTGCATTCGAATCGCCTCCACTTGGCTCCGGATGAGTGTGGTGTCTTGCGCGTCCCTCAAAAAGATTGAATAACGTCGACTTTTGCTTTATTTGTTTTATATTCACTTCTTTGGCAGAAGGATGGTAAATTTTCAAAGAAGGTTCCGTCACTCGCTCCGTATGACAAGGGCTGCAGATTTAGAAAAAAATTTGCAAAGGAAATAACTTGAACTAGCTTACTAGAGTACCTTTCTAGCCTATACAGCTTAAATTCTTCGTGTTCGTCTCGCTTTTCAGCAAGAGCCTCTTCGGACTAGGAAAGATCGTGTTTTTTCAAGGAAAAAATCGTCCGGGCCTTCTTAGAGAGTGTCTACTTTAATATTCCGTCCCGATTTTCAAGTTATTCAGTTTGGCTTATTCATCCAGTTTGGCATGAAGTTTTAAGAGAAGTGCATATTGCAAGAAAAGAAGTGCAAGAAGAAGTACAGTTTAAAGTTATCCAACGTTTGGGTTGGGTTAGAACCGATTTTTTTAGCTTAGTGATTAAGATTTTTGGAATCGATAACAGAAAGTAAAGCTTATTTCATTCCCCGGTGCGAACAAAGCAAGTTGTTCTGGATAAGGTCTTCTGAATGACATAGCAATGCTTCAGGATGGGTTATGAGTTACGTTGCTTCAGGGGTAGCTAAGCCTTTTACGTAATGTGGTCGCAGAACTGTTATGGGTGCTTGATGGAGAGTGGCAAACAGATGTTCGACCGTACATTTCGTTGACATGCCGTTGGTACGGTGGAGTCAAGTGGCGAAGCCCTGATGTAACAGAGTTCATGCCACCCTGTCACGGGAAACAGTTCTCAAGTGCGTCTGGCGAATAACAGAGTCTTATTCCAGCGAATTGTTCGGGCTGTAAGCGGTGATAAAGGTGAACGAAGAATTGGTCAAGAAAGATAAACAGAAAACAGTGCAAAAAGCAATTCATCTCAAACTGGTCACTCTTAAATAGAGAAACACTCCATCACGGTTAGAATAATTTTTTGTTCAAAGAAAATTTTTAGTACGACTTTCTTTGAGGTTTTAGATCACCCAATAAGTGAGCACATTGTTTGAAATTTTATAAAGTCTCCATGTTTTGAGGAGAAATAATTGTTTGAGGGGGGGGGGTTTAGTGTGCACGCGAAGCGCGGCGCGATGTAATGATAAGCTCTCATATCGATTGATCGCGTCTAACAATCGATTTGGCACCTTATCATTACATCGCGTCACGTGTCGCGTGCACACTAAACGCTCTCTAAAGCCTGTTTTAAAAAGCAGCAAGGTGGGAGTTTTTTAGTTCCAAAAGGAGAGATGGCGCCATGGCCTTGTTCAAGATGTCACGATTTTTATTCGATTGATAGAAAAATTTTCGTTCACATGAAGTTTCACATTTGTAAACGGCACAATAAAAACATATCAATCAATTAAAAATTGCGGCGAGCTTTTCGACTGCATGGCGCGATCTCGTCTTTTTTACAGCAAACGATTGCTGCTTTGTTGCGCTTTACAACGAACGTTATTTGATTATTTTTTCTTGAAAAAACCATAAATATTTCAAAAAGCTTTATACAATTTTTCCTTGGAGAAAAGTTTATTCTATCCATCTTGGAGAGTCTGCAGTTTAACGTTTAGGAAGCTTTTATTGATTTGCAGGAAGTCCACTTTGATTTCGGAAGCATCAAGTTTGTTTAGAAGAGTGTCCAATTTGACGTGAAAATAGTGTACAAAGAATTCTCGTAGACTGAGTGATGTGCATGTAAGAAGGTCAGCGAATGCATGGACAGCATCAGATCAACGAAGACACTAATAGCGCACATACATAAAAGCTATCACAGCAGCCACTTTTTCCATCGCATTTGACTGATAAGAGCTGTTTACATTGTCCTTACACAGCGATCCGAAAGTAAATCGCTGCAACTTTCCCTACCCCACGGTAAAGTTGCTGCTGTGTGGAGGGCTTTTAGTGCATAAAGGGTACAAGGTATGAAATAGCTAGAGGAGAGAAATTTCCACTAAAGTGACGATGTCTCGCAACAATCTATAATTCGTGTGTTCGACCTAAGCCCAGCTGGTTGCTAGGGATAGGGCAATGTGCCGATCACACTTCGAAGGAAAAATGGAGGGTAAAGGATAAAAGTCAGCTCTGTTTGGGATACGTTGCGGAGCATTTCTGTGGATTGTCCAGGAGAAACTTTAGTAATCAGAATAACCATCGCGTGACGATAGGTAATGCATGGCGCCATCTCTACTTTTGACGCATGTCAACTCTCTGTCAAGTGTCTAGGCCCCTGGAGTCTGAAGAAAAATGAAGGTCGATGTTCGTCAATCCTTTTGCGGGATGCGCCGAGCTTTCTACTTCTTCCGAAAATCGTGAAGGGAATTTGAATGTCGAATTGACATGAGAAAAGAATTGCGACAGACAAGCCAGTATTTTATTACTGCTGAGGCATGTCTCATACCAGTCTCAAACCTCGGATGGATGGAAGGCTTAGTTGGCCTGGCGGGAGCCGAGCCAAGAAGCATGATTCGGAGTGCACAAGGCAGCTGGTGCCTCCAACAAACAGGGGCCGAATTCATCAACGACTATCCCGTGGGTATGGGGGGGGGGGGTAGAGACACTCACGATGAGACCTGCGTCTCTGATTCTTGCTTTATCTCTACCTGACTCTTATCTTATCCCTACCCTTTATACCCCTTATTGATGAATCCGGCCCCAGTGCGAACTAAAAGGGTATACCCGTGGATGGTCATGAAGTACCGGTTTATTTATTTATTTATTTATTTATTTATTTATTTATTCTGTCCACGCATTCGTTAAGCGCCGCCCTGGACTGATTGTTTAGGTGAAACTTCATCAGTGTTCTTTAAGAGGATTAAATTTTGATTTTTGTGATCAATTTTGCTGAACCTTCTGTTTGATCAGCATTTTTGAGTGGTTATGATTACTCACAAAATTTGGGGTCGGGAAATGACTAATCATTTAAATGGATGCATGTGGCGAAGTCGGAGATGGCTGCCGCGTGAACGAAATTCCAGGTTCTTCGTTCGAGATTCCCTCTCATGCCAACCAGGCCTTTCATCCCTTCGGGCTCTGCCAATTGATTCCAGACGTGTCTGCGAAGGAAAACATCGCAAGTCATTTATGGGCGTAATGTGCACTCTCGTTATCTCCACGACATCCCGCTGAAGTAGAACGCGTGGCGCTTCACAAAAGGAATTAAGTAACTAATTAATTAGTTTGCGTCAAAAATGACGTGCCCTACTCACTAGAACATGAACCAGGACAGAATTGGAATTGTCAATTGTTACGGTCCCGTATCCTTTATCAATTGTGTTGTTCCTTTGTTTTTCGCTCATAAGGGTTTTTTGGCTGGATCAGTCCAAAAATCGTGCCACAGTGGGAAGTCATGAAGGAACATTGGCCAGTTATTCGTGAATCTCTTAAATATATTCGATCCTGTGATCTTAACTATCTAGGGGGCATGAAGCGCAGTTGGAGGAGGTGCCGACTGTCGTGTGCATCCGATACCAGGTTCGTGGTTCGGACCAGGGGTGCACATTTAACGGTTAACGATTTAACTAATTAACGGCATCTTCCGTTAAAATCCTGCTTAACGACTTAACGGAAATTTTCAGAAGTTTAACGAAATTTTTAACGGACTCATCAGCCTTCGCTAATATTGCAGACCTTATCCTCCCAATTAGGACTATTCCTGAAAATCTATTGAAATCAGCAAGAATATTTTAATGTTTTTATGCTATTCTCATGCCTTCTATGGCGCATTAGAATTTTTGGAAATAATGCAGTGGAGCTAGAAAGGTTTTTCGTCGAGCCTCTAAGATATCCATATCCCCACTTGGCGCTGCCTATCCCAGAATACTTTGCTCGCCACCTAAAGTAGCCGTAAATAAGAGAATGTTTTCAGTCGGTATACGTATTTTTAATGATTTTAGAAAAATGCTAGTGAAGAGATAAAGGATATGCATGCAAAAGCCGACACCCCCTCCGACTGCGCTACTCGCCCCCTAATAACACAAATTTGGAAAGCTTCTTTCCTGAACGAAGAACACGTCAACGACCGTGTCACTGCCTTTCGGCAGTGAGGAACCGTGTGACACGATGTCGTGTCAGAGTTCTGATGACTCAAAAAAATCGATTGAAAATTCTACGTTCGTCACCGTGTTAACATTCTACTGATAGGTTTTTAATTGTATTTTTATTAGTCCTTAGCGGGTTGGTTCCCTCATCGAGATTGTACACGCTCGTATAACAGTCACACAAAACGGTTTCGCAAAGGACCAGGAAAAGCGTAGGAACTTCGGGGTGATCCTACATTTTAAGATGCCTTGTCGATCGGATACCATCCCACTAAGTACTCTTGACTGATAATCCCATACCTTTTCTTATTTCAGAGCGTGAGAATAATTTTTCGCTGAAAGTTTGTTTATTTTACTGTCCACAGCTTGTTGATAATGACTTGTTTAAGTTATATTGTAGTGTTACACTCCATTCCTTGAACTTTTGTTGTTAATCTGTTGAAGTTGGACGGAACATATAACGTTCTCCTTGATTTTTTATTTGAAATAACAGTTTGCAGCTATTTGTACTTTTTAACGAAATTTAACGATTTACCGGAAATTTAACGAAAAATTTCCGTTAAAAAATTTCGTTAAAATAATTTAACGCACAGAACTTTGTGTGCATCCCTGGTTCGGACTTCTCGTCCAGGCCCGCCTTCCATCTCCCTGGGTCGATGAATTGGTACCAGACTTGTTTGGGAAGGAGAGAGCGCTGGAATGTCCATCGACCACCACCGCAGGTCGTTGTATGGCTAAATACTCCTTGAAGTCACCTCCACGACACCAAGAGTTAGAATGCGTGGCGCATTTCAGAAGGGATTGAGTAACGCTGTCCTTTATCCTTTATCCCTTATGAGCGTTTCTTCGGTACTATAGTAGTGTTCGAGGGTGAATATGTGGATGGCTGATCGATAGGGAAGAATTCACGTCTATTTTTTGTTCTATTGCTAAGCTGTTCAAGTGTTTTAAACGGGTTTATCGGCTAACGTCTCAGCCGGTGCAAGAGCCGCGGCTAGGAGTCGACGAAAGCGATCCGCCAAGAACGTTGTTTAATGAAACCGTTTAACAACCTGGTAAGGAGCTTACAGGGAAAGGGTCCCAACTAAAGGTGAGCTTTTGCGATGCTAGCTCGACGGGATGGAGGGCCGTGTGAACGGAGTCCAGAATTACGGTTAGTTTTTTCTGGACGCTTTTTGAAAGACATGAAAAGCATCGCAAAAGCTCACCTTTAGTTGGTAGCCAACGAACAAAAAAACTGTCACGCCTAGGTTAACCGAGAGTCACAAATGGTCACAGCTGTGTATTGACTGAAGATTTTAGAGACAGATTATTCGAAAAAGGTTTTCGTTATCGATTCGGAGCTAACGTGGCCGCTCTATTTTAAGTGTCTTCTTGAGCACTTTTCTCTATCTTACTTTTTTCAAGAACTGAACGCAAAAATCCGTGATTTTTACTTAAAGTGCATAGCTGTGTTGGATTCTGGGCTTGAAATCGTAGAGGGTAGACATAATATTTGACTGCTGGAAGAAATCGCAAAATATTACATTTTCACGTCAAATTGGACACTTGTCATATCAAATTTTGCACTCTTCTAAGTTGGCCTAAGATTTTTGAAATCAAAGCGAGCTCTTCCAAACCTTCTATATGATCTTCTTCTATATCAAAGTAGGGACTCTGTAGAACGGTTTGAATATTTCTTTTATCTAAGGAATGTTCTAGTTTAACTTTCTTTGACGTTTTACGACGTCTACCCAATAAGAGAACACATGGTTTGAAATTTTATAAAATTTCTATTTTTTGGGAAAAATAGTTGTTTAAAACTTGTTTTAAAAAGCAGCAAGGCGTCTGTTTATTGGTGCCAAAAAGTGATTGTGCCATGCCCTCGTCCAAGATGTCGCCAGTTTTTATTCCATTGAGAGCAGAGTTTCTGTTTGCATGGAGTTTCACGCCTGTTAACGGTGCAGCAAAAACAATTGTAAAGAACACCCATATCCGCATTTTGATTATTCATGTATGTGGCATCCACACTATCATTCAATGAAATAAAAAGGCAACGAGCCTTTCGAGTGCATGGCGCGAACTGACCTTTTAATGTGCTATATGATTGCTTCTTTGCTGTGCTTTAAGAGAATTTTTAGCAGTTTATTATTTTTTCCCTAAAACTAAAAATTGTATAAAAATTATTACAAAAAAAAACAAAATTCAAACCAAAAAATGTCAAGTGAAGTTACACCAAATTTTTCTTGAGAAAAAAATTATTCCAACAATCCTAGTGAATCTGTAGTTTAAATTGCCTGAAGGTCTTTTCGATTTGGAAGGGTTCCCCTGAATTTCAAAAGTCTTACGCTACCCTGGAAGAGTGTCCAATTTGAGTCGAAAAATATCCAGTTCGACGTGAAAATGGTGTATTTTATTCCATTTAACACTTTTTAATCCCTCACTCTGCTTCCGCAAAAGGCGATGAAATCTCGCGAAGTCTGGGGCACTAAAGTGTCCAATTCGACGTGAAAATGGGCAGATGTTGTGTGTACGAGTGTGATAGAAACTGAATTCCGTAAAGCGTCAAAAGGGCGCCGATATTCCCACCAACGTTGCTCGGACTATTTCTTGAACCCTATGAAAGCCCTAATGAAAGAGATGAAGCCCCAGCAAGAAGCCACTTACTGGGCTACTTTGGCACACAAAAGGTACCAAAGGATGATGCGGCCGCCTTCACGAGCACTTCGATGCTAAGCGAAACCGAAGGTGATGCAGGTGAAGGCATGGAGGCGGCATGAGGCTGAGGATGGATTGTACGGAGCATAGTGCCAATGAAGAGTTGTTCATTCCTGCCAAGAGAATCCGGAATGCGACCTTGTCGGAACAGGATGCAAGGCAAAAAGTCCTACAGTGACTATGTGGAACAAGAGCAGCCGTATTTGAATACGGTAACACAAATGTTATGCGCGCATTTAATACATTAGCATACTACGCGACGTTGCAGAGGGTGATGATCCTCTAACAATTCTGATGTTGTTATCGCCTATAAAAAACAACAATACGTGACAGGTAAAAGTGACTCGCCATCGAAGGTGAACCGTTCAATGTCGACGAATAGGGAGCGGTCGGCGGCCTCCTGGCTTTTCTTGCAGTAGTAGCCTATTGCTGTGCAAGACGTGGCTTTATGGCTGCTAGAACAATGAAGGGTTCAAGTGTTCACACGGCTGAGTCAAGCTGTGGCTCTCAAAGTGCAACGGGCTGAATAAATGCGAATTCAAGGTGCAAAATGCGTCAGTGGCGACGATACTGTGCAGACGGAACATCTTATGTGCACCTGTTCGCAAGTACGGAATGTTTGCAACATGTCAGAGAGCGCTGTGCGCCACCACAATCACCGCCACTCTTCTTTGGGTCGATTTGACCTGGATGTTTACTGGATATTCTCACGACTTTGGCAACTGTCGCCTAATCTGTATAGCTTTCGTAGTTCACAAGCTCTCACCGAATCAGCCTGAATGGGATCTGTAGGAAGCTAGGCGATGGACATCCACACGAACGAGGAGGAGGGTTTCGGAGATGATTCAGAACGGTCGACCACATACACAGCGTGGTGAAGTTCATCGAAGTATTCGGACAGTACAAGCTTCCATTTACCCTTACGCTCATTAACCTGATAAAGGCCTTCGTCTCCAAGTCAGTTTCTTTAAGCCTCAAGTGGATTGTGTCTTCGGGCCGGATTCATCAATGACATACAGCAATTTAGCGGAGAGGATACAGTCGAAATCCCTGATAGTGCGGCTTATCGAGCGATATGGTGAAACATTTCACCACATCCCGCCGCACTATCACGGATTTTGTTGTATTTTCTCCGTTAAATTGCTGTAAGTCGTTGATGAATCTGGCCCGATCAAAACTAGCGCCAAGCGGGACTCGAACCTGAACCTTCTGCTGACCGGGAGAATGCTCTACGCCGTTACTCCACCGGCGCTGTGATCGAACCCAGCATCCAAACCTCATGAGAGCCATCAGCACTCACCCGTTTGTCGAGGTCACCCGGCTGCTGATACATGGAAGTAGTCAAGTTGATGGCCTTGAATCAGTTCTATCAAGTTCAGTGCATTCATCAGCGCCGGCTTATCCCGATATATGGGTGAGTGCTGATGGGTCCCACGAAGTGTGGATGTTCGATCACAGAGCCGGTGTTGTAATGGCGTAGGTGTGGGTTCGAGTTCTGCCTGGCGCTAGAAGTTTTGATCGCAACAAAACACCGTTGGAACAGCATTCGTCTCCATTAAAATTGAAGCGCTCGTCGAAGTCCTGGTCAGGCAGAGCGTTCCTAATCACGTGGGAAAGGTCTAAGGAGCATATCACTGCGAGAATCTCCACCCTTCATATGGTGTACAAAGCATATTCCATTTTTGCAAAGTTCTTGAACCTACCGACTTAGTTCCTCAAAAAAAAAATTACTATGGAATCTCTGAGTTTTGCTAGGGAATACCTTCCAAACGTCATATTTGAAGAACAAGTGCTTCGGAATCTGGTGTCCGATTCCTTGACTGCAGCGTTTTTGCGTTTTTTTTGTCAGCGTATTTGTTGTTTGGAAGGCATTGCTCTGTGCGGTTGTGTGATTCCATAAAGCCTGTTCATATGTACTTCGCGACGGGAGCGATGGGAGCGATTGGCCGGCCAGGCAAATCATACGTATCGATTTTTACCGAGTGATAGCTTTGCGAAACTCGATACGTATGATTTGCCAATTGCTGTTGTCGTTGTCGCTCCCGTCGCGAAGTATGAACAGGCCCATAGTAAACTAGCGGTGCCTCTAACTCGGTAGTTTGAATCCTATCATTCTGTGACGACGTCGTCGTCAACGCGAAGAGTGGCAGTCGGCAGGGGATGCCATATCTCCGAAGCCGTTCAGCACCATCTCGAAGACGTCATGCGTGATCTAGAATAGGAAGATACTGCCTTCTGCCGGAAGGTGCACCATCTATGGCTTGCTCGCGACATTGCCCTCATAACAGCGAGAATAATCCAAGCTGAGCAGTTGCTTGCCGCCTTCAGAGGCGTTCGACTGCAACTGGATTCTACGAAGTCAAGATTCACGAGAAGTGAACGAATCTGTTGTTGGCGTTCCATAGAACGAACATCTCCGAATGCTATAGCTCCTGCTATAGTATGTCTTGGTCAGGAGGTCAACATGGCCAACGACATGGTTCCAAAACCCGGCGGGAGTGAGCGAGCGTCTTTGAGAGCTGTTAAGAGCACTTTCAAGTGTGGTGGAAATGTCAACGAACGTTCTACTCCATTCGAGCCAATCCAACTTCACTCTTCCAGAAATCGTTAGAGACAAGGCTTGAGCCGTGTGTGAGTCACTCTATTTCGGCGTGGTATCATGGAGGCAATTTTAATGCGTATTTGGCCGATACATTGGCGCTCATCCGACGGAAAAGTGGGTGTTTTATCAGCGCTGGAAAAGTTTGGTAACTGTTAGGTGACTTCACAGAACAATGAAAGGCTCGATTGGTCTGAGTGTGAGTCGAAGAAAGAACTTCGATCGGAGTATGCGCGATAGCTGGCGCTTCCTCCGACTGCGCTGCGATGAGCTCAAGCAAGGAGTTCCATTCTGCAAGCCGGTCAACTGCCAATAAAAATAAGGATAGAGGACGGCGTTACTCAATCCCTTTTGGGGTACGCCACGTATTCTACTTCCGTGGACCCGATTGGCTAGCCGATGAACAATTCAGCGCTTGATCCTTCCCGAACAAGTCTGGTACCAATTCACAGACCCCGGAGGGAAGAAAGGCTTTTTGGGCTGGGCGGGAGATCCGAACCAGTAACATGGTATCAGGTGCGCGTGACAGCCGGCACCTCCTCCGACTGCGCTACACGCGCCCTCAACTGCTGATACAAAATATAATGACATCTGAGTATGAATAGCCGTTTATGAGAGCTTAATACAAGACGCATCTCAGCGATAAACCATGGTGACGCCCAGAAGAGGCTCACGTCCGGTAGCGAATTTTAAGAATCCAATTGTGGTGGAAAGAGTGTGAGTGAAACATTCATTCTACAGAGAGAGAAAGGTTAGGTTGTTTAGATCTCTTACTGCATAAGAAGATGCAGTGAGCACAGGCTGTCGTTATGGAAGTGCCTTGCTGGCCAGCTCGTGAATGACACATGCAACTGTCGTTCGCCGACTGGGGAACACAGTATCCTCAAATACATTGGTGGCCACCTGAAAAGCATGTCTGTGTGCAATCTGTTTTTTACATGCGCTAATAGTGCCGGCGGGAATCGGCTAGCCTTATCGAGCTTTTTTTTCAGTGTTTAATCTCCTGCTACTTCATATTTCCGCTCGGAAGTACATATCTCACAGTTGAAGAAATATGAATTACGAAACGGATCAGCGTATAGCCGCTCGAAAGTGGAACTACCTGTACCGTTTGTGGCCCTGTTGATCTTTGAGATTCTTGCGCGGACGCCAGTAACGGCACTATTCGTCCCTGCGGCCTGCCAGAGTAGACCAATGGATCACCCTCGATCGAGGGACACGAAGAGCGTCAAACTTTTCGTCCATGGCTTGTCGTCGTAAGTTAGGTGGGTCAGTCACGTTGTGCGCTGCGCTGACACCCGGTGTACAAGAGCCGTAGCTAAATATCTGTATTCCAACTGGATTCAGCGGGATGTCAAAAAAAAACATCAGAAGGGCCGCCAGTACGTTGGACTTCTTTGTGAAAGTCCTATCCGAATGAAATACGCTTTCCATGTTTCTCGAGCAAGGAGGATTCTTAAGAGTGGCTGAAGTATTCTGGCACGCAACAGGGAGGAATGGAGACGTTACTCGAGCAACTCAAAGAGCATTCTATGATCCGCTCCATCGTTTGCCTCTCGCTAATTGCGAAACCAGAATAAATTATTAAGGACGGCGCTGTCCGATCTTTTGGATTGCGCCACGCATTCTACTTCCAAGGGATGTCGAAGAGGCGATTTGAATGGGTTTTTGCCCATGTACGGCTTGCAGTGGCCAGCCGATGAACTAGTCAGTGTACTACGGTTCTCAAAACGAGTCTGGTAACTATTCACTGATCACGGAGTAGTGGAGAGTTGGCCTGAGCGCGAGAGCCTGTGCTACCACTGCACGTAATCCCAAAGTGATCGGAAGAAGTCTGTACATATTCAGTCGTTTGCAAATTTCGTACTCATAATTGTGAGTCAAAAACCGACACATTAAGCTAAAAATAAAAATAACGTTTATCGAAATAGGAAAGCCTTTATGTTCCACGACGGGCTGATGCCAGAAGGTCAAGCCTGAACGCCTGTGGCCCTTTTACCAGGCAGTAAACAGTGCATGTGGCACAAAGAGCGCCTAAAGCACTCGAAAACCAGAAACGGAACCGCGGAAATCGAATCGAATTGTCCACATATTTGGTCGAGACAGTAGGCGGAAGGTATTGCCTGACGTGGGTTATATACCAATTCCCGTGATGTTTGGAGAAGCCTGGCATCTTTGGAAATCTCGCCGGGAGACCTTTGTTGGGCGATGGTTTGCCCGTGTTTGTGTACGCTGTTGTTGGTGTTGACGTAGTGATATAGTCCACGATCCAACCTGAAGGAATCACCTATCACGTGTGGTACCTTCGGCTGCAGCTGAGTTGACGTCACTTCTTCAGTTGCCGTGTTCGGTGATAACGGACGACTTTTTCTAGCAGTAAGATGAACAACTTCTGAAGGGACCGCGCTGCTGACATGCATGAAGATTAAGGGACGGCATAAATCAACCCCTTACTGAGATGCGTCACGCATTCTAGTGGTATGGAATATCATCGTGTAGGGAACTTGAATGCTATTTGGCCTATGCAACAACATCCGATGGTAAGCCGATGGGCAGGTCAGTGTTATAGCCTTTCCAGACAAGACTGGTACCAATTCGTCGAACCAGGAGTGCTGTTTGGTCGGGAAATGCGAACCAAGAACCTTGAATCGGAGTGCACGCGACAAGCGGCGCCTCCTCCGACTGCGCTTCCAAACGCGTGCTACTTGGAAATCAGCTATAGTCGCAGTTATCCTGCATAACGAATGAAGAACTCTGCAAGGGCGTACACTTCTATTTTGGTTGAATTCCATGCAAAATAAGCGCCAAGGAAAATGGTCGGGCAATTGTAAGAGGATTCGTCAGGGAAGACGACAGAGGATAGAGGACGGATGCGCCACGCATTCTACTTCTACGGGACGCTGTGGAGGTGATTTGAATGCGTATTTGGCCATACAATGACCTGCAATAGCCAGCCGATGGACATTCAGCGCTTGATGGGTTTCAAACAAGCTTGGGACCAATTCATCGAGTCCGGAGTGATGGAAGGCTTGGTTGGCCTGGGCGCGAACCAGGAACTTGGTATCGGGTGCACGCCACAGCCGGCATCTCCTCTGACTGCGCTACACGCGCAGAAAACACGGTACACGGACATATCTCTTGATGGCTCTAATGCGCTGTACTTCCTTGATGAATAAAATCAGACAGTTGGTCATTGATTCACCAAGTGGACGAGTGTTCAGATCAGGAGCAGTGAACACTTGCATGGTTCCACAAGCCTCACCTTTACCACCTAGCGTCCGTATGCTCGATGGGACGCCATTCGCCCCGTCGCGTTCCAATATAATGGTAAAGAGTTACATAGCTCTCCTTCAGCGGAGGACCACGGTGAATGCATCGATGGACCATGTTCGACTTTACTTCGCTTTACTTGACCTCGACATGATTGCGCATAATTGTTGTAATTCTAAGCTTTTCAAGAGGCTGTTTTACGGCTTTATTGACTAACCCTTCAGCTGGGTAGCCTTCTTCAGTGTCTGAAAGAGTAGAATCAATAAGGAGTTATCTCACCGAATATCGCCCCCAACCTTACTGAGCTCAGTGTCGAATGTTTGAAAGCCTGGCCCACGGAAAGATTCGAAGTACGTTGCCTCACCGTGGTCCAACGAAAAAGCAGCGGATGTCGTACAGGTTAGACCAAGGTGCCGGACAGCACCTACCCCATGTTAGGGTGCTAGACGGGGTGGAGTTTGAGCGCGTGCGGTAAATGAGGACATTATTCCATACGGTTCACTGGGGTCTTTGAATAGATCCAAAACACTTCAAGAACATTTGTCGGCGAAATTTAAACCTCATGCTGCAGAGTAATCACCTGAGTTCCAAAATCCTCCTCGTCATGACTTGACCTCGTCATGGCCCATGACGATGAATGCCTTAAGCTTCACCTTCCCACCAACGTCCTCCTTCATTCTCACCTGCGGAGGCCACAGGATTTTTCCGAAGTATTCCTGCCCGCAAGCTTAGCAAAGGATGAGGTAGACTGCGCATGATGCCGTGCAGGCACTTTCTTTCCTGGGCACACTAAACAGCAGTTAGGTGTCTCGCAAATACGGCCATGTGTTCCATTTTCATGTCAAATTCAACTCTTTTCGAACCAATTTAGATACTTTTCAAATCAAATTGGACACTCTTCTAAGCAAATCTTCCAAATCAAATCGAGCTTTTCCCACATTAAAATTAAGACTCCAAGAAACTTAGTATGCTTTTTTGTCTAAAGAAAATTTAGTATTGCTTTTTTGAATTTTTTTGATTTATTTGCCTCAATAAGTGGGCACACTGTATGAAATTTCATAAAATTTCCATTTGCTAAGGAATAGTACTGAATTAAAATTTATCTGAAGGCGTAGGAGAGCAGCAGTCATCTTTTGTATTAATTTAAAAGATCGCGCCATGCACTCGAATGATTCGTCGCGGGTTTTTTGATTGATAGAAAAAAATCTGTTTGCTTGAGTACAAGCACAGATGTAAACGCTACAACAAAAGCAGGCATAAAACACACACATCGCTGTTTCAAGTGAGCCGGATTTACACCGATAATCAAATAAAAATCGGGACAACCTAGTCGAATGCGTGGCGCGATCTCTCTTTTTATTACGCTAAACGACTGTATGAAAAGTGTCAAGTTTGGTTTGAAAGCATCCAATTTGACGTGGAAATAGTACAGACCGCGTAGGACTCATTGCGTCTTAAGCTTGCTAGGCGGAAGATCCTGAGGTGGAAGGCTCTGATGGATGTCATGGTGTTCTTTTGAATCGTTGCACAACTCAGTCAGCTGTGACTCCTGCCTACATGGTTTCTGACAGGCGCGCTAGGCGACATGTAAGAGGACGGTTCAAATCGAAGGTTTAGTTATCAGTAGTCCGACCAGCAGTTATTCACTGCGTATTTGGGCACCTTGGTCCAGATTCATCAACCGCTTACCGCCCTCTAACTGTGAATATGACACTCATCAGCTTCAGGTTTGGCGGTATTTTCACCATTAGAGGGCGATAAGCGGTTGATGAATCTGGCCCCTGGACTTAAGCTAGGTAGGATACAGTTCGATTAGGCACTCGATCGGAAAGTGTGCTTCAAAATGGTCGGCTTTTACTCACAGGTCGCAACTGGTTTTCTAGGCGACAAATTTTTTTGCCATTTCTGGACAATCCAATGGCTCGCATCAAGTACAATCTTCACCACTGTGCTCCTTGTTTGCCTCACAAGACCATGTAGGTCTTGTTGAGAACAGTTTGAGTAACTGCACCAGGCAAACATCTTGCCGCGAAGCGAGACAAACGGTGAAGATGAAGATAAAGATGATGATGACTCTACTCACCGGGTGCCATTGAGTATGCTGGTTGGTACTCCTAGCTGCGGTCTCCTCCTCTTGCAGATGTTTACGTTTATGGGACTACCTATTCGTTGACACGCTGTGCACGGACTGTGCACGGCCAGATTAAGTGTTTGGTCTATGTATATGAACTACAAGTTAAGCGGATCATCACAAAATGACGGTGAACCTGTGACTAATCTTAAGCTAACAACCATTCCCGCGGTCTTCAGCCTTAGAAGGACCACATGGGTTTGATGAGTTATTTGGAAGTATTAGTGATACTGGGCATGCGGCAGCGCAGTCGGAGGAGGCGCCGGCTGCCCTCGGATTCAAGTTTCCTGGTTCGTATTTTCCACGTTGACTAACGAAGCCTACCGTCTCTCCGGGGTCGGTAAATTGGTGCCGACTTGTCTGGGAAGGGAAGAACACTGACTTCATATTCGGTTGACTACCGTAAGTTAATGACTTGCGGTGGCTAGCCGATGAACAAGTGAGCGCTTTACCCTTCCCAGACAAGTCTGGTAGCGTTTCACCGACCGCGGAGGGATGGTAAGTTGGTTGGCCTGCGGAAAATGCGAACCAAGAACCTGGTGTCGGGTGCACGCGACAGCCGGCACCTCCTGCGACTGCGCTACACGCGCCTATAGGTCAAATACGCGTTCAAATTGTTTCCATGATATTTCGGGCAAGCGGATTGAGTTACGCTTCCTAACAGTGGATGCACTAATGTCGACTTTTATCCTTTATCCTTTACAAGTGAGGTTGGATATTTCGTAAAAGAACTCTATGCAATTCAAATTATTTTCCCCCCGCGACAATTTTAATCATGTTGGTGCCGCACCAGAGCACGAGATCAGAATCTGAATAGATGGCGGCCGGGGATGGGCGGAATTTCTGTCTTCTGGGAAAATGGGCAAAATTTGATTAGAAAACAGAAGATGTAGTTCCGGCTCAGGGATCATATTCAGACATGCGGTCCCAGGCGCATGTCTGAATGGCTAGAATGACTACGAGTGCGAGAATCTCCAACCTCCCAATAGCATAAAAATGTGTTTCTTCTTGCAATTCATTTTCGGCCGTATCTATTGGGCAGGAAAAGCAGAAAACGCCGTTTCCATCGTGTTTTGATAAAGCGCTTCAAGCTGCATGCTTCAAAAATTAGAATAGTGTGAAAAACGCTAGTAAACGTTTAAATGTTGATTCGATGTGCTATATTTAGAGTACGATGTTTGGGTGCAATTCCCTTCCGCGAAGGAGTGGGTCCGCCGCAGGCTACCGAATCAATATTTTTAACGTTTACTGGGAGTTTTTGTCTTCGTCGGATGGATCATTCAGTGCTGATCCCAAATGTCGGATTTACTTTTCAAAGCAAGCGGTTTGAAGAGCGCTATTAAAAATCCGCAAAAAGGTGTTTTTTGCGCTTTTTCCGACTGAAGACCAAGAGATACTGACGGTATTGTAAGTATAAGTGCGCATCTTTTAAAATATTAGGTTGGTGAAAAAGTCTTGCACCAAAAATTTTGAAAATTTTTCAAAATTTAAAGGGAACTTCTAAGGACTGTTTGGTGCTACGTAGTTGTAGCACAGTGCTGTTAGTGGGATTCTCGAGGATTGCTGTACCATGAGCTCCTTGACGAGAGCACCGCAGTAGTAGCGATCATCTTCGCTACACAGCTGGAGAAGCATGTCGCGAAAACGGCGAGGGCGGAAGAGTGTTTGCCTTCTTCACGACAGTGCTCCCCCTCACATTGCATATACGTCTCGTCAGAAGTTGCAGGAGCTTTGGTGGGAGGTGCTGCCCCAACCACCGCATTCGCCAGACCTCGCGTCATTGGACTACCATCTCTTTCAAGCTCTTAATCGACAGCTAAGGAGTATGTGCTTCAACGACCGAACCGAACTCGAATCCGAGGTGGCGCACTTCTTCGAGTCACAGCTGACTTCATTCTGGAAGAAATGAATTCTTGATCATCCCATCAGATGGCGAAATGTTGTAGATGTAAAAGGTGGTTACTTTGTAGATTGAAGTCGCTCACAGAAGAAGCAATAAAATTTTGAAAAAAAAATTACGCTGTGGTGCAAGACTTTTTCACCAACCTAATACAATGTTCTAAATAAATCAAGTACAAGAAAAGAGGAGTGTGTGACGTAAACCAGAAGTGTTCATGACCGCTCAAGTTCTTTTTATTCAAAATATCCACTCTTTATTTCAGGGCATGGAAGATAAGGAGGTGTGGCAGAAGATGGCCGACGATCTGGCTGCTGAAGCTGTTCGAAGACGCTGCGGTGACAACGTGTCTGTGATTCTCATTCGACTTCATAAATGAGCAGTGTGCTCCACATTAAAAGTGGGTTTATTTCTTAGTATTTGCCAAATAACTACCGTAAAGTTAAAAATTTCACATCCATCTAGTTTCTACAATATTAGAACTGGATTTATGTGTGGATTCTTCGTCAAAGCCATTGGATAACGGAAGATACAATGGGGACAAGAATTTATGCGCCTACCGTTTCCCACCATTTTACCCACGTCTTTATTTTTTTGCGTTGGCGCACTGCAGTGATTCAAACTGGATCGGCGAGATGTTCCCAAAACTTTAAGATCATCTAGCACCAGGCGGAACTGGAACCCGCTCCTCCTGGTGACGGATCCTCCTATCACCACACACTACCTTTGTTGACCACTACCTTTGTTTGGTGGAGGTTCGTCTGTGGAAAATGCCCAGGGGGTTCGTCGGCGTCCAACCACTGTCCGGAACGTTTCCAGTTATCACTTAGAATCCACTTTCCATCACAAGTGATGACTCGATCCAAAACGGATCTGTTTTGTTGCGTAAAAGTAGAGAGGAACAGTTCTCGAAAAGTGACAATTTTTGCCGCTCACTCAACTCGTGTGGCACCCACTTTTCGAGGTTTTTTCGCCCTCCCAAGGCGTTTCAAAGCATTCGCAGCAGCAGTGTTACTGACGCCTAGGTCTTCCGTGATGTCGCGAACTGCTTGGGATGGTTCAGCTAGGTCGACCGCTACGGGGGTCATCTTCGACGCTGAAATCTCCGGTCCGAAATTTTCTGAACCACTGGCGCACACTGCTTTCTCCAACACTGTTAGGCCCCCACACTTGGTCGATTTGTCGAGCTGTCTCGGCTGCGGATTGTCCCAATTAAAAGTTGAAATAAAACATCGTTCGGAATTGCTCCTTTGATATACTTTAATAAGCCCTTCAAGAAAGAAGTGTAAAACAGCGTTGAAACATAAATTATTCAGTCAGACAGAGCGAAAAATTCTGTACGGAAAGAAGCACTAATGCCCAATGCAGGTTGAATTTTTTTCTTAATAATAGACGAATGAAAAATAGTAACAAGAAGCGCTGGGAACTTTACGGACAACCTAATATTTGTATTTGTTGATTTGGCCCTGCTATTTTGATGTAGCTAGAGTTATTGTCTTCTGATCGAGTCTATCAAAAGAAGTAGTGGTTTGATCAGTTTACTACAAAACTAAGACGAGTATGTCACCCTTGTGCAAACGATCACGCCTGTTGTGAGATTATGAGGGGTGGATTGAGCGATCTGGACACGTCTCTCTTCCTTGCTCCTTCATCAGAGTCTAGCATCTTCGGTGGAATGGGGAAGAGCATATCAAGCAATGGCATAGTTAAGAAGTTTGATCTTTAGTGCCATTGTGCTGCACCAGGCGACCATGAAGCGAGCGGCGCGGCGTGTGGAAATTTACGAGCCGCACAAGAGACCCGACAAATTTTTACACAAACTCTTTTGTGGTGATGATGGTCATTGTTATTGCGAGTGACGGAAGATTGGAATGAAAGTGGTTGTTTTACAGGGGTTTTCGTGCAGCGCTGTATCTATACCAGGTCTAAGGGAACGATGTTAAGGTGATATTGCATAAAATAATCAAATAAACATCCTCACTCCCTTATGTGTTGACTTTCTACCCTTCTGTTCGCTTGAGAAGCGCTGACGATGGATTGCCGATGGAGCTCGAGATGAAAAATTCGAAGATTTTTCTATTTGTGCGCGTGTAGCGCAGCTACTGTCGCGTGAACCGACACCAGGTTCCTGCTTCGGATTTGCCGCCCAGGCCAACCAAGTCTTCCATCCCTCCGGTGTCGCTGTTTTGATATCAGATTTGCCTGAGAAGGATAATGCGCTGACTTGTTCATCTCCTGGCCATCGCAACTCATTGTATGCCCAAATACCCATTCAAATAGCCTCCACGAGAGAACGATAGATGTAGAATGCGTGGCGCATCTCAAAAGGGATTGAGTAATGCCGTCCTTTATTATTTATTTATTTTATATATGGAGGCCCATGCGGCAAAGCAAACAAACTATTGAGGGGTTTCCCTAGCGAATGCAGAAATGAGTGTGAAAAAAAATAAACAACACGGTGAAGAATAGAAAACGATAAATTCCCTTCTGTTCTGACTCAGTGAGTTTGGTAGAATGTGTTTTTTTTTTCTACTTCAAAAATTCCATGGTAGCTCTGAACTGGATCTACCACTGCTCTCCCTTTGTGCTAGAAGAAAAGAAGGAATAAAATTCCTCAACGGGTGGATGAATCAAGCCATTTATCAACTTGACAGTCATCAGAATGTGTCATTATCGTTCTGTTTACTAAATTTGTTCGATTCATCCCCACCTAATGGTGCTTGTGGTTTGTATTTGGAAGACAATAGTTAGAGAGGGTAAGAGGGGAGTGGAGAGGGGATGGACAGGCTGATGATGTGAGTTTATAGCTATGTGGGTTTGTGACTCGCAGGTTTATGTACCATCTTTACGTCAAATTGTATACTTCTCAAATCAAATTAGACACTTTTCACGACAAAATGGTTGCACTTCCAAGCATATTTTACGCTTTGAAATCAAACTGACCATCTGCCAAATAAAAGCGAGCATCTTTCTTTAAAGCGCTTCGAAAAGGTGCAAAGAACTTTTGTTCAAAGAAAATTCAGTACGACTTTCTTTGAATTGTAGGACGCAGTAGGACTCTGCTGTGATGGTTCGGCCTGATTCCGGGAGGTTGTAGTGAATCACGCCAGCCGCCGACCACCGCACTGCTACCCTCGTCTTATTCTGGTGGGATTGGGCTTTGAAAGTGCCTGAGGGTTGATTGACATCAACCCACCCACTGTCTTGATCGTCTTTGGTGCTCGTACAGAACACACTTTTCATTACGTGTGATGACTCGATTCAAAATCGGTCGTTTTCATTCCGGAGAAACAAAGAGAAATATATTTCGAAGCGCGACAATTGACGGCGACCACTCAAATCGTGAGGCATCCACATCTCGAGCTTTTTCACCTTTCCGAGGTGTTTCAAACCAACTGTTACGGCACTTCTACTGGCTCCTAGACCTTCCGCAATCTCATGGACGGGGATCACCTTCTACGAAGGCCTTCAAATCGTCGTCCTGGGACCGGATTCATCAACGGCTTACGTTACTTGAACGGAGAATTGTAAGCGAAAAGCTCAGATAACGCGGCTTATCAAGCGATATGGTGAGCGATAAGCGGCGCTATCTGAGCTTTTCGCTTACAATTCTTCATTAAAGTTACGTAAGTCGTTGATGAATCCGGCCCCTGGATTGCTGTAGGTCATCCGCTTCGAGGTGCTCCTTCAAGGTTGAAATCTCCTGAAGGAAATTTCTCGAAGCACGTGCTGGGTCCTTTCCCCAACACTATTCGGCCTCCACACATGGCTGATTTGCCGGGCTGTCTCGGCCGCGGATTGGTCCAATTTGAAATTGAAATAAAATATCGTTTGGTATTGATCTTTGGACATCAATAAGTTTTCGAAGAAGCACAATTGGTAAACCTAGCTAAAACGCAAATTATTCCTTCAGATAGTTCGAAGAATTCCGTGTTAGATGTTGTACAGAAATACGAAGTAAGTTGAATATTGATTCAGTACTTAACGAACGAAAAGCCTTTGCAGATAAACCGTCAAAACTTTCAGGACAACGTAAGCGTTCTTCAGTCGCAACTGATGATCCCTATTGAACAGGCCCTGATTTCCCCTACACCCTACCACAATACTTAATGTTCGTCCATCGATCTTCAGAAATTTAGCTTATTCGGGACGGGAGTGCCCCAACGAGGAGCAGAGGAAGATAGGCGGTAGTTTTACGTGAGAGCGCAGCCATGATAATTGCAAGACCTGTAGGATATGCTAAATGGACATCGGGTCATGTCGAAAATCTTCGGATAATTGGATGATTCGAGTAACGCTAATTTCACCTGTATCACCTGTCGTCCCGTTGATCATCGACTTGCTCGAGCGGGCGCCAGCAGCGTCTCCATTCGTCCCTGTCGCGTGCCAGAGTGGTCCAATGGATCCTCCTCGCTCGAGGGACACGAAGAGCGTCATATCGGTCGTTCAGGGCTTTCACGAAGAAGTCCGACCAACGCGTTGGTGGGCGTCCTGGTGTTCTTTTGACATCCCGCGGAATCCAGTCTGTGACCGCTCTCGTCCAGCGGGTGTCTGCGAATCGCATTACGTGGCCGGCCCACCTAATTTTCGACGACTTGGCCCATGCGACAGCGTCTCTGATCTTCGAACGTCGGCGAAGCTCGGAACTCCGGAGGCCTTCTCTCACTTGCGTGAGTCGTGTCACTCCGAGCATCGTCCTCTCGATTCCACGCTGCGCGACGCTGATCGCGTGTTCATCCTGCTTTCGTATAACCCAGGTCTCTGAGGCGTATGTTAGGGCAGGAAGAACAGTGGAGTCGAATAGGTGGGCACGGAGTCGGACGTTCTTCGTTTTCTTCACGACTTCTTCGACGCTCTTGAAAGCTCCCCAAGCCGCTCGTTTCCTCCTGCTCAGCTCTGGTGCTAGGTCGTTGGCCATGTTGACTTCGCGACCCAGATACACATAGCTGGAGCATTCGGAGACGTTCGTTCCGTTGAGCGAGAATGGGGCATCAGAAACCCATCCGTTCTTCATGAACATCGTCTTCGTAAGATTCAGCTGCAGTCCAACGCTTCCACATACACGATCGAAGTCGGCCAGCATTCGTTCCGCCTGACTGATGCTCGGTGTTATGAGCACGATGTCGTCAGCGAAGCGAAGATGGTGCAGATGCCGGCCGTCGACCTTCACTCCCATGTCATCCCATTCTAGTTCGCGCATGACGTTTTCGAGGGTGGCGCTGAAGAGCTTCGGGGATATGGTATCCCCTTGTCGAACCCCTCTCTTCACGTCAATGACGACGTCGTTGTAGAATGGTGAGATCTTGGTCGTGAATCCACTGTACAGCTCTCGAAGGACTCTGATGTACTGAGTAGGAACGCCCTGGGTGAGCAGGGCTTCCATGACCGCTTCAGTCTCGACGGAGTCGAATGCCTTCTTCAGGTCGATGAACGTAAGGCACAGCGGCAGCTTGTACTCTCGCGACACTTCGATGAGCTTCGTAATGGTGTGTATGTGGTCGATCGTGCTGAATCCTCTCCGAAATCCTGCTTGTTCGCATGGCTGTCCTTCGTCCAGCGTTCTACTAATCCTATTCAGGATGACTCGAGTGAACAGCTTGTAGACTACGGACAGCAGGCAGATCGGGCGATAGTTGCCAATGTCGTGCACGTCTCCCTTCTTGTACAGCAAGACGGTCCTGCTGGTCTTCCACTGAGTTGGAACCTTGCACTCCGACAGGTATCGTGTGAAGAGCCGCGCCAGGGTGTTGATGAGCGCTGGCGGGAGGTTCTTCAGGTGTTCGGGTCTGATCCTGTCGGGACCGGGTGCTGTACGTTTCTTCACCGACGAGATGGCGTGTCGGATCTCGGAAGGGAGAACAGAGGGAACGACGTATCCATCCTGCGGAAGATGGCATGGGGGCAGGTGGACGTGGCTATCGAAGAGATCGGAGTAGAAGTCGTGGATGACCTTCTCCATGGTCCTTCTGGAAGAGGTGACGGTTCCGTCAGGACGTCGGAGAGCGGTCATCTTGGTCTTGAAGTTGGCGAAGTTCCGGCGGGCATTGCGGATGCTCAGCCCTGCCTCTGCTGCTTCAGCCAACACTTCCGCCCTTCTCTCCTTGAGATCTTCCTTTATCGCCGCTCTGCATAGCTTTGCAAGCTCGGACGTCAGTTGGTAGTTGCCTGACGCTCGTGCTGCTCCACGCTGGCGTATAAGCTCGAGAGTTTCCGGAGACAGGCGTCTCTTGGTGGTCTTCAAGCTCTCGGCTCCCTTAGCACTATCGTGGAGATGGTTCACGAAGCGGTCGTATTCCTCGTCGACGTTGTCCATGACGGCATCTTCCCAAAGGCCGACAAGAGAGGTGTAGAGATCCCAGTTGATGGTCGTTCTGGGATTCCTATTCTTGAACTTCGCGGCCTTCTCTCCTTGACGCGAAAAACGGAACCTCGCGCGAAGGAGGCGGTGGTCCGATCCCGTGTAGAACTTGGAGACAACGGAGACATCGGTCAGGCAATACTTGCGATTGAAGATGATGTGGTCGATCTCGTTGTGGAGCTGGCCACCGGGGGATTCCCAGGTCCATCGTAGGGAGGGAGGCTTCTGGAACTGCGAGTTTCCATGGATGGTCTTGGTCGACATGATAAACTCAGACAGCCTTTCACCTTGCTCGTTCCACTCCAAACCGTGGGTTCCGATGTGAAGTTCTTCTGGCGACCTTCGTGGCCCGATCTTGGCGTTGAAGTCGCCGACGATCACCTTGTAGAAGGTGTGATCTTCCTTATAGAACTTCTCCAGCTCCACGTAGAAGGCCTCGACGTCTTCGTCGTCGTAGTCGGATGTTGGGGCATACGCAACGAACACAGTCAAGGCTGGCACGGAGCCACATCGCTTCAGTCGCAGACGTCCGATTCGGCTTGTCAGAGACTCGTACGAGTCGATGTTCATGGCCAAGTGCGTGTTGACGAGGACACCAACGCCGCCTACTCCCCTGCTGTCGCATGTTCCGAGGAACAGTTCTTCTCCGGAGTCGTAGGCGGCGTGTAGGGGGTGGTGTCTTCTCGTCTCGGTCAGTCCGATGACGTCGTACTTGATCTTCCTGGCTTGCATCATCAGGTCCTCGACGGATGCTTCCGACGCAAGCGTGCGGGCGTTGTAAGTACAGATCGTCATCCTAGTCCTTCTCAGTTTGCGCAGCCTGGTTAGGCCCTGAGATTTTAGCAGCCTCTCCGTACTCGTCCTTCCCATCGCTGCAGAAATGGGGGCTCTTTCGGGGTCAGGGGAATGAGGCCCTTTTGTGCTGCTGTGTTTGACTGGAATACAACACGGGTAGCTAGTCAGGCTCTGTCGTGCGGGCGGGGTACTCCGGGCAGCCAGCCAGACTGCCCGAAGGGACGGGGCGAGACTTAAGGCGGCCTCGAATCGCCTTACATGTACTCCCAGTCTACCGAGTGCAAGCTTTTGGCCGAGCCGACACAGTTACAATCCGCACAGTCACGGACACATCCACGCACACTGTGCACGAACATGCCGCTCCCACGCACAAGGAACGCATCGACCCGACACAGCAGGAGCAAGGAGTCCATCCCCTGCATCCCACCTGCGTCTCTGGGCAGTACACGGTCGCATTTGGTTCGCGTTTAATTCCCCTATCCACCACCCGGGGACGCGCCACGTGGCCCTGCGACAAGCGGCCCGAGATCCCTCTTAACAAGAGAGCCCGAAGGCTCTCTATCGAGGGAGATCCGTGGTTAATTATTAATATTATTATTATTTAATCCGTGGTTACAACGCTAATTTAGGGGTCTCGAATTTTTGGATTTGGATATGTGCAATAGAAGTCAGTATGTTGCTATATGCAGAAAAATTTAATTTGAAATTGCAACTGAAAAAGTTTGAAAAATTTTCTCAATAAGACAGTCTCATTCCGTCTCAATGCTTGTGAGCCACCCTGTACTATCGCAACCACGCTGTGATTACTGCTAGTTGTTAAGCAGCCGCTTTTAACGTCTAACAGATCTGTTACAGATCCGTCGAAGGCTCCGCCGAGATAATGAAGTCCGTCAGACGTCTCACTAGAGTTCTGTAGCGTCTTCTCATGGCGGCGTCGCCGTTGTCATGTGTTAGGCGTCGCTCTTGATTTTTTCGTGCATGTATTTTGTTGATCATTCTGTCGATATTATATGTATTGCCATAAGAAGACTTCTGTTCAGTGTATTTGTTGTGGTTTCTAGATCATCGTGCGGTAAGCCCTGTGTTTCACTGTTATTAGGGGCGACATTATTTGTTAGTGGAGAGATTGTTCAGTTTACAAAATTTGCCAGATTTCGCGTAGGTTAAATGAATGTAATGGTGTCTCGATTGCTGAATGTTTCAGGTTATTTCCATAGCCAAAATGGTAATGAATAACATGCTCTTCACAATGACGGATCAAATGATGCGACTACAGACACAGGGACTTGATCAGAGTGAGGCAAGCACATGACGCGATCTCTCGCTTCGCCCACGCGTTTGGGCGCATAGCCCAAATTTTTTAAATATGTACAGTTGTACTGTTGATTGCCTAAAATTCGAAGAGGTGTGCCATTTCGACTCAAGTTAACGCACTCCCCTGGTATCATGCCAAGAAGTGGCCATGTCCGTGTTGCAACTTTGTCCTCGAAGAAAGGCTAACCCCTAAAAGTGTAAGAGATGCGCTCTGAAGAATTCAAATAATGCCAGCAGACACCGCAACCTACTTGTCGTTGCTCCAGCTTAGGCGGTGGAGTTGTTATTGTTGTCTGGATTCTGCATTCAGCGAAACGACGCCGGTGCTGTGACGGCGTACAGCATTCCCGCCTGGCCAGCAGGAGGTGCGGGTTCGATTAACGCTTGACACTAGAGTTTCGATCGCAACGTTATGAGAGGTTACAGCATGGCTATTAGCCACCTGAGGCTTAAAGAAGGTGAACTGGATCGTTTTGGCAAATTGTTTGATGGTATGAGTGCTTATGAGCACACGTCTAGCGCAATCGGAGGAGGCGCTTGTTCTCCTGTGCATTCTATTAGGTTGTAACGAATTAAATGGCACTGGCTCGCGCCATTTTTTGGCGCGTCTTTACGCATTTGATCAAGAACAAACCGTAACATGTGGCATATCATTTAGAAGCGCAAACATTGCTCTACCGGAGAGTACCAAATCTTCTATGTAAAAGTGGGAAAACTTTAGAGTTTTATTGACTTTTTTGCAGATGGACAAAAGGGTAATCCGAGGCATTTACTTGTATGAATTCAAGCTGGGCACTACAGCTAAGGAGGCGGACGAGAAGATCAACGCCGCATTCGGTCAAGGATGTTCCACAATTCGGACGGCGTATCGTTGGTATCAGAAGTTCCGGAATGGAGATGAGAGCTTGGAAGAACATGAAGGTCGTGGGAGGCATAGTGATGTTGATGAGGACAAGCTGAGAGATGTGGTAGAGGAGGATCCACACAAAGGTACCAGGGAGATAGCGAAGGTTCTTGGCGTCAGTCACAACACAGTTGCCCGGCATCTGAAGGAAATTGGAAAGACCAAAAAGCTGGAAAGATGGCTGCCTCACGAGCTGTCTGAGGAGCAAAGAAACCGACGATATGAGATCTCGTCCGCACTGCTTCTACGGAACGAAACGGACCCATTCCTTGATCGCATCGTAACCTGTGACGAGAAATGGATAATGTACGACAACAGGCGACGATCGGCACAGTGGGTGGACAGCGATGAGAGCCCCAAGGTTTTTGCGAAGCCGGAATTGCACCAAAAGAAAGTAATGGTGACAGTATGGTGGTGTTCGCTGGGAATTATTCACCACAGCTTCCTCCCTCCCGGTGAATCCATCACGACAGAGAAGTACTGCATTGAAATTGAAGAAATGATGAAAAAGTTGAAGGATATCCGGCCGGCCTTGGTAAACCGAAGGCGAGTTCTCCTTCTGCACGACAATGCTCGCCCCCATGTAGTACGAATGACGTTGCAGAAATTGAATGAGCTGAGCATTGAAACTCTACCGCATCCTCCGTTTTCCCCGACCTCTCCCCAACAGACTACCATTTCTTCAAGCATCTTGGCGACTTCTTGGTAGGGAAAATATTCAAATACCAACAGGATGCCGAAAGGGCCTTCGAAGATTTCGTCAATTCCAGAACTTCTGATTTTTATGCTACTGGGATAAAAAAGCATGTGTCACGTTGGCAAAGATGTGTAGAATCAGAAGGTTTTTATTTCGATTAATAAACTTGCCTACAAGCCTAGATATTAACTGTTTAAATTTACAGTGGTTCAGTGCCATTTATTTCGATACAACCTAATAGATTGATTAAGGGTCCGGGTTCTGCTTGACCCATGTAATGTCTTCCATCTTACTGTGGTCGATTGATTGATGGCTAACCTGTTGGGAGCGGATAAAACGCTGACCCTCTTTCGGCTGGCCATTCAATATGAAATGTCAAATACAAGTTTAAATCACCTACATGATACGTCGCAGCCAACGAGTGCGTGGCGCATCCCACAAGAGTACTGGTTGCCGCCAACCTGATTCCCGTATAAATGTGAAGATTATGTTGAAGGATAAGTTGAAACAGGGCGGTAAAAGAAACCGGCTCAACGAATATAAGGCGTAAGGGTCTACGCCTCTTCCGAAGACTGCGCCATGCGTTGTACTTTTTGAGCGTCTTGAGTGCTTCAAAAGTGAATTATTTCACAGAAAAGTTATTGGGGTTGGATAGGATGAAAGGGACTCGTCCATGCAACTGAAACCCCTATCGAAGGTTGTGCTATGCGTCGCATTCTTGAACTAGTTGGAGGTTTTCGAAGCGCGTTCAACAGAAAGGCCTCCTGGGCCCGCATGTCTACCTCGTCCCGGCGGGGCCAACTTTCCACGCTCTTCCGATGGCAGAAGTTTCCCGGCAGGCACTCGCCTATTCATTAATATTCTCCTTTGTTTTCGTGTTTTAGGATTCAGGTTGCAACAATCTCCAAGTGAGATTCATACTGGTACTGAGTCAAGTCAGTGCGTCGTGCGGCAAAAATCAGTGTTTTGATCATTAGCTAGATAAGGGCATACACATAAGCTAGTTGACTGAGATGGAGTTGGGAGTCAGACAAGCACTGCAAGCAATTTTTCCTCGGCTCCATTCGACAACTGATGTTATGCAGCTTATGCCATGTTGTGTGCTGCCAGCAGATCAAATAAGCCTTTCAAGCAATTTGACATCTGTCAACATCCATGAAGATAACATCGAAAAGTTGCCTTCATGGATGTTGAGAACTAATACGTATAGATGTCAAACTATACGGAGAGAATCCATATCTCTAGGGTAAAAATTCGTGGATAAATTCTTGAATGTATTAACTATTTAACCGACGGTTTCAGAAAATGTGCATCTCAATAAGCGGAAGCACTACCACAAAAAACCTAGCCAAACTTTGTCGTCTCCATAAATAAATACATGCATACGAGTGGTCCAACCAATATAGGCGTTCCTTATAAAACTAAGGAAAGCATAAAAACTCTTGTCAAAAAGTCTCCTACACATTAAGAAAGGGAATCTACATTACGATTAGAATGCTTTTTGCTCAAGGAAGATTTACTATAATTTTCTTTGATTTTTTAAAATTCACCTGCTCGAACGTCCAGTTCGGCGTGAAGATAGTATATATCATATCGATGTAAGATTCAAGAACAGTTTCCAAAAGTTGGGCGAAATGCCAAACCGAGTCAACATTTTCGAGCAACCTAGTACTCTTCCTCTCCCTCTACCTCGACGAACACGTCCAGTATTCCTGCTGCCAGAGCAGACTGCACTAAAATTCTCTACAAGGTGCGCAAAAAATACCCGCACAAAGATATCACAGTGAGACTTCGACATAAATGCGGATTTGACACCGAAACTTAACACTACGTACTCTATCCCCTTACTAATAGAAACATATCAAAGTCATTCGAAGTGACAGCCTTTCTTACGAACACAAGTCCTCAGATGAGTAACGAGCGTATCACTCGTGGCACGGAGGTAGCCTTCGCTCATTTCGTTCCATGCTTCTGTCAGGGAGGCTTTCAGAGAAGCTAAACTTGCGTGTCAGTAGAGCAAACTTCGCTATCAATAACAGACCAGACAGAGAAATCGAGAGGATTCAAATCCAGTGAATTCGAAGGCCAGTCTTCGTGCGCAATAAAATCCAGGAGCTCACGCTTGCACCACTGCTGCGGTGTCCTCGCCTTGTGTGCAGGCGCAGAGTCCTGCTTGACGCACCATCTGTCATTACCGGCGTTGGCCCAGGGCTTTAACACGTCCTCCAAAATCGTTTTCAGGAGCTCGACCTTGTTAATTTTGACGCTGGATACGACAAAAACTAGTGGGAACTTGCTGTTTGAAGTAGTCGCACCCCAAACCATAATTGAAGCCGGATGTGCCGTTTTAGCAACCAGCTTCCCGTCGCGATAGCAGGTGCAATATTTCGTGAGAGAATGCGATCGTTTTGACGATTCGCAGTGGGTTCCAGGATGAAGACTTTCTCATCAGAAAAAATGATCGCGCGGTGCGCGCCATACTCGAACCGCTTCAGCAAGTTCATGCACCTTCGTAGGCGCTGAGCTTTCATTCTCTCAGTTAGCATGTGAACACGTTGAATACGGTATGGATACATCATAAGCATCTTCCTGACGATGGGTCTAACACTGCTTGCAGAAATATTGAGTTCTTGAGCAATTTCTCGCATCGAACGGCGAGGATTACGACGAATCCGCTCGCGAACCTTTTTTTCTCGTTTCCGGAGTGATAGCAGCCAATTTTCCACCTCGTCCAGCCCTGTCCGATAAAGTACCAAGCTCATTGTATCGTTTTATGCACCGTTCGTCGAGGAACATTAAGAGCATTGGCGATAAAAACAGCGCTACGACTAGAAAGGTGCAGGCCAGGGGTGAGCGGATAATAAAATTTTGAAACCCGGATAATGGATTACGGATAATTTTGCCCAAAAATGGCCGGATAACGGAAAAAAACAGATAACGAACAAACAACAAAAATTAGACTGCTTTTAAACCATTCTTTCTCCAATGGTAGTTCGGTAATCGTGACATTGTCCATGTCATACGTCAAATTTCCCAATTTTAACATTCTTATGGTGTTTTTTCTTCAAGGCACGTGGTAATGCAGTCGAGAGTGCGCCCTGTCACATGCTCTCCAACTCAGTGTTCTTGCTTCGGATTTCCCCTCCATGTCAACCAAGCCTTCCTTCATTTCGGGCTTGAAGTATTGGTACCAGGCTTGTCCGCACTGGATAATGCACTGACTTGTCCATCGGCTGACCACTGCAAAGTCATTGTACTGGCCAAATACGCATTCAATGTGCCTCCATCATATCACATAAGAGTAGAAGGCGTGTCGCATCTGAAACTACCGTCGTCTTTTATTCATGTTTTTCGGCTGCAATGAAGTCACTATGGATAGATCCCGCGGGAATTTCTGTTCTTGGATGAGGCAGTCGTTGAAAAGAGTCGTTTTTTGTTTACTCTCCAAATAAATTTAACACTAATTCTGCTCAGATCGAATCGAACTCCCTCTATTGCTTTAGAAAGGGGAAATTGTAAATTGCTGCTAGTGCAAAACATAGTTTCAAAGAGCGCTAATAGGTCGTGTAGATGCAGAGTGTCTGACACATCCTTAAAACAATGTGATTCGTATGGGCGTTTCTCCTTTTTGCCACTGATCCACTGGTTTATTACAGATCGTACATTGTGAGGGAAGGAATTTTGTTGAAAACTCCACAAATAAAAATCAGCAAGGCAGTGTTCAGCATTTCAAAACACGCTATGAGCAATTAGATAGTTTAGTCTAATTATAGCATTGAGAATTCTGAGAAGGCACCGACCTGGCATTGCAAGCGCACCTCGACTGCCAGTGGAAAAAACACAAGATTATTTTTTTAAATTGTTCCTATATTGAACTAAGTAATCACAACCTTACCACATTTTGTTGTTCGTTATCCGGGGAAAAATTCCCGGATAACGAACGACAAAACGGATAGGCCAAATCCCACCGGAAACCGGATAACGGATAACGGTTAATCCGCTCATCCCTGGTGCAGGCTGATGATGGCCGATGGTTTCGGATTTCTCTTTGTCATTACCGTTCTGTGAGCATTCATGAGCTCAAACATGGATCGCATTTGCGTACGGTAGAAGTGTACAACATATTCCAATATGGAGTTCGGAATCCAGCTCTGCTGGTAGTTGTCGACTGCGTCGTACGGGTAATTTTTGCGCACCCTGTATATTGTTGCTGTATTCACTGCATGAGGCAGGCGAGCTTTGATTTCAAAATTCTTATGCTAGCTTGGTGGAGTGTCCAACTTCTGATGTGTCCAGTTTGATTGCAGAAGTGTGCATTTGGACGTAAAAGTTGTGTAGGTGAACTGTCTTCATTTTAAATGGCGTGATGTCATGATTCTATACCCTGGTCGTAATGCCTTACAAAAGAACATTGTTAGAAACATTTGTTATTGAAACATATAAATGTGTAGAACACGTTATAAATATGTGAAGAGTATGCTGATACCCAATGAGAAAAATCTGCGAAGAAAAGAACGACGATAAAACAACAAGGTTGAATAGCATCGACTCGTCACACGTTACAAGAAGAACAAGCTATGAGCGCCTGAGCCTTAGTGGTGGTGGTGTATACACGGGAAACGACGTTCATCGCTTAAGGAGAGTGTATGTCTCCTCTGACTACAATATTAGAATTCGATGGACCGGATGGAGACGTAAATTTAAAATTTTCAGACAAAATGAGGAGGCCAATCACAGCTGAGAGGACAGGGAATCGCAACAAAGTGTAGTGCAGTGGAGAGTGAGTAACATGGAGCGAGACGACTACAGCAACCCGTTTTTAACAACGAATACAAGACGCTTGACTAGAATCAGCACTATATTAGAGTCGAATAGAGAACACTTTGAGAACAATATCGATTTTTGCGCTCAGACATTATCGATTGCCGCGTTGCGGCTCGCCTGCAGTCGTATGAGCGTATCGAGCGGATTGAATGGCTGCTTCGGCAGTGATTGGCCGATCGTTTCCTTGATTGACAACCTGAAAAAGTTGGATTTCTTTCTGATATGAGACTTCTAAGGCAGTTTGAGGAGCCTATAGCCCCACGAAGACCTGAAATCTGTTCAGGTCCTAAATAGAATAAAAATATATAAAATAGTGCGTGTGTCCATTCGTGCGTCTGCGCAAGACTAGTGACCATTCAACGGACTTGACAAGGCGTACATATAAAGCCAGCGAAACGACTAGTATTGATTGGCACGAGTGCAATGGTTTAGCCTTCACAACAAGCAGAAGCCAATCAATATCGATCAATTCCATCGATCCTTTCGATGTCGATCAATTCCATCGACTCAAGGTTGAATGCTTGGATAGAATTCGTTAATATGGTTTATGTAGGTAGAGAAGGGTGGGGTGCAGACACGGGTCGACCAATCGGCGAATAGCATGGACACAACCTTTGTGTGTGCCACGCCCATTCGACACGGTCTGATTGGTCTGGTGCGTTTCCACCTCCCGTGTAGGCCAGATTAACATCCTGAGCCAATACATATTGCATGACGTGTAACCACACAAATACTTCTGCTGATGGACAGCGCCAACCAATCAAGGCGCCCACCGTACACGCCCTTCCTGTGTCACACACTCGTTCGATACGGCCTGATTGGCTGTCGCGATCCCGCCTCCGTATGTCGACTCCATTAACGACTAGTGCTACTCGATTCTTGGGATACTTTGGCTTGTGTCGGGAATTACTGGAATAGATAGCTGCCGCGCGCCCAATCAAACTAGCGCCATTTAACATGAATTATACAGAGCACTTGCCACTAGCGGACATTAGCAGCTACGCATGTAAATTTAATAGGTGGGAGGAATGGCCGACATTATGATGCAGGGCGCTCCAAATACTGCACTAAGAGCTGTAGAGATTGTGGCAAAAAGGAGAATGATCCAGATGACCGGCGGTTTCGTCAGCGCTACAAGTACGGAAGCCGCTTTCTGTCCTAGTCGGGAGGGGGCAACGCTAAGGTGACAGTTAAGTCGAGCATCCCATCACACGAAACCACAGCCCTGAGCCCACAAAAACTCCATGGTTTGGCAGTATTTAAAGATCTGAAACAAATTCAAGGGAGGGCCTGAGGGCCCAACACCGCATGCCAACCCTCCGACTAGGATAGATCCCAGAAGCTGTTGAACATTTTCAGGAGGGGTCCCTACGCATTTCTAGTGGGTCAATAGAGCGACACTTGTTTCATCTATAATACATCAGATAAAACACTGAGTTATGCAATCACTGCCTAGGAAGGTCTATTCACAGAAGCCCATAAAAACGGAGTAAAAATCCCTACAAGTATAAAGGATAAGGATAAAGGACAACGCTACTCAATCCTTTTAGGATGCGCCACATTTTGGACTTCTGCGAATGTCGTGGAGGCGATTTCGATGCGTGTTTGACCACACTATGACTTGCGGTGGCGAGCAGATGAACATGCCAGCGCTTTATCCTTCTCAGATAAGTGGTACTAATTCACCGACCCCAGAGGGGTGGGAGGCTTTGATGGCCTTGGCAGGAAATCCGAACCAACAATCTGGCGTCGGATGCATGCGACGCTACATTTATGTTTATCATTTATCTATTTTATTTCACCTAACACTTTTTACCCTCACTCTGCTTCCGCAAAAGGCGATGAAATCTCGCCTAGTTTAGGCACCAAAGCAGTAAAAGCAGCTAGTACAGTCAGATTACCTGTTCAAGCACTCTTCACCAGACGGTCCGTCTAGCCATGGCCAGTGTTCGCAGACGATGTCCGTAGGGTCTTCGAACGATCCGCAACGTCCGAGGACTTTGACGCCTGAAAAAGTAGAAAATTTGACTCCAGAATTCACTCCAGAGACCTCATTTTGAATCCTGACGTAACCATGAGCCTCGTCCAGATACAACGAGAAGTCATATGGTATGGATGCGCCATGTCCAATTAGTTTCTTGCCTATTTTCTAGGTGAAAACAAAATTCAATGCATACGGCGAGTGCCGTATGCATTGAATTTTGTTTTCGCGAAAAACAGAAACTCTGGCGTCTTGGCTTTTTCATAATTAAAGCACTTAGAGGAGTTAGGCAGAATAACTTCCTTACACTGTACTCCAATATGTTTATGTACCATTTTCAGTTAAATTGAACACTCTTCTAACCTTCTCCTTTCTTTCTCTTGCTTCTTTTCCTTTATCCTTTTCTTTCTTTATTTCTCTTTTAAAATTTGATATTTCTCAAACCAAAGTGAACGACTTCCAAATCGAGACGGGCTCCTTGCAGGTAACTGCAGTCTGTCCAAGATGGTAAGAATTGTTTTTTGTTCAAGAAAAATTTAGTTACTTTCTCTGGACTTTTAAAAGTTTAATTCGGGCCACGCACTCGAAAAGCTCGTCGCAATATCTGTCTGACTGATAGAATAAATGCTTCTTAAATAAAGTATCAAAGCGCTTATAGCTTCTTTTAAGGGCTAGGAAGCCTGTCATAAAATGACAGGCTTCCTAGCCTTTAAAAGAAGCTATAAGCGCTATTTTTTCTCAAAAAATGAGAAAAATGAGAATGATTTTTCAAATTTCAAAGCTTGTGCTCGCTTATTGGATAGGTGAGTTAAAACATCAAAGAAAGTGACATTAAAATTTTCCCTGAACAAAAAATATTCTAACGATCATGGAGGGTCTCTATTTTAATGTGGAGAAGTTTATTTTGATTTAGAAAATGTTCATCTTGATCTCACAAGTCTTAGGCGGTTAGAGGAAGAGTAAGAAGAAAGAAGAGTGTCAAATTTTACATGAAAATGCGTATGCCTCTCCTATGAGAGATGACTAATGGTAAGACATCTTGAAGACACTGCGTATTTCTCATAAAATTCTTCACAGACAGCTTCTTAGGATGAGGCGCTGCTTCCTCGTTGTTGTTGTTTTGCGAAAAATACTGCGCCACTCCCTGGCATAATTAATATTTTGCGAAGACGTCTGGCTTTCTTCTCTTTTCTATTCCTCGCCAGTAAGATCATGGAAGGATCACCATTTTCCCAGCAAACCTACTAAAAAGTAATTTCACTTTCACTAGAGAGTTTCTGAACCTCGCAGAGCCGAAGTTTTAGTAAAAGTGATCTATTCCTGTAGTTTCTACGCCCTGCTTGGAAGGCGAACACATTCAAGTGGTCAGATGAAGACCGCTGCTCGCTCACCTTCTCTGGCCACTTTCACCATGTACGGCACAATGTTCTGGTTCCAGAGACGAACGAACCACGCTCGTGATTCTTCAACACCCAGCGGGCATTGTAGGAAGATTCGTGGACCGATCGTCACGTCCAGGGAGTTTGCTTTCTCTATGAAGGTATTGACGGCCTGAAAACGGTCTAATGAGAGAAGAGGATGAGAAATGAAGGAAGAAACAGAGGAAGGATCTACGCTACCCAACCTGCCCTCTGGGGCGTTAAATTAGGACTCTTTAAACAAAGATAGAAAACGGTTAGGAACGTACAAGCATTGTTGTGCCACTGACCTATGTGTTCCAACAAGTAATTCTGATATAATTAGCTTTTCAATTCTGATATCGCTTGGAAAAGATTCAAAATATCGACTGAATTTATAAAAACTGCGGTACTAGTCGGCAATTCGGCCTGCATGGGGATGCTGGAACGCGCCGACCAATTAGAGCACCGACCGTACAGCCTCACTTCAGGCAACATCTACGTATAATGTGACCAGGTCTGGAGCACAAAGGTAGAGCTCCTGCGCTATCAAATGTGGACAGACTGCCGTTGGGTTTGGGAGGGAGGGGATCCATCTAAGCTACCCGTGTAAACAATGCCCACGAGCTAGATCGCGGAGGATGTACGGTCGGCGCCACGACTAGTTGGTGCAATCCCACCTGCCATGTAGGCCACACTGCCGACTAGTAGCAAATTGTCCAAATAAACGTTCGATCAAACAGCTGCGATGGTGTAATGGAGTAGAGTTTCCTGCTCTGGTAGCTGAGGGTACGGGTTTCGAGTCCCACGTGAGGTTACAGCTTTGATCGCAACAGAACAACTTCATAGCTAGCGATTAAAAAATACTTCCATCAGAGATTTTTAGGCAACTGCAGAGAATAAAAGGACAACACGTTATTCAAGAGATTTTAGGACACGCCCATTGATAGGCGATTAAATATCGAATCAAAAAGTGACACCTACCTGCAAGACGAGTGGCAGGAACTGAATCACTCGTACCAGTTCCGGTTGGGTCTGACGTGTCAGGCGGAACTCAGCCTCGATGATGCGGCGACGTAAAAACCTTGAAAAATCATTCATAATTTTGGCATCAATTTCAGTTGTTTAGCTTTGAATTAGGAACAAGTCGAAGCTTCTTTCATAACTATTTTACTAGGATGCAGAAAAAATCTAAGATGTTTGCCCGCCTTTTTATCTGACGACAGAATTCCCTGCTATATCGAAGGAAGATTGGGATACATCCTAATCAGTGAGCTCGGCTCCGTTAGAAGAGTGAAACAAACGCGAACAGAGAGGTGTGGTCCGGACTAAGAAAGAACAAAAAAGATCCTCTCGTGGATCAGTTCACACTGTTGTCTTTGTGAATAGTTCGCTTTTAGTTTTGCCGCAGTTGTCAATGAGTCGGAGTGGAATGCCCCCCCCCCCTCACTAGGATAGATCCAGAAGATTCTATCGAAATGGTTCAATCAGTTACAAAAGCAGCGAAAAGTATTCACCTCGCCATGAATCCTTTCACACCATCCATTCGATTGGTGAGCAGGAACATCTTGAAGTTGTGATGGACCTGCATCTCTGGTAACTGGCAGGCTCGATTCACCGTACAGATCACAAACGGACCGTCTGAAATGAAAAAATATAATAAATGAGCGAAGTCAAACGAGGCTATATTCTTTATGTATGTACGCGTTGAGTCTTAACACTTTTTCAAGAGTATGTAAGATATACGGTAGACAGTTCTTCATCATTTGTGATATATATGAACTTCCCAATTTATTTTTCCTTTAAAAACCAGCTCTTTATTTATTTAAACGTAAAGTCGATGGAGGAATCAATAGTATATATCAATAAAAGAATCCCCACAGTCAACAGAAGGACTTCTAAAGTCAGTATCCTTAGAAGAATCCCCAAATCAAGGATCTCATCTTGCTTATTGGCGAATCTGAAGGTTTTGATGGCCTGTCTGTGTGCCAGTTTAAGCATGTTTTACCCCGCAGAGGTCTTTCGTAGACGATTTTAGCTGCACATTTTTAAATATTTTTATGTGTATGTATATTTCATATTTTTTACATGTTTGTGTTTTTCTTCAGCGCGATTAAATTGTTGTGATTCATGCCAGAAATAAATAAGGATAAAGGATAAAGAATACTCCATCCCTTTTGGGATGTGCCACGCATCCTACTTCTACGGGATGTTGTGGAGGCAACTTGAATGCATATTCGGCCATATAATGACTTGCGGTGGCAAGCCGGTGGCCAGCCGATGAACGAGTCAGCGCTTTATGCTTTCCAGACAAGTCTGGCACAAGTTTGGTATTGTATAAATTCACTGATCCCGGAGGGATGGAAGGCTTGGTTGACCTGGGCGGAAAATTCGAACCAGGAACCTGGTATCGGGTGCGCGCGACAGTAGGCACCTCCTCCAACTGCTCTATGCGCGCCCATAAAAAATAAGTAAAATCAGAGTTATACTTTTTCACTCACATTGCTGAAACCATCAGGTTTTGGAGAAGGAAACCTTTGAAGGGCATTAGTACGTTTCCAAACCTATGACGCTTTGATATAACGGTGTCTTACTAAAAGATCTTACTGCTAAAGGGTAAACTCTTACAGCACGTCATTTTCACCCTTTCAAAGGGATTGCATCGAATTCGTTGTGACCACCTACACTTTTTGCCGCTACTTACGTATCCGTACACCATTTTCTCTACAAGATTGATTCCATTCATCACGAAAAAAACGCGCAGTGCCATTCATTCAGAGAAATCCGACTTCCAACAAAGAGTATTTACGCGAGGCGCTATTGTGTTCAAAGTTCACAAAGTAACAGAAAACACTCACATGAATGTGCAACTCTGTGTCCTCAGATTTTCTGAAGCCTACGATGCAAGCAAAAGAGGACAAAACAAGGATCAGCCTTAAAATCTGAATAATGGGCCAGACCGAAAAAGTTGGCCGTTTGGTTGTCTTTCCACGATCCCTTACTTCTCGATCAGATTGGTGATTTGGATGCAATTAAGAATAATACACGTAGTTTTGAATGCAAATAAAACTTTGAAGAGGTGGAAGTTTTCAGATCGAGGGAACAATATCAGAAAAATTTCTCAAACTTCCAGTGTTTCATTGATACGACGTAACTTATCCAGACAAAAGTGAAGAATGAGTTTAGACGCTCAACCTGGTCAATCCCTTTGTAGGATGCGCCACTCATTCTACCTGTTCAGGATATCGTGGAGGTAAAAGGATGTTCATTTTCACCTGACAAAGACTTTCAGTGCCCAGTAGATGGCCAAATCTGTGCTTTATCCTTCCCAGACAAGTTTAGTAGCAATTCACCGACTACGAAGGAATTGAAGATCTGGTTGGCCTAGGTGAGACCCGAAGCAAGAAGCTCGATCCGGGATGCGGATGACAGCTAGCGCCTGCTTCGACCGCGCTACCCACACCTCACTTCAAAGCTTGTTGCACTATATTTTCTGTAGTGGCATTATGCTTTAACACCTTAGCCACAGCAATTCCATAACTAATCTCATGTCGTCATAAGTACAAGTGAAAGGGGTCGGCGTTTTGAGGCACGCGCCATGCACTGTACTTTTACGAGATACTGCGGATGCCTATGTGGCCGTTATTTAAACAACCGGCTAAACTCAACATGCACAGTGAAACCTTCCAAAAATAGAAAAATAGATTTGAGGATACTTTGAACTGCAGTGATTGGCTACAACACTGCCCTTTTTGAAGGAAGTTCCACTGCAAGATGCAAGAATGTAGAAAATCTAACGGTTGAAATTCCTATAGCTTCGCCACGAAAGCTTTCCAGATTCCTTATCATTTCCCAATTTTTGGAGGATAAATGTTGCGAATTTTGAAAGGACTTTTCCTTTATTTTCGTGGGTGGGTATATCCGCATGCCCGGTATATCCGCAAATTCGATCACTTTTTCCAGAGAGCTATTAAAATAAAGAAGCTGAGCATGGAAGCATGTACAGAATACTCGTAGGTGAACATCTCTGCCTGTGGTCAGATTCATCAATGCTGATACATGTGGGTATGCGGGGTATAGGAGGCAGACATACCCATGATGAGGCATTCAATAAACCTTACCCGCCTATTCAGTGGGTAGAGAATACTCGACGGTCGTCGTGGGTATATCCGCATGCCTGCGAAGATTCCATGCTCCATTTACAAAATGCGCTCCAGTGAGATCAGCTGTTCTCGCAAGGTTCTACTTTACTTTAGTTCTTCTTTACCCTCGATTCCTTTCATGAATACGAATCGTAAGTGCTACTCACTGCAGATCGTGGGTACGATTCCTTTATGGCATTTCCACCTATACCCATTGCTTGATGAATCCGGCCCCTGATTTGGCTAATGTAAAACTGCCAGATGTGGAAGAGACACATGGTGAACTCCAAACTTTCACCTAAAATTTTAACATTTTTTAAAAATTTTCCTACATAAGAAGGTGGAGCTGGTCGGTCTATAAGAGAAGGAAAAAGAGGAAATGCTGTGCCAGCGAGCTAAATCAACAGAACTTTGTATTCAACAGCTAAAGAAAGGCTGCAGAATTGTTAACGAAATTGTGCAAAGTCGTGCAGGTAACCAGTAAACAACGTGACTAAATTACTACAACTGAGACGCTACAAAATTGCCGATTAAGATGCGGGAACCTAGGAAGAGCTTCAATGCGGCGGCTGGCGTCACGAATGAGCAAAGCACCAAAGGCATATCAGAGCGGATCACGTTTTAATTCTATCTGCATGACTGGATAAGCAGGAGAATAAGCCTCTTAAACGTCTGACGGGCTTTGATACACTCGAGTCTCCCACAAGTAATGCGAGGAAACCTCAGCGAACACAACTGCAAGTCTCGCCGCATTAGCGATTCAGCTAGTGCTCACGACACTTCTGGGAAACCGTAGCAACACGAAATTGGGTTATGTCATTCAGAAGGGCAGCCAGCCACGAAAGAATGAGCGGCCGACGGCGAAGGGCATTCGACGGTCAGACGGCAGGAGTTATCCTGCAACGCTGCAGCATAACAGCTGGCAAAAGCCTCACGGGGGACCCGCCCTCTCGTGCAATGCTCGAGTTTGAGCCAAGAAAGTGCGAGCTGTGAGCAACGAAGATTAATCTCCTCCTCCTTAAGAAGCATCCTGGTGCGGCTACCGTATCCTAGAAGAAGCTTCACACCAGCAGAAGCTTCCCACAGCTTTGAGGGTTGCTATACCAAGAATTCCGGTAATGAATGACGGCACACACATACATATACATAAACTGCTCATGCAATTAGACCAGAACCGATGGAAATGACATGGGCCACTTCAAAAACACTTCGTTGCTTCAAGCTGAATAGATCAGAAAAATAAAAGGATAAAGGGCAATGACAATCAATTTCCGCATATACTGAGAATTTCATTTTATGGCATGAGGAAGGAGTAAAGGAATGCATTATTCAACCCTTTTTGGGATGAGCCACACACTCGGCTTCAGCGGAATGCCGTGGAGGCGATCTGAATGCGTATGTGACCACAGAATGGCTTGCGGTGGCCAGCCGATGAACAAGTCAGCGATTTGTCCTTTCTAGGCAAGTCTGGTACCAATTCAGAGACCTCGGATGATGAAAGGTTTGGTTGGCCTGGGCGGGAAATCCGAACCACGGACCTGGTATCGGGTGCACAAAAAAACAACAAATCGACTGGGGTGGACTGTGTGTAGGCAAACCAGTACTATCCTGATGGTAGGTATTAAAACGAGTCGAAATACATGGGGAGAATAAAATTAATGAAATGAAGGATAAAGATAGAGGATAGGGAACGGCACTAATTAATCCCTTTGTGGGATTTGCCACGCATTTTACTTCTACCGAATGTCATGGAGGTCATTTGGACTTATCCTAGTCGGAAAGGGCAACCGTAGAGTGTTAGATGACCAAATCTCTTGAAATGAAATGAAGGCTTTCGCCAGATATGAGAACAAACGAAAGTTTTATAGAAATTATACTTATGCTCGAATGACCCATTCTAATAGGCATTCGAATGATTTTTATTCGTATTTGAATATTCGAATTCGAATATGCGAAAAATGCGTTTCTCGAATGTATTCAAACTCGAGTGTCCAAAGAATCGCGTTTTTCGAATGTATTCGAATTCGAATACTCAGAAAAATCGCGTTTTTCGAATATATTGATTTCGAAAATGCTCGAAAATATTCGGCATTCATAACGTTTCGAATATTCGAAATTTTTTCGAAAGCATAAGTATAATAGAAACCCAAGCAAGGGAATAGAGATGCAAATCACTACATGCCCCCTCCAATTAGGATCGACCCAGCAGTTTGAGAATATATTTGGCCTGCACAATGGCTTAGCCGATGTATAAGCCAGGTGTTTTATCCTTCCCCGACAAGTCTGGGACCATCTCACCGACGACAAAGAAATGGAAGGGCTGGTTTGCCCAGGCGGGATCCGAACGGAGAACCTGGAATCGGATGTAGACGATAGCGGACGCCTCCTCCGACTGCGCCAGCACACGCCACACCGTAATCGCAATGAAATCAATACACAAGCAAGGAAAGTGGGAGCAAATTAAATAGGAACCAGGTTTGCAGGATAGATACTTCTGCACTGCCTATAATGATCTCCGAATCAGTGCACGTGCAGCGAGGAAGGAAATCTCGTCTGCATCGGAATTAGCCAGCACTCACTGGACTCCAATCGTGCATGTAAGCTCATTAAACCCACGCCAAAGTGGCTTCCCTGCACACTCTCGTCAGCATAATACCCGTCTTCCTGCGTCATTCAAGACAAGGTCTGGGGAGACTCTTGTGGATGCGCGTATTAGGCGTAATCCAGACTGTGGGCAGCAATATCCTTAAGTGTAGTTCGAGGAAAAATGAGGGGATTTCTCAAATAGTGACCATAGGTTACACAAAGATCTATGCTTCCGAAACGGTGCTCTTCTTATTTGGAGAAGATCTCAGTCTGATCTTTTTGCAGCAATAAGCACGGAAAACGGCGCAGTCGTTAGAGGTACCGCCTCCGGCATTCACTCTGAAGCGACGTTCATGGTTCAGCTCTTCACCAGGCCAACAAAGCCTACCATGCCTTCAGGGTCGGTGGACTGGTACCAAACCTGTTTGGGCAGAAAAGGCGTTGATTTGCTTTTTTACAATTTTTCTTAAGCCTCGAGCAGCTGCTAGGTGGGACACAAACCCGCACCTTCTGCTTTCCTGGCAGCGATGCTACGCTCTACACAACCAGCACTGTTTGACCGAACAAGACATCCACGATATCTTCCTAGTAGCAACCACCTATCAGCACGCTGGTGAAGGCAGAGCGTCGGTGTGCGGAATGCAGAAGGTGCGGGTTTGAGTCCCGCCTGGAGCAAGAGTTTTGATCGCAACCAAACATCCATCTAATAGCTTTGATTTGCCTTTCAAGCTTCCCATTACACCGCGGTAAGTAAATATGTACCAGACGGGAAGTATAAACTCTAGTTTCACCAAACTCAGTATAGTCGCTGCACATGAAAAACAGAAATTGAGATTGCCTCCACAGTATCCCAAAGGAAAAAGCCTGGAGCATCCTACAAAGAACTGATCACCACCGACTTTCATGATTCCCATCTTTGAATATGACCATTTTAAATCATTTTAAAAGCAAAGAGCAACGAAAAACCATTAGATAAGTGACGAGAGACTCAGAGCGATTACAGAACTTAGTTACTTGTTGATATTTGACCTACAAAATGCAAATGTAGCTATAAAAAGAAAATCCACCCTCATTCCAGAAAAGCATTTCAGGCTCCACGGAAATATTTTCAAAGGAGATAGCCAAGAAGAAAGCGTAATCTGCTAGAAACAAGGGCCCTTTTGAGCCAGGATTCACCAACGATTAAACCCTTGGGTATGCTGGGTATAAGGGGTAGAGATAGCTACGATGAAAGGTGCATGTCTACCCCTTACCTTATCTCTACCCCTTATACCCACCATACCTCCGGGTTTAATTGTTGTGCGTTTTCTATCAGAGTACGCCATACATTCTACCTTTCGGGAATTTACATGGAGTTGAAAGACTAGTGAAATTTTGGGCATGTTGTGAAGAACTAACCATCCAGACTGAGCTCCACGGAGGAGAACACGGAGGAGACGAACGCAATTCGATGACGAGGGATGTTATCGATGAGAACCACTGACGGCTCGGTAGATCTCAGAAGACCTTCCAGTTGTTTTTCGACCTAAAAATAGGTCGAATTACTATGCAATAGTGAAAGATAGCTAAAGATGGATTTCCATTGCCTGCACTTTAAAAGCTTAAGAAACTAAAAATTACCTTGACAATTCCCTTGTCGCATGTGTCCTCCGGTATCTTCACGTCGACCACCCCATTGCGGTCGAGGCCTATTCGGACCGACAAGTAGGCAGCTAATTGACGAGCAAGATTGCTCTAAAAAATGAAAGGTTGCAGCTACAAATTTCACCTATGCTGTACTCACATTAGAAGAAGAGCGGTTGATTACCTTTCCAATACCCGTTGCACCAGAAAGCACTAATCGCCTATGGGACAGCAGAAACTTGAGCAATTGTTCGAGCATTGTTCGAGGAAACAGGCACTCCAGCACTAGGGAATCCACAGCATGTTGAGCAGCACCTGAAAGTGGCAATTTGAATGAAAACTAATAGTGAGCGTGAGTCTCCATTATCAACTAAATGAACAATGTGGTTTTGCGTAAGCTAGTTCGAAAACTGGAATGCGCCACGTATTGTACTTCAATGGCATACTATGGAGGTCCTTCGATATCACATTTTCCCTACGCAAAGAACCAAAAACCTAGCGTAGAAGTCAACCAGCGCTTCCTTCGACTGCGCTACTCGTGCCACATTTGTACCAATTACTTCGGCTTTTGGGTGTGTGCTGGCGCAGTCGGAAGCCGTTTAGGCTGTAGAGTGTACTCGGAATCAAGGGTCAATGGTTCGAGTCCCACCTAGAACAACCAAGCCTTCCCGGAGTCGGAAAACTTATAGTAAACTTATCTGGAAAGGATACAAAATTCGCCATGGTCGTCGAAAGACCTAATACACAGACTTCCACCATGACATGTCGTTAAAGTAGAATGCGTGGCGCACTCCAAATGGTGTCTGATAAACACTGGCCTTGAACCCTTCCCTCAACCTTTATTACGGCCAAAAAGCGTCAAGCGACCATTACTACTGAAACTAAGCCTACTGAAAAGTACAATTATTCAGAGTAGACTACATGACGAGCGAGGGTTTAGAGCGAGCAAAGAAGGCGCCGATCCCTCATTCGCACCTTTAACGACTCAGGGCTCAAATTTTATCCAACTCAATGGAGAACTGGTAACTGGTACAATAGTTGCTTGGAAGCCACAGCAAGGTGTCTGACTCTCGCCTTGTCTCTTCAAGGACGCACCGGCGCCCGCCGCACTCGAGTCCCGACGCGAAGGGCCTACGGTCGTGTGCACGCTCCGCGCCGCACTATAAACGCCTTCCCGCCCGCAGTCGGCATTCATCCCACTCTTCGTCACCGTGAGTGGTTAGTTCGTCGCTCCTGCCACCGCTTTGAGTGGCAGATCGGCCCATACGTCCTTGTCGTTGGCAGCGCAGGTCCACCACCATTAGGACTTCGACTCCAAGTATCGCGCAGAGGAGGAGCGTCCTACCCTGGTCCGCCTACCCCAACCCCCTGGGCCTGCTCGCGAGTTCAGTGGCTGCCTTACGAGGTAGTGGAGACGCAGACGTTTGCAACATTCCTGTTTAAGCCCTGGTTTATAGTTGCGCCGATGCGCGGCGCGGCACCATAGTCGGAATAGATATCGATCGAGTGGCGCGAAAAATCGATATCTATGGCGATTGTAGTGCGGCGCCGCGTGGCGACGCAAGTATAAACAAGGACTAAAGGGAGGGGGAAAACGCCGCTTCGCCATCGCGCAGAACTATGAATCGCCCTGGAGAGCAGCGTAGGATCGCAAGAGAGGGAGGTAGCCGCCGTCCCCGAATGGAGACCGCGAGTTCTCCGAGGATTAGTCTCTTTATGTCCAAAGAACATCAGAATGCCCACAACCCACTGGTCGGACTTCTTCGTGAAAGCCGCGGACCAGCTATGACACTCTTCGTGTTTCTCGAGGACTCATAGGAGCACCTTAGCACGCGACGGGGACTAATGAAGACGTTGCTGGAGCCCGCTCGAGCAACTCGAAGGGACGACCAGTGGGACGTCATGTGATATAGGTGATTCGAGAAAATGTAACGACTACGGTACTCACCTCGCAAGAACATCCTAACCGTGGTAGTCGGTGCCAGAACGTCTCCAGGAACGGGCTCCGGAGGACTGGCTCCCTTCTCGCGGACGACCTCACCCATCTGATAGCCAATCACGCTTTCTGTGCAGTGCAGACCAAGATGATGATCCGGATCTATTCGCGCTATGTAGGCCTGAAAGGATCCCTAAAGATTTTACAGCGGCGATGGCGAGGAAGTGTAAAGCCCGTACCTCAAACAGGGTGAATATCTGCTGGTCCAGCTCTTCCCAGGTGACCTCTTTGCCGGGAATCGCTAGGAATCCGATGATGATCTCGTTGTCCGGACAGATCGCGTTGCTAATCGTGCCGCGTAGATCCACATTGACAGTTACTTTCACCGAATTACAACCGGAAGATCCTGAACGGATTGTCGGATGATCTCCCGTAGGAAGAACGGCTAACAAAAAGCTTTGTGGTCATAAGCTCCACTGACGCAAAAGCTGCAGTGAGGCTCCAAAGATCCTATAAACCGTTCTTTCTACACTTACGTTTGCTGGAATAACTTCCGCTGGAGCTGGTTGGAGGCGCGTCGTAGACCGGATCCTCATCTCCCAGCATTGGAATCGACGCCTGCGATGATGCCCTCGAGCCACGACCGGCTAGCAGACGGGACATGTCACTTTTCAGCTGCTTGTTCTCGTGCTAAAACACCGTCAATTTTTTAAATGTTGGCGGCGTAAGAGGAAAGCTCAGACTTTGTTTTTCGAGAAAATCGCGAGCACGAGCAAACTTCTTCACCTACAGAAAATGCAAGTCAGGAAGGCTTAGGTCTATCTTAGCAGGTTCAAGGAAACTACTTCTACGTGCACAATCAGTACCTTTAGTTGTATTTTTTGTTGACTGAGTTCGTTGGTATTTTATTCTAACGCTATATTTTCACGTGTAGCCTCCATCCACGTCATAAATGAGTAAATAATTAAAAAAATAAAATATGAAATAAAATTGGTCACGCTAATCACGATAATAATTTGGTTTCTGAAAAGGTTATAATAAATTCGGAACTAATACTTTTTGGCAGAATTCTCGGCAGAAATAGAAAAATTTAGTAATTTAAAGTGTGGAATTTCTAAAATATTTTTAGCGCTCGTATGGAGAGATGTGTACTCCGTCGTCCTATAACGGGTCAACGACAAGGGTCGTCGTTTGTCAACCCCTTTGCGGGATACGCCGTGCATTCCACTTTTCGCACGTCATAACGGCCGCCGGAATACGTATTTGGCTCATAAAATTGATTTCCATGGCAAGCTGATCGATCAGTCAGTGCTTTATTCCTCTCAGACAAGTCTGTTCCCAGTCCAATGACACCTGAAGGATGGAAAACATAGTTGAATTATACGGGATCCGAACCGAAAAGCTTGAAACTGGGTGGAGTCTGTACCCTGCATCTTTTTCGGCTACGCCGCAGGGCAACCTACTGATTCATGTCGTGGAAATGGGCAGCATTGGGAGGTGGTGGCGTGACAGCCAAGCAGAACACCGGCCCATCAGACGCCAGCCAATCAGTGTAGCTGCCGTACAAGCCCTCTCCGAATGGCATGTCTTGATACACTCTAACCATCGCCTAATGCTGACCATCTTCACGATATGTACCACCCTACTTCAAAAGAAGAGTATCTAATAAAATCAGGTACTAATTAAAAATTTGTCGCTGTAATTGTTAGTGAGCATTTTCATTAGAAATAGAAGTCAGAGCAGAGAAATTTGAACATGAAATAAAGTCACTGAAAGAATATTTTGAAATAAAAAACGTTCTGACTTTTGGGGAAATGAAAACAGGAATAGGAGAATTTTCGCAGATTATTTTTAAAATATTTTCAACTCTCAAATATGGCGATGGAACACATCTGTGACGAGGGAATATCTGAGACCTTGTGGCAACTGCGGCTGAATTTCCGGTGAAACAACAAGATAGGCTAACAAAATTCCTTTAAGTGTAATTAAAGAAGAACAAGGTTAACACACACCTTGAGCCGGTTCACAGTTTCCCTGAGAATATCGACCTCTCGAGCCTTGTCCAATGCATCCAAACGAATATCGGTCAGAGCCACATCACGGTCCTCCAGCTTCTTCTTCAGCTCGTCCACCTCCACCTCCTCCAGCCTTAAGAAGTAAAATTTCACAAAATGTTAGGAAATTAGTCAACACTTTCAATCTCTGTACATTAGACAAGAAGGGTTAGGGAAAGTTGTTAGAACGATGTTTTGCTGCGATCAAACAGCGCCGGTGGTGTAATGGCGTAGAGCATTCCCGCCCGGTGAGAGGGAGGTGCGGGTTCAAGTCCCGCCCGGCGCTAGAAGTTTTGATCGCAGCAAAACATCGTTCTGACAGCTTACATCCTCGATACCAGCCAATTGAGGCTTAAAGAGACTGATTTGAATCATTAGGGTAAGTGTCACGTACTCTAAATGCTCTAAAAGATCCTACCGCCTACTTGGAATACGGTAGAAAACACTTCATGTGCTTGAAATGAGCCCAAATCTTTCAATTACCTCGACGACGATCCGCTTATCGTGTTCAGGGCGTGGTGTGGTGAGCCCTCCGTGTCGGAGACGCCGCCATTCTTGTTTTTCTTCTTGGAGAATGCCTTCGTTAACGATGAACGGATCTGAAACTCATTCGTGCTCAACTTCAAAAAATCCTCAAAAAAATTGAACTTTCACAACACGATCACAAGACGTTACTTTACTACGATCTGTTTACCTGCACATCCACACCGTTCGTCTAAAACAAAAATGTTCAACTTGAGCAGAGTGTTTTAAAAGCAGAATTTTGGAATTAGCCAAAGAAACTATTATAGTAACAAAATAAAGAAGAAGTAAACTTTTAACTGTTCCATCAACTCACCCAGCTCTTCTTCGACTTCCCAAAGCTGTTCAGACTACTCTTGTCCGTTCGGCTCGACTTGCTCGACGATGACATGGACGACCGATGGCTGGCCAGTGAGGCGACTGACTCCAGCGATGGCTGACGAAGCAGCTCTCCGGCTCCTTCCTACAATGCTGTCCTTAGGGCAGTGAAGGTTCATTCTCTGATTCTGATGCAATAATCAGGTAGACACGAATCTCACCGAAACTTCGAAAAATGGGCTTAGAAGAGAACTCACGATGCTCTTCTTGGCGTCACTGCCTTGTGCCAGTCGACCGCTTAGAAGGCGTAGTTGGTCGATCTCTTGCCGAAGCTTGCTGAGATCATCGGGCTAAAAAATTCTAATTTTCAGAGGAATTTTAACAGCTGGAAATCTCAGAAGATTTTCACTGAAATTGCCTTGTAAAAACCACGCTTCGCGTTTCTATTATTCCGGATAATCCTCTTTAAAGTATTGACAAAAGCTTTTAAAAATAAAATCAAAGAAAGATCTAAGCCAGCTGATGGCCAGTCACAAAACTTGACAAAATTCAAGAAGATTAACTGCAGAAAGAGAGAAGCTGTTTTCTTCAAAGAATGAATCAGACCTTCAGAAGCCAGGAGCGGTAGTAAGGCGTAAGCTCAGTAGGTGCTTCTCCAAGCTCCTTGAGATGCGTCGGATTTCCAATAAAGAAGTAATAAGCGACCAATAACACCGAGCCTCCCCACAACATACGGAGCTACGTCAGTCAAGATTTCTCGGATAAGAACCCATCCTTTGGGAGTGCGTTTGTGCGGCTCGTCAAACTGGATTATTACCACTACAACTGGTCAGCAGATATTGAGGAAAAGGAGGAGGGGGGGGGGGGGGAAGGAGGCTCATGGATTATTGCTCGCTCTAGCGGGATACACCATGCTTTTGATTTCTACCGGCTGAAAAGCCGTAGAAGAAGTCTGTCAATCAGACAGAATAACCCTTGCTGATCAGATACCTCATAGGACACGATACTGAAGCACCTAAACAGCAGCAAGAAAAGGTGCATTTCAAATTTTGTACCATTTATCATTAGGATATGTAAAAATAGAAATTGAAATACATATATAACTATGTGTTTTAAACGAAATATTCCCATATATTGCAAGAATTAGTTATTGGTACACCCAGGCCAAATATCCAACTGTCGGAACTGAGGACAAAACAATAAATCTATGCGATGTAGGTCGCCCATTCTCTTTCATATTTTCCAGACCAATTTACGGATAATTTACGAGCCATGCACATACGAGTGAAAATTTTGGCAAAATTCATGTCACGGGGCGTGTGTAGCGCAGAAGGAGGAAGTGCCAGCTGTCGCGTGCACCCGATACCAGGTTCCTGGTTCAGATTTATTGCTCAGGCCAACCAAGCCTTCCATCTCTCCGGGGTCGGCGAATTGGTAACAGGCTTGCCTGGAAAGGGTAAAGCACTGTTTCGTACATCGGCTGGCCACCGCAAGTCATTGGATGGCCAAATATGCATTCAAAATCGCCTTGACGACATTCCGTAGAAGTAGAATCCGTGGCGCATTCCAAAAAGGATTAAGCAACGCCGTTATTATCCGCTACTCCATTACGATTTACCTCCTTCCACTTATTAACTGTTATAACCGTTCCTAAAAATTCCACCGAATTTCACAGAGCCCGTTGCCGTCATTCTTGTGTTCCCCGCTTCCTCTAAAAAGCCGATTAGCATTGGAAATGACCACACCAAAGCGTCTCCACTGGTGTCAACTCGTCTCTGGGGAGAAGACCACCGCTTCGGAAACTGATTTGCATGCGCGAATCATCGCAGCACGAACGCATCCGTTACTGTACGACAAATGATTGACGTCAGGCTGCTGCTGCTGCTCGAACCACGTCAATCAGCGAAAACACTGACATGGGCCCAGCGAACTGGCTTGGGCGGTTAGTCGTGAGTTCGCTGACTGGTTAATGGGCTACCTTCGACTATGGAAGACAGCGAGATTGGTTTGAAGGGAACCACATGTTCAGCTGCCCATTCCACTTTCATTAAGCTGAACACAATGGGAGGTTCTCAGGAGTATTTATTTATTTGTTTACTACATGAGATATCTCATGAGGAAAAGAAAACCCAGAATATAGAAAACGTTATCACAGCTCGAGTAACTCATAACTACTACGCAGCAAAACATCGAATAAATATTAGGTCGATACCTAAGTTCTGTCGTTTTTTGACCTCCAACATCAAATGTAATTATCTCGGCATATCTAGACATAACTTTCTTAGGCAAAATAAGAACTCTTACAATCTACACATCTTTGCCAACGAGATACTTGTTTATTTATTCCAGTAGCATAGAACTCCGGAGATCTAGAAGCCATGAATTCTTAGAGAGCAGATTCGCCCTTCGAGCTCGCCGTTTGCAGGTATCGTCAGCGCTCCTTCTACGCAACAAAAAACGACCCGTTTCTGTGGTGAATTGTGACTTGCGACAAAAAATGAATTGTCTACGACAATCGGCGACGAAGTGCTCAATGGTTGGATATTGACGAAGCACCTAAACACTGTTCAAAGCCGAGTATGCACCAGGAAAAGGTAATGGTGACCGTTTGGAGGTGTGCCACCAGTTTAATCCACTATAGCGTTCTCAAACCTGGTGAAACAATCACGGCGGAAAAGTACTGTCAGAAGCTGGACGAAATGCACAAGAAGCTCCAGCAAATCTACCCAGCGCTGATCTACAGAAGGGGACCGATACTTTTGCGCGACAACGTAGGCTGCACGTATCGATGATCACCAGGCAGAAGCTCCATTCTTTGGGATACGAAACACTCGACCATCTACCGTATTCGTCAGACCTATCGTCTACAGAGCACTATTTTTCAAACATCTCGACGGCTTCTTTCGCGTAAAATACTTCAGCATGATGCAGAATATGCTCTCGAAGAGTTCATCGCTTCGGAGTTCTACGCTACTAAAATAAGTAAACTAGTGTCTCGTTGGCAAAGATGTGTAAATTGTAATGATTCTTATTTTGACCAATAAAGTTATGTTTGGGCCGAGATATTTACATTTGAAGTTAGAGTTCAAAAAACGACAGAACTTAGGTAACGACCTAATAAATAAATATCAAGAAAGGTTAACGGTGTGAAAATCTACCGGACGAGTTCTTTGAGGACAGTCAGTATGTTTCTACAAGTTTAGAAATGGCACCTATAGAAATTCAGGAGGTATAAGAAATTTTGATCTATATCTCTCCTACTCGGATCCTAATCGGTGGGGAGCATAGAGTGATTTGCGTCTCCAGTCCCTTATTCGAGTCTCCACGACAGCTTCAGCTGCTGTCGCACTATACAAGGGCTTTTATTTAAATTTAGGGGATATGGTTGTGTGGCATGGGATGACGTACGCAATTGTCATCTCACGCTCGCTCCCTCCCGACTAGGACGACTAAGAAACACCTCAGATTCCCCTATTTAAACCCACTGAAATGTATTCCAACAAATTGCCCAGAAACTGAAAGCGGAACTGATCCAGATCTGTTCCTACTTTTCAGTAGCTACATATAATAGTTGTGCTTTTAAAAAATTTTGTCGAACGAATGAACGAAAGAATTTATTCGCTCATGAATTTTTTTCGAGTGATCGAAAATTTAACAAGCCGCATTTTTCGTTGATTCGAATATTTGAATATTCGAGCAATTTGTTCGAATCAGGTTCTGTGCCTAAAGATATCAAATTTATTCCATATTCGCATGAAATTAACAAAATTTCGAATAATATTCGATATGGCTCCATTTTGATGTTCGAATTCGAACGAATATTCGAAATGTCGAAACAGAACATTTGTCTATTCGACTAATTATTCGAATATTTCCGTGCGATTGCAGCTATACTACATATGTGTACCAGTAGCAATATCCACACGGTTAGGACGTTCACACTCTTCCCCACTTAACCGGAGATATAAACCACCTAAAGAGTAGGCTTTCACCAACAAGCCTCACCTTCAAAAGCGACTTGTCGATCTGTTTGCTCAGCTGAGACAGTTTGCTCTGGAACATCTCCATCACATGCGAGTAGTCCTCTTGTTTCCGCGTCAGCTTGCTGACTGTATGGCGATAGCCATCCAGTTCCCGGGCCATCTTTCGGATGTCGATCTCGTACTTCTCGTTCAACTGGAAAGAATCAAAGTTTAGTTGCGGTTGGTCAAGTATGGAAAACTTACAAGCTGGTCTCAGTATTCAGTCCAGGACGTTCCATATAGTAGGAATCGTAAAGAAGTTGAAGACTATCTTCAAGAAAACTAACAGGTGCCATTACGCTTCGCTATGCTTTGTTATTTATTTAATTATTTAATTGCACTCGAGGGTGCACTACAACGCCAATGAAATCATCAAACGAACAACACAACCGCTAAACGCAACAGTAGAATGAACTTTCATTGTGTTAAATTGGAAACCCTCCTAATTTGGTAATTGCCATCTGGTTGCCTTAAATTCGACGTCGAAATTTTTGTTTTGTACAGAGTATTTCGGCTTCCCATATTGCTCTCTCACTGCTGATGACTGTTTTCGTAATTCTAGAAATTCTTCCCTGATGTCCTTTCTGAAAAGCATCACAGAGTAAGAACACCTCTCCTCATCCGCATTTAAATCACCAAAGCGACCTGTCTGCGAAAAAAAAGACTTCATTTAAAAAAAGTAGTAATAGTCGTTAATGTGGCTTGCATAACGAGCAGGAAACACTCCAGCCAATCACCAGAATTGACAGTGTTGACAGAACAAGCGCCAGCCAATCATCGTACAGAACACGTTTGAGCGACTCGATCAGTCGATGCGGCCTGGTTGACCACTTCGCGCCATGCATTCCACTACTGCGGGGCCTCCTTCTCCCATGTTGGCCACATTAACGACCAGTACCCTACTGTTTGTATAGCTGAGGAAGGGCAGTACGAAAGACAAAGAATAGAGGTTGGAGAGTGGCGTTATTAAACCTTTCGTGGGATGTGCTATGCATTCCACTACTACGGGGTCTTCTCCATGTTGGCCACTGTAGAAAGGGTTGCTGCCCATTGTCATTTTCTTGATTTTTGACGTCAATGTGGTTCTTCCTCGATATGGGCGACAAGCGCAGAAAGATAAGCGAATAAGCATGAATTTATTTTTGGCTCCATTACTAAGGCTGTGTTGAAGCGATGAGGATGCGACGCTTTTTGTTTCTACGAGACATCGCGGAAGTACTTCAAGCGTGTAGCTGACCATTGACCACTACTTTGGGAACGAGGTCGGTGGACGACTTGGGGCAACATTCATCAACCGCTTACCGCTCTCTAGCGGTGAAAATACCATCAAACACCAAACATTCATCAGCATCAGGTCTGGCGGTATTTTCACTGTTAAAGGGCGGTAACCGGTTGATGAATCTGGCACCTGGTACTTCACGTTTCACGGTTAAGATAGATATGGACAGATGCTCAGAATATCAGGGTGACGAAGCAATCGAGTTGGGTGTTCAGTATGCACGAATAAGGACCTAAAAGACTCACCGAATTACAGGCAGCGCTGGTGAGGGACGTCTGTGATCCCAGCACGTCGACACCTGAACACGAGATGATTTGTAGCTGACGTGCTCGACATTCATTTGGGAAAACTCTAGAATATCTAAGACAAAAGAGATTGCTAGTCTTTCTGCTAACTACCTCAACACAGTCATAAAATGAATGAAAGGATCCAGCCACCTTAAGAATGTCATGTTTTTCATAGTACATTAGGATCGACAGAAATTCTTTGGCAACACTTCGGTCAAGATTTCTGACAACGAAGGCAAATTTGAAAGCACACAACTTCACAAGGACTACGCACTCAGTTAGCATACGGGGGAATTTTCTATGTAATTATTCAACGATGATGGGCCTCCCTGTACGTGTTTGCTTTGCTTTATTAGGAGTACCCCCTCCCCCCCCCCTCTTCTGACTAGGATAGATCCGAATAAAGGACAAAGTTCGTCACCATCTGTTCTCTCTTTGGTATGAGGCACGCATAGGTGGCATTTTAATCCTCCTTTAAAATTCAAATCCTCATAAGATAGCCTGTTGAAGTACAATGCGTGGCGCATCCCAAAAAGGAGTTGATCAAAGTCGTCCTTTATGCTTACCACAAATCCGTAGTACACAACCACGCACCTTCACCCTTACCGTGACTGTGGTTCGGTTGACATTCGTCGGCTAGACGATGAAGATGGATTCCGTCACGAAAGTTGGCGTAGATCCGTTCTGACGGATGCGTTCCGCGAGCAGATAGGGAACCTGAATCTAGAAGTCTCTACGCTGCTAGTTCGCTAGGAGCTCACTCTAAGCTGAAGAACACTGAGACGAGCTGAACCTTTTCTACGCCTTACAAGACATAGGAAAGCTGGGAAAAACTTAATCGAATTCATTCCATTTCAAGGCTAGAAAAGAAATGGTCCTTAATTACATAGAGAGCGTCCACCTCCCAAGAAGCTGACGAGAGCTCGGTCAGAGAAGAAGGAACAGAAGCTGCTAGGAGTTTATGATTCGGCTTCTGCTTCTCTTCATCTAAGCCTTATCAGGTCACTTGGAGATGTCAGACGTACAGAGATTCCAGAAAGAACATTCATTCCAAGAGAGCTAAAGACTTGGGCACCTTCGCATCGCACGTGCGAAAAATATAGGAAGTAAAGTACTAGTCGTTAATGTGGCTTACTAGGATGCGAAAAAGGCCAGCCAACGAGGTACCGACGGTAGACGCCCACCGATATGGACGGATTCTCCTATTTCTTTCCTCACTTCTCCATGTAGACCACATTAGCGACTAGTACCGGAAGGAATTTCCACACTGTTGTGCTTTCACGACTTCAGAGGTCGAAAGCAGGTTGAAAATTTTCTCTCCCATCCTTCTCTTGGGCGCGTGTAGTGCAGTCGGAGGAGGCTCCGGCTATCGCGTGCACCCGATACCAGGTTCTTGGTTCGATTTTCCCGCCCAGGCCAACCAAGACTTCCATTATTCCGGGGTCGGTGAATTGATATCGGACTTGTTTGGGAAGAATAGAACGCCGACTTGTTCATATGCTGGCCACCGCAGGTCATTGTATAGGCCAAATACACATTCAAGTCGCCTCCACGACATCCCGTAGAAGTAGAATGCGTGGTGCATTCCAAAAGGGATTGAGTAACGCCGTCCTTTATCCTTATCCTTCGCTTAAGGTGTATTTGGTGCGCTGATCCACGAACCTGACATCCGCCTTTAGCGTCACAATGGTGTACGGTAGATTACGGTAGGTGCGTTTAATAAGGTTGTCGGTGTCAAAATCACCGATCTGCCCAAAATTCCTTTCCGAGGGTTACTTGATTTGCTGACCACGGAACTGTTATCCGATTTTGAAATTTCGGCCGATTATGGTAGGCGCGGGAAGAAACGCTCCCAATTAGTTCCATGGATTCCTGGACGTACATTTAATATTGGAATAAGACTCTCACAATCACACATAATAGTCGTGACATCAACTCAGCTTTTGAAGAAAAACGTTAACCGTAAGGTTTCTGTTGTTGTATACTCTTTAGGACACCGGCAGCTTTACTCACCCGCACCTACCGTAACCTATCCTACCGTAAATCTTCCGTATGACTAGAAAAGGATGTCAGATTTAAGAACAACATGCTGGGGCCGAGTTCATCAACGTTTATACCCGTATGGGTATATCCGCATACCCGCGAGGATACCGCACCACACTGACCAGATGACGCCCCTGTGAGATCAGCTGTTCTAGAGAGAGAGCCTTAGTTCTGCCTTACCCTTCATTCCTTCAACACGTACGAAACGTATCCACTATGGGTAGAGGGTACGCTACCTTACGGTATCTCTATCTACACTCACTGCTTGAGGAATCCGGCTCCTGAGCAAAACTTGGGTGAAATCGTTGATCATGACCTCGCCCGTATCTACCGCAACCTACCGTAATCGGACAAACTCATAATCAATCGGTTTTGTGACCAAGCACCCCGAATAAAAATAAACCCCTCAGCGAAATTTGACGAAGATTTTCATCGACATCTCCTAGACTTATGAAGTTGTGATAGTACAACAGTGTCGGAATTTCAATTAGACCAAGGCACCGGTGAGATTTGTTATTCCATCAATTTAAAAAAAAGCGATGTTAAGGAGCCGAAGATGGTTGGAAAAAACAGCGGGTTATGGAAAACGAACGGAAACGAAGGAGTAGTATGTAGTGAAGGTGAAAAACTGAAAATACCCTTGTTGTTGACTGGACTAGCGACGGACAGCGGAAGACGTTGTTGTTGGCGTGGACTAGCGCCTCGTCGCGCTCTATGCGCCGGCGAGGTGATGTCCGACTCAAGCAGTACCATCGAACGCGACATACCGGACGCATTTAGACAGGCTCTCGAAGCTGAAGAGCACGCAGAATAGCGCTAACGTAAGACACGGGTGAGGTCGAGGCAACGGAGCTGTGGTTAGCCGGCTTAGGGGACGCTAAAGAGACCAGAAAAACTGTTACCGAATGGCTGTCATTAGGAGAATTAGAACTGGTATTGAATGTGGTCTACATTGGGGAGCCGCGCCATAGTAGACCAATCGGACCGCATTGAATGGCGAGTAATCCAAAGGGGAAGGTGTAACGTCGACTCTTGAACGGTCGGAGTTCTGAGATTGGATGGTGTGCTTTCGTCGCTGCTCTGATAAGCTGTGATTGGTTGCCTTATCCCGCCCCACCATGTAGTCTACAATAAAGACTAGTACCGAAAGCTCAAAGTAGGATGGTTCCCAGAAACTCTTACTTATTCCACAGTTCCTTGCCTAGTCGGGCTACAGCTAATAGCGGGCAATTTTCCCAGGACTTCCTTTTATGGACCATCGGAAGGACTCTCCAAAACCCATAATGCTCTGGCAAAGGTGCACCGGAACGGCACGTACGTCTGCCAAAATAACCCAAATGACTCGAAATGAATTTTTAAAAAATACCTTACCTAAGCCCACCTATCGTGCCCAGCCAACCATATCCCGTTCCTCTCCCTCTTCCATGTGAGTCTAACAAGCGAAAGCATGCGGAAAGCAACCGTCACCAACACACCGACAAAGCAGCACACACACACGGGACAGCGGGACAACAACCATAAGGAAATCGAGGGCTAAGTGGTCCCACGACGAAGAATAGCTTTCAGCGTGTAGCCAAGGGCGATTACCGTTGATGCTGTGGCGCTGCATGCTGTCCGGTGGCGGTTGAGGTATTCGACGGGGGCTGAGCAGCGCTGCCATCGAGGTTCTGTCGAGGACTCCTAGCCGATTCGGCGACGACTCACGGTAGTACTCAGCCAGATGGGACTTACGATCCAGTGAATGGTAGCCGTTGTACGTTGGTACTGGAAAAGTATATTCAGTGGATATTTTGGATTGGAAAAGACCATGTAAATATTGAGAAATTCCCTAAAATACTCGTAAGCAACAAGCCCTTCATCCCCTAAATATTTACAATTATACAAATAAATATTTTCTTTGTATACCTCTCATATAATAGCCAATAAAAGCTGGATGTGCTGCATTAAATAACATAAGCTTTAGTGTACGAATGACAATTTTATGCTTGATTACAATTAGAAAATAAGTCGAATAAAAAATAAAATAGTACGCCTTAACAAGATCTTCAATCGCATATCAGCTTGTTAGAAGTACGCAATATAAATACTATAAATACAAACCTAAAATCCTCAATGACCAGCCTACTGGCCAGGTAAGAAATTACACATAGTAGAAAAGTTCGTCTGAAGAGAGGTGGTGAGATCATCCTAATGCATTACTCTTTACAGTAACTTTGCAATATAATAACGCGAACATTAATCTGGACCTTGAGGCGCAGCTGGAGGAGGTGCCGGCTGTCGCGTGCACCTGGTACCGAGTTGAAGGTTCGGATTTTCCGCCAAGGCTAACTAGGCCTACCATCCCTACTGCTCGATGAATTGAATTGATATTGTCCCGTCCGGTAAGGAGAACACTGACTTGTTCAAGGGCTCTTAATTGTATCTGCTAAATAAGGACAAGGATAAAAGGCGACGTTGCTAAATTCCTTTCGGGGCACGCCACGCATTCTACTTCTAAGGGGTGCCCTCAGGAGTGTTCTCCTTACCGGACGGGACAATATCAACTCAATTCATCGAGCAGTAGGGATGGAAGGCCTAGTTAGCCTTGGCGGAAAATCCGACGATTTGAATGCGTGTTTGGTCATAAAACGAACTGCGGTGGCCAGCCGATGAACAAGTCAGCGCCTTATCTTTCTCAAGGCAAGTCTTCTACCAATTTACCGACCACAGAGAGATGGAAGGCTTGGTTGGACTGAGCAAACAATCCGAACCAAGAACCCGGTATCGGGTCCACGCGACAGCCTGCGCCTCCTTCTACTGCGCTACACGCGCCCTACTGAAACATTACTGACATAAAAAGGTCAAGCAAGCAGGGAGAGTTGATGTTCGGCAGGGACTAATAACCTTCTAATTTTCTGTGTCTGCTTCGAAAATTTCTTGATTATCTGTGCAAACATCACATGGCTTAGTCTGCCTTTAGCGATGCTTCAAATAAAGTTAAGTCCCTCTTTCAATGTGTTAGGCTCGACGGAAAAAAGTAATTGCGGAGGAACGTGAAATGCAGTTCAAAATCGGAAACACAAAACTTTTGTCACGCTGCAGCAGGAGCAGATAACAGCGAGAGGCATCGCAATAATAAATGCAGTCGCTCGTACAGCTTTTATAGTCATGCTACGGCAGGCTGCTGCTAGCTTTGTGCAAAAAGGAATTTCAGCGTTCCATTCAGCCCTTTGTGTAATTGCTGGCATCGTCCCTGGGATTGTTTCAACAGACTAGAATGAAACAAAATACCTATTATAGAAAATATGAGTATGAAACCCCTAACGGTCAAACGTGGTTGAAAGAGGGTAATCTCAGACACTTGCAGCGGCAAGTTGGAAGGGAAGCTATCGTTCACCATCGAAATTAAGGAGAAAGAAAGAGAAACAAGAAGCTGAACGGGGTTTCATCAATAGTCGAACTAGCTACTTGGAGCGGAAAGATGGAACCGGTTAAAATTTGCCGAAAAATATATTTCAAAGTCCTCTTTCATACAAATTTCGTTGAATTACAGGAAAAACGCAGTTCGACGACGGTTTATGTACTTCACTGAACTACAGGTACCCTTGTGACAGCTGCATGTGTCTGACAAGATGTGCTTGTGAGATGAGTTGCCGACGTAAGGCGGCGCGTAATTTGTGTAATTCCGTAATAGAAGACGTATTGCAGACGCTGAATGAGTTAGACAGATTGAGAACTACCGGAGCGGCTTAAAATTCTGTTGAACTATAGCAGGAAAGCTGGTCACCAGTGGGCGAAAATCAGGTCACCCATCGGCAAATTTCTTACGACAAGTAACTGCCGTTTCATCATCATCATTTTCAGTAGCGTTTGTCCCGCTTGGTGGCATTTGGGGTCTTCTGGTGTGGTGACGATCAAATGCTTGATCGGGATGCAGTCCAGCTATCTTTAAGTCAAAGTGCAACGTGTCTAGCCAACGTTGCTTCGGGCGTCCTCTGGGCCGTTTTCCAGGGACTTCAAGATTCAGGCCAATCTTACAGACGGTGTCGTCGTTAGCGCGAAGGACGTGGCCATACCGTCGTAGACGAGCTTCGCGCAACTTAAGTAACTGCCGTTTCATTTCTAGAATTTAGCCGGTAGCCCATCAATGTTTTACATAAAAACAACCATCAGGATATGAAGATCGTTCTTCTGGTATCTCCCTCTGTGTCTCCAACAGTGTGCCGCGACTTATTCACTCGTTGCGGGAAATCAAGACGGTTCGCGTGGTCGCTGATGGGCTTCGACACTTCAAAGAAACCACGCCGCTTCTCTCCTTTCTGCCCGGGTTTTCGCTGTTGCAAAGATCGCGTGCTAAATGACAAGCGAGCGTATTGGGTGGCATAGCTAAAGACGCGGCGCCGAGTGTTTCGCCTAAATCACCAGCTGGCACGCTCTCCTTAGAACTACATCCGTCACTTTACGAAAATCTGCAGACGTGAAGGACTCACTTTGGCAGCAGCTTAGGCCAGCTACTATCCTTTTCTGGTTATTTATTTATTTATTTATATGCACACGAAGGTACGCCTTACAGGAAGAGAAAATAGACAATCTATCCGTCATATAAGTGACACAGGCAAGGGAACTAAGCTGCAGATGTTCTGTATAGGCTCAACGCACAGAAAATGAACAAAATGAGAATTAGAAAACACGACGCACCCAAAATAACATGATTTTTGGCTAGATATGTAGGATTATAAACTATTATAAGTATATAGCTTTGTCTTGTCCCATCTTACTTGCTCTACTCTTAAAAGGATAAAGCACTGCGTTTGGTTAATCCCTTTTGGGATGCGCCACGCATTCTACTTTTACGGGATGTCGTGGAGGCGATTTGAATGCGTATTTGATCATACAATGACTTGTGGTGGCCAGCCGATGAACAAGTCAGCGCTTTATCCTTCCCAGACAGATCTGGTAGCAATTCCTCGACGCCGGAAGGATGGAAGTCTTCGTTGGCCTGTGCGGAAAATCCGAACCAGGAGCCTGGTATCGAGCACACGCAACAGTCGGCACCCTTTCAACTGCGCTACACGAGCTCTTTTGTAGTCTTATTTTATCTGATTACTATAAAGCTTATTCGTTCCACTTACCCTTGTTTTTTAAAGCTATAAAAACCTATTAGATATGTGTATTGAGAAAAATATCAATATAAAATTCAGTGCCGATGTCAACACATATTTAAATTGAGATTCCATGAATAGTCTTCAAATTTATCAAAAGCTTCAATTTTTAGGAAGCATTAAAATATTTGAAAAGAAAAACGTAAAATCCTGGGAAAACAACTTGTATTGTCGTTCCATATTCTAACGATTTTTGAGATTTTGTAAATAAAAAACCTGGTGTAACCCAAAGCGATGATACGTCACATTTTGATTTTACATGGTTTTTTCCTCAGCTGAAAAAATACTCAAAATTATGTCAAGTAGGAAAACAAAGGTAAATTTAGCCTAGTGCAAAATGTTTAAAAGGGATTTTTTTAAACATAAGTGCAGTAAATTCAAAATTACGTGGATAAAAGATTGGACCATCTAGAATCGAGTGGTTGTCCGTAGAAGCAATTGCAAAGCTAAAAACTGAGCCGAGAATGCAAACAACTCAAATTCGTAGAATTTAGCCTTGAGCTATATCACTTCCCTACCTCCCGAGTTGTCAAAATAAAAAATTATAGAAAAATACCCATTTAATTATGACTTTTCTTAACGCAATCAACATACTCGAATGTTCCGGCCGCTTTGACGACACCCTCAAGGAGCTCCGTGAGTGTACACTCAGGGTGTCACCGTCCGCAGACAGTGCCAGCTGTGGGGCGTACGTGGCGTATCCAGGTGAGCGTAGTGGCTGAAATGACCGATGTTAATGTACGGTAGCATACCGTAAGAAACAGTAGGAAGATAGTACAGTAAGATAGGAAAATACAGTAGGATGCCCTCTATCTTTTCCAAACATGTGTATTTTAATTTCTACAGCAGTTTTCCTTTCAAACGATGGTGCGAGTGTGAAATGGGATGATAATATGGCAAAGCAGAATAGTATACAATAATGAATACGTATTATATACAAATAATATAAAATACGTATAATAAATATACACTCAGAAACAATTTTTCGTGGCGACAAAACACAGAACTTCGAATGAATAGAGGGTGACAAACTATGATTTCATTGTGTTTTCGAGCAAGGAAATGTCCACAAGGAATGAGGAAAATGTTTACTGAAACAACACTGAATTATTTTTCCATCAAAAACAGAATTATTAACACCAATATTTTGGACGATAGTTAATACTGAGAACAACAATTTGGGCGGTATCTTCAAGAGCAATGCCAATGGATTCTGTGCTTTTAAACTTGCCGATTTCTGTGCATTGTTTGAAGTATTGAATCTTGTGTCATCATTTAACACAAATACCTTTAGTTGATTTGTAATTGTTTTTGTTTCTTCTTTCCTGTATGGTTGTCCACGTACAAATAAGTAAATAGATAAACAACTAGAGATAAACTTTAAAACACAGCGTTTAGATGAAGGGACTAAAGTGCCGTAGAACCAAAGAAGAGGATAATCTCCAATACATCAGAAATATCCGCCTCAAAAACTCCAGAGACCTGGTCTGAAGAATATCTCCTTTCTATGACGGCGATGGTAAATATAAGGGATATACTGTACGCTTCGTACGTCGAGCATGATCTTCCTAGGCATCCCCTTCCCTTTAGGAATGATGCCATTAAGGCTGTTGCAGGATTGAACGACCCAGCGCAAGAGCTATTTAGAAGAGCAGCAGCTGAAGCTAAGCCGAGATGGAGAGTCCTTGGGATATCCCCGGCTGACCGCAAGATGTGAAGGCATTGTTTACGCGCGCGCACACAGCGCTCAGCACCCATAAACAGCTGACAATGCCCTCGAATCATTCATCATTAGGCTCAGCCTCGCAGTGCTGCTCCGCCAAAATCACCTCCAGCTCAGCAGCAGCAGCAGCAGCAGAAAAACAAAGCGAGACAGCGCCACCATTGAGCAGGCTCTGAATAGCACTTGAGAAGCGCCCTTGAAAAACAGCCACTACGTTTTTAGATGACGTCGAAGCTCGAATTCTTGTCAGAAAAGGCTCGGGAAATATTCAGTTCGGATATATGACGGACACTGGTTGTTTACTCCTCCACTCCCGCTCCCAGCTACAAATACAACTCTTAGAAGTAGAAAATCTACTTTAAATCGTGAAGATTTTTTAATATTTCTAGAAAATTTCGTTCAATAAAATAAGACGGCATTTGTTACATGAAGATTAAGAAAAAAATTCAGCAACTTTCTGCGCTGTCTGCCAATTGCGGTGTCTACGAAGAAACCAATCAAGATGGCTCTACATCTAAATATAAATTCACTAAGAACCGTACATAGAAGAGAAATAGATCCAGTGGACGTTCCAATTCGGCACTGGCAGAAAATCCACCCCACACCTCACGAAAGGCGGGTGGCAGACGAGCACACGGGGTCAGGTTCGTCCCCACGCCTACGGACAACAAAGACTCTCCTCCCTCTCTTCGGCGCGTTACGGAATTGGCAACAAACTAAGCCGGGAAGGGGATGAGCAGCAGGATGTTGAGTAATTGCTGAACTTCGCAAAAAAACAATGGGCAGCTAGTTCAACGAAGGCCAAAAAAAAATTGGGCGAAATAACAAGAAAACGGAAAATCAATATTGCCACTATTAGAAGTAGAAAAAACATTATTATCTGGCGACAATGTCGTCACATAACCCCACATGCCAAAGTAGCCCATCAGATCCGTCTTGCCAAAGTGATACTGAGAGAAATGTATACCATTTGCACATCGAATTGAACACTTTTCAAATCAAATTGGACACTCCTCTAAGCTAATCTAAGACCTTTGAAATCAAAGCGAACTCTTCCAAATCGAAATGGGTTTCTTCTACATTAAACTATGTGCTTTCCAAAAAATGTTAGAATAATTTTTTGTCGAAGAAAAATTTTAATATAACTTCCTTTAATGTTTTAATTTGCTTCTCAATAAGAGAACGTATAGTTTGCAATTTCATAAAAAAATTATTTTTTGAGGACAAAAATGATTTGAAGTTTGTTTTGAAGAAGGAAGGCGGCCATTTTACATTGTCAAAAAAAGAGTGCTCCACGCTCCCGTCCAAAATTTCGCGATTTTTATTTGATTGATAGCAGAATTTCTGTTTGCATGCAGTTTCACACCTGCAAGCGATGCTACATAAACAATTGTAAAAAGCACAGATATCCTAACTTTCTTGGTGCATGTAGGCAGCATTTACACTATCAATCAAATAAATTTGCGACTTGCTTTTCGAGTGCATGGCGCGATCCAGTCCTTTAATATATTACTTGATTGCCGCCCTATGGCGTTTCAAAACAAAATTTACTCTATTAATCTTTTCGAGACATAAATTTTCGTAAAATCATTACACCTGTTGGGAGAAAAATTCAGAGAAAGTTCTAGCAAATTTTTCTTGAACAAAAATTATTCTATCTTAGCGAGTCTGTAATTTAGCTTGTCTAAATGTCACTCCGATTCGAAAGAGTTCACTTTGATTTCAAAGGTCTGGCTAGCTTAGACAGGTATTTTCCCGATATTACTATTATTATTTATTGCATGGCTACAATTCATGTGAAGAATAGCGCAATCAGAAACAATATAAAATGACGCCCATATAACATTGAATGCCATTTTGTACCGTTTCTGATTGTTCTTTGCTTTGTTTTCATTGTTTTTTAGTTTTTTCATTACATCTTCCTTTCAGTATTGCATAAGTTCACCTTACGGTTATCATTCAACGTTTGTCATACATTCAGTTCTGTATGCATTGTTCACGGCGCACTCCAAGAGCAAGCTGGACAGTCTTAGAGCAATTCTTGAGTAGGGCGGCTGAGGATTTCCGGTAAAACTCTCCAAACGCTCACTGTACAGACTGTTGCGCCCATTCGATTGATTATGTCCGGCCTATATGCATTGTTCAACATTATTGATTTATATGCCAAAAGATAGAGCTCGAACTGCTGAGCTCAAATATATGCTTCTTTTCACAAGTGCTTGATTTTATAAAAAGTTATTTAAAAACAGCTTTGGAACGCTCCAAAGTGTTCTTTTCGGCAATTGACCAAATCATATGCGCGGTACTGTACCTACGGTAAAAAATGCAGTAGCAAATTACTGCCTTTTGAGGTGGTAAAGCCCAATTGGCCGTTGCTACGACTATTGTCTCAGATCCCAGAATTGAGGCCAAATTCGATTTATCAGTAGTTAAACGCTTCAGCGCAGTCGAAAGAGGCGCCAACTCTGTGCATCTCGGCATGAGGTTTGAGGTTCGGGTCTAGACCACCGTTACCTACCACAGGGCATTATATTTGCCAAGCGCGCTTCCAGAGAGCAGTAGATTGCGTGTCTAATCCCGCGTAAGAAATGACTAGTGAATGTCTTTTTTTGTTTTTCCTTATCCCAATAAGTTCTGTTATGTTCGACATCTCCACCCAGTTATAGAAATGACGGCACTACTCGGCAATGTGTTCTGCACATGTAGGCGAGTAAAAGCCAGCCAATTAGAGTAGCGACTGTACAATCTCCTTCCACGTGCGATGGACGGAATCTAAGGCACGCAAGTAGAGGGTGCCTGAGATATTAACTACTGTCGTTGGGCCTCGGCCCGTCTAAGCTACCAGTGCCAAACTTGTCCATAATCTGAAGTCACAAGGAATTCGAGCGGAGCGTGTGCGGTTGATGCTTTGCTTGAATTGCATAGCATATATCGTGGACGTTTTGAACCCCTGTATCACCTGTATCACCTGTCGTCCCGTTGATCATCGACTTGCTCGAGCGGGCGCCAGCAGCGTCTCCATTCGTCCCTGTCGCGTGCCAGAGTGGTCCAATGGATCCTCCTCGCTCGAGGGACACGAAGAGCGTCATATCGGTCGTTCAGGGCTTTCACGAAGAAGTCCGACCAACGCGTTGGTGGGCGTCCTGGTGTTCTTTTGACATCCCGCGGAATCCAGTCTGTGACGGCTCTCGTCCAGCGGGTGTCTGCGAATCGCATTACGTGGCCGGCCCACCTAATTTTCGACGACTTGGCCCATGCGACAGCGTCTCTGATCTTCGAACGTCGGCGAAGCTCGGAACTCCGGAGGCCTTCTCTCACTTGCGTGAGTCGTGTCACTCCGAGCATCGTCCTCTCGATTCCACGCTGCGCGACGCTGATCGCGTGTTCATCCTGCTTTCGTATAGCCCAGGTCTCTGAGGCGTATGTTAGGGCAGGAAGAACAGTGGAGTCGAATAGGTGGGCACGGAGTCGGACGTTCTTCGTTTTCTTCACGACTTCTTCGACGCTCTTGAAAGCTCCCCAAGCCGCTCGTTTCCTCCTGCTCAGCTCTGGTGCTAGGTCGTTGGCCATGTTGACTTCGCGACCCAGATACACATAGCTGGAGCATTCGGAGATGTTCGTTCCGTTGAGCGAGAATGGGGCATCAGAAACCCATCCGTTCTTCATGAACATCGTCTTCGTAAGATTCAGCTGCAGTCCAACGCTTCCACATACACGATCGAAGTCGGCCAGCATTCGCTCCGCCTGAGTGATGCTCGGTGTTATGAGCACGATGTCGTCAGCGAAGCGAAGATGGTGCAGTTGCCGGCCGTCGACCTTCACTCCCATGTCATCCCATTCTAGTTCGCGCATGACGTTTTCGAGGGTGGCGCTGAAGAGCTTCGGGGATATGGTATCCCCTTGTCGAACCCCTCTCTTCACGTCAATGACGACGTCGTTGTAGAATGGTGAGATCTTGGTCGTGAATCCACTGTACAGCTCTCGAAGGACTCTGATGTACTAAGTAGGAACGCCCTGGGTGAGCAGGGCTTCCATAACCGCTTCAGTCTCGACGGAGTCGAATGCCTTCTTCAGGTCAATGAACGTAAGGCAAAGCGGCAGCTTGTACTCTCGCGACACTTCGATGAGCTTCGTAATGGTGTGTATGTGGTCGATCGTGCTGAATCCTCTCCGAAATCCTGCTTGTTCGCATGGCTGTCCTTCGTCCAGCGTTCTACTAATCCTATTCAGGATGACTCGAGTGAACAGCTTGTAGACTACGGACAGCAGGCAGATCGGGCGATAGTTGCCAATGTCGTGCACGTCTCCCTTCTTGTACAGCAAGACGGTCCTGCTGGTCTTCCACTGGGATGGAACCTTGCATTCGGACAGGTAGCGTGTGAAGAGCCGCGCCAAGGTGTTGATGAGCGCTGGCGGGAGGTTCTTCAGGTGTTCAGCTCTGACCCTGTCAGGACCGGGTGCTGTACGTTTCTTCACCGACGAGATGGCGTGTCGGATCTCGGAAGGGAGAACAGAGGGGATGACGTATCCATCCTGCGGAAGATGGCGTAGGGGCAGGTGGACGTGGCTATCGAAGAGATCGGAGTAGAAGTCGTGGATGACTTTCTCCATGGTCCTTCTGGAAGAGGTGACGGTTCCGTCAGGACGTCGGAGAGCGGTCATCTTGGTCTTGAAGTTGGCGAAGTTCCGGCGGGCATTGCGGATGCTCAGCCCTGCCTCTGCTGCTTCAGCCAACACTTCCGCCCTTCTCTCCTTCACATCTTCCTTTATCGCCGCTCTGCATAGCTTTGCAAGCTCGGACGTCAGTTGATAGTTGCCTGACGCTCGTGCTGCTCCACGTTGGCGTATCAGCTCGAGAGTTTCCGGAGACAGGCGTCTCTTGGTGGTCTTCAAGCTCTCGGCTCCCTTAGCACTATCGTGGAGATGGTGCACGAAGCGATCGTATTCCTCGTCGACTTGTCCATGACGGCATCTTCCCAAAGGCCGACAAGAGAGGTGTAGAGATCCCAGTTGATGGTCGTTCTGGGACTCCTCTTCTTGAACTTCGCGGCCTTCTCTCCTTGACGCGAAAAGCGGACTCGCCCGAAGGAGGCGGTGGTCCGATCCCGTGTAGAACTTGGGGACAACGGAGACATCGGTCAGGCAATACTTGCGATTGAAGATGATGTGGTCGATCTCGTTGTGGAACTGGCCACCGGGGGATTCCCAGGTCCATCGTAGGGAGGGAGGCTTCTGGAACTGCGAGTTTCCATGGATGGTCTTGGTCGACATGATAAACTCAGACAGCCTTTCACCTTGCTCGTTCCACTCCAAACCGTGGGTTCCGATGTGAAGTTCTTCCAGCGACCTTCGTGGCCCGATCTTGGCATTGAAGTCGCCGACGATCACCTTGTAGAAGGTGTGATCTTCCTTATAGAACTTCTCCAGCTCCACGTAGAAGGCCTCGACGTCTTCGTCGTCGTAGTCGGATGTTGGGGCATACGCGACGAACACAGTCAAGGCTGGCACGGAGCCACATCGCTTCAGTCGCAGACGTCCGATTCGGCTTGTCAGAGACTCGTACGAATCGATGTTCATGGCCAAGTGCGTGTTGACGAGGACACCAACGCCGCCTACTCCCCTGCTGTCGCATGTTCCGAGGAACAGTTCTTCTCCGGAGTCGTAGGCGGCGTGTAGGGGGTGGTGTCTTCTCGTCTCGGTCAGTCCGATGACGTCGTACTTGATCTTCCTGGCTTGCATCATCAGGTCCTCGACGGATGCTTCCGACGCAAGCGTGCGGGCGTTGTAAGTACAGATCGTCATCCTAGTCCTCAGTTTGCGCAGCCTGGTTAGGCCCTGAGATTTTAGCAGCCTCTCCGTACTCGTCCTTCCCATCGCTGCAGAAATGGGGGCTCTTTCGGGGTCAGGGGAATGAGGCCCTTTAGTGCTGCTGTGTTTGACTGGAATACAACACGGGTAGCTAGTCAGGCTCTGTCGTGCGGGCGGGGTACTCCGGGCAGCCAGCCAGACTGCCCGAAGGGACGGGGCGAGACTTAAGGCGGCCTCGAATCGCCTTACATGTACTCCCAGTCTACCGAGTGCAAGCTTTTGGCCGAGCCGACACAGTTACAATCCGCACAGTCACGGACACATCCACGCACACTGTGCACGAACATGCCGCTCCCACGCACAAGGAACGCATCGACCCGACACAGCAGGAGCAAGGAGTCCATCCCCTGCATCCCACCTGCGTCTCTGGGCAGTACACGGTCGCATTTGGTTCGCGTTTAATTCCCCTATCCACCACCCGGGGACGCGCCACGTGGCCCTGCGACAAGCGGCCCGAGATCCCTCTTAACAAGAGAGCCCGAAGGCTCTCTATCGAGGGAGATCCGTGGGTTTTGAACCCACTAGGTAGTATAGTGGGTCCATTGTGATTGTTCGAACTCCGTCTAGAAGGTTGAGCACCGTAGCACGCCTCTCGAAAACCGACGACTGACAAAGGGCCGCGATTCTGCCGTTCACAAATCGCGTAGCCACTCGAGCTCTGTTTCAGCCCTTTGGTCTCCCTAACTGACTCATTTCGTCGTCATTGTCGTTCGTGTGTGTCGGTCTCCGGAGAGCTCTAATTCGTCCCGGAATTGATGACTTTTGCGTGATGGTCCGCCGCGTCTCCGACGATTATTGGCGTGTTTACGGCCGCTTTGCAGCGCGAACGAGCAGCCTCCCACCCCCATCCGGAACAAGAAGCAGCAGCAGCAGCAGCGTTCCACGAGCACTGTGCCGGAGCGGCACTCCGTCTTCGGAAGGACGAAGATCGTCGCCACGACCGGCCGCGCATCCATCAAAACCACTGCAAAACAGCTGTTTCGGTCATGACGTTCGCTGACGAACCCGTAGCTGCGGAGGTGAACATGACAATCAGATCCAGTCCCTGCGCTTTCACAAGACGAGGAGGAGGTGAGACCAATGGGCGACCGAACAGCGGGAAGGGAAGACTTACTATTAGAGGAAAAGTGCAGGAAGACTGGAGCTGACTTCCCGAGTTACTTGCAGGGAAACATGAATCTTGGATGCGCCATGCACTTCGTAGGACGAACATGAAGATAAGTAAGTGACTTCCACACTACATTGTGTGACACATTTCTCTTTGTGCATCACCTCTATCACACGTCGTACTTTTGATGATCGAGTTACTCGAGCGGGCGTCAGCAGCGTCTCCACTCGTCCCTGTCGCGTGCCAAAGTGCTCCAATGATCCTCCTCACTCGAGAGAAACGAAAAGCGTCATACCGTTCGTTCAGGGCCATCACCAAAAAGTGCGATGAACGCGTTGATGGACCCCCTGGAGCTCTTTCAGAATTTCCTACGAACCGAAGATCCCTTCCTATAGTAGTCTAACGACCACCTCCTAGGAACTGCCGATACTCGGCACCTCCGGACAACAAGGTGCCGGCCGTCGCTGGCTAATTAACACCGCATTCAAACGCCGAGCATCGCTGACCAAGTAAAAAGCTCCGACGAGTCATACGGACGACTAACATTAACATGTCCTCTGAGAATTGATTCTGAATACTTCGGACGCGATTTAAAGCTGCAAAGTGGGTGAAAACGACTTCCACCCGCCTGCGCTTCATGTATGAACCTTGGTTCACACCTGTATCGTATAGCAGCTCTTCAGAAAGGAACATAAACCGGATTTAAAAAAGAGCCACTTCACGCTCAGCTACAACGGTACCTACTCATCAGCAGTAGTAAAAGCTTTCGAATCAATCCTAGTCGGTAGGGAAATCCCAAACACCTTCTGCGTTCGTCATCCTACATATGTCACACTACCAAATCTCCTGAATTTAAATAAAAGCCGTAGGACATCAGCTATCTTTCAAACTCAAGGAAGGGAATGGAGACACAAATCACTATGCTCTACTCCAACTAGGACTGAACGAACATTTCAATTTCTCCCGTTGGGCACCCGTCATGTAGACCACCTCTTGAAGATTCTCTCGAAGGAATAAGTCCTATCGTTTGTCTATTTGTCCGTATTTCAGTCCACGCGAAAATAATGACCGTTGCATCGACGGACGCGAACACGCATAATGGACGGTGGAATGGCTTCAAACGAGGGAGGCAATATCGACTGACCAGTTAAAATCAATCGACGCTATCGATGTCCACAGCTGAAGGATGGAAATAACACGAAGATGGTAGCCGTTTCGAAGGTTAAAAGGGTAAAGGATGACGGTTGGTGGTAATTAATCCCTTGTTGGAGTGGGATGCGCCACGCATTCTACTTCTATCGTCAAGGCAGTATTGGCGCGTCTTTGGCCTATACAATGTCCCGCGGTACCCAGCCGATGAACAAGTCAGTGTCTTATCCTTCCCAGACAAGAGTGTTGCCAATTCACCAATTCGTCTATCCCGAAGGGATGGAGGGCTTCATTGGCAAGGACGCGATTCGAACTAATAACCTCGACTCGTGGTGTGTACGAGACAGCGCCTACTCTGTCTGCACTCTCAATCGAGCCCTTTTAAAGTTCTTCTCCTTCTTCAATTTCCTTTGCTGGTTCGAGAGGTCCACCTTTCTGGTAAAACGATAGGCCACAAACCACCCGATTAGTAAAATACTTTCCGGAATGCCCCACGCATTCCACTTCCACGGGACGTGGTGAAGGTGACTTGAATGTGTAAAAAGGGTCCATTAAAGGGGGCCAAAAAGAGAAACAAACAAAGGGACTAAAAGCTGAACAAACTAAGGAAACGAATAAGGGAGGCCTACAAGGAGTATCAGTAAGGGGGGGGGAACCAGGTGTCCGGACCGGATTTAGAAGTCTGTCAAAAGCGTCCGGGTTCAGAAGACCTGTCTCCGACATAGCGCCATGGACATGAGAGGACCATTAAGAGGAGGTGGGACTGTAAGAAGGGTCTCGATGGGGGACCAAGACGAGGAACAAATAAGAAGAGACTGTTAAGAGGGGAATGCTTTGAGTGCATGCACATTTCGTTATTACAATGCTGTGGTGCCCAGACGACAGACAGTCCAATTCTTTCCGAATGGTTATCGACTCTGAAGGCTTCGTCGGAGATAAGAAACTCCACAGCCTAAGAAGGACTTGAGAGTATGAATTTTGCAAACAAAACCCATCTACATAGTCAAATTGGAAGAAGCCTTCAGCACCCAGGAAGTCTGTCTGGGTATGTCGTATGTTTGTATCTTTTCTGAATAACGTTGGAAGAAAGATATGAGAGGAACAATTTCAATTTAGGATAAGCAAGGCTCAGAAAGCAGGCAACAATGGGTCCAAGCTTGTAGCCGAGCAGGTGAAGGCGGCTGGGGTTTCACAATAATTCCACGCTACTGCACCTCCGTCGGGACGTCCGGCGCCTACCATAATTAATTCATTCGGCCACGTTTGAAGTGTGGCCGCTCGGCTTTCGAAACCCGCCGCTCGACACTGCCAGTTGCACCCTTAATCGCCGCGCCATCGAACCGGCAGCAGTCTTTTTCGAGACCAAATTACCCGCTTATTACTATTTTATTTGCTATTTTAAACACAAATAAAACAAAAAATACCAAAATACTTGAAATTAAAGAAATAACATTCACTATATAGACCATTTAGTTAATTCTTCCAGTTCTATGAACTTAATTAGAAGCAAATATTTGCGTCGAAAGTGCTAAATTTTCCTGAAGTAGGAGAAGGAGAAGCAAATATTCGCGTCAAAAGTGCTAAATTTTCCTGAAGTAGGAGACACTTGTAGTCCACAGTTGGGCTCTCAAAATTTTTTCGAATCTTCGAATGGTTTCGAATGCTCAGAAATTTCGAGCGTTCAAGTCGAACTTGAAAAAAGCCGTTCTTCTGAATTCTGGATTTCGAATACATTCGAAAAACGCGATTTTTGGAATATCCGAGTTCGACGAGAAGATGAAATGACTGAAATATTGTGTAGGTTGGATCGAAAGTTTCCTGAATGTCCGAGCTTTCAATGTTTTCGTATTTGTCAGAGTTTTAGTACGCGTAGTACACGTGAATTACTATGTGCTTTTGGCACCGTTACATAGAAAACGTGTGATGTTTAAAGCAGATAAACTACATATACTACAACACGGCTGGTATGAATTGCGGAGATTAATTACATGCTTTTTCCACGATTTACTCCAAAGGTGGGACATCTAATATATATTTCCAGCTTCTTTCTTAAGTGGAAAAGCAACGAATATTTTTTTCAAAACGTAGTTGTGCATTATTAAGGCCGGACCATGGCCAATAACACAATGTGTGTTTGCATACGCTCAGGAAAGTCCCTTAAACTGTAGCTAAGAATCGCTTCTTTATATAGTTGTGCTCTCGAAAGTTTTTCGAATATTCGAATGGTTTCGAATGCTCACAAATTTCGTATACTCGAATTCGAATATATTCGAAAAAAAGCGGTTTTTCTGAATCCTCGAATTCGAACATTTAAATTCGAATAAAATCATTCCGATGCCTATATGAATGGGCCATTCGAGCACAACTATAGCTCTTTCTTCACTTCCAAAGTATAGTACTAATATCTGGTAATCTTCTATTATTGTCATAATTCGTGAAAAAACGCAGGAAACAAGCTACATAAACAGAGCATGCCGATGAAAACCTGAGAACAAAGTATGAAAATCTGCTAGAAATGTGAACTGCTCCGTTAAGCAAGTAGAACCCATCCAATCGCGTGGCAACACCAAATAAGATGTCGTTAAATTCATTCAGACAAAATCCGTAGGAAATTTAACCTTGTATTTGATCCAGGGGTTTTATAATATTTCTCTTTTTTGGAGTTATTTTTCGGCTTTCTGTGGAGACTTTTAGAGAAGAAATCTCACTCATCATCTACAAGAGATTATCAGAAATAACATTCCTTGAATTCTCGAGACGCAGATGCGCAATTATTGAAAGCTAAAAAAATTGGTACTTATGAAGCAAAGGGCCCGTGGTGCCGTGGGGCTGCCGCGTTAACATGTTTACCGGCAACCCCACGGCACCACGGGCCCTTTGCTTCACAAGTACCAAAAAATTTACCAATGGACTTCAATGGCAGAGATATTCCAAATGTAATGGCTCCTAACTAAACTAAAATGGATGAAGCTTACCGAGGTTGTGAGCATTCGAATTTAGCAGTCGGAAAAACGGCGGAAACTTTCGGTCCAAGATAATTAGTGATAGAATGAGACCTAGGGATGACACGCGAAATCATGAAGAGCCACCATACGGTCATCGGGCCATGAGCCAGCTAATAGAGGGCGATAATTTCGTGTGTGACCAGCTGCGCGGTGACGCTCAACTGTTGCACACAACGACAGAAGAGCGTAGTGTTCCCGGAGACACAGCGGCTACCCGACGACGATTTCGTTCTTCTCGTAAAAAGCACCATCTGACGAGGCAAAATCCGGCCGCCGTCGACGACGACGGCGATTTGACGTTCTCTTTTCTATTCAAAACTGGCGAGCACGAGAGAAAAGTACAGCAGGCGATGGAAACGGACGAGTTTACCTGGCATGCGGCTCCGCGTTGACTGGTTCGGCATTGTTGCAGCAGCTGATGGATGTTCTCCTGTTCGGCGATTCGTTTCGCACGGCTGTCGATGTGCGACGACGAAGACCGAGGCCCTGTAAGAAAGGAGATTGGGTAATTTGATGTGAAAGGAAACGGCATCTCAGTTTCCAGATAGTCCAGACTTTCTGCGATCAGCGAGTAATCATAACGTGCTGAAAAAATACAGCTACATAGTGATTTACAAAGTAAACCTCATTTTCTTAGAAAAAAATCAGCTTCCTCTTTGAGTACCCTTGAAACTTCGCGTTGAATCAATGAATCCTTAAACATCCTACTTTCCATGTTGGGCGTTCCGTGGCGAGCGCTGGGATGCGGTAGCGTTTCAGCTAACCTCAACCAATCAGACCATCGACCAAACACGCGCCGGCCAATCAGAAGAACGGCCATACATAACCCCCTAACTGACAAGTCTATACTACGCGTCCTCATCGGCTTAGGCGTTCCCACTTCCCAATGCTGCCTCATTCTCGATTAGAATCCATACTACCAGTGGGTAACCATTTTAGGACCTCGATGAGCCGCAGCCATCGGGGTGCCAAGCATTTAGGTGTTCGTCAGACTTTTTTCAGCTGGGCTTCATCAACAACACAAACTAAGAGAACAACGGCAAGAACAACGAGACAATGGCTATCAACGACGCGATAGAGGCTTCTAAAGAACCAATTCATACAAGTAAATCCACGGATGTACCACAAAATGGCGAAGCTATATCGATAAAGCTCACCTTTCAACGTGCTCCTCGTGAAGCTTTGATAATCACCCAGCTTCCCGTATGCTGCCGCAACGGTAGCCATCGGATGATCCCTGCAAAGTGTCGGGTTTGCTGGGTGAACACCGCTGAATGGCATCTGGACTGTGTGACGAGCGAAAGAAGCTCTTCGTTCTCATCCCAGCTACGGGTTTTCAAGTGGGACCGACGTAAAAAATAGGTCGCCCCCTTAATCAGGGCTGATTCCAGGAGGTTTCACGGCATTATTGTAATTTCACGACTTAAGCAGAGGTCGAAGAGTGGTGGAAAAGATTACGCCCAAACCTCATCCGTGGGTTTATCTGGGATGCTGATCATGGATCAGACGTCGTTTTTGAAATTTTAGGTTACGGTAAGGACGGGTGACAAAGGCTATCGAGGTCATCATCACCGATTTCGCTCAAGCTTCCCAGAGGGATATCTAAGGTACTGAGCACGTATCTGAAATTAATTTTTACCATTACGCTGGAGTACCCTAGGTTTCCGAAGGTACGGGCAAGGAACGCTTCAGTATGGATTCCTCGAGGTACACTTGCCTATAGGCCTATTCCAGTTGGTGGTGGCCAGCCGATTCAGACGACTGAGTTTCAATCCTTCTGGATAATTTCGGCGCTAATTCACCAATCCTAGCAGGAGGAGGGGAGTGTAAGACTCTTGTTGGGTTAGAGGGGACCCGAACTAAGGGCGTCGATTTGAGGTGCACGCGATAACTGATATGTCGCTCTACTGCGCTAGCATGCGCCCGCTTGTAACAAATACCACCGTTGTTGACCAATTATTAGCAATTACATGGGCTACACATTGAAAAGAACCCCACAAAAACGAGCGAAGGTTAAGTATTAGGAGCATACTGAGAAGCCAGAAGTTGCTTTTTCATGCTTTGTGAATCTCCTAAGAACCGATAAGTAGCTTGCAATACTACCAGTAAACCGCTCAAGTCATCCAGGTGAGGTTCTATTCATTGTAAAATTGTTTCACAGATGGACCCGTCATTGAATTTAGGGTTTAGGATCTAGGGGATTTTAAAGAAAAGGAAAGAAATACTGTATGTGTATGAGGGTTAAGGAGCATTTGGATGGCCTTAGAAAAGGCAACGTACTGTATCCTTGGGGAGGGAGGAACATAGAGTCCGCTGCCATGTAAGCGTGATGCGGTAGGTGTCTGCGTCCATCTTGGCCCGAGAAAGTAACATCTCAGCATGCAGGACACTCGAGGCCCTCTGGATCACAACTAGGAATCCTGGGTCAACCGGAAGGAAGAGCGTCTAACGATAACCCAGAACTAGCGCCCTCTTTAGATCTCTGCGATATCGAACTGCTTGATCTGACCTGCTGGGGTATTTAAGTCGGGTGGTCGTAGGGTGAAGCTCATTCACTCTCGTTACTTCCAGCTACGGGTGAGCGGTGGTCCTTGACGGCAACCACCTGTCGGGTCAGTCGTCCTCTGCAACTCCCATTTCTGATCCTGTGTCTATTTTCTCTAAGAAGATTACTCTGTAGAAAGGAAAGGACGAAATGATGTTTGGGTGAATGGCATTGCGAATATTTCCGACTTTTCCAGGCTTCGAAGAAGGCAAAGCTGCCTAAACGTCAGCCGAATAAAGCTGTTAGCAATCTTGGTCGATAGCTTATCAAGAACATATCAGAATTGGACAAGGTCATGCCAAGATTTATGGAAAGTTGAACCTGGGCAGAAAGAACTACTATTCTTGGAACAGCTTATTTCTTTTTGCTCATCGGCAACGGGCATAACGTGGTAATGATCGCTCTCGGGTTCTCTCTTATTGTCTTCACAGAATCTTCCCATTTGGGACCTCCTTCCCTACTAGCCATTCCGCCTAGAAAATCCGAACTGCAAGGAGTCAGATGGTGGAGAAAAAATGGGTACTCCTTCTCAACACGACACCTACCCTTATCGACTAGAGCATCGACCCTATATCGATCAGTCATATCGATTTACTGACGTTTATGCAATCTCCCGACTACACGGGACATTACGACATGATTAAGTGCACGAAGAGCATTTACGTTCGTTCGGCGGGTGGGGGGGGGGGGGGGGCTGCAGGATCGCGCGCAGCCACCTGCTCAATACCACATGGCACGAGCCGTCGGGCCCAGCCGGGTCGGCTGGCCTGGCCGTCGTGTGCTGCGCACTCCATTTCGAGAACAATTAAGCAATTAACTCTCCTCAGGCGTGGGCACTCTCACTGGCCACTAGAACCGCTTCGAGTGGAAGGTCTGCTCCGTTCTCCTCCGGTCGAAGATCCCGTGATCCATAGCCGGCTATGAGCTACGCTGTTAGAATGGCAGATGCGCTAAGCTCAGTGCATCAAGTGCTTTTACAGGAAGGTTCTAGGACAGGAATAGACCCAATTACAACCAGTTTTGTGCTTCTCACTAATACGGGTTCAGCACTGACATTCAAGGCCGAGAGGCCTGGAGCGCACTCGAAGGAGGTGATGGAGGTCGCGTACACCCAGCTCAAGGTTCTAGGTTCGGACTTCCCGCCCAGGCCAACCAAGTTTTCCACGCCTCCTGGTAGGGGAATTGGTATTAGACTAGCCCAGAATTGACAAAAGAATCTGGCTTGTCTATCGACTGACCACTGCAACTCGTTGTATAGACCAAATACGCGTTTAGGCTGCCTCCACGACATTCCGTAGAAGTAGAATGCCAAAAAAGGATTAATTAAGGCTGTACTGTATCCTTTGTTGTAGACCAACACATGCCTACATCGATTTTAGAGACGTACAGCGGAAAATTAGTTTAAAAAGTGGCGAATCTAACCTCGAGGCGAGGTCGGTGGATTTTTCTCAAAAATTTTCTCTCAATTTTCTTGTTCTCAAATTTATTAGTTTCTCAGATAGAAGTAAAGATCAGCTTAAGCGGACCCCGCGACGAAGCGGGACAAACGCTGAAGAAGAAGAAGAAGAAGAAGAAGAAGAAGAAGAAGAAGAAGAAGTAAAGATCAGCTTAAGTGAAGAGTTCATAGTAAAACTTGTGATCAATTTCGAATGCTTGTTCAAATACATGAAACTACCAAATTCTGAAAGGTTACTCAACTATGTAAGAAGAAAATAACGCTAATCCTTCTAAACTTTGAGATGCGCCACGCATTCCAATTGCAGTCATTATGGTGGAGGCTGTTTCCCTGCTTCTTGATTCCTTCAGAAAAACAATTTTAACTTGTTGGACTGGGTCCAGATTATCAACGAATTACAGAGACTCGCCAATCGCCACTCATCCTGCATGTGTTGGGCATTCTGGGAGCAATTTGAATGCGTGTTTGATCTTCACTGTGAACTACGGTGGTCCGCCGGTCGTGAAGACAGTGCATTGTCGTTCAAGACAAACTAGTACCAATTTCTCGACCAAGGAGAAATAGAATGCCCTGTCAGACCGAATGGGGTACGAACCAAGAACCACGATCCAGGGTGCACACGACAGCTAGTGAATATGCGCTACCATGGACCTTTTTGAGACTACATAGGCGATAGGCAAATCGGTGAGGAAGAGAAAGTAGAGATAAGTGATGGAAAACGCAGATGGCACAGTCGAACGACACACAGGTTTCGCGTATACGCCGATGAAAGATTTAAGGTTGGGACCACGCTCAGACCATCCAGGGGCCAGATTCATCAACGACTTACAGAGATTTAACGGAGAAATCACAGCCGAAATTCCTGATAACGCCAACATTTCAGCATATCGCCTGTTGATAAGCCGCGTTAATTCGCGTTTTTCAGGAATTTCGGCTGCAATTTCTCCGTTAAATCTCTGTAACTCGTTGATGAATCCGGCCCGAGGTCGCCCATCCCGTCGGGGTCGGTGAGCTGGCAACAGATTTGTCTGGGAAAGATAAAAAACTTACTTGTCTATCGGATTGCCACCGAAAGTCATTCTGTGGATCGGATACGCATTCAAACTGCCTTCACAAGATTCCTCAGGAGTAAATAGCAAATGTGGCGCATCCCACAAGGGATCGACTAATCGCTAACACCAACCCTTACTCTTGACCCTTTCTGTGATAAAAGAGAGGCTAGCACACATATTACGAGCCAAACTCTCTATGAAGCAATTTCAATACATATCTTAGTAAATTTGATCTAATTTGTATATTTAAGAGCACTTGCTACTATTACACAGTGCGTATTAGGTATTGAACTAATGAACTACAATTTCCGTATTCTAGGTTCCTTTCAAAATTTTGCTCACCTCGGATTCAGTGAGCCTAATCGGAAATCGCTAAATTACGACAAGCTCCCAAAAATAATCAACCATCTCTATCCAACATCGAGTTCTTCTCCTGTAGCTAATGCTGCTTCTAACACAAAGAGTTCGAGGAAATTGCGGAGAGCAGTCCACTGAGAAGACGTTACTCAGCTAATCAAAGTGTCCTCAAACGGCGTTCTAAATTTAATCACCATATTCTTGCGGAAATCAGATTTTCCTGCAGAGGGAGAAAGGTGGACTGAAAAAAAGTTCGCGGCGGAGATTTCTTCGACTCAGCGCTTCATTTCTTCAAGTCAAAACGTTTGAAAAAATCTTCTGTGGGTTTGCAGACGGGCTGCAGAACTTTTTCGTTGCACTTTGGTCGTTCAGAAAAGATATGCATGTTGTGGCTAGGCGAAATAACGTTCGTGATAGAGCTATTGGCACAAAAAAACTCAACTCACTTAAGCATTTTATATAAAAGCTATGAAAATTTGGATGCGTATTGGCGCACTCGGAGGAAAGACCACCTGTCGCGTGCATCAGAATCGATGGTTCTTAGTTCGGTACCTGCCAAAGCCTACTAATGATTCCATCCCTCTGGAGTCGGTGAATCCGTCCCAGACTTGTCTGTGACGGATTCACCGACACTGAAAATATGGAAGAGACGGATAAAGCACTAATTGGCCACCGCAAGTCATTGCATAGGCCATAAACGCATTCGAGATGCCTTCACCGAGATCCCGTAGAAGTAGAATGCGTGGCTCATTCCAAAAGTATGCTAATTAATGCTGTTCCCTAGCCTTTTACCTTTTTGAATTTCTGTAAAAAAGAGTAAGCAATCACAAGGATATGCCTTAATATTTTATAAGCAGATTGGAGTACGCTGCCTTATCAGCTGATCAACACAAAAAAATTCATGAAGCGTCTTCAAATTCTAGGTATCTTACGAAGGCCCACAACAGGGAAGGATACTACCAAGACGACTACTGGTAGCCAAGGTGCGCAGGGATTCCTTGAAACTGTCGAGTTTCATCGCAGAACAGGTTTCTCAGGACTGGTTCCATCCACCATCGAGATAACTGATTTTCGCAAGACATTCGCCATCCAAATGATTTATTTACTTCGCAGTAAGCTACCCGTAGAGATCTTACCACTACAGTTATGCTTTTGAGAAATTCTGCCGAACGAATAAGTAAACAAATAAATTCGATCTCGAAAATTTTCGAACAATTGAATGAACAAATTTACTTGACGTCGAAAAACATCGAGCCATTCGAAAAATTAATGAGCGAATGAACGCTTTGTTCGCTCACCAATTTTTCTAATGGTCGAAAATCGAATAAGCCCCATTTTTTGTTCATTTTCGAATAATATTATAATTTTTTCAGATCAGGTTCTATCGTTAATGATTTGAAATTCATTCCATATTCGATAAAATTATCGAACTTTCGAACAAGGTTAAAACATTCGATTGTCGAATAATATTCGAATATGGCTCTCGTTCGATGTTCGAATTTAAACGAATATCCGATGCCTTAAAACAATCGATGTTCGAATTCGAACGAATATTCGAAAATCTAGAAATATCGAACATTCGGCTATTCGAATAATTATTCGATGAAATTATTCAAACAGTCGAATGCTTTCAAATATCTTCTAGCTGAACTATACTTTCCACATACCTCAATTGGTCCATGGCCGCCACTGCTTCATGTTTAGGTAACTCAGAAATCCCAACACATAGCACCTCTACTAAAAATGGTGTCGCGTAAAACTCAACACTCCATAACCTGTTCTTTACGACCAAAACTCCTGCGCCAGGCGGGACTCGAACCTACACCCTCTGCTTTTCGGGCAGGATGCACCGCCTTACCAAGTGTCCGGGTTCAATCCCGCCTGGTGCAATAGATTCGGCCGCAACGAAATATCCATCTAACAGGTTATATCCTCCTCCCACCCGCTCTAACCTTAACAAAACGTCTAAGGCTTCATAACTTTTTAAATAAGCAACTACAGCAGTTGTACAGGCTTCTTATTTCACATTCTTCAGCGTGGAAAATATGGCAAGGCCTCGTCACAAAAGGCTACGAAACTTGTACTATACCCAGGCGGTTCCTATAGTTTTACCTTAAAAAGTGCATGTATCCTGAGCTCCTACATTCGACTCTAGTCATAACCCTTGGACACACAGCTACAGGACCTCTTTCCTATGGAATTTTTGGAACCGGTAATGGAAGGCTTCTAGATATTCATAGCCTTTCAGATTCTATCGAACTCGTCCACAGCCCAGAAGGACAAAAAATGCAGAAAAATAGCAAATAAAGCAAAGTAAACACTAGGAATTAGGCAAAGTGCGAACTCACGTTCCACTCAGATCGTCAGTGGACACGTCGTCGAAGTTCTCAGAAATACCACTGGAGATCGACGAACTGTCCTCGAAACTGAAATGGACAGAGATTGACGTCGGAGGCAGCGGAGGGAAGAGGGCGGGGGCTCGGAGGGGGACGGGGTCGCGCGGTGGCGGGCGACGTTTGAGTGACGGGCTGGAGCTGGAGCTGGAGCTGCTGCTGCAGTCTCCTGCTGCTCCCTACCTTCGCTAATTGGCAAACGTCATGCTGCTCTGACAAGTACACGATCGATTGCACTGAGTACTAGTAGTAGTGGAAGCAGTTCAGCGAAACTTTTACGCATCACGTCACGTCGATTACTAGGCCATTAATGCAGAAAGGCAGCATTTCTTCCTGAAAACCGGACAACGAAACTCGGATCTATCCTAGTCGGAGGGGGAGGGACTATCGCTAGAAAGACGATACAGGCATGAACAGGGTGGCCTCCCCGTGGTAGCAAATTGTATAGAAAGGTTCTCTAGCATGCCAGCTCAGTGTGTAGCCGCCCCGAAATGGCTCAATTCCAATTTTACCGTCGTCGTCAAAATGACTGAGTGAAGTGACTCCCCCCGATAGGATAGACCCGGAAACTCAGGTGGCTATGATTCATCAACAATCGGAGCACCGACCATCACAAAGCTGCGCGGCCGACTGTGGATTAACTTCATGGCGACAAAGAACGAGATCATGGTAGCGGCCCGGAGCGAACAAGGTGATCGGAGTGCCGGATCAAATAAAGCGATGAATTAGGACGGGGTCCGGTCCGGATTATACAGACTCCTCACACAACTGGTTACCGCCAAGGTCTATCAGATTTCAGTGAGGAGGGTACGGTAATAAGTGAATCTATGAATCAACTCAGTGAACGCTGTAAGTTGTGTTTCACGAAGGCAGGAATTGATGAAAGAACCCTTCCAAAGTTGAAGGCTTACTGTTAAAGGTTAAATTGAAGGACAATCCATTGCAGATCTACTACTAAACTATTCAAGATTGAACGTAGATAACTGAAGGACCTCAGGCTTATACAATCGCGTAGACATAAATGCGTATTCAAGTGGCTAAATATATCATTTCCCTTCAAACTTGGCGTTTTTATTCTAAACCGAATACCTTTAGGAATAAAATGGGCATTTTGCAAACCAAATCAGACGTGTCTAAATTTTGAACAGACATTGTCTAACCAAGTTAAATTATCTTTTTTTTGAAGAAAATACTTATTAAAAATTCAATTCGCAAAGTGTCTTAGGGAATAATGGATCTATCCTAGTCGGAGGGAGGCATTGCTAAGGAAGCGAAACGAACACAAATAGGACGAGGACAAAAAAAAACTCGAAGCAATTCTTTCTTTCTCCAAGGCCAGTGCTTCAACAGTCTTTCGAAATCAGATATTTCTTAAGTAACGGAGGTGAATAGTAGTAGTACGACTGGATGGCCAACGCCCGACTGCCGACTAATAACACGAATTCTGAAGCGCACTTCGAAGCACTTCAGAAGTGGATGGTGCTCAGAAGTGTGGGCCGAAAGCGTACTGCGAAATCTTAATTCGGAACGAACTTGGACCTTTCCTTTTCGATCCAATCTCCATTACTAGTAAAGATCTTTGTGATAGGCAAGTCCTTATCATTATTTTCATACAAAGGCGGCTTTTAAATCAGAATTTTTAGAGATCAAACACTTCGTGGTACATAGTGCCGTGGGTAGTAAGGTATTCTCTGAAAGAGAAGGGCAGTCAGTTCGAGTCCACTGGAACAGAGGTTTCTAACACCCTTGACCAAATTCTTGGTAAATTTGTGAAGAAAAATTTCATTTTCTAAAAACATCCACATGGACGACAAAAAGCTAAATGGCATAGACTTTTGAAGATAGAAAAACTTTCTTTGAAGATTTGCATACAGAACTTTAGCTTCGTTTGGTTGGCACTGTGGACTAGAAGAAGTTCTGTACTGTAGACGTGTTCATTCTCTCCACTTCCCTTCCCATTCTTCCGTTAGCATTTGAGTGCTATATGGCGCACTTGCTATTGTGCATAAGATAAATAAATAAATAAATAAATAAAAGAAATAGTATTTCTAGGCCATTAAATTTCAAATTAAGCAGTGGACAAGCGACGAATAAGGACGTCGGCGACATCTATACGAATTCACGCAGCCAGCCCTACGCCTAAACGGAAGCCATGCCAGTGGCTCTCATATCACACCGATGTCCATTAAGAAGCCCGGCACTGTAAAGATCAAAAGCCGCCTATGTAAACAACGCGGGCGGACGAGGTGGTGTCATTGTTCGGACATCCTTGGCGAGAAATGCTACCCTTGGACGAGCTGCCGAGCAGCATAGAAGACCAACATATGGACTGCAGGACAATAGCGGTGGCATCTAAGAGCTTGAACACACAAGGTAGGGTGGAATAGGAGTGCGTCGTAAAAGCAGGAGGGTGGGAGCAGGGCGAAGCAGGACAGGAAAGGAGACCACTGCTTGTATCTGAAAATGAGCAGAGAGATAGACCAGTGTTAGGTAACAGTTATGGGATTAATGCTGCGTGGTAGCGCAGTCGGAGGAGGTGACAGCTGTCGCGTGCACCCGATACCAGGCTCCTGGTTCGGATTTCCCGCTCCGGGCCAACCGAGTCTTACATTCCTCTGGGCCGGTGAATTAGTAGCCGAAAAGATTGCCCGAAAAGGACGCTGACTTGTCCATCGGCTGGTCACTGCAAGTCGTTGTAATACACGTTCAAAATGCGCCCTCGACATCCTGCAGGGGTAGAAGCCATGGCGCATCCCAGAAAGAATTAATTATCGCCTCCTTTATCCTACGGAAAATGAAATCAACTCCTTACCAAAGAATATACTCCTCCTGTAAGGGAGGTATAAAAAGGAATTCATCTAACCGTTTCAGATGCTCGAAATATTATATTTCTACACGAGCGACGTGGCTAAAATCTTCCCATTTGGCTCATATAACGGTATGAAGGATCTGCTCTAAATTCTGAAGCATGTCAAGCCTTGTCTCTTTGCCCAAGTACGGAAGGGACATGGTGTAACCACCCGACGTCTTCCGCCGTCCTTATGGTCACCCTTTACTCCTCCCACTTGCTGCTCACCTTAGTGGTGTCAACTTTACTGGGCCCTTAGTAGCCGAACACGAACCATTAGTAGGAGAGGAAAATGCATCAGGCACCATGAGTGGACTGATAAGGGACGAGTTGTAATTTAGAAAAGATAAAGGATGGCGATACCAATTCGTTTGTCGGATGCGCCAGGCACATTCTCTTCTACGGGATATCGAAGAGATCATTTGAATGGGTATTGACCTGCACAAAGAGTGTTGGTGTCCAACCGATGACCGATACACAAGTTGGTATTCTGTCCCCTTTGTATAGGTATAGCACCAATCCATCAATCTCAGAGGGATGGAAGCCTTGTTTGGCCTGGGTGGGAACCCCGGACAAAGAACCTGACTCGGTGTGCAAACGACTGCTGGCGTCTTTTCCGCCTGCGCTACCAAACGAATACAAACTTGTTGTAAAAAATAGAATTCCATAGAATTTATTGCCTTCCTGAGGTTGAAACTTTAAGGAGATGAGGTTTTAACACCCCGTTGTTTTTCCTAATTTCCTGAACTAAAACATAGGAAGAGGGCCAACAGAGTCACTATGGCACGCGACAGGGACGAACAAAAAGGGCCCGCTCTCGGTTAACTCGGCGATCAAGGAAACAACAGGTTACACAATTTAAATAGATTCATATTGAGGCTAATAGTAGTAAAACTACAACAAATCCTTATGACGTCATCGTAAAGATAATTTTAAAAAATTGAAGTGTTTTAACATTAGAGGGGCCTCAGCAGAAATGGAATCGCGCTGGGCATGGCGAACACTGCTCTGGCAGAGAAGAGGTCAAGAGTGCTTACACACCACTAACAAGGGCCAGAAGACCGACTCTGTCGGCGCCAAAGATAAACGAACGGCAGCAGAGCTCTACATGGTCGCTAGAGAAGCTGGTGGGAATGTAGCTCGGCGGATTGAGCCATGAATTCGAGAAATGGGAGTCTGAATGGATACGAGATGCAGATGAGCTATGTGCTGGTCTTCTACAGAGGCATGGATTTCTTAGCTTCAGCAATCGTTTCTTTCACGTACGTAAGACAGCAAAGACAGCATGAGCGACAAAAAGGTCGAGCTCAAGTTGGTTGAGGTGGGCACCCCATGCAGACCAAAACTAATTATCGCATACTTTAAACCACCTGTTAATAGTGCACCGTGGTGCACGTTAAATACGGAAACTGCAGATATACGGAGCAAAATTTCATTGAGGAATGTTCAATTGATTTTATGCCACACTTCAAGAGAATGGAAGAAGGAAAGGTGGGGATCATTTGAAGTGCCTCCTACAAGGCCTGTCTACAAAGAAGATCTGCCAGAAATGCTGCTAGCTGTGTAAACGTGGTTACTGTACTTTTACAGATGGTAGCGTATACTAGTTTCAAGTAAAAATGGACAAAATTAAAGCAAGTTTGACGCTTCAAAACCGGACTAAACATCCTTCAAATCAAAACCAGCGTCTTGCAAATAAATCTGGAGACTCTGAGAGACGGTTACAATATTTTTTCGACAGCATTGATTTCTCTGATTTTTCCATTCAACTACCTCTGTAAGATCCCAAGCTCGCTCGGTCCAGTTGCACGCGTGCGCTGTGCAAATGCACGCAACACCCTGACTGTCTGCGCTCTCCTAGCGTAGAGATCGCGTCGCATGTTGACATTCGACCGATCTCTTCTACGCGCGCGACGGCTCCCCCGCAAGCGCATCGTGGAGCAGAGGATAGGGCGTCGCTTCACGCGAGGGAGGTCGGAGGTTCGGTTCCCGTGCGTTGTGCAAATCTTGCATTTCAAATGGCTACTTTAGATTTGCGGGGCTTTGACGTCTATACAGCTTTAATGTGTTTTTGCACATTTTTCCAGCTGTGCGCGCTTCGCTGATCGAAGAGCGCAGAACCCAGTAACGGACTCCCCCTGAGCGACGAAAAGAGTTTCCACACGAGATGCATGTTGAGACTGAGATGTAGGGCAATTTTTGGACGGCGCCGTCACATGCAGTGTGTAGTGTGCACTAACACCGGACACGCGGTGCAACAGGACCGAGTGAGCTTGGTACCGTAGTACTACCCCACCAATAAGTTAACATGCTGCTTGAAGCCAAAACCTTGTTTTTAAGTGCGAAAAGACAGCAATATTTTGGTGCTAGGAGAAGGGATGGCGCCATACACTCATCCGGTAGGACGCGATTTTCTTTTGACTGACAGCATACATTATGTTAGCAAGTCGTTCCACGTTTTTAGATGAAGCGCTTGGAGAAAACGCATCTTCACCTTGCTTCTCCAAGTAAGCAGCATTTAAACTATCAATCAAATAAAAATCGCGAGGAGCCAGTTGAGTGATTGGTGCAATTTCAACCCTCTCGCAGCCTCTAGTTTATTCCAGAAAGGGCTCCCTTTTGCTACATAGGTCATCTAGTAGGTGATGTTGTTTTTTCGACGTTGACCTCAAGAGAATAAGTTTTTATCAAAACCTTATTTTCAACCAATTATGTTATCACCGTCATTATTAACAACTTTTCGTCATCTATTGAGCAATTTTTCAATAACGAAACGATAAAAAAGTTGTAGTTTTCAGTAAAATATCTAGACATAACATTCTCCAAATTTTCAAATTTTTCCACTAAAAAAAGGAAATGATACACAAATTAATCGACATATATTATAATAAGCAAACATAGTAATGCACAAATAACGACGTTAGTTATTGGATGACCAAATATTTGGAAGGTGTTTTGTTTGATTTCAGAAGCGTCAAGCTGCATAGTAGAGCAACCAATTTCACATGAAGAGTGTCCAATTTGGTGCGAAAATGATACGTCACCGCTTAGGGAAGCGAAAGACGAAATCCACTAGGCCATTTTTTCTGCAAGAAGCTGTAGAGGCATCCAGAAATCACCGGGGCTTTGTGTGGTCTTCGCCGCTCTCTCATATGCATGAGGTACGACGACGACGATGACGACGTCTCCTCTTCTTCCAGGCTGGTGGGGGCGAAATCGGGTTAAGGCGCCGCGCGCCCGTTTTGTCCTCTTCACCGGACGGCACGGATCCACTAAAGAGTGTATTCACCGCACGCGATGGTGATCTCGTAGAAACTTCGCCACGATATTGCTATAGCGGATGGAGTGAGGTCGATGCGGATGCCTAACCTTGGGACCCTTCCGTTTTTGAGCGAAAAGAAAGGCATTTTCGGAATGGTTGAACGCTACAGAGGAAGTACCATATCTTCTAGCCTTAAGAATCCTGTGAGTCTCTTGCTCACGTTTAGTTCGTTCTTAGAAAATTTATAATTTAATATAATAAAGGGTAGAATGATAACGGACGGCGTTACTCTATCCGTTTTTGGGATGTGCCACGCATTCTACTTCAACGGGATGTCGTGGAGTTGATTTGAATGCGTATTTGACCATACAATGACTTGCGGTGGCCAGCCGATAGACAAATCAGCGGTTTGTCCTTTCCAGATATGTATGGTACCACTTGACTGACCCGGAGGGAACGAATGCTTCGTTAGCCTAGGCGGAAAATCCGAACCAGGAACCTGGTATCGGGAACACGCGACAGCCGGACCTCCTCCGACTGCGCTACACGCGCACGTAATTTAATATAATATGGATTTCTAAGTGCATATCCTAAGAACTAGAAATCGATACCTAAACCTAAATAACTAACTATTGGCGAAAAAGAAAGAGTGTAGCGAAGTCGCATAGGATGTCGATTCCAATGGATGAAGGGTAAAAGATAAGTAGACATTGGTCAAACCGCTTTGGATACGCCACGCATTCCACTTTTACTAGATGTCTTGGGAGCATTTGTAATACGTATTTAGGCAGAATATCCAAACCATGGACCTACTATCGGGTGCACAGGACAGCAGACACCTCCTCCGACTGCGCGATACGCACAAAAAAAATGAAACAAGAGAAATCCGAACCAAGAACTTGGAATCGGCAGCGGGCGCCTCCTTATGACTACTCTGCCGTGTGCCCAGCAATAAGCGCCAAATGTTCCCAAAACCTACACCTCCTATGAGATGACCGTGTTTTTTTTTTAATTTTGAGTCATATCCTCAGTAACACTTCTGAGCTTCTGCATCTGATACACACACCCTTTAACACAACCTCACTCGCCCTCCCAAACAGCTAACTCGATCCCCTTCAATCTCCCATCACATTAGATTGACTCTTTAATCTGTGACCACGACAGAATGCCGCCGAATTCGTCGTGGTCGTCGTGGGACAAGGCGAGACGAGAGACGGCTAATCCGCCAGATAACACCATCTGTACATAGTGTCCGTCGTGGATCAAAGGAAGCCGGGAAACGATCGGACCTAATGGCTGGGACGGCATCGTCGCGCTGGTTAGACTAGCCCAGATGAGTGCGCGGAAGACTGCCGGCTGGGCAATCGAGCCGTCGCAATTAAATTCATTGCGAGCCGAGATGGTCGTTCTTATTTCGGTGGAAAAACTGTAATTTGCCTTCTAAACTATGAAAATAGCCGGCGGCCGGCGCCGAGTTTATTGGAGTTGTAGGCTGTTGCTAACTGCTCACGGAGCTATATCGCTTAAAAGACCCGGAAAACCCGACGAAAACTGGAGAGAGAGGAGGCGGGAAACAAAGTGCTTTCGACGTCAGAACTTGGACAGTGTAACTACCGAAGCGCACAAAGAGGAACTCAGCAGATCGCCCGGAATATGGACTTCTACTGGAATCAGGAAGCTGTATCGTTGAGGGGTATGAAGCAGACGGTATGAGGCGCCGACCCTTTTCACAGCGAATGGAACAGGTTCGATTCCCGCCCGGGTCAGTGAAGGCTTTCATTCCCCCCATACTTGCTAGAAAGCACAGGACGCCGAGAAACCCTTGCCCATCGGGTGGTTAACGTAAATCGTCTTTGTACGGAACCACTACGCCTTTAGTCACCCCCCCCCCCCCCCCCCCCCCCTCCTCACACACACAATGTCCGGTAGTCATTGTCATGAAGGTGAGCAGCATTGAAAGGAAAGAATACGCCAGCCAACCGCAACCAAAGACGCCAGCCATTCAGAGCATGGACCACACATGCCGTCTCCAAATGGCACATCCGTTTAATGCGGCCTGATTGGCTGACCCATTCCCATCTCTCAATGCTGCCCAACTTCGCGACATGGACTCTTCACAGGCCAATGGCACCGCAGAGTTTCTGGCGGTTTGTAGGACGAATGACCACATCTATAGCGAAGATGATTCTGATACTCCTGACGGTCAAGCGCCCCGCTGAAAGCGGTGATCTAAGACGGTCTAGAAGTCAGTTGGAAAGGCGCTCTGATTCATCGAAGAAACTGAAGGGCAGTTGGAGAGTATTTCTATTGTCTAGCGAAATATCTACGACCTGAGTTCAAAATTCATTTTTGGTACAATTACCACATTTTATGCTCCCGCCCAATGTGACTAGTTTCATTGCAGATGAAATTCCTTCACTACTGGCGAAAATTTGCTAGTCAAGTATAGCTGCCTTTTCAGTTGACCGCCGTGTGTGTCTGAGGCGATTTAAGGTGGCGTAAAGTAACGCTTACTTTGTGCAATTACACAATAAACGTAGAACAACAAACGCTACTTGTTGGCATCATGAGAACGCTCTTGTTCAAAACCCTTCTGATCTACCGAAGCAAAGCCGATCACCAGTGAATAAAAGTCCTGCCGCAGTTGATAAGTTTCACACGGGAAGTAGTCGCCGTTCCTCTTCATCGAAACGTCTCCTGTAGTTGACCACTAGGAGTTTCAGAGTAATTTTCGCCTCAGCTGTATTCTGTCGTCCTCCATTAGTCCTACGTCCTACTATCAGGAGTACTATCAGGATTAGTCCTTCGTCCTACTATCAGGAGCAACTTATGTTGGGTGAGCTAATCCTGTACATAGCCGGCGTAACGTAAGGTAGTGACTTAGAATCAAACCAAGCCGTGCAGTTTTGAAAACACGACAAAGTCATGTACTAAACCAGTGCGGGTTTACCTTGCCTAAGTTAAACAGATCATCTACCTGTACCCTGTGGGAATCTTACCAGCAATGAAGAAGATCTTTGATGCCCTAAGAGTAACAAGGTCTCCAGAACGGCGGCAATGATAACTGTATTGAAGAATTTTGGGGCCAAGGCATGTTAGTAGGGTGCACTCCTGCGCTGATGCCTTTTTCCTCACTTTTCTTACTACGCTTTCATATTGCAACGGAATCTTAGAGCTGAAATGAATTACGCCAAGTAAAGTACAGCATGTTGTTTTACCGTGAGCTGTGCGTTGCAAAAATCCACGTCTAGGAGAGTGTACCCCCCCCCCCCATCCCGTAAGCTCCGACTTTTAAATTTGACGTTTTCTTAAAGGTTCTCAAAATTTCCCAACCTTCTTTTTTCCAAAGTACCTGGTTCAACTGTTGCCTTTATTCCACTACTGCACCAAACCACACTGGAAAGAACAACAGTCCAGCGATTATAGAAAGTAGCCCACTTAATATCGCGCCAGAACTTTGATGGTTGATACAATACGACATATAGGACATTCGGCTGCTCGTTCTCGATCGACCTTCATCTTTACGACGCTTGGTGTGTGGTTGAGAGCTTTCTGACCATGTTATTTAGGTTTTGCAGCTATGGGAATGTTCTGTCTGCCTGGAGCGATGCAGAACAGAACGCAAACGAGATCGAAAACACCACAGCGAGCAAGCGAAGGCACTTCAGCGATTGGGACAACGCAAAAACGTGCCTTAATAATATGAAGGAATTCTAGGGGGTGTTGTTGACGTTATGGACATGGAGCACGCAGTGGCGCAGTAGCAGGCGACGCAGGCTGCCGCGTGCACTCCGATTCAAGGTTCTTGGTTTGGATTCCCGAGCAGGTCAACCAAGCCTTCCATTCCTTCGGAGTCGATAATTTGAAACAAGCCTTTTTTGGAAAGGATACAACACCGATATGTCCATTGGCTCGTCATCGCAAGTCATTGTATGGGCCAAATACGCGTACAATTTGCCTCCACGACATCCCGTAGAAGTAGAATGCGTGGCGCATCGCGTAAAAGAGATTCATTAAGGCCGACTGTTATCCTTTATCCCGACTTGGTATTAGGGTATCACGAGTATGTTTCCAGATTCTACTGTTATAAAAGACAGCTCTTTCTGTGATACTTTCGGATGCTGTCTGCTTCAGCCTTATCCGATGAGAAAAAAGGAAGCCATTGTCAGATTGAAGAAGAGCATGGAGCTGGCGTACCAAGAAGAGTTGTTAGGATCTGATTCGGATGTTTGACGCCAGGAAAAAGTTCCTGGAGATTGATTTTGTAGGGGGAAGGTCACGGAAAGGCTTCACAAGCTGACGTAAGGTATAATCATAAGAAGAACATCCCTACATACGCCTACAAATAAAAGGATACGGATGAAGGACGGCGTTACTCAATCTTACATTTTTGGGATACGCCACACATTCTACTTCGGAGGCGATTTTGAATGCGTGTTTGGCCATGCGGCCTTGCGGCGGCCAGATACATTGGATCCGATCAAAAATCATCGAATAATTGGATTGATTGGATGATTCGGATATTGGCGATTGTGCTGACTCCGGATTTTTGGATGATTCGGATCGCGATATCCGAATTGGATATCCAAAAATGATTCATTCGGTCCAATGTACAGTGGCCAGCCGAAGAAGAAGTTAGCGTTTTACCATTCTCGGACATTCTGGTACCTATTCACCAACCCCGAAGAAATGGAAAACCTTGGTCGGCCTGGGCGTTACACCCGAACTAGGAACCTGGTGTCGGGTGCACGAGACAGTCGGTACGGGCTCCGACTGCGCTACATGCGCCCTACAGATAGGAAACCAGAGATCAAATACGACTGTTTGGGGATTCCAAGAAAGCCTCAGAAACGTCACCACGTGGACTTTCCCTATATCATCGAAGCTTTCGAAGACAGGGGCGTGGCTATCTTGATGGAATAGGTTCCTAACAGGGAAGTATGTAGCAGGAAGGTCATTTCCACTTCTGGATAACAGACAGCTTATGTAGGAATACCTTCGCAGACTATGTCACCGATGAAAACCCTATGGAAACTATGGAAATCTTTAAAATATTAGCCCTCACATTCAAGTAAGAGACTAGATTTCCTCTAGAATTCAACACTAACTCATGTAAGCCGTCTAGCTACACAAAGCAGCAATACAATCCAAATATTGCACAGCTATACCTCATGATCATGCGCCTCCGGGTGAGTATCCTGTCGACGTAGGACATCGTGGGAAACGAAATTCGAGCTGGACTGGACACCAGAGTCACATAGCCCTCAGGGCAGGGCCGGCTGGTGCTAGTGTGGATGAATGATGAATTGAATGGTGTTGAAGGCCACCACGTCGTGTCGGACGTGTGCCGCTTCACTCCACACACAAAGCCGCCGCCCTCCCAACAATGCTTGACGCCTTGGAAACACTGACGGAACGTGTAATTAAGCAGCTCACCAAGTCTGCCCAGCTGCGGCCACGCGCGCGCAAGTCACCTACGACTTGGGCTACACCTTTAGGAGTACAATGCGCCATGCTCCACTTTATATTCCTTCTGAAGCACTGCGACTGCGTCGCGGCAGGCGAGGGTGTGACATAGACCACAAGATGGTCAGGCATCAGAAGGCTGATTTGATTGTAACGGCAAATTAAATTATGAATTGGACTGAGGAGTAGGGACTTTTGTGGAGGCTGCTGAGCATTTGTTACACTTATTTTACACTTATGACTTATAACCTATACATTTCATCGAGTATTGGGATTTGAGGAGAATGTGACAAGAGACTTCGATGGTACAGAATTTAAAACCGTTTTGGAATGAGAAAATTTGGTATTTTATATTTGTATTATATTTTTTGTAAAATCGATTTTTTGTAATTTTATTTTATTCGTTGTGAACACACCAATTTTCAAAGTCATTTTCGACTTCATTTCTTTCCTGGGCGTGTGTAGTGCAGTCGGAGGAGGTGCCGGCTGTCGTTTGCACCCGATACCAGGTTTCAAGTTCGGGTTTCCTACCCAGGCAAACTAAACCATCCGTTCCTTCGGGGTCGGTGTTTTGGTACCAGACTTGTATGTAAAGGACAAAGCGCTGACTTGTTCATCGGCTGGCCACCGCAAGTCATTGTGTGAACAAATACGCAATCAGATCACCTGCAGGATAGCTCATAGAAGTGGAGTGCGTGGCGCATCACAAAAAGGATTGATTAACGCCGTAATTTATCCTTTAGTTCATTTGCTCTACAGTCTGCGAGTTGGTGAGCGACAGCGCAGAGAGAGGAGGCCTAGGCTGCTGCATGCATCCGATTACAGGTTCCTGGTTCTGATTCCCCGCCCAGGTCAATAAAGCCTTCAATCCCTACAAGGTGGGTGAATTAGTGTCAGACTTATCTGTAAAGAAAAAACGCCGACTTTTCCATCGGCTAGCCACCGTGAGCCTTTGCATACTCCTAATGAGAGTTCTGGTTGGCTCTATGACATCCCGTTGAGGTAGAATGCGTGGCACACCCCAAAGGAATTGATTAATGCTATCCTTTATCATTTCACATTCTGTGAGTTGTTGCTTCGGAGAGTTCTAGCATATCTACTAGAAAGCTTCGATAAATTATCAAGTGGAAGTTCAAAATTCTCCATCTCTGTTTTCGTTCTTCTCAGGTGCGTGTAGCGCAGTCGGAGGAGGTGTCGGCTGTCGCGTACACCCAATACCAGGCTCTCAATTCGGGTTTGGATCTCTCGCTCCGGTCAACAAAACCTTCCAGCCTACCAGGTTTGGGTACCAGGTTTGCCAAGGAAGAATAAAGCTCTGACTTGTTCACCGGCTGGCCACAGGATGTCTTTGTGGGCCAAAAAATAGTAATTCAAAACGCCTCTGCGACATCCGGTAGAAGTGGAATGCATGGCGCATCCAAAAAGCAATTTAGTAACGCAGACCTTCACTCTTTTATTCCATATTTTCTTTCAAGGCCAACGAGCTATTACTACTTGCCCACAATTCCAGCTGCATTCTTTTACGCACCTCTCCACACTAGAAAAAAACCCTCGAGGACTCGATTTCTTGAAAAATTCTCAACGCAATTCTTCAAGCGTCGACGTTTTTAATGGGACGGACAGGTCGGCGAGTCAAAAGGAGCTGCGCAGCAGATGTGCCGGCGCGCAAGACTCTGTACGTTGCGTTACGTCGTTTTTGTCATCTTATACGACCAGTCAGCCAGCTGGCTGCTTCTAAAACTGACACGACACGGCATTGCTGAAGGTCGAGGGAAATTACATGGTCTTTGAGCTTTCAGGGGTCTCTTCTGAGGGGATCTGAAGGATCTATCGTTTCAGATACCCTTCCACGAGTTCCACTGCTCCTCTGTCTCAAGCCATTTTGGTACTTGGATTCTGAAGACCGCATTCCAACTTACACTTCAACGTAGCCTTCATATTTATAGAGGAGGACCTTAAAGGTTGGCGTTAGTCAATCTCTTTTAGGATGCGCCACGCACTCTATTATATATCTGCGGGCTATCGCTAGGCAATCTAGTGCTTATTTACCCTCTAGCAGTGAAATGTGGCGATTAGTCGATAGTAAAGTCAGCGTTATATATGTTTCCGACAGGGATGGTACTAATTCACGATCCCAGAAGCTTGCTGGAAGGCTTTGCATGGCTCAGGCGAGATCCGAACCTTCAGTCGATCCAGGATAAACAAGAGAGCAGCACCTCGTTCGACTGTGTTACACATTAAAGTCAGTGGTAAAAAGGGGTCTTATGGCCGTACTAGTAATAGAATTGCAGCAGTCGAGGAAGACCATAAAGAAGACCTAACAACCATAAATTAAGGAGACCTGTAATTCTAATCGCGCAACAGCAACCCGCTTTGCTCTGCAAAAACATTGTGCTCTCAGGCGATGACTCTCCACCTGCAACGGATGGCTCAAAAAAGGTGCTGAAATTAAACCCTTGCCAGAAGCCCAGTGCATATATCAACTCATCCGAAAGGCCTGTCACCTTCAATCCATTGGCTATAGTAAGGTCACTGCGTCCCTTCCCTACCTGATCGATTGATTGATTTATTAACCGTGATTTCGCGCACGTAAAACAATCAGAGCGTAAAGCGTAAAAAGTCAATGCAGACAACCTTCTGTTTGGAAAATTTCTCTTTGTCCTCACCTTTATTTATTGGGACGCGTGTAGCGCAGTCGGAAGAGGCGCCGAAGGTCGCCTGCACCCGATACCAGGTTCCTGGTTCCGATTTCCCGCCCAGGCCAACCAGGCCTTCCATCCCTCCGGGGTCGGTGAATTGGTACCAGACGTGTCTGGGAAGGATAGAGCGCTGACTTGTTCATCGGCTGGCCACCGCAAGTCATTGTATGACCAAATACGTATTCAAATCGCCTCCACGGCATCCCGTAGAAGTAGAATGAGTGGCGCATCTCAAAAGGGATTGAGTAACGCCGTCCTTTATCCTTATTTATTGGCCTTATTATTAATGATCTCTGGCACAGCTCGAATCAAAGTTCGAGGATGAAAAAGCACAGAATTTTTCTGGTCCCAACAGGAAAAGCCTACCGTTGAAGTAGCCATTGACTGTTTGAGTTTTTCAAAGAAAAGGATACATTCTCCATGTACATAGGAGCATGAAAGGAAGCATCGCAAAAAATGGTGGTGAGTTGGAAGAACTCATTCTAATCTTAGATTCTCGGAGAAACTCCAGCCATAGCCTAAGCACATGTACTTAACTGCATCAAAAAGTAATAAGTACATCTGAAGCCAAGGTTTCGGATTGTTTCATTTCTCTGAATCTCAGCTTCGCCTTACCCCTCTGTGCTTTGTTCATCGAAAATAATTATATACTATAAAGACAATCTTCAGAACAAAAGACCCATAAAGCCAAAACATTTAAAGTTTTCCATTAAAAGCTAAAGGACTTTTAGGATGCGCCACGCACTCTACATCGATGGAATATCGTGGAAACAATTTGAATGAGTATTTGGCCAACGTTTTGCGGTGGACGTCATCGACCCCCGAGGGATAGAGGGCTTGTTCGGCCTGGGCGAGAAATTCGAAGTAGGAACATGGAGTCAGATGCACTCGAGAGCGACTCCTCCAACTGCGCTATCACGCGCCTAACAAGGCTCCTAATCTCCCAAAGTTCCTATAAACTATCCTCGTTTCCTACGGTAAACCTTTTTGAGAAAAGCTTTAGTAGTCGCTCGTTTCACGAACACTTTTGCTCTGCATCATATTGCTTCTAACAGTATCCATTACAAAGAAGACCTCTCCATAGACGAATCAGACAGCAAATTTCAGATCTGCACCGGAAGTAGCGCAGTCTGAGGAAGCGCCGGCGTTCGCGTACACTCCGATTCAACATTCATGGTTCGGATTTCTCGCCCAGGTCATTTCAACCTTCCATCCCTCCGGGTTCTGTGAACTACTACCAGACTTCTCTGTGAATAAAAATGCACTGAATTGTCCATCGATCAGCCCCCGAAAGTCATTTCTTTGGTCATATTGCACTCAAATTCCATCCACGACATCCCGCAGAAGTAGAATGCGTGGCGCATCTCACAACGCGATTGATTAAGGCTGCCCTTATTCTACTATGCTAATAATAACACAAGCATTAAGGACAGTGGGTTGGTCATCCGGAGCAGCCCCTTGCATTTCCCTAAAAGGGTTGCTGGTTGAACGTGAACCAAGATCAATCAATTAGCATAGTTCAAGGCTCCGATAATCTTTATGGAAGTCAGATTCAGCGTTTATCAAGTCATCATCAATTAGTATTTCCATCTAGAGCCGTCATTAAGCACTAGTTGCTTAACAAACACTAGCCCTTAGATAACACTTGTTTCATTCCTTTTCTTCAGTGATTTTCATTAAAAAATCCAAAATTTTCAGGGCGTAGACCAACGTTCTGGTAATGCTCTCATGTAAGTCAGCTTCCACTGGTTTTGTGGCTAGCTCAGATTTTCAAGCAAGTCTTCCACCCGGGGGTCACAAATTGATACTGGACTGGTCTGGGAAGAATGAAGCACCGGTGGATGTAACCTTATCGTAGGAGTAGTGATTTGTATCTCCAATCGACGGTTTGAGTTTCTACGAAAGCTTCAGCTGTTTTCTCATTATGCGAGATCTTTCACTTAAATTCAGTTTTTTATTTTGTGTGGCATGGATTGACATAGGCAAATAGCATTTTACCGTTGCCCCTCCTGACTAGGTTTGATCCGACAGCGATTTATCCATAGGCTGGCCACTGCAACTAGTCGTATAGACCAAATACGAACAAAAACTGCCTCCACGATATCCGGCAGAAGTAGAATGCGTGGCGCATTCCGCAAAGGGGTTGACGGACACAAGCCTTTATCCTGCACATTGTTTTCTCTGCTCAAGCGGAGGCTCTTTTTAAACGGCTTTGGTAAGCTGACGCTTTTCTTTTTCCAGTTTTAGGGGCCAAAACCTTGCTAGCCGTTTTTGTGCCCAATTCCGCGTATAGTAGCCATTCACCATAAATCAACTTGAGGGAAATAATACCGAAAGAAATCGCCCTAATCGTCGGCGCCTGAACCAGTTCGCCTCTCTATTAAGGCCCGGCGGCCGGCCGGTTGACCCCGAAAGCGGTATCGTCGGTGAATGACAGACCGGCCAAAGGAGGTGGTGTTTTTGTACAGGAAGGAGCAGATGTCAATTATGAGCTACGGGGAGGGACAGACACCACAACGGGAATCACTACCGTCTAATGAATCATCAGAGGAGCGGATTACTGTAGCCGAAATGAATCAGCCGACACTTCCGGTGGCCATTTCGAAACGAACGTTCGCGGAGACGAGTCGACTGAAGGGATGACTGGAGGATGGCCGGCGACGGTGGTTAGTCATCCGGTGTCCGATAGATGTTATCAGATGGACTTCCGATGGACGACCGGCACTAAGCCGCGATTCATAAGCAAATTGCGCGACGTTCGCGCATATATTTATCGTCCACTGGACTCGCGGAGGAGCGGCTTGGGAGGGGTGAGCACGACGGAACGCCAGAAAAGGAACGAGGAGTTAGCTGTTCTGAAAAACGTAAAGGGATCGAATGTGGAAGACACCCGAATTTCAGAAGATTTTCGTCATATATAGAAGGTCTACCGTGTGCCGAGTACTGAATTAAAAGCGATTAACAAGGTATTTTTGTTGTAAAAATTTCACAAAGCGAAATTGAAATTGCACATTATAATGAAAAACGCATCATAAATAATTGCTAGCAACTAATATACTTAACGGACGCGTGTAGGGCATACGGAGGAGAGGCCGGCTGTCGTGTTCAGCCGATACCGGCCTCCTGGTCCGGATTTCCCGCCCAGGCCAACCAAAGTTTTTCATCTCTTCGGGTTCGCTGAATATGTACCAGATTTGTCCTGTTAAACACTGACTTGTTCATCGACTGGCCATCGCTAGTCATTGTATGACCAAGTAGGTGTTGAAAATCGCCTCCACGACATCTCGTAGAAGTAGTATACGTGGCGCATTCCGAAAAAGACTGAGTAACGCCATCCTTTATCCTCATCCCTATTTGGGAGGACTACTATGTAAAAAATATTTAAAGAAATGTGATTAAGAAGACACTTTTGTTGTAAAAAATCACACAAAATCTATCTCACCCATTACATCCCCAATATGTCCTACAAAAACAAAAATAAAAAACTAAGCATGTCGGCGATTCAGGACAATTAACGACACGAAACACTTTCCTTACACAGAAACTGGTCGTATCGCCGAAGCCATAAACTCTCTCCAACTCCGCCTCTAATAAGCGAGGCTTAGCAGGTTCTATGCTCGTAAAATGCAGGACTCCCACCTTAATGGATTCTTCTGAATGTTTCCCATATGATCTTGAGATGAAGAACTCTTTTAGAGATATGAGAGTTAGTGAAGTAGGAAACGAGGAGAGCAGAAATCCCATAAACAGGCTACAGTGTTTAAAAAAGCTGCTGAAAGAACTCATGTCCTCTCCAATCTCCTCAAACGTATATCTCTGAAGATTGAAAGTCCTTAAAAAAAGAACATCTAAAGCAGAAACCCCGATGGACGCCACCGGAAAAAAATAGCGTAAGAACAGGAACATTTTCCCATCGGTTAGAGAATAAAACATAAAGACCGTCACTACTTCCCTCCCGGCATCCGATTTCTTCAGAGTTCTGTAAAACTTTATGCAATCACCCAACCGATAGGCACACGAGAAGTTTATTCGCCCAGACAAAAACATTAGTAGTTCACACCTCCCGGAACGCGGGTTGGCATCGACTCGAAGGCAGCATCAAACAGATCGAACGTTCTCGAGACAGCCGACGTCTTTTGCCAACTGCGCTACACGAGCGCCGAAGAACGACTGGTGGGAGCGCAGCACTCTTCAGTATATTGAGAGGAGATCGCGACATGCACTCGCACTTCACTTTCTTTGATAGGTCCTCGTTCGATTGAAAGTAAAAATTCTATTCGCGCGAATTTACACTCTTGTGCTGAGGGGCCACTGGGTGGTCCGAAATGGCTAAAAATTGTCGCCTAGTAAACCCGCTTCGACTTGCCGTCAGTTCGAGAACCGAGTTAATCCGTTTGCTAAAGAAACTCTGGTCCACATTTTTGTTAAAACTGAAGAGTTTACACGAATTCGGTTTAAACTGAGTGCGACAAAATGACCAGCACTAGTAGCATGGCGAAGAATACGTACCCCCGACCTCCCGTCCATGAATAACTAGGCGACAAATCTTTGGGCCACTCAGTCGCCCACAGCAAAAACAAACTCGACCCTTGCGCTTCGTCTTAAATTCCCTACCAGTTCATGTGAATATTGTTGAGAATCCTTGGGGGTAAGTTCACAGACGTCTTTTCGAAAAAATTAAAACAGAACTTACATTCTTGTCTTTTTCTGAGCACAGATAATCTTCAACGCGCTGAATCTAGCCTTTATTATTATTATTATTATTATTATTATTATTATTATTATTATTATTATTATTATTATTATTATTATTATTATTATTATTATTATTATTACTCTTATTGGGCGCGTGCAGCGCAATCGGAGGAGGCGCCGGCTGTCGTCTGCACCCGATACCAGGTTCCGGGTTCGGATTTCCCGCCCAGGCCATCCAAGCCTTCCATCCCTCCAGGGTAGGCAACTTTGTACCAGACTTGTCTGGGAAGGATAATCCGCTGACTTGTTCATCGGCTGGCCACCGCAAGTCATTGTATGGCCAAATACGCATTCAACTCGCCTCCACGACATCCCGTAGAAGTAGAATGCGTGGCGCATCCCAAAGGGGATTGAATAGCACCGTCCTTTATCCTTATCCTTTACTCTTATTGTTTTTTTTTACTGCAGGCTCTACCCTTTCTGCGTTAGCATTGTGTTTTGTTCAGTTGCTTTATGGTACACTCTCTGTGGTGTACTAAATAAATAAATAAATATTCATAGTAGACTGAAGGCTGGGATAAGTACTAGATTTTTAAAGCACACATTATCTAGTGGTTTATTATTATCGCTATGCAAGAAAGTGCTGAATCCATCAGATCACCTTACTTAGGACATCCTTGATTTTTCTGTCCAATTTTTTATGGAGTATAAATTCCTGCTCTCTGCAAATTGCTCTCAGGAATTCTCATCCAAATAGAATATTCAGTGCGCAAGCGTTACAAAGCTAAATGCACAGCATGCAGTCCTAGTGAAACGGTCAAGGGCCTCAGAAATGGAGTGATACCCGACGATGGACCTACCTGTCGTTGTAATCCATGTGGCCGCGGCGCATGCTGTCCCGATATTCCCTCAGACGCGCTTGCATCTTTTCATAGATCGCTATGCCGCCTTCGGATATGTAGCCGGAAGGCTCTGAAAACAGCCTCGGATACTTTCAACGGAAACTTATTCTCTGAGGGAAGACGGCAAACTTCAAAAATTGAACGTCGCTGAATGTCCATATAAGATATTATACATGGTAAAAATCCCTCTCCGTGAGATCTCGAATCATTTTCAGCTTATGTTGTGAAAATCTGGAATGAGTTCCCTGCATTAATCCTCAATTCTTCGAAAGAATCAATCAGCTAGAGGTTAAAAAATTTTCTGAAACAGAAAAGACATTTGTGAAACTAACTACAAAAAAGTTTCTAAGACAATATTTGGTTTGCACATATAGGGTGTCTCAAAAAATGTATACACTGTTTGAAAGGTGACACCTTTGCTCACAGTAAGGGTATTGAAGTTAGAGGTTCATATAAAAACTTAAGAAAATAGAAATTTTCTGACATATAGGCGGCATGGAATGCGCCATGCACTTGTCTAATCCTTGCATTTTACAGGGTGCGTAAAAAGTACTGACGCACTAAACGTTAGAAATAACAACACATTATAAAATTAAATAATGTTTACATACAAAATGTAAACAATGATCTAGCGAACAGAATAGCATCACTTGTATTTTATTTGGGCTTCTTTGCTGCGAACGCAGGGGCGAAGACGCCGAGGAAGGACATCGACGGTGCGCCGCAGGTAGTCCACGTGGATTTCGTTCCATGCTTTGACCAGATCTTCCTTCACTGACTTCACACTTTTGTAGAAAGTAGCGCAAGCCTTCTTCTCCAAAACTTCCCATATAGAGTAATTCAGCGGATTCGATTCCGGTCTATACAGAGGTCATTCCTCTGCCGAAATGAAGTCCTCCAAGTTGGCGCGGCACCAGTCCTGAACAATCCTCGACTCTGCGTAGGAGTCTAATCCTGCTGGAAGACATATGGCTTACTCTCGAGGTGGGATTCGAGCCAAAGAACCAGTTGCTTCTTTAGGACATCAACACAGATAGTTGTACTGATTTATCTTCACTCCTGCATCCACGAAAACGAGAGACGTTTGTGATGAATGTACAAAGCATGATACTGGCCGGATGCGCCTCCCTTGCAGCGAGTCTTCCGCCAGAATTAGCACTTTGGAGGTCCTTGAAGAGTATGTAACACTCTACAGGTCGAATGCACAAAAGTATCAAGTCACTGAAGGTCAAAGCATGGAACGAAATCCACGTGGACTACTTGCGGCGCACCATCGATGCCTTTCCTCGGCGTCTTCGCCCCTCATTCGCAGCAAAAAGCCCATATAAAATACAAGTGATGCTATTCTGTTCGCTAGATCATTGTTGTCATTTTGAATGTAAGCTTATTAAATTTTATGGTGTGCTGTTATTTCTAACGTTTGCGTTTAGTGCGTCAATACTTTTTACCAACCCTGTATACTCGATTGATTGCGTTTCGCTTGAATACATGTTGTATTTCTTCACAGAGTAGCCGATTTAACTGATTAAAGCTTCTCTTAAGGTTTAAAACCTATAAACGCATTACGGCTTGCATAAAATGAAGGATATCCTAAAAATGTTTGAAAGGTTCATACATTTCTACTAGTGACGCTTTTGTTTTCGACTCATACGAAAGCACATGTAACGAGATTTCTGTGTTGTGTAAATAGTCAAGATCGCGCCATGCCCCGCCTGAAACCCTGCATTTCACACTTGATTGATTCTCAAATTTATCTCGTCTAAAGATTGCTGCTAGCAATTTTTTTGAAAATGTTTGGAACCCGTATGAAAGCACAGGCTGGCGAGATTTCTGTGGCATGCGAAAACTTAGGATTGCGCCACTCCTTCGCCTGAAACCTTGCATTTCAGTCTCGATTGACTGCACATAAGCTTAATGCTTGCTACAATTTTGTTATTACTTGACTAGATTAACCTGTGCTGTGTTTATTTTAACGTTTAGAATTTGGCAATCGATTGAAAGACACGTGACGTTCGAGTTTATTGATTGCACGATTTAAGTACGAGTAGGAGCCCCATTTTCGAAGACGGATTCTGTGGACTGATAAAGCAGCATTCGAATGGAGAAGACAATCGAAATGATTGCAGCTACTAAGCGAAGGAAAACGTTAAAAGAAGCACAGCAAATGTTAATCTGTCTAAGTAGTAACAAGAGTGTAAGTAGCATTCCGCCCATCACAATCAATCGAGTCGGAAATATAAGGTTCCAGGCGGGAGCATAGCGCAATCCTAACTGTTTGCGTGCCACAGAAATCTCGCTTTTCCGTGCTTTCGTGTGAGTCTCAAACATCTTCAAAAGTGTCACTAGCAGCAAGGTTAGAACTTTTTAAACAGGACCTGCATTTTTAAAACACCCTGCACTTTTTGCAAGACGTTGTGTGTTTGCATGTTTTATACCTTAAAATAAGCAGAAATCAATCGATTCGGCTACTCTGTGAAGAAATTATAACAAGTATTCAGGCGAAACACAATCAATCGAGTGTAAAACGCAACATCTCAGACAAGTGCATGGCGCATTCCATACCGCTCATATCAGAAAATTTCTATTTCCTTAGGTTTTCATATGAGTACTTAACTTTTTTAGTATCTTTACTGTGAGCAAAGTTATCACCTTCCAAACAGCGAATACATTTTTCTGAGACACCCTGTATAGTGTTTTTCATTGAATGAAATACTAAATCGCCTTGAGAAAAGAGCACTTTCCACTTTTTACAAATCATGGAAGAAATCACTTTTGCTCATTTACAAAAAGGCAAATTTTGCTGCAGTCTTTTGTGCAGAACTGATGAACTGAAAAAAGTAATGAGACAAAATGAAAAAAAATCTTTACCTCTTTATAACTCAATTACAACTCAACGATGCTGAGGAATGTATTTGCCATTAAGGGCAAGGACCTTGCTGCCATCGCTCAGCCAACTTCCTGATCCCATCCTTGCAGAACTGCTTGGGCCTGGTGTTGATCAACTGCTCAATATGGTTGTCAAGGACTGCTTGGGTTCTTGTGTCCCTTCCGACTAGGATGTCCTGTAGGCTCAAGTAGTAGTGGTAGTCGCATGGAGAGATGTCCAGCGAATACGGTGGGTGAGGCATATGAACGTAGCCCAGCTGGCCAAGCTTATCCGTGGTTACTTGTTCCCGATGGGGTGCTGCGTTGTCGAAGAGGAGAACCTTCTTGAAGCGCAGCGAATGAATAAGAGCGAGTCGTCGGCCCATCTCTTCTATTTCGTTCACCATGGCCTCGGAGTTCATCGTAGTGCTCTTGGGAAACAGCTTCCGGTAAACCTGTCCATGGGCGCAGACCCAAAAGCTCCAAAGATGCTTCTCGCCGTGAACATCTCGCCGAAGGAAGGTCGGTAACAGGTCACCAGGCCTCACCCAGACTCGCTGCTTGGCAGGGTTAAGGTAGAAGACGTACTTCTCATCTTGCGTGACTATTGAGCCCAGGCTGCTCGGGGTTGGGAATTGGGCGAGATTTGCGCGACACAGGTCGTCGACTCGTCAGACTGGGGTTTCGGCATGAGACAGCATGGGGTTTTTGGTATGCTTCTGGAAAGGGCGGAAGTGGTAACTTCTCAGATAGGGTTCAGTAAGTAGCATATAAACATAGAAATACGACAAGCACGAAACCAGACTCCAACCACGAAAAATGTGGACACGGCATGGGGTGTCTCATTACTTTTGGCCCCCCCCCCCCCTAATAATCCGAAGTTGGGTTAGGAAGAAATTGTCTAAAAATCAGCACCGACATTACGGGATACTCTGAAACAGAAGTAAGGAGCCATAGGGTTACAGAAGGCTTGTCCAGAGGACTAGGTAAAAGCAATCTCAACCAAGTTTTAATTTTCTAATCTTCCTAAATAATTGCAAAAATATTGATAAAATCTTAGTTATGCAACTATCGTGTTTAGTGAATAAACAATTAAAATTATAACATCTCCTCACTTCACAGATGAGCTATTGGGGTGGTGTTATAATAAGTAAGGTTCGCCTGAAGGAATATGGCGAAACGAACCAAGAACGTTTATTTCCATTTCTTCACGTTATTCATGATTCAATTAAGGAGAAAGATGTGTTGCAAATAACTGTGCCGTTCTAGACGATGACTCATTACATGAGGTGTGCTGCAAAGCACCATGTAGACATACACCGTTAAATTACATCTTTTAACGTCTGATGGACGATCCTTCAAAAATAAGCTCTTCCAAAGAAAGTGGGTGCAAACTGAAGAATCAGAGACGTCTTAAAGTGATCCACAAAACATTTTAGGGCTGCATCTGTCTTCTTCAAATCTATTTTTTAAACACATGTACAATAAAAGATAAAGAAGGGTAGTGCGGGACATCTTATAGAATTATTAAAGAGGAAAGCCATATAAGTGCGATAGCAACTTTGATTGTAAAACTATGGAAAACAGGGGACTAGTTTGGTTTTTGTTTCGCACGGGCCCTTAGACGAAAACCAAACGGATACAGTATTCTTCCGCATCGAATATGTAATATACATAGAACTCGATACCTGCAACAAACACATGTCCGCTTCTGTGTCATCATAAATGCAAAGTAAACAATAGTAATGTAAACAATCATTTTTATATACAATAGTTTGTAGTATTTTCGTGTACTACGAAAAACGAAAAACGTCTCATGTAACTTTTAGAAAAAAAAGGTCATAGAAACTATTTTAAGCGACATTTATTTGAGGCGGTAATCTAATGGTTTAGGTCAAAATATTTTTTTATTTCATACATAGAAAACCATGCGAAAAAGTCAAAAAATTAATAAAAGAACCTCGCGAAGGCATACATAAGTATAAAAAACAAGGTGTCGATTAGAAAACGGTGAACTTCTAGGACACGCCTGAGGATTCCGGTCTTTTGAACTTATACAGTGAGTTTGGTAATGTGCGCTTTTGTGTGCTTTTTCTCAACTTCAAAAATTCCGTGCCGCTGGAGATTATATTAGTTCTTCAGCTAGGAATCTGAATCCCAGGCTGACTACCTTTGTGCTAGAAGAAGAGAAAGAATCAAATTCCTCAAATGGAAGGCGAACCAAGCCATTAATGAAGCCAACATCCACTTAGGCTTCGTTGAGAGCACCTCAGCTTAGTCAGCTGACAGACCAGCCAGCTGTGCTGAAAGGGAAATGACGGACTAATCAAAGGATCGCTTTAAAAAGGTCTCGTTTGGCGCATGCCGTAACGTCGTTTAGATGCGTATCTTCGGTACGGCACTGGGCGACGGACCCGGTCTTCGTCTCCGTCGGGTGGGTAGCACCGACACACGGCGGCGGCGGCGGCGGTGTCTTTGATGTATGGCAACACAAAAATGAGAAACCCCTTCCCGTGTGCTTTATTTGCAACCGTGGTACGCGTCGTGCACTTTCTCACGTCGAGTCGGTTGGAATCAGAACAAAGAGCATTTCCAGCAAGATCATCGTCGAGCTACTGGTTCAAAACGGTTGTGTTTTCCACAAGGAACTTTGAGAAGCGGACAGCTTCTTGAACCGAGAGAAAACTTTTATCAAATCTGATAGTGATCAAAGAAGAATCTCCACAAAGACAAAATCACACAGACAGAATCTCCAGTCGAAAGAGGCGCCGGCCGTCGAGTGCATTCCGATTCAAGCCTCTTAGATTGAATGCCCACCCCCCGCCCCGGGCCAACGGATCCCTCCATCCCTCCGGGGTCGGGGAATTAGTACCAGATTTGTCTGGGAAGGATCAAGCGCTGACTTGTTCATCGGTTGGCGACCATGTCATTGTCTGGATGAGTGTGCATTCCACTCGCTTCCACGACATTGCGCAGAAGTTGAATACGTGGCGCATCCCAAAAATTGATTAGCGCCATCCTTTATCGCTATCCTCATCTTGTAAAGTCTTCGTCACGTTACTTCACGTTTCCTTGCAGAAATTCCAATTCAAGCGCTCCTATTCCAGGCAACGCGGATCGGAGACGCTTGTAATGCGCCATGCACTTCACTTTTGTGCCAAGTTAAACGTGGATATCAAATCCGCCTATGAATACATAATTGTTGCAAATATCAGCTGGACGGCAAAGTATACGTTATTTTCTTTTCCAGACAATCTCAGAAACATACTTTTTAGAGAAAATGGTTATTTTCGGTGCAGAATAAGACTCAGCAGACGAGAGGACGGTGTGGATTCAGCCACGACATCATTTCCGTGATTATAATTATAATATAAAAATAATAAAAATCTCGCGTTCATTAAAATTTTCTAACTTGAAACTGTCAAGAAAATCAGTTTTAAGCTCTACGCTTTACTCATACCAAATAGTGTTAAAATGTGAGCCTAAATTATCCTCGAACTTCCTAAAAAAAATTCATGAGAGCAGTTTTAACAGCGCCAAAATTCTAGGCCACAAAATTAGACAATTTTAAGGATACTTTCCGATGTAATAGTTAGCGTCGAAGTCGCTTCACGCTGTTCGTCCAATCACAGAAGAGTAGCCGTGGTCTTCTTCGATAACGCAAAAAAGAACACGCAGGTGGGCATAGAGAACTCTGGGACTGATCTACGCCAAAAAACGTGTGTAGTCCTTATCTACCCTCCAGCGGCACCGAGAATCATCTTGTTAGGTACGTTTCGATCATGCTAACTACACACTTTTTCGAAACAAAATTCGGATCTATCTTATCGGGGGGGGCACATAACTAAAAACTACGCAACCAATTGACTTGGGATTTACAGAGTGGCTTCTAGAGAACAGAATAGGACTCAAAAAGCAAATAAAGAAGCGCAAACCAACAAAATACAAAGAAATAGCCGCGGTTATAAAGACGCCCCGGCCGGCAAGGCGTATTCAGGCATAGCTGACCGTCGCCTGACATGTTATAAGCCGGATCAGTTATGGTGAGGGGCGCACATATGTAGCTTTAGAACCGTGGTGAATTTTATATATTTTTGTTGTGATTTTTTGTGAATTTTGTGAATTTTGCCAGCTTGAGCTCTGTTTTGTATAGTACAACCCGCTCCATGAAAAATAAATCAATTTGTTGCGTAATTTTTAGTTATGTGCCCCCCCCGACTAGGATAGATCTCAAAATTCAAATGACGTCCTATACTTAGTTAAAAAGAAGACTTTATGAGAACCTATTATTATATTTTGATTAAAATATCATTTTTAAGATACTTGGTCATCCACTTAACAAACACTACTCACCAGCCGTTCGAGCACGCTGAGTCCGATCCAGTGTGTTACCCTCGGAAGTGTAGCCGGACGGCTGGAGACGTATCGTCGTCGAAACCGAGTCCAGTGAATCCTCGCTCGTTGACGAATCGACAAACTGACCTGAAATGGATAATTCAGAATGGTGGTATCAAGTGCTAAGATAAAAGAGCTTCGATTGCCATTTTGACTAACTATAAAAAGAGAGAATAATACAGAACGAAAGTTTACTCGATAGAGGTTAAGGAAGGAGGAACAGTTACGTACTGCCAATAATTTTCGTCAGAAAATAAAGCACCTTGAAGCACGTTTAATATACATTTGACGAACATATGGAATAAGATAAAAAAGCAGACATCTTCATATGTAGCTTCTCAACAGTTTGGCAACAATCTGCTTGGCTTCTCGCCTTGGAACATCGGCATTTTTTTTAACACCTCGGTCCGTTTTTAGGTTATTAAAGACGACGAGACGGTCGAAACGGTTACGCCAACAAATATGTAGTTCCACCTAACAACCTCGTGGAACAAAATCATATAAACAAGTTTGGCAACAAATTTTTAATACCTAGAAATTGTAAAATCATTTAATCAAGCGAAAGGGATTCTTCGAAAATCAGCAGCCTGTGAGCAGTGAAGTAAAACATACCACTATTTTTATCTAAAGTTTTGCCTTTTAGGAAAAATAAAGTCGCAAACACTCCAAAACATTATATTTTTAAAGGCAAAAAACTGCTGAATCCATGTTGATTTTAGAGATTGTATAACGACGAAGAAGACGAAGGCCATCACGAACGCAGCAAGTTAGGCTCAACTAATTCCTTTGTTTTTTGAAGACAATCTAAATCATTTCTCAAAAAAATGTACCTCCTGTATTTTTTGTTCTCTTCAGCATCACAACTTCTGAAACCCTGAAAAGACCCTAGGCCCCGTTTATACTTCATCGCGGCGCGATGCGATAGCCACGCAGTGAGGCCAAATTGATCGACCGCGTCGCACAATCAATATGGCCACTATACTTGGCGTCGCGTCGCGCCGCGACGAAGTATAAACGGGGCCCTACGAGCTAAGGATTATGGTATCATTACATAGCCATGGATCGGAATATTAATCTGCTGAAAAAATGAAGGCTGCATTATACATGAATTGATTGCCTGTAAGGAAGGCAAGTTCTCAAAAACTACGAACTTCTATGTTATTTCAAAAACAGCATGGAACATTACCCGCATGCGCTGCCTAACAGGGTAAAAAGGACATTTTACTCAAATCCGATTAATTTTCACGTTGTAATTAGCTGCAGCCGTAGTGCTATGCACTTTGTAGAGAATAATAGCTTTTCTCTGCGTAGCTATTTTCAGAATGAATATTGAACCATTCACCTCGTCCACACCACCTCCGCGCCAAAGTAGCCAGAAATCAAGTTTAAACGTAGATTTTAATCTAAACCTTTCGAAGCGAATATGCCCCAGCCTGCTGTTAAGCTCAAGTAAGTCTATTCTTCCCACTTACAAAATTAACGTCTTCCTAAAGAAGAAAAATAGTTTTTACGTGCGAATGATCGAAATACAAATTCCACGCTCCAAATTGACTAGTTCTAGCAAGAATACTATCTAATATCGTTATCACTAAAGACAAGGATAAGGATAGGGAAAGGTGATAGTCATCCCTTTGGGATGCACCACACACTCTACTACCACGGGATATCGTGGAGGCGGTGAATGTGCATTTGGCCGTACAATGACTTGTGGTGGCCAGCTGATGAAGAAGTCAGCGCTTTATCCTTCCCAGACAAGTTTGGTACCAATTCACTGACCCCTGAGGGATGAAAGGATAGGTTGGCTTAGGCGGGAATTCCGAACCAAGACACTGCTACCGGGTGCACGCGACAGCCGGTACCTTCTCCGACTGCGCTACACGCGCCTTATCGTTATCAATACGAATATATGCATACATAATCCTATATATATATATACACATAGTACAGGAGTATGAACAAAACGCATTTACAGAACCCAGACAAGTGAAAGAATGAAGAATTAAAGTTTCTGGTCCATGTCGCGAAAGTGCGCAGCATTGAGAGATGGGAAACATCCTGCCAATCAGGCCTGATTGAGTAGGCGTGCCAGAGTAAGAGTGAGATTGTACCGTCGGTACAGTAACTGACTGGTGTGCTCCCACTTCCATTTATTTTCTTACATCTGTATAAGGGTAGGAACAAAACGGATGTAGGAATCCCTCTAACCTTTTGAATTTTAACTTATTCACTACCAAGGCTTCTATCTAGACTTGGGAATGGCAAACATTCTGGCTGGGTAGGCAAACTTGAATGGCAGCATTTCTACAGATGTTCCTAGGTTTATTGGCAGAAGGCCGAAAACGCGAAGCGAGTACTTTACTAATTTAACGGGAAATCACGCAGGTTAATCCGCATTTTCTCATTAAAAACACATCCAAACCTAGACTGTGCGGTTCTTTAAATTCTTGGTTCTTTAAGTGATATGGTTCCATCCCAGTGGGTAACCGAAAATTCGAGTATCCTGAAAGAAGGAAGAGTGGATATCCAGACCTACGTCCGATATTGCTGAGAGGTTGAGTGACAGCGGAAGGAAAGAATGAGGTTGTTCGTGGCAGCAGGAGGTGGTCGCGCTTCGGACCCGCTCAATCCGATTTGTCTATGGAAACTGCGCAAGACCAACCGAACAATACCCAGGCGCTCCGCGGCCGGACCGGATCACAATAATACCCCCAACCACCGTCACCTTGCGCGAGAAGGAGGAAGAATGGAGAAGAAATGGGGTACGAAGACGGGAAGTCACTCATCGGACTGACACCGTTAGATTCTCGACTCTTCAGGTCTGGTTGGCCAGTTGAACAGATTTCTTTGGATTTCTTAGATGAGGGAACCGATAGAACCTTCACGTTCATGATGGTTCATAGTGTTCGGTATATAATGCCTTATGTTGAGTTCACAATTCAACCAGGCTGGAACAATAGCCTAAAAGATTCGAATATATACCATTTTCATGCCAAATTCGACACTTTCCAAGCCAATTTGGACACTTTTCGAACCAAATTGGACACTTCTAAGGAACCCTAAGACTTCCGAAATCAAAGCAAACTCTTACAAATCGAAATGACCTTCAAGTGGGTAAACTACAGACTCAATGAGATGGCTAAAATAATTTTCTGTTCATGGAAAATTTAAGGTAACCGTTCTTTCATCTTCCACGGGAAGACACACTGCGCTCTAAGTGGAAGCTGGATTGAACGTTGTTCCAAGACAGAGCAACATGCCACATAATTCGATTACACAAGCGATGGTTAGGTGATTATGATGCACTAACGAATTTACGGACGAAGCAATTGGCCGGCGGCGCACTCGTCGACCGAGAGCATAAGCCAAGCATTGGACGGACAGCCGGGTGTCTGGATGTTTGCTGGCAGGCAACAGATAGATTAGGTTGCGATCATTGGCTCCAAAATGAACTATGTAGCCCTGCCTTACCCAAAACTTTTCTTCAAGAGCAACAAGCTCCACAATTCTTGTTGTTCTTTTCAATTTCACAGCAGTATTGTTGCGATTCCTACCCTCTAGTTAGCTTTTGTTGTTTTCAAAATTCTTTTTAGGAAAACAGGGATACCAGGATCTTAGGATCTAAATAGGCGAATGGAGCCACTGTGAATTTCAAAGAGTAACACCTTCGAAATACAACATCCCTGTAAAACTGTCGGATTCTGAGGAAAGATGGAAGAGTCTTTTCTTGAATTAGAGTTTTGAGAATGTAGAAAAGCGAACACCGCTGAGAAGATTCCCGGGTTTAGGTTGACTTAAGGCTAAGTCTACTGGGAGAATTTTACGATGAAAAGATTTGTGTGGAGATGCATAGTTGAGAAAAAATACCATATCAGTTCCTTTGACATCCTTTTGTGTTCATTCTTTTTTCGCTTTAACAACTAAGGAATTCATCTATATCATTTATTTATTTATTTATTTGCACAACATAGTGCGCATAAAAGTATCTATCTATAAACACAGCAGGGCGCATGTAGCGCAGTCGGAGGAGGCGCGACTGTAGCGTGCACCCGATACCAGGTTCCTGGTTCGGATTTCCCGCCCAGGCCAACCAAGCCTTCCATCCCTCCGGGGTCGATGAATTGGCACCAGACTTGTCTGGGAAGGATAAAGCGCTGATTTGTTCATCGGCTGGCCACCGGAAGTCATTGTATGGCTAAATACGCATTCATGTCGCCTCCACGACATCCCGTAGAAGTAGAATGCGCTGACGCATCCCAGAAGGGATTGAGTAACGCCGTCCTTTATCCTTTATCCTTTAACACAGCAAATTAGGCGAGAAAAAAATGTAGACAAAAAAGCTCAAAGAAAAAATTCAACAATCAGTGTATTTTGTTGGAAAGGCTTGAAAGAAAAAATTTAACAATTAGTGCATTTTGTTGGAAAAATAACAAGCTAGGACTTTTTTTATAGCTCTTTTTATCTATCATTACAGATAAAACTATACCAAATCGTAGTTCTTTTATTTCCTTCATTTAGCGAAGTTACCTAGAGTAGAAGGCGCAGAAAAGGTAGCGAACTAGAAAAAGAAACTCTAGACTACTAACAAAAGTAAAAATAAACACAAGGTAAGGTATAAAGAGGAAAAAAATAAACGATCAAACGGTAGAGTGGAGAGTGTGGATATCAGATGCCTCACTGCAGAAAACCCGCTCGATCCACTGTTCAGAAATTAAATGAATAAAGTGATAACCCATTTGCTACGATCACAAATCTTATAAAGATTCGTAAACATTTAGGATCAAAGGGTTGAAAAACATTCAGACTGCAGCATATGTTCTTGTTCCTGCCTACCGTTGTTTGTTTGAGGCGCACAACTTGTGCAATAAATGAAAATGAAAATGAAATAACCCATTACGGCGACATTAGAAATGCCGCTTATTTTGCAGCATCCAAACAACTCCCGTCCTCACATCATTAAGATAACCATCTCTACGGAACTGGATAGTTGTCAAAACAACCATAATAACTACGCTTCGAAAAACACCCATAGTTAATATCATAGTAGGAAAAAATCGCGAAAAAATCAAGATTTATGATCAAAGCTTATATACAAAAACGATTGCAGGGCCGTCCTCTGGGAAGGCTTTAAAACTTACAAACCACCAGAAAGTTGTTCCACTAAAGAGATCCCTCTTAAGGAAAGCACACATAGACTGTTTTTGGCAACTTGCTCTTCCTATTTACCCACTATTTTATTGTAATCGATTTTAAATAGCAGACCCCACCTTCGCACATTTGAATGTTTGAAACTATGAGGACATATTCCCATGTAGATAAGGGAAGACATACTCAGAAGTTGCTATCGTTTTGGAAAAGTTATCGGCCCCGAACTTAAAAGGAGTGTTCTCTAAAGTTAGTTACTGGGCTGCATTGTATAAAAGAACTGCTTATTATTCACTTAGCTCACACAGCAGAGAAGGGACTTCATTTTAAATGAGGTTAATTTCTTCTCTCTTTGCTCTGGACTTCAGTTTCTCTTCCAAATCGAATATGATGAATTATGAATTTCACGCAGACCTATGGAACGCAATAACTTAGACGAAGACTTATAAGTGAGGCAAATAGAGGACACTCAGAGAAGGCTGAGAGTCAGAGGCAGCACAGTACACATATGTGAGCAGAACGACGAGCGCCTATAATTACTGACCACCATCTTCCCTAATACGGTCCCTGATCGCTAATGACCTCTCACGCCTGTGTGAGCACCAACAAAGTTACTGCGCTGCTAAGCACCGGGTCATGTACTTACAGTAATCGGCCATTGTTTTAATTACCGTATCCGGCAGGAAAAGGGAGAGTGAGAGAGCAGCACTTTCAGTTCGCAAGGGAAAGGGATGTAATTAATAAAGTTCCTATTGAAAAAAATTTAGACGGTTGTTCCTCTTATATATGTTGAACTGCCGTTAATTTTTTCCTCAGAGAAAAAAAAAGAAAAACTAAAGCAGCAGAGTTTCAAAAAAAACTTTCTGAAACTTTTTCTCGAAACAAACGGCTTCTTTCTTTACAACAGCGCTTCTTTTCTCAAACTGAGTATTAAAGCGGAATATTAATGTTGATTTTCTCAATTTATTTAATTATTTATTCTACATGAGCTAAATAATGTGCCGAAAAACACTACAAACACAAAACTACAGCGTCATGCAAAAATTGTACTATGGCTAAAAGAAGCACAACAAAACAGTTACCTAGATTCCTATAGTGATTTTTTTCAATTAATTTTCGAACTTTGAAAAATAATTGTGTTTGATCGACACAGCTGTGTATTTTGCCCACATTTTAGTTCATATGTATTTCGAAGCATAATTTTCATATAGGTCTCGAAGGAAGGAAGATCATTTTCCGCTCAAACAAAAAGGCTACAGTAAGAAATTGTTTTTCGAAGTTCGAAAATTAATTGAAAAAATCACTCTACCCCTCGAGAAATAGAAAGGTAAGAGCAGGAATACTGGACCGATGCAGCAAGGTGCAGACACCGTGGTCAGTCGGTGCTGTTGAGAACATCTGCGCCGTCGGCCAAAAATTAGCCGGCCGCTCCTCAATACTACGGAAAACTAGCAGCTGGATCGTAGACGCAAAAAATGGCCGCTGGCGCCGCGACATCATATCGCCTGCCTCGTCGTCGTCGATGGAGAGGTAGAGCTTTAACTCCTCTATTAGAAAGAAACAGCGATTTATCACATTTTACGAATTTCTTTATGCCATCGAAGAAGACTACTAAAGGAATGACCCCGTTCAAGTTTACGGTAAAAATCTCTTCTATAAGCTCATTGGAAAAGTTAAAATGCAAACAAAATTAACAAAAAATGGAAAGGCTGTTTAGGTTACAATTGGAAATGGTTAAGGAAAATGAGTTTTGCCATTTTCGCTCATTTTTTCCACAACAAAAAAATCACCGTGTTATTTTAGTGCTGCTGGAAATTACCCTACGCTGGAAGAAGGTCTATTACAGCTGCTCAGATACAGCCTGCAAGCAGTTCATATAAAAGTTCGGACATTGTCAAAGCAAATACGAGCTGGAAGTTTTTTCTTGACTTGAGGAGGTCGTGACTGGTACGCAAGACCCGGCCGCTGATTTGCTCCCTTCACTCAATGTGACATAAACGATAAGTGAAGATCTCCGCTGAAGTTCTGTTCAAGACCGTAGCTGAAATAAAGGTCATAACTTTCAGCAAGAATGTTTCCTGGGAACAAACCTGATGCACCAAGTGGGATTTGAACCTGCGCACCCTGCTTATGATGAACAAGTCGTCCTCAACGGCCTTACATCAAACAGCACTGCAGGTGTAATAGCGTGGCATGGAGCCTATAAGGCACAGTACGCACGGGTTCGAGTCCTGCCCGGCGCAAGAGAATTGCTCGCAAGACAACATTCTTGCAGCAGCTTATAACGGCAGCACGTGTATCGTCTCTAGTTCTTCTTCAAAAGTTAGAACGACAGATCCAAAGATTTTTTCGCACCTAGAGCGAGGAGGTCCTACTGAGCTACTTTGGCACGTGATGGGAGACACCCTCACTGAAGAAAATCGACGATTAGTGGAATGATTAATGGAACAAAGTGATCAATGCTCCTTCCTAGGAATATAACGTTTAAGTCTACGAGGGATACTTTCAAAATCGACGCTTTCTAAAACATTTTTTTCTAGCAAGCAAAAAAGAAAGAAGCTAAGATATATCCTTAGTATTGATTCGCCGGAGAAGATATTGATGGAAAAAGGAAAAGTAGAAAAACAAAGGAATGACGATAAGAAGAAGACGAAGATAAGGATGAAGAAGACAGCGACGAAGGTAGTGACGCTTAGGGGTAGGTAGACAACGCCGTTAAAAAGTTATACGATAGTGGCAATTAAGCCCGCCTTAAACTGAGTTCTAAAAATAAAAAATAAAAATACTCGACCTTGTTTCATAACCTTCTTCCCGTCCTAGAAATAACGCGCCGCAGCCCTAGTCGTACTGAAAGGAAGAAGGCGAGCGTTGAAAGCACAACTTATGGCTCATGAATGACTCAAAAAAGATTTCACTGCGAAAAACGACTTCAAATTTTTCCTACGCTCCCACGGGTAAACTTGTACTGACCGACAAGCCTTTGACAGAACGTCAAACTGAACAATCATCTTTGAAGCCCGGTTTTTAACACGTTTTTGTACGACTCAAGAGAGCTTTTCTGACTTTTCAACTCTTTTTGCTAGCTTCTGCTTTCCGTTCCAGCTGTACTAAACGTTAACGACTCCATTTAACATACCGGGGCCTAAAAGAATTTGTGCGTATGACAGAATCGTTCAAAACGAAGAGTGTAGCCTATCTATTCGATAAAACTAGGTAAGCAGCTCTAGAAAGAAATAGTGAATAGTCTCATCAGCAGCGCTTCTTATCACAGAAAAAATCGAAGAAGTCTATTTTCCAGTTCATTATATAATGCTTCAGAGTTTAGACGAGAGTGCAGATTCTATGAAGAATTAAGCAGCGCAGTAGCCTAGCTTTTTCAGAAGACTACTGAAGTGTTCTGAAGATGTTACCGCACCTAAGTGAGCACTTAAAGCTCATCCATTGTATAGTGTAAAAATAACAAACAAATAAATAAATAAATTTTGCTCAGCCTCTCTAAAATGGTTGAGTGACTGCAATCAGCTCTTCTTTAAGTATGTAGAACAAGCCGTAGTTAGCAGTAAGCCAGAAAGTCTACACCTACCTAGACGACTCCTCTGTATGCGACCCTGCTCGACCAGCTGTTCATAGGCCGGGGGCTGTCGAATCGGTGCCATCGCCGGTGGTGTGCAGTCGAATGTGGTCTCGATGCGTGAACCCGAACGACACGGAACAGGTCTGAAAGCCGACAATTGCCTCCTGGTCGGTGATGGAATCCCACTGAAGGTCCACTTACGGTGCTTTCTTCTCGGCTGTTCGAGATGAAGACGACGGTTCGCATTCAACTGGAGCTGGCGCTGGCTTCAGCTTGGCCGAGTCGGCAGCTGCAACAAACCGGTATTTGGAACGGCTTAGGGTTCAAAAGAATTTAATCACGATACTGCAGACGGTGTACAATGTAAAGTAGACAAAAAGCCGGCAAAAGAAGGCTATAATCGTCTGCGGAAGCAATTTAAAACCACAATGTTACTTAAATAGTATGAAATTGGATTGAAGGTAAAGAACTTAAATAACTTTTTTCAAGCAGAATGGGATCGACAAAAACACTAAATTGGTCACCGACTGGCCATCACAAGTGATTGTATGTATAGCCCAACTACGCCTTCATATTGTCTCCAAGATATCCTGTAGAAGTCGAATGCGTGGCGCATCCCAGAAAAGGATTGACTAATTCCGATCTCTTGCTTCTTCTATAGAATCAATCGTCTCACACACGGAACAGGCAACATTTAGAATCAATTTAGGTTGGAAACTAAGTCCACGCCATTTTTTAAACATTTTATTCTGAAATTCCCTTCAAGCCTTTTTTGCACATATGTTTTTTTACACTAGAAAGAAAATGATTTGCTCTATCAGAGGGTTTGTTCCAATTATTTCTCATTCCAAGTTTTTAAATTTTAGGTCATAAAAGGAAAGTCAAAAAAGAAAAATGACCTTCGACGACGGCTCCTTCTCACTGCTTCAATTTGAGCTTTTTGCAGAACATCATACAATGCCCGGAGGAGGACGATCTGATGTACAACACTTAATGGGTTTTTAGGTTATTTAGTTATTATCTAGGGCATTAAAATGAAGTGTCCAGAAGACGTAAACTGTTTTTCGAACAGTTTCTACTAGATGGTTCAAGTTTTTGAACACTGTTATATGTCTATCGAAAAAGGAATATTTTACTCTACAAAAATGTGTGTTGCCTTTGTTCGCTCATGTTTATTTCTGCAAATTTGTAGAATAAAGTTAAAAAGGAGAAAATGGCCTTTTCCATTTTTCCGCATAGTGTCATATTTCATTTGAAAGAGAATGCTTCGTGCCCTCAGAACAGAATAAATGTTTTGTTTCTTGGCCATTCTAAAATTGCTTCTTTAGGCCATTGAGTTCAGGTTGCAAAAAAAATAACCAAAGATTAGGAGATCTTAGTAAAAATAAAATGTCTTCTGGACACTCCGCTTTGATGTTCTGAAAATCAATAAAAATCAAAAGGAAGGAAAAATCCGGCAAACGTTGATGTAGAGCAAATCATTCTGTTGGATTGGTATACATACAAAATTATGCAAAAAAAACTTCAACGAAATTCAGGAAACATGATAAAGAAGGGGTTCTAACACAATAGAAGCGATTTCCATGGACGGCCTCTCAGATAGGATGGAATGATGGACTCTAACAAAAGCCGAGAAACATAAAGAAGTTCTTGAAGACCTGGCGTTCCTTGAAAACACCGATTCGAGAGCCATCTCGAATTGACCACATTGTTGTCAAAGAAGTAAGCGTCCTCCTAGAGATTAGGGGATTAATGACCGCGGCACGTTGTGTTTTGAAGGCGGTTATTCTAAAGAAAATAGCACACTTCGACGAGAAGAAGAAGCCGACGACCAAACATCCCAAGGAACTGACGACATATCAAAACTCGTCCCCAGCCGAGGTGTGTTAGTGACATGCACTTCACAGCGGTGATTTGAACCCCTGACTTCGGTCACGCTTCCAAGAAACTCAGGGCAATAGTGTCACCTGTATCACCTGTCTTCCCGTTGATCATCGACTTGTTCGCGCGGGCGCCAGCAACGTCTCCATCCGTCCTTGTCGCGTGCTAGAGTGCTACAATGAATCCTCCTCGCTCGAGCGACACGAAGACTGTCATATCGTTCGATCAGGGCTTTCACGAAGAAGTCTGACCAACGCATTGGTGCGTCCTACATAATGTTCTCTTGACGTCCCGCGTCGATAACGGCTCCCGTCCAGAGGGTGTCTGCGAAGCACATTACGTAGCCGGCCCACCTAATTTTCGACGACTTGGCTCATGAGACAGCGTCTCTGATCTTCAGGACAGTAGTAGAAAAATCAGTCTTGTCATTAGCCGTAGAGTTCACATCATTGAGCGTGGATACTGTTATTTATTAATATTTTTTATTGTAATATTTATTATTTTCTATTATTTTTTAGTATTTTCTTCTTAGATTTCCCCCTACGAGTGCTACATGTGATCGGAAGAGCTGACTGACTGACCTATGCTCTCAGCTCTCCTTTGGCTGAGCATCGGACTGACGACTCCGACGGTAGGACTCAGCAACGACGCCTTCTTCGCTTCCGGCAGGTCCGACTTCGGCGTCTCCGCTTCCACTTCCGCTTCCTTCTTCTCAGCGGTCGGTGGAAGTCGTGACGACACTCCTTTCACGGCCAGCATTGGCTTATCCTGGAAACAAGGCTGGATATGTTTAGGTTCTTGTATTATACAAAAATGTTCAAGGTCATAGTTTGACATCAAAATACTGTACTTCCATAGAGGCCTGAATTTCTCTGAACGACACTCCTTTCAGAGCCAGCGTTTTTAAGGTTATTTTTTACATTTCCATAGCTAAAACCTATGGAAATGTAAAAAATGAATCTTAGAATCTATCCTAGTGGAGCGCGCACCGGTAGAAAAAGCGAAGCCAACACAAAGAGTATAGCCACCGCCGACTAGGAAGTTCTAAAGAAAGGTCCTTCAACGTGTAGTACTGTGCGTCACTGTAAAACTATTTTTTGATGTTAGTTGTCAAAACGAATGAATGAACTGCCCCACTGTATACATATGGATCCCAATACAGTCCCTAGATCAAAGCTAAAATCATTTTTGCGGACAAATAAGGAAGGGTGTTTGGTTGGAAAGCTATCCAAAAATCAGTGAAAAATGATAGAATCAGAAAATCTGGTCCATTTTCAGAAATTGGATACAATTATAAAATTTTTCATTGTTGTGAATAAATAAATAAAAAGTGGCAGGCAAGCCCCAGTAAGAAAAATTACAGCATCAAGTTCTACAAACAATGTATTACAGCCTTGAAATCAGTTCAAAAGTTGGAGGTGCGAAATAGAAACCTGTCTGTAATTTGTAAAATCGTCTCTTTTCTCTATGGGCGAAGAATTGGTGTAGCATGATACCCTCGACTCTCCTTCGATTGCGCCCTGCACTCCACTTTTTCATATAAAGATACACCTTAGTAAGCCTTCAGACTATAGGTACACTTAGGAGATGCGCGGATCCTTTCAGGAGATGTCCACTAATAATGAACAATTCCTTGAAACATTGAAAGAATTGAAAAAATGATAAAAAGACTCCCGAACCTGGCTATCACTTCCTCGTCGCATCACCACTGGCTCCGGGGTGCTTGGCTTCTCTTCGACTACTGGCTCAGCTTGGCATTCGATCTCGTGTGAGCCCTTAAGTTAGAAAACTTAGCTGAGATTATTGTGGCTATTTTCTCGAGCCGTAAACCAAGGTCATGAAGGCGGATTGATTTCATTGGACAAACTTCATCACTCCACCTGACGAACCATTTCAGGAGGCTTTTAGGTGCAATCTACCGGCTTATTCTCACTGAAATCTTATTTGAGACAGCTTCTGAAGGCTTCTGTTGCCCAGGTGTTGGAATTTGCTTCCTATTCTTATAGGAAGCAAATTCCAACACCTGGGCAGTTCTAAGAAACTAGAAGAAGCATTGGTCTCCTGAAATGACGTCCTCGCACTTTCATCGTTTCTCTAGAACTCAACAAGCATTCCAGTTTCTGATTAAATAGAACCAGGAACGCTTGATCAACAAAAAATTAGAAATAGCAACGTATTTAGAGGAGAATGGATGAAGGCGACGATGGGCTACTCTGGCACACTGTAGGGTCGAAGCGACGACTGGATGTTGCTAGCGCAGTCGAGTACAACGATCAACGGAACTACATACAGATAGATTATGAGGGATGATCAAGAGAAGGCAAGTAACAATTGCTCGTTTTTCAGTGATTTAGGATCGTGCCCTTGAGAAGTTTCGCACAATGGTCAAGCAGTGAAACGGCAAGCAGTAGTTCACCTTTGACGAGCTCGACTGCAGGCTCATAGAGCTCTGAGTCGACGACGCTGGACTGGTGCTACCAAAGCCAGCATACGCGGAGTCTTCTTCACTGCTTTTTGAGGTCCTGAAAGATCTTTATTGATTGAATAATAACAAATGGGACAGCAAATAAAACCCTGAACAAATAGGAGCAGAATCGGACCTGTTCTTTTCACAAAAATCTCCGCTGATCGTCACAGCCGGTGGGCGAATCTTGGGCGCACGAAACTGCACTTGCTGCGCCTGAAAGTGATTGAATAGATCAACTCGATAACTCAAAGTAGTAATAGAATTTTAGGCAATTTTTGCAATTCTGAAGACAACAGTGGAATATTTTATCAACGACAGTTCATTGAGAAGGTGGAGGTCTCAATGTGATCCAATAGAGAACGGATTTTTTGACTAGACAACGGATGCTCAGAAGCGAGCATTATTCATTTCGCTTAGAGAACATGAAGTATGATAGTTTGCAATCATTTTTGCCTTTCCTTTTTCACCAGGGCGTGCCGGAGGAAGTGCCGGCTGCGTGGAGCCGATACCAGGTTCTTGGTTCGGGTTTCCCACCCAGGCATCCTAGCCATCCATCCCTCCAGGTCCGGTGGATTAGTACCCGACTTGTCTGGGAAGGGTGCAGCGCTGATTTGTTCATCGGCTGGCCACCGCAAGTCATTGTATGGCCACGAACGCATTCACAGATCGCTTCCACGACATTCCGTAGGAGTAGGATGTCTGGCGCATCCCAAATGAGATTGAAAAACGCCGACCTTTGTCCTCTATCATATTGTGGGGCAAACTACTCGCACCGGACATAGCAGTAACCTGACATCAGAAGTAAGAGGGTAAGAATTAAGGTGACGTCAATAAATCTCTTCGCGGACGCGCCGCGCCTCTATGGGATGTTAAGGATGCAATATTTGACCTTCAAAAAAGTTTGCGGTGGCCAATCAATAAAAAGCCAATGCTTTATCCTTCCAAGACAAGGTTTGTACCATTTCACCGATTCCTGATGGCTGGAAGAGTTGGTTATTCTGTGAAAAATTCCGAACCAGGAACCTTGAATCAAGCGCACGTGACAGTCAGCGCCTCTTCCGACTGTACTAGCACCTGCCCAAGATTGGGAATTGAGGGAGAGCTTCAGAACATTCCTTCTAACGAAACACTCAACAGCGCTACCGAAGAGTTGCGAGGCTAAAGTGGCCGGCTCACTAATTGACTTCAGAGAAGCGTCGTTAGGAGTAAGTAATGGCCTCCGAATTGCATCTTCTAGTAAGGGAAGCGGAGCGAGGGCAGCACCGCCGGCCAACCGCTGGGTCGGCGCCTTACGAGCCGACTCGATAAGAAGGACAACATGAAACGAGGCATGAAAAATGCCCATAAAAAATCGGCCCTCGATGGGGAAAAAGCATCGGCTCATGGCTTCCAACCACAGTCGAGCAGCGGAAGCTCTTAGCGTTTTTCTCCGTCCGAAACACTTTAGTACTGCAGCTATCTGGACAGAAAAATGCTGTGAGAGAAAAGGAAGTGGGGAAGAAAACGAGTTGCTCACATCACCATTTAAGTCTGTTCAATGTTAGGCCTTGCAATTTAATGCTGCCAAGTTGTTTGGAAAGAGCTTAACTTCCATACAGACAGAATCTACTCAAACTCAGTTAAGCCGACGGGTTTTGGCAGGGCAATGAAAGGAAAGGTAGAAGTGACAACTTCTAAACAAATTTAGGGCTCCACATGGAGGCGCAATCTAAGAAACAAGCGAAAAAATCTACAGGATTCTTCCGCGTGTCGAAATTTGCAAATGGAGCAGACATTTGCAAATTATAAAAAAACATTTGCAATTTTATAAAGATTACAATGATTTTTTTTTGCTGAAGATCAACTTCGTACGGCTTTCGTCGAAAACGTTTAATTCACCTGCTCCAGAACTAAACACACTCTATGAAACTTTACAAAACTTTCAATTTGTAATTTCAAATATTAGTATAAGGCTCGTCTTAAGGTGCAGGAAACCAGCATTTTTCAATCCATTAAAAGAAGAGGCCGCGCCATGCACTCGTCTAACTTGGGGCGATTACAAATTTATTAAACACAAATACTGCCTACTTAGCAAAGTGAAATGAACATATGTGCGTTTTCTCCAATTGTTTTTGCGGCACCACTGACAAGGGTGTAACCTCACTCAAACAGACTTTTTGCTGTCAATCAAAACAAAATTGCGACGTATTGGACAAGTTCATGGCGAAATCTCTTTTTCAAGACTAGAGGAATTGATTTTTTCCTGCATTTTAAAATAAGCCCTGAACCGTTCTTTTTGCTAAATAATTCCTATTTAAAATAAGTGAAACTATATAAAGGTACGATTAATCAAATATTTAATCTAAATGGTTTAAATTACATAAGGTTTTTTCATTACTTGAATTGAAACAGCGTGTTTTCTTATGAGGAAGCCAAAGTAAAATTTTCAAAGAACGTCATAGTAAAATTTCCTGGTACGAAGATAATTCTAACTCTCATAGAGCTTCACTGATTCTATCTGAAACAAGCTCGTTTTGACTTGGGAGTTGTTTCGACTTCAGAGAGATCGAGTTTGCTCAGAAAAGTGTAAGATTCGTTTTAAAAAGTGTCCATTCTAAATTCAACTGAAAAATGGTATATCTGAAAGCCGCTATTTTTTAATAAATGCTTAACTTGAAGTAGCATTAGCTTCACAGACCATTGCTGACGCACATATAATCCTAAGCTTCAGAAAACTTTATAACAAAAAACTTTTAAAAAACCTAAACTTAAAAATATAAGGCATTTAACAACTATGTTTAGTAATTGTATTTATTCATCTAATAAATACTAATACACTTCAAAAAGTGCTTCAAAGATGGCGTGTTGAAAAAACGGAGAAAGTTGTAGTGGCACCAAAAAAGACACCATAACGAAGTCAAACAAAATTGAAGAATCAAGACAATTGAACCATTTAATGTGAAATCAGTGCCAATTTTTTGAGGGCTACGTTTGAATCGTTGGATCTTATTGTCGTTGGTTTTTATTCGTTGGTGAAGAATATGAGAAAGTAGGTGACAAATAAAGACATGCTGAGTGGCTTCTATAGCTGTGCTTTGAAGAAATTTTATTGAACGAATGAATGAACGAATAAATTCGATTTTGAAAAATTTCGAACGAATGAATGAAAAATTATTCAATGTTAAAAATTTCAAACAAATAAACGAATAAAATTGTTTCCCCATCAATTTTTTCGAATAGTCGAATAATTTGTTCGAATCAGGTTCTGTGCTTGAAGATCTGAAGTTGATTCGGTATTGAAATAAAATTATTCGATTTTGTATAGAGTTGAGGAATATTCCATTCTCTAATAATATTCGAACATGACTCCATTTCGGCGTTCGAATTCGAACGAAAATTCTTAAAATCTACAAATATCGGATATTTATTTATTTAGTGCACATTGGAGTGCACACAAACAAAGCAGCAAATCACGATCAGAGCTATGAAAATACAAGGAAAAATAGAGACAAGTTGGTTAAAGCGACCGTGGCTAGAAGAATTTCTCAGAGAAAAAGCGAAAAAACTGAAGCATAGACAATGGGCTTAAAGTAGTCGATTTTTCCCAGAAGATTACTTCGGCTGCAGATATTCGACTATTCGAATATATTCGTTCGAGCACAACTATAGCGGCTTCCTGCAAGGCAAATGGAGTCCTAAATTTTTAATGGCAATAAAAGCGGAGAGGATCAATCTCCGAAAGACCAACACAGGGAACAGCAGTCAGCGGGGCCGCCCGGTCGGCGATCGGATCTCTAAGTGTTCGCGACAACTTCCGCCGACGTCGCCCTCGCCACTGCCGCGACCGTCGTCATCCCGCCGTCGACGATGGCTTTTCCAGTGTAAAAACGACTCGCGCGCGGCCAAAAGCACCGCTTCGGGCTGTTGGTCACTCTGCGGCCGCCGTCGGCGGTCCGTCCGCCGCCGCACTTACTAATGCTCTTCCTACAGCACGCGATGAAAAACCGCCGCGCGGCGCCTCGTCCGGGCCCACTATAAATGATGAGCGACTGTTACGCAGCGCCAAAAGCTGGCCGGCCGCCACGTTTGTCTGCCGACCGCCACAAAGTCCAAGCCAATTTAACGCGAAGAAATCCCCGTCGTAAATTAAGCCCGAATGCCGCGCGAACACATCGTTGTACGCCTCCTCCCGCGTCTGTGTAGTCCCGAAGCGAGCGACGACAACGAAAAAACGATGGCAGAATGAGGAAGCGGGCTAGCAATAAAGACCAGTCTCACACGAGTTGCTGTTAGTAGCTGTACTAACAGCAGGACAAACAGCTGCGAGCCGGCCTTTGCGCTTAGATTCTGACGATATTGCTTCTGTTTTGAATCTCTGGGATAATATGGAGAAGTAACACAAACTCCAATGGTTCGTTTCGCCACCTCCCTTCCGACGAACCAGGTTCATTATAACACGTCCTCGGTGGCTCATCAGTGAAGCAATGAGGAGCTATAAATTTTCGCGTTCTTTTTTCTTCAATATTTGCATAATTTAGGGATTTTAAATAGAACTTTAACAATGGTCTTTATCAATATGTACACAAATACCTATTTAATTTTAAGTTTTATAAAAACTGATAGATTCAAACAACTTTCTGTAAGTAGCGAACATTTAAAAATCGTTAAAATTAGCAAACTTACGTAACGCTATTTGAAGCTACCGGTCTTCGCCGCTTTCCCTTTTTAAATCTGTCGTGGAACTAGTTGTAACTGATGTTTAGGATTCTTACGAGTAGAATTCCGATTGATCCCGCAATTTTTCGATGAACCGCTGACCACGGGCGCGTGCTGCGCAGACGGAGGAGGTACCGACTGTCGCGTGCACCCCGTACCAGGTTCTTGGTTCGGATTTCCCGCCCAGACCAACCAAGCCTTCCATCCCTCTAGGGTAGGTAACTTTGTACCATATTTCTCTGGGAAGGATAAAGCGCTGACTACTTCATCGGTTGGACACCGCAAGCCATTGTATGGCCAAATACGCATTCAATTCACCTCTTTGACATTCCATAACAGCAGAATGCGTGGCACTTCCCAAAAGAGACTGAGTAACGCCGTCCTTTATCCTTTACTATCATCATTATGATGCTTTGGGCTACCTTGGCACAGTACAGGTATGAATGAGATATCGGTAGCGCTGCCTTGATAGAATTAATGGTAAACAGAGTGTCAGTCATGTAGGTGGAACTCCATAAAAAGATAAAGTACAAACGACAGCATCAATCAATTTCTTTTGAGATACGCCACGCATTCTACTTCTACGTGATGTCGAGGAGGCAGTTTGAATGTGTATATAACCTATACAATGACTTGTCGTTGCCAAGCGATGGACACTTCAATGTCTTACCCTTCCCAGACAAGTCTGGTACCAATTCAACGACCCAGGAAAGATGAAAGGCTTGTTTGTCCTGGGCGGGAAACCGAACCAAGGACTTCGATTCGGGATTCGAACGACAGTCGGCCCTTCTTCAAGCTGCGCTGCAATGCGTACTTCCAGTGGGGTGATGGCAAGAAATATGGTTAAGCGAAGTACACTCAAAAGTAAATGATTAGAGAGGCCGCTAGATGTCGGAAATGCACACCGCAGTAGGATGTAGGAACGTGCCAGCGGATCATAACATGGAAATTACCGACCGAACACATTCCGGTCAATCAAGGTACGTTCCGTATACACCCTCTTTGAATGGCACGCCCATTCGAAGATACCTGATTGGCTGGTGCGTTCTTTCACCTCCCACCGCGATGCGCATTCCTAGCATCTACCGAAAAGCCTACTTATAAAGAACTTTGCATTGTAAACTATGTTCATGGTCATGCCAGCGGACCGAAAACAGCAGAAACACTATAAAAACTATAAAGGACACCAGTAGTCAATCGGTTTTGGGATGCGCCACGCATTCTACTTCTGTGGGATGTCGTGGAGGCGATCTGAATGCATACTTGGTCATACAGTGATCTGCGGAGGCCAATCGACGAACAAGTCAGCGCTTTATCCTTCCCAGACAAGGCTTGTACCAGCTCACCGACCCCGGAGGGATGCAGAACTTAGTTGGCCTGAGCGGGAAATCCGAACCAGGAGCCTGGTATGGGGTGCAGGCGACAGTCGGAGCCTCCTCCGACTGCGCTACACTCGCCTAGAACCGCCATAGGTAATGATTTGTCCAGAAGTGACCCCTACCCTCTTGAGATATGTCCCATCAGTAGGCAACCGTATCCTGCGTAGTTTTTGAAAGAGTTTTCGTTCAAAATTTTGAACTTACGCCGTAGTTGAAGTGAAGACTAGAAGAAGAAGAAGACCGCGTATTGTCACTCAGTGCTCGGTAACAATGAAGTGTCCCACGCTGATTTTTCCCTTGGAAGTTAGCCATAGCGCAACCGTTTATTATACGGACGATACCGTGGGAACACAGCCGCCGATGTGTTTACGCCACGCCGCAAGACAAATCGTCCCTCGTTTGGCATCGCGGGAAGGTCCAACTTTAGCGGACTTCATTCTCACAGATGCTCAACAAAAGGACAGTTGGAAAAAGGTTTATAGAAACTCTAAAAGAGACTCCATCTGGATAAAAACCGCTACATAGTCTAAACCCTGAACAAATAATTGCACGGCGAATACTGGTTGGTTCATGTCGCGAACGTGGGCAACATTGGTAGAGAGAATAGAGAAACGAGACTAATCACAACCAATCGGGCACCGGCCGAAAATGCGCTAGCCAGTTGGGGTACCGACCGTTCTCTCAGACCGGTACGATCATTCGATGCGACAGGATTTGCTGGCGAGCTAACACTTCGAGATGCTGCTCACATTCGCGACATGGACCAAAAAACGATGAAAAAAGGAATCTCAGAGGCTCACAAAGATCAAAGATACATTTCCTTCCCCGACCTAACCACCACGCCTATTTTCATCAAGGATTCCATCGCATGCCCATGAATACATTAAAGCCTAACGACTTGAGTCGTGAAAAATCTGGGTTGGACGTTCTGCCCAGCCAAATGTCTTCGTAGAAAATAGCTTGAGGCCTACTATACAGCACATATATCCTAGTCTGGAGGGAGCACGTGTATTGTGTCTCACCAACTCCTCCCTTGAGTAAAAAAAGGATACGAAATTCCAGTGCATAATGACAATACGCCTCACTTTGCTGACTTGTGTGAGTTAAACGAAATCGTTTAAGCTCATTGTGTTTATTATTACTCAGATGAGCACACTTAAATGCATTTCAAATAAATAAATAAGTAAGTTTGTTCGAGGGCTCCAGTTGCCCAGCACAATATAAAGGATCTCGGATAAGTTCAGCGGAAGGATCTCGGGATGCGCCACTCCTTCTACCTCTGTGGGATGTCGTGGAAGCAATTTGAATGTGTATTTGGCCAAACAATGACTTGCGGTGGCCAGCAGACAGAGAAGTCAGCGCTTTGTCCTTCTCAGACATGTCTGGTACCAATTCCCGATCCCGAAGGGATGGGAGGTTTGGTTGCCTGGGCGGGGATTCCGAACCACGAACTGGTATCGGGCTCACGCGACAGCTGACACCTCTTCCGACTGCGCTGCAGGTGTCGAGTTTACCCATATAGGCCACCTTAACGACTATTTCGAAAACCCAAAGATCTTACATGGCGTCGTCACCGTCTCGAATGAGCGAGTATTAAGCAACACCTGACCAGTGTTAGAACGTCTTCTGCGGCACAAACAGTGAGGTCGAATGGAGCCCTCAATCAAAGCTCCAGACAGAGGTAGAGGTGCGGTCTTCCGTTTGATGGATGAACCAAATCTCTGGGAAGGTATTACAGAAATGTCCCCACTAGTCGTTAATATGGCCTACATGCACGAGGCGGAAACACATTAACTAATCACAACTACCCAGAGCGCCCACCCAACGCGTGCCAGCCAGTAAGGACACCGGCCTTGCATGCCCTGGTTGACACGCCCCCTTTATGCGACCTGATTGATCTACTGCTTCTTCTGTCCCTAATTGAGCCACCGTGGTGACTACTAAAAACCGAAAACTCATTCTGGAGCCGATTCAGAAAGAAAGAGATATGCCCTTCTGACCGCCACGGCTTCCAAATTCAAATGAGTGTTAACACTAGCGGATCACCTACATCACCTGCCGTCCCACTGATCACTGAGTTGTTCGAGTTACATCTTTGCTGCGTGCCAAAGTGGTCCAGCGGGGAGCTTCTTCGTTCGAAAGACAAGAAGAGCCACACATCCGTCATTCAGGGTCGTCACGAAGAAGTTCGTCTAGCCAGTACGAGTTGAGGGCGTCATGGTGTTATTTTGACAGCGTTTTGCAGAATCCATTCGATTACGGTTTCTTCCAAAGAAAAGCTTTGCGTGATCGGCCCATCCAATTTTGGACAACCATTGTAGAATACCGGTGACAAGCACCATGTCCAGAATACCATTGTTAGAAGGGTACACCTAATACCAATAGTCTTTTAACAGTCCTTCTGGAGCCGGATTCATCAAGCAGTGGGTGCAGATAGAGATACCGTAAGGGAGTCGTACCCACTACCCGCAGTGGGTAGCGAGAACGATTCATATTCATGAAAGGAATCAATGTTAAGATATAAAGCCTCTCGCGAAAACAGCTGATCTTACTGGAGCGCCATTTTGTCAGTGGGGCGCGGAGTCTTCGCGAGTATGCGGATATACCACGATCGTCGAGTATTCTGTACTCACTGATAGATCCACGATGTGGCGGGTAAGGTTTGGTTTATATTCCTCATTGTGGGTACTGTGGGTACTTCTACCCCTATAGCCCGTATACCCGCGGGTATAAGCGTTGATGAATCCGGCCTCTGATGTGGAAGTGGCACACGACCCAAAAGGATTACACCTTCTTTAGGGTCAAGAAAACAGGGAGCGCTAAGCGGCTCGAAAGGAAAGGTGACATTGTATTTGGTGGTTTTCCACCTTAGTAAGAAGGCACATGAATACATCAGAAGAGGCCTAACTCAGCCCACCACTAGGAACTCACCACGTTGTATAAAACTGCTCTACACGATGGTAGCACCCACTATCCAAGCTGCTTTGCCCGGAAAGAACAGTGTGAGGAGAAAAAAGGGACAACAGAATCGGCAGGGTTGGGCTTGTGGAAGGTATTTATGGGAGAGAAAAGTCACACTGGATGGAATTCCGGAAGGTGTTCTTGTGACCGTCACGAGATTGGCTGTCTCATCTATATTCAGATGAATCAGTGCTTACTACATACTACCGCATACCAGTAAGAGATTCAAAGAATTTTCACTAGTACAGGGGAGCGTAAGAGGTAGAAGAGATTGAAAGGGTATACCACTTTAACCTCAAATCGGACACTGTTCTAGGCAAGCTTGACACGCTTGAAATCAAGCTGAACACCTTCCAAATCAACATGAGCGTCTTAGCGATGAAACTAGATACCCTCCGAGAAGGTTAGAATAACCTTTTGTTTAAGGAAAAATCCCGTTAAACCAATACGAAAGGGTCGTCGATAATTATCTCAAATCTAGATAATTTGACGTTTCTTCTATTTTTGTGTTTATTATCACTGCTTGTTTATCGCATGATTTTTTTGTCGCTGTCCTCATTCACGTATAAATAAATAAATATTCAAATTCACTATGACCTTCTTTAAGGTTTTTCAATTCCCCTGCTCCAGTAAGTGAACACAGTTTGAAATTTTAAAAAATTCCTATTTTTTAACGAAAAATAAAAATTTAAAGCTTGTTATAATATCAAAAGACAGTTCAAAGAAATCTAACTTGACATAACCTTCTCAGTGCTGAAACAAGGTATTACTCCAAGAGCTCGTTCAGGTCGTCGCGATTTTTATTTGATTTATAGCAAAAATTCTGCATGCGTAGAGTTACACGTTTTATCCGCACAATATACGCAATCTCAAATAAGGGTAAAGGATAAAAGATGACGTTGCTCAATCCCTCTTGGGATGCGCCACGTAGTCTACTTCTATGGGATGTCATGGAGGCGAGTTAAATTAGTAATTTGCCACCGCATCCTCAACGTCCACCGTCCACTGGCCACCGCGTCTTCATCAGCTCCGTTATCCTTGTCAGACAAGTCTGGTACCAATGCACCGACCACGGAGCAATGGAAGATTTGGTTGCCTGGGTGGGAAATCCGAACCAGAAACCTGGTATCGGGTGCACGCGACAGACAGCAGCTCCTCCAACTGCGCTACACGCGGTCAACTGTAGATAACACAGTACATATATTCCCTTTGCGCCATTAATCAAAATAAAATCGCGAAGAGGAGGATAATACATAGCTCAAACTCCTTATTATTAGTACCTTAGGAAAAATGATTGCTTTCTGCATTCTAAAACAAGTAGGTATTAACCTACTATTTTTCAACATTTTAAAAAATTATTTTAAAACAGTGTATTCATTTACCAGAACATAAATTTAAAAATAACAAAAATAGTTCTATCAACCTTCCTAAAACAAGAAATTATTCACGTCTCGTTTTAGAACCTATAGAATCAACGAATTACAGCGATTTAGCAGAGAAAATGCAGCCGAAATCCCTGATAGCGCGGCTTACCAAGCGATATGGTGAAACATTTCGCCGCGTTATCAGGGATTTTGGCTGTATTTTCTCTGTTAAATCGCTGTAACTCGTTGATGAATCCGGCCCCTGGAAGGCGAAATAGCGATCGGGAGGATGTTCAGTTTGATTCCAAAGCCTCAAACTAGAAGAGTGCTTGAAATTTGCTTTGAAAGCGGCATAGATCTGTGGCACTGCTACCGACATATATTTATACACTCGCAACATTTTTGAAGAATCAAATTGTTTCGAATAGTAGAAATTTTCAAACATTCGAATTCGAACATATTCGAAAAACGCGATTCTTCGAATATTGGAATTCGAATGAAAATCACTCGAATACACATCCGAATGGGTTGCTTAAACATATGCGAGAGCCTGGCACTAGCGAAAATCAGGGAAAATACGTCTCCTTGCAGTTTTCCACCAGAATAACAAAACTTCAAAGCGCCAAAAGCCGCTTAAGACCATCAGAAGAGGTGTAGTTGGTAGAGTAGTGGTCGGAGCTGCTGCGGTCACGAATTGACCAACTGCTGCAACACATCTTATCACGTAATGTGATCTGAAGAACGTGCTCGACACTGACAAATAACTCCAACGTCGGGAAGCGCGTCTCCGTGGGGACCCTCAAGCAGCAGCAGTGCTAAGCCGCCGTTGAGGCTGGGACGAGGAACCTCATCTCATCATTGAGACCGATGCGACTCTTCTTGCAGTCCCTGTTATAAATCAGACATACTTTATCCGCTGAAGACGTCCGTAAATACTGCCGTTGCTGCCCTTCCTCTTAGGCAGCAAGCACTTCTAGCCATTAAGGAGATAAGGATAAACGGCGGCGTTACTTAATCCCATTTGGGATGCGCCACGCATTCTACTTCTATGAAATGTCGTGGAGGCGAGTTGAATGCGTACTTGACCAAACAATGACTAGCGGTGGTCAACCGATGAACAGTCAGCCCTTCCGAGACACGTCTCCTACCAATTCGTCCATCTCGGAGGGGTGGGAGGCTTGATTCCCCAGGCGGGAAATCCTAACCAGAAACCTGGTATCGGGTGCAGGCGACAGCAGGCATCTCCTCCAACTACGCCATACGTGTCCAACAGAGAAGTACGGAACGAATTCTGGAGCTTACTACGAATCAACGACGAAAATACTGACGAATGACGATAACAACGACGAATACTACTAGAGCATTACTCCATTGTTTTCTTTTTTTCTCTTAATTTCATTAATTATAAAGACTATTAGTTACTAGATGGTTTACTGCTGTGTTTGTTATCGCGCGTTATTCTAAAAATTCGCTTCTCATAAATGAATAAATAAATAAGTACCTCTTTCTTCTTAGGCACTGCGACCCTAGACGGCGCTTTGAGTTCCGTGGTCGGCTTTGGCTTAGCCAAACCGCTGGACTTTGGTGGTGCCAAGTTAGAGGCCTTCTTCACCTGAAATGCTCCTCTTTTACAAGGGAATGAGATGTGCGCCTACAGCCAACCGGTTTAGAAATTTAGAAGAAAAGATTTAGAACAAACCGGTGCTGGAGAAGAGACGGGCGTGCCGACGTTGTCCTTCTTCTCCTTCTCCTTGCCACCGAACAATTTCAACTTCAGCATTTTCGGTTGAGTCGTCGTTGAATCGACGGCCGCTGCAATAGAATCCATGAGCGCAAACTGATGGTGAGCAACGACCACTAAATGGAAACGACACCTTCCATGGTTTTTGTTGTGTAAACTGATTCATACTGCAGCGTCTGTGGAAAGTCGTAGGAACGTGACACATTCAAAGGCTAGGAGGACATTTTGAAAAAGAAAAAACATTCGCTGAAAAGGCTCATTCCACTTAACGCTTCTAAGTGCACACTTAGCTTGAAGGATAGGCGCCCATTGAAAAGCTGTCTAAGAATTCGTATAGTAAAGAATTCGGGATCTATCCTAGTGGGGAAGCACTCTATTCATGGGGAAGCACTCTATTCAATCTTCGTGACAACGACGGTAAAATTAAAAGTGCATTGACATTTTCGCGCTTTGGTGTGGTATGCAAGATGTACGCAGACGACATAAAGATTTACAAGTGTATCAAAGGGATAGATGATGTTAGTGATTTACCAGCAGAAATTGAGTATATCGACCAATGGTCCAAACAGTGGGAGCTCCTATTGTCAGCGGAGAAAACCAAGTGCATGCTAATTGGTCCGAAGGGTGAGACATCGGTTCCATGCAAACTACAATCCATAACTCTCATGCCTGTAGGGGAAGTTCGAGACCCAGGTTTCTTGGTTAATACTAACCTGGGGCCGGATTCGTCAACGACTTACGTAACTTTAACGGAGAATTGTAAGCTTATCAAGCGATATGGTGAGCGATAAGCCGCGTTATCAGAGCTTTTAACGCGGCTTATCGCTCACTATATCGCTTGATAAGCTTACAATTCTCCGTCAAAGTTACGCAAGTCGTTGATGAATCCGGCCCCCTGGACATCAGCAGTTACTACCGAACACTTGCGGGGAAAGCGAACTACACCATCTACACTCTGTTCAGGCTTCTACGATCGAAGCGTCCCAAGTGTACTTACGGGTTTGTAAATCTTATGTTCGACCGATATTGGAGTTTGGAATAACTGTTTGGAATCCTTGCAAAAAGAAGGATATTGATTTCTTGGAAAGCGTTCAGAACAGGTCTACCCGAAAGCCATATTTGAGATGTTATGATGTCAACTACTTGCAGCTGCCCAATGGCCTAGAAAGGGCGAAAGCACTTGGCATTCCAACGCTGGCTAGTAGAAGAAGAAAGGCTGATCTCACCATGATGTTCAAAATTCTAACTCAGAAGCTCTCCATAGATCCACTTTCGTTTTTCGGTGCACAGTTGACTAGATCTATGAGAGGTAAACTACGGCTTAACGTCGCGGTTGCAAAGACAAAGATTAGGACAAACTTCTTCACCTATAGGAACCTTAGCCAATTCAACACGTTACTAAGTGATGACAAAATGTCGTTGATGTTGTCTATCCAGGCCTTCCCTTATTGAGTAGTGACCTGTTATTGTCAATTCTTAGTCTTTTTCCTGGAACATGTCCCTGATTGTACTGTTTTGGCTACATTTAGCAGGCACCACTTTGCAGTTATTTCCATTGTTCATCTAGACGTTACTGTGTGGTTGTCTGTTTATTTTTAATTTCATTCGGTTTCTTAATTTTACATGTGTGATCACATTCCACGTCTTTAAATAAATAAATAAACATAAAGAGATTATTAATTGAGCTAGTACATGAGAACTTTTCTAGGCAATTTCCTACAGGATATTCACTTGTTGTTTACTTATTTGTTTATCCATTTACTTTCATCATCTAGGGACACAGTATACTTAGCAAGACAAGGTGAGAAATAAAACGAACACCCCAACATATCAAAAACACCATCCTGTTAGTATTTGTCTCATTTTTCTTGCATGCCATCTCCGACTAGGATAGATCGGAGAATCGCTATAAAATACGAGGTGGATATACACACATGTCCTTGCCCTAGGATTGATTTAAAGTAGAGAAAAACATATAAATGATGCTAATTTCTACTATGAGTAGTACAAACAAACACAGCTAAAGGTATCCAAGCAAATAACGCTTGATCATTGCCGAAAACATTTTCAAACAATTTTGAGACAATTTTTCACTTTTGCGAAAGTCGTTACAGAAAATGGAACATTTTTTCCAAAAGTGGTACAAAATCAATCCTGCACAAAAGGCTATAACAAAAGTTCGCTTTTTGAATATAAGCAAAATTGATTTTTTCCATGATTTGCATAAAGTGAGAGTGCTTCTCCTCAGAACGATTTAGTATTTCATTCACTGAAAAGCTGCTATATATTCAAACAAAATATCCTCTACTCTTAAGAAAATCATAGTTAATTGCACAAATGTACTTTCTGTCTAAAAGTTTTTTTTAACTGTAGTCTAAAGTTTTTGGCGCAAAATTAGGGACTAATGCTGAAAGCTCATTTCGAACCAAGTTTCGTTCATAACTCGTCATTCTAGAGCATTTTTCAATGCATCTACACAACTTCCTTTTTTTCAAATTTTCACAACACAAACCGGAAAAATTCTGGAAATTTTTAAGTGCGGTCTTTGCGGTTGAGTTTTAAGAGTGGGCCCTCCGACAATCCCGTTGAATGTGGAAAAGTGAAGGATTCATTTCTATCAATATTCAAGTGATCATTAACAAATCTAAAAACAAGGCTTTCATCATAAATATTTTTACTTAGCGACAACCAGATAGCAAGGGGCCGGATTAATCTTTAGGTGTAAGAAACTTTGAGTAAGGCATTCCTGGGGTCAGATTCCTCAACCGCTTGCCGCCCTCTAACGGTGAAAATACCGCCAAGCCGATGCTGATGAATGTCATATCAATGGGTTTGGCGGTAATTTCATTGTTAGAGGGCGGTAAGCGGCTGATGAATCTGGCCTCTGATGAACACTTCTTTTTTGCACATTTCTGTCGGACTGATACTAGATTGCTTTAATTGAAGGATTCATTTCACATTTCATTAAATAGTTGCATTACATTTTTAACTGCTTTTATTAACCAACAAAATCGAAGCCATCCTAGTCGGGAGGGAGCAAACTTGAAGTGCTAACTATGTGCATCATCCATGTCGTATAACCACATACTCCAAATTTAGATAAAACCCTAGCACCATGGAAGAACAGCTCCTGAAGGTCTCCAGACAATTCTCGAAAGGGATTGGAGACGAGAATCACTGTGCATCACTCCAATTAGGATATATATCCACGAAATCGCTCAAGATTATTTATTCACAGTGCTTATTTGGTGCAATTTTTCCATTTTTGATCGAAGCCAGCTCAACATTTAGTGATGACGTTCCCGGCCCTTCTTCAGGTCAGATTTCCTAATCAGCAATTTACAGTACATTATATTTCACACAATACATTCTAGAGTTAAAGAAGGATTTCGACTCGAGACGTCGTCTATAAACGCCGACTAGGAGCCTCGCTCGAAAATGAAAAATTCTCTGTTAAATTCGATTTTGCGTTGCATATTTTTTCAGGAGAAAAGGAAGCAGCTTTTGCTCGCTTGCTCTTCATTTTGGCTAAAAGACGATTTTTGTTTCTAAATCAACCACAACAGTGCTGAACATTTGTCCTAGGGCTCTTCAATAATGTACCTCTTATGGTTAAACTGTCTTCGCATTGCTAGCCAGCTCTACCACTGAGTAACAACACCTATCCCAGAGGTAATTAGAAAAGGACCAACGACAAACCTTGGGTTGTTGCCGCCGGAGGCTTAACCGTCGACGTCGCCTTTGTAATTGCTGTCTTTGGTGCCAATTGCGACTTGGCGCTTGTTGGAGCGGCGAGCTGTCGGGGTTTTACAATCGACGGCGTCTTCAGATTCGTCGTCGTCGACGCTGTCTTCTGATTCGTAGTTGTCGAGGGAGCGGCAGCGGCGGTCTTCTGATGCGATGACGAAGACGACGTTGACGTTGCGACGTTCTTCGTCGGTGTCGAGCTCACCGCGTCCGGTATCGATGTGTACGTGGACGACGAGGCGACTGAACTCGCGTTCGACGAACTCACTGTCGAACCATTGTTGTTCCTGAAAATGGACAGATGGTGAAGGAAGTCGTGGTAGGCGAGGAGAGGACACCAGAAGGCGTCACAAGACTCCACAGACAATCTGCAACGTCATCTTGCAGTTGTTGAGAAATCTGCTTCAACAAAATTGACCAGGAGTTAAAAATAACGTCTAAATACTTGAACAATCTTCTAGGGTGCGCCTAGAATCCCCCCTATTAGTGAAAGTGTGGTACTTGTAGTTAATGTGGCCTACACGGACAGGGAACGCAACAGACCAATCAAGGCGCATCGAATCGATTAGGTTTCACCAGTGGGGGCTTATACAGTTGGTGCCCTGATTAGCTGAAGGGCGTTTGATCGGTATTGTGATTAGTTTGGTTTTTGGTTCCCCGGCGGGTGTCAAAAACCTCATCGTAAACTCTTTCAACGAAGAACTGCATTAGTCGTTAATGTGGCCTACATGGAGAAGGAAGGAGAAAAAGCCAATCAGACCGCGTCAAACTACATAGCGTGCTATCCAAAAGTGGCGACAGCAATCTGCATTCTGATTGCTTGGCGCGTGTTCATTCCATGCTATGGTTAGCTGTGATTGGATGGTGCGCTCCCACCTCCTCGTGTAGGCTACATTAACGACTAGTACCAGAAGCATAGTAAATAAGTACTTTAGCTTTTAAAAACTAGCAAAAAACATTAGATAGTTGCGCCCTTCTCGAATACGTCCTGCCAGCTGAGTAGAACCGGACGGGACTGGAACTCCACCGGTTTCCAACGCGCAAAGACGGCGGCCTAGACCATTGCGCAAAATGTGAGCGACCATGTTACAAGCTCTTTGGAGCTGTTCCTGCTAGACCTACACCCGTCGTCATCTACTGCTAAGGGGCTTACTCCAATGAATGAATAGACTTCCCCCATTTAAGCGAGAACGTCCAATTCCAACGCCCAGAAGGCGCTGGAAAATTGCTGGATGACGCAGCATTCATCACTGCCATTGCGCTTCGCTCGGAATTAATGGACGCTGAAGAAATTGGAGTCCTCAAAGACGCCTTTACCCAAGAAGGCGCTAAGGACAAACTAATAATGGAACCAATAGAGCGGGGCGGCTAATAAATCGAGATCTATGGAGGCTCACCCGCTTCCTCGCGTCGACGATCGAACACTGGTGGTCGGCGGTCGAAGTGCACCAGTCGTCGTCGCCGTACGGCCTGGTGACACAGCTTGTTTTTCTGAAGCGGAAAGACATTTTGGAGATCACTCGTTGATAAGAAGAAACAAGCTTCTGATGGTAGAGGCAACAACGGTAAGGCAAAGGCAAATTTGTATGAAGGAAGGAACAGGAACTATTCGTCTACCGAGGTCTACTTAAATAGGTTCAAGAAGCCATTAGATCGAAGAAAATATTTATTCGGTCATGGAAATGGCACCGAAGGCTAGAAAAATAAGAATTCCAGTTTACTTTCGAGAGTAACACCTCGGTGATATGAACCATTTTAGTCAAACTGGACACCTTCCAAATCTAAGTGGACATCGTTCGAAGCATGCTCGACACTTCTAAATATCAACGGAATAAAAACAAGTGAAAATAACCATAAAAAGGGGTCTTTTAGATCATTTTCATTCCTTTTTCTTTCCTCCGTTTCTTCTTTCCTTTTTCGAAAACGAGACTTACGAAGAATGCTAAAACAACTTTTTGTCCAAGAAAAATTTAGCACAAATCACTCTTATGAATTTTTATTGACCTGCGCTAAAAATAACACGCCGTTCTGAATATTATAATCCTCTTAACTTCTATAGAAAACCTGTAGGCTAGAACTTATTTTGAAGCGCAAAAAATAGCAGTTATAAATAACGACTTATGATGGGCTGCCGCGATTACTGCCAGAGATGATGGGCTGCCGCGATTACTGCCGGAGCAACGGCGCGTTCCCGCACCCCCCGCTGCACGTTTTCGCACCCTCACAGTGCGCCATCGTGACATGTACCCACAAAGCTTAGTGTGCAGGCAAACTGCATTAAAAGCAATGGCAGCAAAAAAAAAACAAAGATTGCATAAAAAACTTCAACACTGAACTGAGAGTTCCAGCTTGCGCCAATAAATCGTTCTTTAGAATACTATTGCTAACGTTTGTGCTAAATTTGTAATAAATGATGGACGGTGGCCACGCGATGAACAAGTCAGGGTTTCCGCCTCCCATAAAAGTTTGAGACCAACTGACCGACTCTGGAGAAGTGGAAGGCTTCGGCGGCCTGGGCGGGTCTCAAACCAGGAAGCTCAACTCGATGTGCAGACGAGCGCCAAAACCCACTACCACTGGGCAAACGTGCAAATATTCACAGACTTTAAGGATATGAGTTAAAGTGAAGCAAGGTAGTCAAAAGAGCAGCTCGCTATGCGACAGAGCCTGCTGGCAGACGGGTGGTTGACGGCATGGAAAGGACGGGTCAATTCACCGCTGCCTATATCCATATGCGAGTGACAGCCGCTCGTCGCCGGGGCCCGTCTCATAAACTGCACCTACAGACGACGTCAGCGACCCGAAATGAGGATCTCCCTCCGGGAACTGCCCCGGGCAACAGATCGTGAGGTGAGTTTGGAGGATGATTGACATTGTGCCCTGACCGCAGAGAGCGGAGCTTTGTCCGTCGGTCGGCTGGCGGACGTCCTCGACAGGTGTACCTTAAGAGGCAAAAACCTCTCGACATCTCCATTGTCACGGATCTTCAGTGTAACAAATCGCTCGGAATCCATATCGTTTGGCATCCGACAAATGGCTGACGGGAGGGGAAGAGGAGGTGAAGGAGCGGCAGTCTGGGCAGCATCTCGAGACCCACTTATGCCGAGAAAAAACAGCCCGCACTTTTCAGAATTGCCCTTTGAAGCCTTGCAGAAGGACGGGCGAAGACTTTGCTTTAAGCTCGTCGTTCCATCTTAATTAGACTTTACAGAGCCTTCGTATGTACTTTTCCATGAATACAAAATAACAAAGGGAAGGCAGCGGAGCTTCCCTGCCAGCTCAACAAAGTAATGAGAACTACAGCCTGTTTGATAGGATTTATACCACGAACAAGCCTGGTGCTGAACCCCACTCACTTCAACAGAGCGAATTTGGATTCGCTGCAGGCTGCACTTCGATGGGTTTGAGCCAACTTCGAATGACAGCGGCGCCACCTGCCCGTGCACCACTGTCATTGAAAATTTAGACATTCGGGAAAATGAAAAAGAAAAAATGAAAAAGCATGGCTGGACTACCAAAAAAATCCATGTCTTCAGGCTAGTGAACGCTTCAGACTTATTAAAACTAAATTTGATCGCCTTATCAAAAAGTACAATAGCTACATCGAACGAAAACTTTTGGACAATCCAAAAAAATGCTCGTTATATAAGTTGTTGAACTCAAGGCTGAAGCAGTCAACTAAGATCCCTACGCTAGTTGATGATGAGGGTAACTCAGCTGTCAGTGATTTTGAAAAAGCCTCCATGCTAGCCGCACATTTTAAAAAATCATACTCCATTGAGGCTGATAATGAAAGCTGGTCTGAGTTAGCCTTTTCCACTCAAAGTGCCTCACCTGATAGCTTTGTTTGGTTTCACAAAGAGGACATTTTCAAGCATCTGAGTAACTTACCGCTATCTTATACCACTACTCCTGATGAAATACCTGCCTACTTCATCAAAAAAGTAGCTGTAGCCTTAGTAGCTCCTCTCGAGCACATTTTCAATTTTAGTTACATGCATAGCGAAATTCCAAATCGATGGAAGCATGCATTTGTCACTCCTATCCCCAAAAAACCACCACATGGCTTAGTATCTAATTATCGTCCTATTAGTATCACATCAGTGTTTTCCAGAATATTTGAGAAAATTCTGAAAATGGCTCTTGTAAACCATATAGAAACACATGAGGTTATACCTAAGAACCAATATGGTTTTAGAGTCGGAAGATCGACTGAGACCTTGATGCTATCTACCTTAGATGATTGGACCAAGTCACTGGATGATAACACTGATGTTGATGTGGTCTTTTTTGATTTCAGCAAGGCTTTTGATAAGGTGCCCTTCAAAGAACTTATTTTCAAGCTTCAAATTTTTGGAATTCATCCCAGAATTGTTAAGTGGGTAAAGAACTTCATCACAAATAGATCCTTCCAAGTAAAGGTGAATGACAAATTTTCGCGCACGTACTCAATAACAAGTGGCGTACCCCAGGGGGGTGTATTGTCACCGATTCTTTTCATCATCTACACTTCCGATTTACCTGTCTTAGTTGAAAGGCGTGGCGTTAAGTGCAAAATGTTTGCAGATGATATAAAAGTATACAAGAATATTACCAGTGAAGAGGATCACCTTGCCCTCCAATGTGCTGTTTCAGATGTTGCCGATTGGTCGGACAGGTGGAAATTACCTATCTCAGCTCAAAAAACTCGGGTTTTTCACCTAGGCAATTCAAATTCGGTTAAACACATTTACAGCCTTGGTGGTTGCAACCTACTCAGTGAAAACAGTCTGCGTGACCTGGGCTTCATCTTAGACAAAAAACTTAGTTTTTCAGAGCATTGCGAAACAATTGCAAAGAAAGCTGAAAGAGTTACTTACAACATTTTTAGAGCATTGTCTACAAATTCAAAAACTCACTTGCTTCTTGCATACAAATCATATGTTCGCCCAATACTGGAGTATGGCACCACTGTGTTCAATCCTCACCTTAAGCGCTGCATACAGAGGCTAGAATCCGTTCAAAATAGCTACACTAGAAAGCTATGGTTACGCTTAAATGGCTACGACTATACCTCCATTCCATCAGCGCCTGATCGTAATAAAATATTCGAGCTGGAATCACTTGCTATTCGTAGGAAGCGAAACGATCTAATTATGATTTTCAAGATGATGACTGGAAAAGTTGCACTTCCACTTACTGATCTTTACACAGTCCATCATTCTACCACTAGGGGTTGTAGATCTAAAATTCACTATTCTACGGCCAAAAGTTGTGTTCGTGCCTCCTTTTTCACTCAAAGGGCCGGTTCTGAATTCTTGATGTTTACCAAAAAACATACTTTGCCATCTTCGATTAACCAATATAAAAAGCTCGTTGGTAGTTATCTTAAGACTCGCTAATTCGCCGTTTCTTGTATTTTTGTGTTTATTACCAATGTGTTGTCTTGCTAGTCTTTATTTCGTCGCGTGTTGTCATACACGTATAAATAAATAAATAAATAAATAAATAAAATACCATTCCGTGATTTTAACAAGACTACAACTGCAAGAGCAATAGCCGTATGAGGACAAAGGGATCTATCCCAAAAGACATAGGAAAGGGATTCGAATAAAGGTAGGAAAACCGATGCAGATCAATTTTTTGTCGGCTGCGCCATGCGTTTTATTTCCAACAGATTTCTTGGAGCCAACTTTAATCGATGCTAAATACAACGACTTTCAGTGGCTAGTCGATGAACAGATCAGAGCTGAATTGTTATCAGGTAGGTTTGGTACCAATTTCCGAACTCCTTAGGAATGGAAGGCTTGATTGCCCTTGGCCTCTACGATTCAAAACTTGTGCTGATTACTGGTGCACGAGAGAATCAACTGCTCTACGCTCCTAATTTCTTATGGAATAGGTGCCACAATTATTAAAAAGTACGCAGTGTTTTGCTTTTTTTATTTAGAAAGGAAATTAAAACAAATTAAGCACAGGATATTGTGGAGAAGTAAAGTGAGCAACGCATTCAGCAGAACATATGACTAATGCGATGCTTTATCCATTGTTCTTCCTCACCCGAAAAAGCGTTCCATTATATAGGAAAAGATTATAATAAGAATGTTTTTCTAAGGCTGACACGTCGGGAGCTAAATCGAGGGTATGGAATACCATTCATCTAAAAATCCAGCTTTTTGATCATCTGTATATGCCGCTTCAGCTCACTGGGCAACTGCCGATTGGCCTCTTTACCTCTTTCGTGAGCATCCTCTATTTTCTTTCCGAAACCCCCTGCTTAATCTTTTTTATGCCGAACATATTTCAAAACACTGCCCGGGAAATCGAACACTTAATAAGATGACTTCATGACTAGCAGCTTTTGTCGCATATTTATCAAGTCACCAAATTTCCCGGTTCTGTTAATCTGTTAGGTTTGATTTTTAAGTTCGCTTTCAAGGGCATCTTTAGTGCATAACTAAAAATAATAAACTAAATAATAAGAGCTGGTCTAGTTGGTTTGAAGACGGCAAATTTTTGGAATTGAATTTTATCACTGACATTTTTTGTCTTCGTATTGAGCATTCGTCTTCATATAGCAGGGCAGAAAAAGATTTCTTTTTAATCCCTCTTTACCCTTAAAAAACATGACTTGCAAGATGTTAACGATTTATTATCAAAATGAGCTACCAAGCATATAAGCCACGTAAGACCAAAGAGAGCGAATTTCTTAGCTGCAAATGGAGAAGGCGAGGTGTAAAACGTAAATAATCAAATCAAAAAATCCTAGAACGAGAGTTTCAATCACTTAAGTAACACTGCATCTAACCCATAGGCTTGCCAACATCTTCAGGATACTCAAAACATGTGCCCTATTCAATACAACTACATATTCCATACCCAGAAATCGCCTGCAAGAAAGTTAAAATGTGACCTTATGCTCAAAAAGCTTGAAATGGTTCTACGTTTAAACACATTTTCAGCCTGGAGCGGCTGGTAGAGAGGCTATATGTAGTAAGGTCTTCAGCTTAACCGGCTCCATGCTGATATCAGCGACCGGCCCATCCCGCATCACGGGTGGACAGGCCTCGAGGATATCGCGGATGTTACGTGCGGTCAAACAGCGCCGGTGGTGTAAGGCGAACATCGCTGCCCGGAAAGCAGAAGATGCGGGTTCGAGTCCCGCCTGGCGCAAGAGTTTTGATCGCAACAAAACATCCTGTAACGACATATAGGTTCTACGTTTGAAATGGTTCCGTCAGAGACATGCCCAGGAACGTTGAAAGACATCTCCAATAACGAACTTTAGATAAAGGTTATAGGATTCTCATTTCCTTTAGGGATGCGCGACAAATTCTACTTCTACGGGATGTCTGGAGGCAATTTGGATGCGTATTCGGCCTAGACAATGACTTGCGGTTTAAATCGCCTTCACGTCAGAAGGGTGGAACCAGCGGTGTTAGATCTTGAGTCGTGTCGATATTATTCACACTTCAAATGAAAGTTGTAGGCAGTCGTGACCTGATTATTGTTCCAGAGACATTACCAGAACAAGACGAGGCGATGCGCGCTGGATGAAGGTAGGCTAGAACCCAAGAAAAGCGAGAAAGGGTAACGCATAACAAGAAGTAAAAAAAATACAAGCATAATCCTGGCTCAGCTTGTTGAGCGCTTCGATGGTGAGCTTAGGAAAGAACATCCGTGTATATTGAAAGTCTACTACGGCAATTTACTTATTTATTTATTCATGAGGCTATACCTTGTCCTCTGAAAGATCTATTCTGAGCAAGGCTTTCCACCATTTTATGGCCGTCACTTTTTAGGTTTTTCAACATCTGTTTTGCTACGTTTATTTTTTATTTATTTATTGACCTGGATCAAGGCCACACGTGAAAAATCAATTTTAGAATGAAATACCAACGAACTCAATGAAAAACAAATAAATACACTAAAGTTATACAAGTAAAACTACTAGGTTGATCGAAAAGTCTTGCAACACTTGCACAACAATATTCAAATTTGTCCCTGTTTGCTAAAACAAAAACTCAGTCCACGTTATATTCCCCATGCAAGTCCAAGATCCTGCCCCATCTTTTAGGCAGCCTTTCAATTCCTTTCCGCCGGAATTCCGAGGGCTGTGAGGAGGAGAATTCAGAAACCTGTTGACGTCGATCAACGAACTCTCTACCTCGAAGATGCTGCTTCAGAGCTCTGAACAGGTGGTAGTCAGAAGGAGCGAGGTCTGGAGAGTACGGTGGATGGGGCAGAACTTCCCATCCTACTCCTGGATTCTCTCGCGACTCACTTTTGCGACATGAGGACGCGCGTTGTCGAGCAGCAGGTGGACATTTTCCCGTTCTGTACGTTTTTGGCGCACGGCGTCGGTTAGCTCTGGAGCTGGGTAACGTAGACAGATGCTGTGCCTGTGGTCTCACTATCCAGCAACTCCCAGTAAACCATGCCTTCTGAGTCCAACAGAGGGGCGTCCGGAACGAGGTCGATGCTCGAGAGAGATATCTCCAGCCTTGATGCGATGATAACAACGCGCCACTGTGGAATAGTGAATGACTTCCTCCTTGAATGCAGCATAGATGTTGAAGGCTGCAGTCCTAGACGAACGGCCTTGCAGAAATTCATAGTAGACGATAGGTCGTAGAATGCTGCTGCTTATCGTTGAAATTGTTGCTGTATTCGTACTCGATGAGGCCTTATACAGTATGCTTGAGGAAGTTTCGTGAATGTACTGTGACGCCATCACACAAGATCGATACTGTAAGAGCTTTAACAAATTTAACAAGCAATGGCGTAAAGTGTTGCAAGACTTTTCGATCAACCCAGTAGCTTCTTGAAGCCATGCAAAAATAGGCCTAAGACTTCCTGATTCACACTCAAATTTAGTCGAACTCCCATAAATTTCTGTAGATGAAGAAGCTTGGTCGATCGTGCTGAATCCTCTCCGAAATCCTGCTTGTTCGCGTGGCTGTCCTTCATCCAGCGTTCTGCTGATCCTATTCAGGATGACTCGAGTGAACAGCTTGTAGACTACGGACAGCAGGCAGATCGGGCGATAGTTGCCAATGTCGTGCACGTCTCCCTTCTTGTACAGCAAGACGGTCTTGCTGGTCTTCCACTGAGATGGAACCTTGCACTCCGACAGGTATCGTGTGAAGAGCCGCGCCAGGGTGTTGATGAGCGCTGGCGGGAGGTTCTTCAGGTGTTCGGGTCTGATCCTGTCAGGGCTGGGTGCTGTACGTTTCTTCACCGACGAGATGGCGTGTCGGATCTCGGAAGGGAGAACAGAGGGAACGACGTATCCATCTGCGGAAGATGGCATGGGGGCAGGTGGACGTGGCTATCGAAGAGATCGGAGTAGAAGTCGTGGATGATCTTCTCCATGGTCCTTCTGGAAGAGGTGACGGTTCCGTCAGGACGTCGGAGAGCGGTCATCTTGGTCTTAAAGTTGGCGAAGTTTCGGCGGGCATTGCGGATGCTCAACCCTGCCTCTGCTGCTTCAGCCAACACTTCCGCCCTTCTCTCCTTGAGATCTTCCTTCATCGCAGCTCTGCATAGCTTCGCAAGCTCGGACGTCAGCTGGTAGTTGCCTGACTCTCGTGCTGCTCCACGCTGGCGTATAAGCTCGATAGTTTCCGGAGACAGGCGTCTCTTGATGGTCTTCAAGCTCTCGGCTCCCTTAGCACTATCGTGGAGATGGTGCACGAAGCGATCGTATTCCTCGTCGACGTTGTCCATAACGGCATCTTCCCAAAGGCCGGAAAGAGAGGTGTAAAGGTCCCAGTTGATGGTCGTTCTGGGATTCCTCTTCTTGAACTTCGCGGCCTTCTCTCCTTGACGCGAAAAGCGAAACCTCGCGCGAAGGAGGCGGTGGTCCGATCCCGTGTAGAACTTGGGGACAACGGAGACGTCGGTCAGGCAATACTTGCGATTGAAAATGATGTGGTCGATCTCGTTGTGGAACTGGCCACCGGGAGATTCCCAGGTCCATCGTAGGGAGGGAGGCTTCTGGAACTGCGAGTTTCCATGGATGGTCTTGGTCGACATGATAAACTCAGACAGCCTTTCACCTCACCTTTCAGCACGATCGACCACATACACACCATTACGAAGCTCATCGAAGTCTCGCGAGAGTACAAGCTGCGGCTGTGCCTTACGTTCATCGACCTGAAGAAGGCATTCGACTCCGTCGAGACTGAAGCGGTCCACGAAGCCCTGCTCACTCAGGGCGTTCCTACTCAGTACATCAGAGTCCTTCGAGAGCTGTACAGTGGATTCACGACCAAGATCTCTCCATTCTACAACGACGTCGTCATCGACATAAGGAGAGGGGTTCGGCAAGGGGATACCATATCCCCGAAGCTCTTCAGCGCCACCCTCGAAAACGTCATGCGCGAACTAGAATGGGAAGACATGGGAGTGAAGGTCGACGGCCAGCGGCTGCACCATCTTCGTTTCGCTGACGACATCGTGCTCATAACACCGAGCATCAGCCAGGCGGAGCGAATGCTGGCCGACTTCGATCGTGTATGTGGGAATGTTGGACTGCAGCTGAATCTTACGAAGACGATGTTCATGAGGAACGGATGGGTTTCTGATGCCCCATTCTCGCTCAACGGAACGAACATCTCCGAATGCTCCAGCTACGTGTATCTGGGTCGCGAAGTCAATATGGCCAACGACCTAGCGCCGGAGCTGAGCAGGAGGAAACGAGCGGCTTGGGGAGCTTTCAAGAGCGTCGAAGAAGTCGCGAAGAAGACGAAGAACGTCCGACTCCGTGCCCAGCTATTCGACTCTACCGTTCTTCCTGCCCTAACATACGCCTCAGAAACCTGGGCTATGCGAAAGCAGGATGAACACGCGATCAGCGTCGCGCAGCGTGGAATCGAGAGGACGATGCTCGGAGTGACACGACTCACGCAAGTGAGAGAAGGCCTCCGGAGTTCCAAGCTTCGCCGACGTTCGAAGATCAGAGACGCTGTCGCGTGGGCCAAGTTGTCGAAAATTAGGTGGGCCGGCCACGTAATGCGCTTCGCAGACACCCGCTGGACGAGAGCCATCACCGACTTGATTCCGCGGGATGTCAAAAGAACACCAGGACGCCCACCAACGCGTTGGTCGGACTTCGTTAAAGCCCTGAACGACCGATATAACGCTCTTCGTGTTCCTCGAGCGAGGAGGATCCATTGGACCACTCTGGCACGCGACAGGGACGAATGGAGACGCTGCTGGCACCCGCTCGAGCAATTCGATGATCAACGGGACGACAGGTGATACAGGTGATACAGGTGAAGAAGCTTGCTCGAGCTCGCGAACTTACCAACGAATCAAAAAATTACGAACATTCCTCTGATGTTTGTTGTCAGTCTAGAGCCAAAAAAGTTGAGTGATTTTATAGAAACTCTACCAGTGACTATTTAAAACATCACGAGGAAGTCAGATCTTTTGTTTCTAATAAAAAAGGCTTGGTAAACCTAATATTTCCGCGCTTTCGGCACCATTTGGTATCTGATAGTATAATAGCTTTTCCCAAAGCACCTCAGCATCAGCTTACGAGTGAAAATATTCAGAAAATTTTCTAAACGAAGAATGTCTTTTCCATTCGAAGGATTGATCACATATGACTTATACGCCCGCAGAAGGTTTTGAGGATCTCTGCTCTTCAGCGCTTTAAAAATGTTGTAGATGCGGTAATTCGCTGTAATGCTAACTAATGAAACTAAAGGCAACACAGTGAAGAAGAATAGCAGCGACAGCGATAGAATCCAGAACTTCCTAACCAATAGGAACGGCTAATTTGCCACCGCACCGCCGGACATTAATATTGATGAGACGGGACGGAAGACGGGTGCCGTCGTCCGCTTAGAAGAGCGAACGCCCTGCTGCCTGGAAGCGCTCTTGAGCGCTCAGCCCAAGCGTTAATTGTGTTCAATTAATAGCCGGCGGTATTAGAGGGTCTTCGGGAGGAGGACAGCGACGATGTTGACAGGAAGGAGGACGAGAATCCTCTAATACACGCCAGTTATTAGGGCTTATCGCGATTCGAAGGCCAACGATTGTAAATAGAATCCACCAACTTAAGTATGGTATTAACCAACCTCTTTTGGAATGCGCCAGGCATTTTACTTCTACGGGATATCGTGGAAGCGATTTAAATGCTTACTTGGGCCATAGAATGGCTTACGGTGGCCAGATGACGGACGAGCCAGTGTCTGTTTTGCCATTCCCAAACAAGTCTGGCACCGGATTCACTGACTTCGGAAGGATGGAAAGTTTAGTTGCTCTGGACACAAAACCCGAACCAAAAACCTGTATTTGAGCGCATGCGACACCCGGCGCCTCCTCCAAATGCTCTTTCACGCGACCATACCTCAACTTTTCGGAAAATACCCTTTAGTATCCCTAAGGAGGGCGCGTGTAGCGCAGTCGGAGGAGGCGCCGACGGTAGCGTGCCCCGACACCAGGTTCCTGGTTCGGATTTTCCGCTCAGGCCAACCAAGCCTTCCATCCCTCCGGGGTCGGTGAATTGGTACCACGCTTGTCTGGGAAGGATAAAGCGCTGACTTGTTCGTCGATTGGCCACCGGAAGTCATTGTATGGCCAAATACGCATTCAGATCGCCTCCACGACATCCCATGGAAGTAGAATGCGTGGCGCCTCCCAAAACCGATTGACTACCGGCGTCCTTTATAATTTTTGTAATGATTCTGCTGTTTCCGGACTGCTGGCATGACCATGAACATAGTTTTACGGTGCAAAATTCTTTATAAGGAGGCTTTTCGGTACATGTCGGGAATGCGCACCGCGGTGGGATATGAAAGAACGCGCCAACCAATCAGGTATCAGCCTCCCGTATATTGTTACCAGACGTCTCTGGGAAGGATAAAGCGCTGACTTGTTCATCGGCTGGCCACCGCAATTCATTGTATGGCCAAATACGCATTCATATCGCCTCCACGACATCCCGTAGAAGTAGAATGCGCTGGCGCATCCTAAAAGGGATTGAGTAACGCCGTACTTTATCTTTATCCTTTATCCCTAAGGAATTCGATCAGAATTTGTCATTTTATGATATCGGGATGAGCAAACTTAGATCAAAAGGCAACTTTTGGCACAATTCGTAGAGCCGATGGTTGAAATTCATGGGAACATCCTTTCCCAGCCTATCTTGCCCTTTCAACCGGGGTATGTAGTTGCCAAAGGAGCTAGTTCTTCAGGCCCCTTAAGCCAACGTGGAAAACAACTTTTTCAGAGGTGTAATCGGACACTCTGGCTACGTCCTTCGGGTTCATCTGTCCATGCACGCAAAGGTATAATATCACACAAATACTCCAGTTTTTTAAGAACTATCCAAGTTCGGATTTCACTAAATTTTGGCATAACGTAGTAACTTTACAGACGAGATCTTTCAGCTGTTGACCAAGACTGTCATCAACTTTATTACGGCTGACGTATTGGCGTCGTGGCCTTCTTCAAGGCCTGGAAAAGTCGGAGAAACTTGTGGAACTGTTTCCCCAAACACTATTCCTTCCTACAAAATACTATTTCTAAGGGAAGTAGAGGCCTTCGAGAAGGATGAATATTCCAATCTTCGATTTTGAAGATTCCCATAAAGTAAGGCATATTTGAAAGCTCATTGGCCTATCGATCACAGAGAGTTGATAAGTACATATGAGTAAAGCTTCAGAAAGCTCATAGAATCTCGATAAGACAGTGAGTGAAGCCCAACATCAAGGTCTAGGTTAAGCCGTGTAAAAGGACATTACTCCAACGCTTCGCCTGACCGCGCACCTAAAGCCGACTAGGTGGGTTGTAATTACGTTAGTGATCCGTCACTGAGCGTTGACCATTCGTAAATAATTAAAAACCGAGCGTAATTAACGCCACAATGCGCCCCGCATAGTATTGCACGAGACCAATGGAATGACACGCTCGAGGTCAGATACGTTACACGAGCACGTGGAAGGGAAAGAGTATAGTCAGGAAGCTGCGAAGCAGGAGTGCCACTGTCAGGGCTGCTTTATAATACAATTCGTTGCAGAAAAAACTAGTCACAAGACTTGCTAGATTGGCGGCTGTAATGGCTTTTCCTCAACTGTGTGCTAGACAACGAAGCTGAGCAAGGAACATCACAGGAAGCGTCAAAGATGTTTAAACACCTATTCTTCAAGCTTTTTAGGCGATTGCGTTGGTATTACACAAGCGACGACTACTGTTCCTGTTTTTAGCTGTTCTCCGCATTTTATGCTGAATCGTTTAGAACTGCACCTATGTTCAGGGGTATAAGAATGGCATGACGACTTGGAGAAAGTGTGATGGCGCGCTCGATCCTTCCTAAAGCGCCCTGCATCTTCTAGAAGATCTTTAGAACATTCGAAAAATTGAAAAATTAAATTACTTCACAATTAACAGCCTAGCATGACATCTATGACGCTGTTTGGGTATCTCAACGTTAAGTATCTATGCTAAGCTACAGAAGTTCATGACGTCCACCGACGCCTTGGTCGGACTTCATTGCCCAAACAAGCGATACGGCGCTCTTAATGTCTTTATGGCGAGTATGACGCGTTGGGCGCGTGGTAGCGCAGTCGGACGGGGCGGCTGTCACGTTCGCTCGAACCAGGTTCCTGTTTCGGACTTCCCACCAACCAACCAAGCCTTCCATTCCTCCGGGGTCGGTGAATTGGTAGCAGACTTGTCTGCGAAGGATAAAGCACTGAATTGTTCATAGGCAGGCCACCGGAAGTCATTGTAAAGGCCAAATTGCAAATCGCCTCCATGATATCCTTTAGAAGTAGACTGCGTGGCGTATCCCGCAAATAAAATGACCAGTGCCAATCTTTACCATTTATATACAGAGTTCCTATAAAATATTTGAAGCGAGGTACTGCTTCGACGCTCGGCTTTCATAATACTGTCTTTACACTTAAACTGAAATATTATCCGAATACATACTGCTCCACTCAGAACAAATTGCTTCTACAGATTCCCAGAAAACTTCAGGAGAGCAGAAGAAGAGCTCCGTCTTCGAAAGAATCTTATCAAACTGTTCGTCTAAAAAGGCAAATCAGTGCCACTAGAATTTTACGCTACTGCAAAAAGCTATGAATATTTCGGGCAATTATCGCCATTAACAACGCATAGAAATTGAGCCATCTTTTAAGAAATTGTTAGGAACGTATTCCAAAAAGCAAAGAGCGCAAGGCTTTAAGCCCTACAAAATTGTGTCAAAAATGTGCCAGCTCATTGGCCAGCTTAGTATGTTAAAAAGTGTGCTCTTTCGAGAGTAATCCGAGGACACATTATTCAGCACCTATTTTCGGAATTTTTCAATTCATTTTGTAGACACACCAAATGAAGGGGACGCTTTCTCATTCACCAGTTGAAGGAAGTTGGCGAAACTGACCAAAAACTCTATTTTCATTTTTTTCTAGTGTTCATGCCTATTTAATTAGTCTTTAGTATTTTTAAAAAATCCACACATATCAACTTAACTACCGCATACCGGCGTTCAAACCGGTAAATGTAATTTAATACTTGAAATAAGTTCTTCAGGAAGACATTGGCTGTCAAGTGCGCAAGACTTTACCATGCAAACCAACTAGGCAAGCTTTTTTAAAGCTTTTTTATTGATTAGTTTGTTATTTTTATTCATTCACTAAAGGGTGTCTTAAAAAACGAACTTCGAAATAAAATCTAACAGATTAACAGCATCAGGCAAATTGGTGACTTAAGAAATTGAGCACGCTCAAAAGTATACCAGTAACAAAAACAAAGCCTTGTAAGAGCATAGTATATAAACAGCATGAAAACTTCAGTCTAAAAGAAGATAGCTAGAAGTGTAGGTTTTGCATTTTAGGGACTTTTTGTAAGAACTAAGAGAGGAAACTGTGCTGCCATGACGAAAAGGCGAGATTGCTACAGATGACCATTCTTGGAGCATATCTCTGGCAACCGAAGCCTTCAGAAAATAGGCAACTCTTAGAAGAACTGCTGGCGGAAGCATGGTCTAAATGCAGGGCTACGAAAGACCAAGGAATGAGCGGAGTCACAGCCGCTGCCCAACTCGAACACATGTCCCCATAATGCATAAGCCGGTTAGGCGCCAGCGCTCAGCTCAGGTCAACGAGGGGTTAAATTCGCTCTCAGCGCCCATAAGCGCGACGATTGAGACGGATCAAATTCAAATTCTGCTGGCACCTTGCCAGTTTTCAATCTGGATATGCTTCGATGAGTCGTTTGGGCTTTGGAGGGGTATTGACTTGAAATTGGTGTGTAATTCATAGATAATTATACTTAAACTTAGTGAAGCAGCTAGGACTCGCGGTGGCGTAGTCGGAGGTGCCGCTGACTGTCGTGTGCACTCGATTCAGGTTTCCTGGTTCGGATTTCCCACCTATCCAAACAAACCTTAAATCCCTCCGGGGTCACCTAAATGGTAGAAGACTTCTCCGGGATGGACAAACAGAGAATTGTTCATCGGCTGACCATCGCAAGTCATTGTATAGGTTAAATACGCATTCAAATCGCCACCATGACATCCCGAGAAGTAAAGTGCGTGGCTCATCCACAGCGGGATCAATTGAAACCGAATTTGTAGTAACTGTGAGGTACTTGTTCAGCCTTCGGCAAAAGAATTTGATTTAGAGGCAAAATGATAGGTATGAACCACAAAATACGCTGCATTAGATTTGCTTCAGAATACGCCAGGCACACTACTTCCAACTACTTCCAAATACTCAGAATACGCCAGGCACTCTACTTCCAACTACTCCACAATGGCAATGAGACGGGATCTGGTTTGCCTCCCAAAAAGAAATGATTGACGTCGTCCTTTTTTCTCTATCCTTAAAGATAAGGATAAAAGGATAAAGGACGGCGTTAATCAATCCTCTTTGGGATGCGCCACGCATTCTACTTCTACGAGATGTCACGGAGGCGTGTTGAATGCGTATTTGGATACAATGGCTTGCGGTGGCCAGCCGATGTACAAGTCAGTGCCTTATCCTTCCCAGACAAGTCTGGTACCAATTCACCGACTCCGAAGGGATGGAAGGCTTGGTTGGCCTGGGCGGGAAATCCGAACCAGGAACCTGGTATCGGGTGCAGGCGACAGCCGGCGCCTCCTCCGACTGCGCGCCACCCGCCCTTATCCTTAAAGATAGTGAAGAACATCTAGAGACAGAGGAAGGTGATGTTATGATAAGCCCAAATTTTGAAATACTCGTTTCAAACCAAAAGTGGAACGAAGTGCTCCTATAGAGTTTGTGAGTATACCCTACTTTAGGAAGAGCTTATTCAAGGAAAGATGCCATCCTCGAAGATCTAGTTCTTCGCTAATGTTCTTATTGTTCCCAAAGGAAAATTTTAAGCCAAATGTGCAGTGCCACCTTAATGGCATAGCAGCACATTTTTCTTATTAAACCGAGGACAGCAGTTCCCGAATAAGTTCATTTGATAACTGTTCCTAACGTTGAAGAATTGACTGATATCATTTCTGTTTCACAATTTTCTACTCGTTATGGCTATGTTTATCTGCTTAGTTTTTATGTGTTTTTTAAGAAGATCTGAATCGCCATATTCTAAATTTGTTGTCAATTGAAGCGCATAACAGTGTGCAAAAATAAAAATAAATAAATAAATAAATAAATAAATAAATAAATAATGCTATCTGTTACATAGTTTCAAGTAAGCTAGCTTAAAATTTTTGCCATAATCAAATGCGCACCCACAATAGAGGAATCTGAATAATCTCTACAATTTTACAAATTCTGAGCTCTCACTTGAAATTAAGTTTCTAGCCTAAAAAGGCTGTTCAACAAAAGAACTGTCGAATGTTTGAAGACTGACAGAGCGTTATGATAGCACTCGAAAAGCGACGAACACCAAGGAGATCTGCCAACGAACGTCGTGACAAGCGCCGAGTGTTCGGGCAAACATATCAGACAAGCTCCCCCCGAGATGTGTGTAACCCGAGAAGTGCTGCCTATTCAATTCGGAGAAGACCGGCCAGCCGGGTCATCGTCAGCGTCGTCAACGTGTGTCGGCAAAGTTCTTTGAGAAATCGCTATAACGACAGCGATTAGGGTGGAGTAGTCCGTTAATATTCAATGATTTTAATGGCCCAGCTTAGGTTGTAGGTTACCGAAGAGATGGCCGTTTGCAGCGGCCAAATGTGCGCTGAAGGCCTCGGATGGGACAGTAGACTATCAATAAGGCGTTAGAAAGCCTTGGCAGGAAATGAAATCTTCTCTTTAGCAGTTTTAAGCTCTGACTGCAGTTTTGTTTCTCTGTTGCTTTTTTTCTGTTTCTTTTTTTTTTACAAAAACGTACACTGAATACAACAAAACTTTTCCCGAAACCACTGAATCTTTTCACCGACAGCTTCGTGAAAAATAAGTTTTTGGGCAATTTTTTGGGAATAACAACATTGTTTAAGGCCGAAAACGAAAAGAGATTCATCTTCCCATTTTTTCACTAAAAAAAGAGAACTGATATTAACAGAGGATATAACGCTCTCTACACTCTCGAGAAGGAAAGAATTACTGGGTCACTGTGACACGCGAAAGAGACACATGGAAACGTTGCATGTATCCAATCATGGAAATACATAGGTGATACAGGTGGTCACCAGAACAAAGCTAGATAAAGCAAAAAGAGTAGCTAGACGTGATACGGTAACTGCTTCATGTCTACCGTACTTCCATTTTCATCAGTAGTGCAACTACAGGTGATAAAATAGATCCGTCCTCCGCCAAAATTTGATAGCTTTTACACTTAATGAATTCCGCTCACCCAGGATTAAAAGAATAGGGTGACGATCACGCCGATTGCGATAAACGAGGGCAGTCTTCACATAACTGCATTGATCGGCCGGACAAAATCAATAATATCGATTTCTCTCTAAGTGTGATAAGTTAAAAATGACAACTTTTGATTATTTTGTCTAGTGTAAAAAAGTCTCGGAAAATTAACAGCATCGGCAATCAGCATTAATGCATCGACCAAAATAAAGGACGCTTTTAACCAATTCGTTTTAGGATGCGCCACGCGTCCTACTGCTATGGGATATCGCGGAGGCGATTTTAAATGCGTATTTGGCCATACTTGCAACGCCGATGTCTAATCAACGCTTCATCCTTCTCAGACAAGGCTGGTACCATTCACCGACCCCGGAGGGATGGTAGGCATCGTTGACGTGGGCGGGAAATCCGAACCAGGAACCTGGTATGTTGTGATGCAAGCGACAACCGGCACCTTCTCCAACTGCGCAATCATGCGCCCATCGATCAATATTATCGACCGACAATTTGTTAGCAATCAATAGCATTACAATGAATGCCATATCTTCCAAGAAATACAGTAATTCTACATAGATTCTTTGGAATTATTGCTATAGAATCAGCAAAATTACTTATAATTAAATAATATTGCTTAAAACAATGCCTATAAACGTTATTCGGTAACACAGCTATTTTATATTTTATTTTTTAGATCTACTAATCTACTAATTAGTAGAACGCTGGACGAAGGACAGCCATGCGAACAAGCAGGATTTCGGAGAGGATTCAGCACGATCGACCACATACACACCATTACGAAGCTCATCGAAGTGTCGCGAGAGTACAAGCTGCCGCTGTGCCTTACGTTCATTGACCTGAAGAAGGCATTCGACTCCGTCGAGACTGAAGCGGTCATGGAAGCCCTGCTCACTCAGGGCGTTCCTACTCAGTACATCAGAGTCCTTCGAGAGCTGTACAGTGGATTCACGACCAAGATCTCACCATTCTACAACGACGTCGTCATTGACGTGAAGAGAGGGGTTCGACAAGGGGATACCATATCTCCGAAGCTCTTCAGCGCCACCCTCGAAAACGTCATGCGCGAACTAGAATGGGAAGACATGGGAGTGAAGGTCGACGGCCGGCAACTGCACCATCTTCGCTTCGCTGACGACATCGTGCTTATAACACCTAGCATCAGTCAGGCGGAACGAATGCTGGCCGACTTCGATCGTGTATGTGGAAGCGTTGGACTGCAGCTGAATCTTACGAAGACGATGTTCATGAAGAACGGATGGGTTTCTCATGCCCCATTCTCGCTCAACGGAACGAACGTCTCCGAATGCTCCAGCTATGTGTATCTGGGTCGCGAAGTCAACATGGCCAACGACCTAGCACCAGAGCTGAGCAGAAGGAAACGAGCGGCTTGGGGAGCTTTCAAGAGCGTCGAAGAAGTCGTGAAGAAAACGAAGAACGTCCGACTCCGTGCCCACCTATTCGACTCCACTGTTCTTCATGCCCTAACATACGCCTCAGAGACCTGGGTTATACGAAAGCAGGATGAACACGCGATCAGCGTCGCGCAGCGTGGAATCGAGAGGACGATGCTCGGAGTGACACGACTCACGCAAGTGAGAGAAGGCCTCCGGAGTTCCGAGCTTCGCCGACGTTCGAAGATCAGAGACGCTGTCGCATGGGCCAAGTCGTCGAAAATTAGGTGGGCCGGCCACGTAATGCGATTCGCAGACACCCGCTGGACGAGAGCCGTCACAGATTGGATTCCGCGGGATGTCAAAAGAACACCAGGACGCCCACCAACGCGTTGGTCGGACTTCTTCGTGAAAGCCCTGAACGACCGATATGACGCTCTTCGTGTCCCTCGAGCGAGGAGGATCCATTGGACCACTCTGGCACGCGACAGGGACGAATGGAGACGCTGCTGGCGCCCGCTCGAGCAAGTCGATGATCAACGGGACGACAGGTGATACAGGTGATTTTTTAGATAAAAATCGGAACCTCGAAGCAAGTCAGTTCGAGGAAAATATTTTACCGACCATAGCACAAGTAAAACTCGATGTTAATGAAGGCCGTAACAGCATAGAACAAGCACTGACAACCGTTTTACCGTATCCGGATCAGGCGCATTCGCACAGCGTAATCGAACACCTCGCTCACGAGGAAATAGAAATCACACACCTAATCCTCGACCGATGTCTTCATTCACATGGAGCTAAGAGTCAGATGACACGCAATCAATACCTATCTTCCGCTTGTTCTTGACACGACAGAGCAAAGAAAAACGGGGACTGCGTGGCCCAGCATGCCCTCATTGGACCAATTTGTGAAAGAAATTTTTATAGAACGATTCTAGACGTCAGTTACTGGTAGAAATAAAGCCACGGCTTTTCGTCATCTTAAAGACGGTTAACTATGGGTACGTAGTTGGGAGGTACCCAAGGATCGTGTTCATCAGTCTCTGGATAAACCTAAGAAATTCTCGTGGGTAAGCGAAGACACCCGGGGGGTATCCTCCACCTAGCGTCGAGTATCCTCCACCTAGCATACCCTCGAAATCGAAATATGTAAGGTACTGTGTGCTATGACGAGTGCCATATCCTGGGTATGTTCGTCTCTTCTGCTCCACATATCCTGGGTTTAATCACTGATGAACCCGGCCCCACGCAGATAAAACCTTGTCCTAATTACTCAAGATGCCCTCAACTCACCTCTCGATTGTGCAATCCTAGATGGTTGCAGAAGTTTTGATCCTGATGTCGGAGCAATGTTGGAAGCTTGAGTGGTGGTGACGGAACGCAGCGGAGACGGCAGCCTGAAAACAGCATCATGAGGTTTGTTGCGTCCTACGGACGCCTCATATATAATATGCATTCATCTCCGGTGTAACATAAACACTAATTGAAATCTAGGTGAAGTTGAAGTTCGGATTTAAAAAACTGCAGAACCTGACGTGACATATGGGATGAGAGCGAACCTAAGAGCTTTCAGCACGAAACTAAATCACCTAGTAGGGAAAGATTGCTACAGGTAGGTCCCAACCAATTTTAACTTCAAAAATTGGATAGAAAACTGGGTTTAAATTGAAGCGTACAGGGTAGCAATCATAGCAAGTATACGCGTCACAATCAGCAAACCTAACGCGAAAAAAAACTTACTCAGAAATTAATAAAAAATATGCTGGTACTGGTCGACAAGTCGACAACTTGGCCTACATGGAGGCTGCAACGCCGCAGCCAAGCAATCACAACCACTTCTTTTCTAGGTGGAGCGCAAATTCGATTCGGCTTGTTTTTTCCAGTGCGTATCCCTTACCATGTAGCCCACATTGGCGACTAGTACTAAATATTTCAAGAATTTTCTGAAAATTGCCATAAGCCTGGGAGTGAAACTACAGAACTGGAGGAGGCAATAAATAAAGGCGTCATGGCAGTGATTCTCGGCTAGAAAGCAGTAAGAAAGTGGCTCTATGCACTTTCGAAGTAGTTGCACTTCTCCCAAGGAATTCCCCGTAGGGTATTTAATTTCAAGTTTTTCCCTGATTTTCAGTCGAGTACGACTACGGCACGATGGCTGGCAGCGACGGCGCGGTTTGACATGAGCGACTTCGAGGTGTCCCCGGGGAAAAGTCGTCCGAAGCGTTTATCCGCTGGTGATTTATAAAAATGAACAGCTTGTCAGATCTGCGCTCGCTGTCCATCATAGGGCTGGCAGGGAAGACGTGGGCACTTCGATTGGGAAGCTCGGCAGAGGGAAGAATCTGCAGCTTGACGCATTCAGAAGCACTTTTCGCGCTACGGAAGTCCCTTCACTTAATCAGAGGAATGGGGATAAAATCCGGTGCAGCTCTGGAATGCGCCATGCACCAGTCCAAAAAGCGACATGGGAAGACATCTGTTTATTGAATAAATGGCCCTGGTCGCAAATGTGGGTATTATTGAGACATTGAAACGCAGCAGCCAATAAGGCCGCACTGGAAACGAATGCCAGTCGAGTACGGTCGATACCGTATTTGGCTGAAACTGACTGGATATGGTTGGCTAGCGCACTCCCATCTCCCAACGCTGCCCACATTCATGACACCGACCCAAGAAATGAAGCGAAGACAATCAAAGGAAAAAAGCTCAGCTAAGCTCGAACAAGCTTTATAACTACGTAATTCCTGAAAGAATTAGGTTCAACACAAACAGCTCGCGTAGACTTTGGTCAAAGTCGGCGGCGGTCCGCCCCGCATCTTTTGCCGGCCAATATCTCAATTTTATAGCCGACGCCTCGGCCGTACATCTCATTTTCACTCGCTGTGGCCATCGCCCAAATTGTCAGCAGCGTTCCCGGCCTTCGCCGGCCAGCTGACGAGTGAAAGAACAACAGCTTTCCGGCAACAAGTATTCTGCAGTTATTATAGACCAGGTAGCCGGTGGTTCCTAGTCATCTCACTATAAAAAGAGCAGAAACATCCAGTTATTCTAATCAGAAATTCAATAAACTCTTCTGTAGAGATGCGACCAAGTTAACGATTATTTAGAAACCTCGAAGCTAAACGATTTCTGTGTGGGATGAGCCATGAACTCTACTTCAGCGGGATATTGTGAAGATATATTAAGAGTAAATAAAAATATTTGCTTAGACATTAGATGAACTAGTCACTACTTCATCAGCTCCACTAATCCACCTATCATGGATGTCCGGCCAATTTATATTTATATTTTGTAAAAATTTTTTATTAAAAATTTAACTTTGCAGAGTATATTCGACGCTAAAATGCACACAAAAGTCTTATCATCTGACCTCAAACAATATTTTTAGAACTACCATGACGTGCTGAGAAAAACGAATTCACTGCGGTGTAGAAATAAAAAAAAATAGAAATGAAATCTTAGGAAAATACAGAAACAGGAAAAAATTGAAGACAATATGGAAGCAGTAAAGTAGTCACAGTAGATGAAATACACTACCGTTCTCCACTGCATAACTTTAGATCACCAACATTTACACTAGCAATCAAATAAACCCTGCAATGTTCTAGACGAGTGTGCACTGCGCAGTCACTTGACCCAACAATTCTTTGTGTGAAGTACTTGCTATGCCAACCAAAGGGGAATTTGGGTTAGGAACAAGGAAATAGGAAGGTAAAGCACGGATACACAAGTACCGCTACTGCTTCAGAATGCGCCACGCATTCAACTTTCAGCTGCTTCCTGCAGGGAAGTTGATGCGTGGCGCATTCTGAATCAGAAAGAAGGAAGAAAAATAAAGGTAAATGAAAGGAAGAAAAGCATTTTGAAGCAAAAAGAATGATACAAGTCATTCACTTTATGTCTCACGTGTTTTCTAATGAGGTTGTGAGCTGTATGCTCATTTACGTCAAAATTCACCCCTGTCGCACGCCAGAAGTGCTCAGCGGATCCTCCTCCTCGAGGGAGGCGAAGGCACGGTACGTTTCTTTCCGGGCTCCAAGGGTGCCCCACCAACAGTGTGATAGAGACTCCTTTCACATTCAAGCCACTTTTTGAGCGAAGATGAAAGGAATCTATAGACTCAAAAGACATTAGGAGGATCGTTCTACAGCAGCTAGGAAGGGATTAATATCGCTTTCCGCAAGGAGGAGCAGAAACTATAGTAATACTGCTATAAAAATAGCAGTGGCACCAGATTGAGAAGGGTCTTCCACGGAGAAACTGGAACTAGAAAGCCTGAAAGGGTACTTCACTGCGACTAAGAAGTAACTCGGTCACAATAAGTATGTCTAACAACGACTATTAGATAACAGAAAGTACCAGCTGCGCTTGAGATTTCTAGCCGTATAGGAGAACACTCCGTGGGCTGGAACCGGTTAAATATTTGTATAAACTGGCGAGTACCGTGGCGTGGGTGAGGGTGGCGGCTTGATGGCGCCTTTTATTCGGCTGATTCACCACTAATGGCGCCAGAATTTGTGCACGACGCGATGGATGCACTGCGGGTGGCGAGTACATCAAGCGGCCAGCCAGCGGTCTATAGTGATTAGATGCTCTTCTCAAAGACAGCTGCCCGGGAGCCCCGTTGGAGAAATCGGACCACCTGGAGCCTTTTTTGTAGTAAATATTTATGGACACCACTTGTTTCATAAATCATCAGCAGCTTTTGATTTATGAAGTGCATGGGAAGGCACTTTTACACACGTTGAGATAGAAGCCGAGCTCAAAGACATTATCAACACCTTGATGAAATTTTATTATAGAATATGCGAAAGGCTCATAGGGAAGAACAGGAATCATTTTAGATTTCTAAGTTCCAAGAGTTATTTTTTCAAAATTATCTTCATAGGACAGCATAGTCGACGGATTTAGCTGAAGTCAACCATCCCTCTCAAGATGGTGTACATGTGCAACTAGCACTCGACTTGCTAGGAAAGGATGCAAATCTAGTCAATAGCGGGCACGTCATTGCATAGGCCAACCGTGCATTGTTGTTACCTGGACAACTTAAAGTGGAATTAGAATGCACGGCGCATCCCCAACGTTGAAAGGGAAGGGTGATCATCGTCGTTTATTGGTATTAATTTTAAATATCTTGCTAGGCTCTCAAATACCCTAGCTTAATCTAATTTATTACATTTTATCTTTTTTGTTCTTTTTGAATAGCTTTTTGGATAACAATTTTGAAATCAGTTCACAATTGTTAAAACTATTTTTGAAGATTTTAAATACCCTAAATTATTTATTTGGGGCGTGCAACCGATACCAGGTTCCAGGTTCTAATTTCCCTCCCAGGCCAACCAAGTCTTCCATTCCTCCGTGGTCGGTGAATTGGTACCACCAGCTTCTCTGGAAAGGATAAAGCGCTGACTTGTTCATCGGTTGGCCACCGCAAGTCATCGCATTCGAATCGCCTTCATAGAAGTAGAGCGCGTGGCGCACCCCACAATGGATTGAGTAACGCCGTCCCTTATGCTTTTGTCCTTCTAGCTTATTAATTTATTGTTTTCCTTTTTTGTTAACTATTATATTAATTTCTTGAATAAAGCTTTAAAACCAGCTTACAATTGTCCCTATTATTGGTAAACAAAAATTAAATTCACTTGAGAGTTACAGTTGATTCTTTGTTTTAATTCACCTATTCCTAGACTCCTATTTATTGTCGTTGATTTTTACGCACAATTTTCCATTTGTCATCTGGACATCTAAGCAATAAATCCTTCGCCTCAGAACAAAGACACCTAGATGAACAAATTGACAAACGCCACGACAAATTGTGAAATATTGATCGAGAAAAAATGGCCAAATTTGGAAAAGGAAACGGCAGCGCATCTCTCATTTCCATGGCGTAAATCCCTCAGAAAGGCAAACATTTAAATTGTAGCCTCAACCTATGTATGTAAATAATGTCCTGGAGATAAAACCGAACAGTGGGCGAACTTTAGACGTCGTCTAGATACAATGAACCGTGGTAAAGTTGCAATCTCCATGCGGGACCATCCATAACCATTGCGGCGCCATCAACTATGTACCTACCACGGCTGGATCATTACTCACACTATGCGCCGTATCAATCAAACATACGTTCACGTATATTCCGCATATGTGACAAATGTGTGGGTACGAGAATTCCAGGAAGCCGCAGCGCTCTCATCTAAATGCCTATACAAATGTATTAGCCAGTATATACCATTTTCACGTCGAATTGTGCACTTTCCAAATCAAACTGGAGACATTTCTATAGACTTTTGAAATCAAAGCGAACCCTTTCAAATCAAAATGAGCTCTAGGCAGGTTAAGCTACAGGCTCAATAAAATGGTGAGAATCAAAGGAAATTTCGGGGTTTCAAGGAAAATTTTCCCTCCAATTAAAATAATACACTAAATTTCATTTCATTGAGACATGTGATACAAGCACATGTAAAGCGATCAGCGTGAGCACGCTCACCATCGCACCGAGAAAGAGTATCACTAAAATCAATTAAATAACGAACAGAACAAAGGAATGAATCAACAAATAGCGAAAAATAGTAAACTTAGAACGGTGAGAAGCACAGCTCTGCGAAAAGCGATAAGAGAGGATTATCAAAAACCGCTGCGGAATGCAGAGGAGAGCAAGATTTAGTACCTGAGAGTTACTGGGAATGTTACAGGTATTCCTCTAAAATCCTTTTAAAAGCCGCAACGCTTGCAGGTATAGCAAAGCTAGTTGGAGCGAACCGAACTCCGGGCCCGAGGAACACGCAGCTTTACAGCAGCAAACCTCGTTATGGAATCACACGTCACGAAAAAGCTACTTCCACTGAGATGGACAGGACGTGCAGCGCTTTGTAAACCACAATAAGTTCAAACTTCTTTCGCCGTGTAGATAGAGGTTCCAAACCTAGCTGCAGATTCCGCACATCATGGTTCGGAATATAACGGTAGTTTATTTGCCTTGACCTGAAGAAGAGCTTTCGTGTGAAGCTGAGATAGACCCGTTCCAAGGCGGTAATATTTTTGAATTTATTTGGACTAAAAACAGGAGTGCCATACTCGAGAATAGGACGGACGTAAATTTTGTAGGCTTTGAGGAAGATCTGTTCGCGTTTAGTAGTTAAGCACTTGAAAAGATTGCATACCCTGCGAGTGGCCTTCGCCGCAACTTCATTACAGTGCTTATCGAAATCTAAGTTTTCAGTGGTTACGAAACCGAGATCTTAACTTCCGAAACCTGCGATAATTGAAGGCCTTCGATAAAATAAGGCACTTTATTATTGTTCTTACTTAAATGAAGCACTTTAGTCTTATCTTTCGCTAACGGAAGGCCCCAAGTGTAGGCCCACTTGGTCCCTGCCGAGATTGCTTCCTGCAGTTTATTCACCCCTCCGGGGTCAGTAACACTGTTATAAATTTTGAGATCATCGGCAAACGCCTTGCAAGATATCCCAATAAAATTTAGTAGTGTAAAATAAAAATAAAAATAAAAATCTTACATTAGTTTCGTTCCTACCCTTAGACGAATGTAAGATAGGAAAATAAAGCGTATTATTATTCAAGAAAAATTTAGTATAACTTTAGTTAAAATTTTTTTAGTTAATCTGAAGAGCAGGTGTTTGTTAAAAAAACACCGATAGGAAGAAAAGCAGGACAGACGAATACACTGTCAAAATTTTGACCAATGTAATCACTTAGATTTCAAAGAGTATTAAGGCAGACTTTCAAATTACGTGGTATGAAGTAGATGTGTCAAAGATGTTCCGTTCAATAGATAGCGTTACAGGAGTTCAATGAAGCATCTATTCAGCAGAAGACCAAGTGGTTCCGAGCAAGCCATGACTAGACAATTGTTTACCAGCTGAACGCTCTGGAAGTGTTCGGGGAGCTTTTTGAAGTGGACTGCTCTCCACTGTGAGCACAAAGTGCGCTTAATCTTAGCAATGCCACGGTCATTGGGCAAGTCGCCTATTGTAATTTTTTTTTACAGGGAATTCTAGACCAACTGTCAAACGCAGGAATAGTGTGCTCAAGACTTCAGCGCTAGGCAGGACTCGAACCATGGTACAGTACATTCTGAGAAGGGACCAGTGCCCTTGACTAAACTCAAAATTCCTTGCGAAGTCCGATTCCTTCTCAGACTAGAAACGAACTCGAACTCGATTCGCTCGGTACTATTGTTATGCTCCAGAAGTTTTTTTGTTGTTGAATGCTTGAATGGTTTCGAATGCTCACAACTCTTGGATTCTCGAATATGAATACATTCAAGAAACGCGAATTTTTGATTATTCGAATAGGAACACGTTCAAAAAGTACGATGTTTGAAACTTCGGATACGAATACGCCCAAGGAGCACGATTTTTTTTCAAATGCGAACTCGGGTACAATCGAAAAAATGCGATTTTTTGAATGTTCGAATTTGAATACACTCGAAAAATGTAACATTTTTAATAGTCCGATTCGAAAATTCATATTCGAACAAAAATCATTCAAATACCTATTCGAGTAGGTCATTCGAGCACAGTTATTGTCGGCACCGAACAAGGCACCTCCCGACAATGAGCCATTACGGACTCGTATGGCAGCATAATGGTGAAAAATTTGCAAAAAAAAATATGGGGGACAGGACAAGGATTGTAATTGATCAGTCGTCCCTTGCTTGGGATGCGCCATGCATTCCACTTGCAGCGGGTGCCATGGAGGCAATTTGCTGTACTTGGCGGGAACTAATACTTTGTGGCGATCCGAGGCGCATAAGAAAGCTGACGCTTTCCCTGATTGCTCTGCACGGAAAAATACAAATTATACTGTAACTGTATTCATGAACTTTTTAAATTGCTTTTTCAATTTGGTAAATACTGTAGTTAAAGTAGCAAAATCGGTAGAAAGGGAAACACTACAATGTGAAGGGAGGAGGCCTGTCCTCCCCTTAACTGTACTGTAGAAGAAAAAAGTAAGGCTAGTAAAGTAAGAAATTAATAATAAAAATATGGAAACAGTACGGCGTGTGATAGCTTTTTACTTTAGTTATTTTTTCATTAATCAATTTATTCTTTAAAAATTCCACTGCATTCTTACGATATTTCTCTTCTACTCTCCTTTTCAGATTTGTTAATGAGATAATACTTCGTAGATTTTTGTCGTTGTTTTCTAGTTGTAAGTGTGGTAGCGCAGTCGGGAGAGGTGCAATGGACTGGCTGTTGTATGTTCCTGTTTCCAGGTTAGTGGTTCGGATTTCCCACTGGAGCCGGCTAGCTCCTAGCATCCCTTGGCGAATTGCTACCAGACTTGTCTGGGAAGGATAAAATGCTGACTTGTCCATTGGTTGGTCACCGCAATTCATCGTATATCTAGGCCGAATGCGCATTCGAATTGTCATCACGGCCTTCGGTGGAATTAGATGCGTGGCCACCCCAAAATAAGATTGATTGACGCTAAATTTTATCCGGTTCTTTTTGCGAAAGCATCACTAACAGTAGGAGCCACTAGTTCAAAAGGTCCCAGGAAACCAGCACCATTCGCTGCCTCAGTGCTAGTGATTGGATGCTGAATGTTATGGGGCTAATATCAATGTACGACTCTCCAACGTGGTATAATAGGCTCGAGTCCCACATCAGCCAGAAACTTTTCAGAAGGCTAAGTATACCGCACTAACCAAACTAGAATTACTGTAGAAAACCTACTGGCTGGAGCAGTGACCGCTGCTTCCATATGGGCACGACGAGGACCACACAAGCAGCACTACAGCCGGCGAGTGTGTGGTCAGATGGAAACTTGGCAATGACCGGAAATTAGTATCCCTTTAGCCGTCCGTGCACATCTGCATCCAATACGAATCCGTCCGTGCTGATCGTTCAGCGGCTTCCCGTGCCACGACGAGCGAGGATTACCTGGCCGGCTTCATCAAACCGCCGTCTCCCCAGTGCGATAGTCTCTGAGAGAAACAGGATCCCAGGGGGCATGGAGAATCGGCCTTCTAAGAGTTTTATGGAAATAAAATTCCTTAGAGTCTTGGCGAAAAGTTAGCAGCTGCGTAGTAGTCTTCAGATGAACTTGTCATGCCTTCTACCGAGACCAAAATACAGCCAAAAAGAGGTTTTTTCAAACTTTGATTTCGACAAATAACCCCGAATTTTCTTGTTGATTTGCCACACTACAATGTGAAGGGAGGAGGCCTGTCCTCCCCTTAACTGTACTGTAGAAGAAAAAAGTAAGGCTAGTAAAGTAAGAAATTAATAATAAAAATATGGAAACAGTACGGCGTGTGATAGCTTTTTACTTTAGTTATTTTTTCATTAATCAATTTATTCTTTAAAAATTCCACTGCATTCTTACGATATTTCTCTTCTACTCTCCTTTTCAGATTTGTTAATGAGATAATACTTCGTAGATTTTTGTCGTTGTTTTCTAGTTGTAAGTGTGGTAGCGCAGTCGGGAGAGGTGCAATGGACTGGCTGTTGTATGTTCCTGTTTCCAGGTTAGTGGTTCGGATTTCCCACTGGAGCCGGCTAGCTCCTAGCATCCCTTGGCGAATTGCTACCAGACTTGTCTGGGAAGGATAAAATGCTGACTTGTCCATTGGTTGGTCACCGCAATTCATCGTATATCTAGGCCGAATGCGCATTCGAATTGTCATCACGGCCTTCGGTGGAATTAGATGCGTGGCGCACCCCAAAATAAGATTGATTGACGCTAAATTTTATCCGGTTCTTTTTGCGAAAGCATCACTAACAGTAGGAGCCACTAGTTCAAAAGGTCCCAGGAAACCAGCACCATTCGCTGCCTCAGCGCTAGTGATTGGATGCTGAATGTTATGGGGCTAATATCAATGTACGACTCTCCAACGTGGTATAATAGGCTCGAGTCCCACATCAGCCAGAAACTTTTCAGAAGGCTAAGTATACCGCACTAACCAAACTAGAATTACTGTAGAAAACCTACTGGCTGGAGCAGTGACCGCTGCTTCCAGATGGGCACGACGAGGACCACACAAGCAGCACTACAGCCGGCGAGTGTGTGGTCAGATGGAAACTTGGCAATGACCGGAAATTAGTATCCCTTTAGCCGTCCGTGCACATCTGCATCCAATACGAATCCGTCCGTGCTGATCGTTCAGCGGCTTCCCGTGCCACGACGAGCGAGGATTACCTGGCCGGCTTCATCAAACCGCCGTCTCCCCAGTGCGATAGTCTCTGAGAGAAACAGGATCCCAGGGGGCATGGAGAATCGGCCTTCTAAGAGTTTTATGGAAATAAAATTCCTTAGAGTCTTGGCGAAAAGTTAGCAGCTGCGTAGTAGTCTTCAGATGAACTTGTCATGCCTTCTGCCGAGACCAAAATACAGCCAAAAAGAGGTTTTTTCAAACTTTGATTTCGACAAATAACCCCGAATTTTCTTGTTGATTTGCAGAGCCGATCAGGTCGACATATGTGTGTATGTATAGGTGATATATGTATGTAGTAATCTTCTGTTGTCTAACAAAACATTTCCCGTCAAATTCGATACGTTTCAAAGCAAATTGGACTATTAAAATCGAACTGTATCCTAAAGAAGGCTCATGTTTTTGAAGTCCGCTGAAAATTTTTCAGAATGAATTGAGTGTCTTCAAAATTAAAATAGAGAGTCTCCTGGGTGGTTAAAATAACATTTTGTTCTAGGAGGGTTTAGTATGACACTCTTTGAAGTCTTTTTTAAATTCACTTGCTCATTAAGCGGCAACACTGATTAAAAGTTTAAAATTTTTTATTTTAAAGGAAAATAACAGTTCTAGGGGTTTTATGTGAAAAGGCAGCAATTTAAAATTCAAAATCTTCAACATTTCTGAATACAGATCTGTCCTAATCGGAAGGGGCATCGGTGGAGAAGCGAAAGAAATTTAAACAATGTGGTCTCTTCCAGCTAGGAAACTGCAAAGATTTTAGTTTTTTTTTATTTGGCTTTTTATTTTAGTTTTGCTGCCTTTGCGAAAAAGTCAAAGTGGAGTTCACAGGCCCTTTGGTTACCAAACCGAAACCCAAACAACAACCTCGATCCATTGGAGCACTTTGGCACGCAACAGAGACGAATGGGGACGCTGCTGGCGCTCGCTCGAGCAATTCGATGACCAACTGAACGACAGGTGACAGGCAGCAGGTGAAAAACCGCGTGATAAGATAACAGAAGGGCTCAACTATGCCGAGGTTCACCGAGAATCGAGTCTAGACAACGTAGGATTTTAAGATTTCGAGGGCAAACTTGGCACCAGTAGACAGCGCAGATCTCTCCATCCATTGCAGAAAACGAGAGAGAAATCGCAAGACATGTGCATCGCGGAAGGTTTTCTGGAGGCGGCTCAACGACTGTGCCTGTGATGCTGGTGCATTTCGCACGTCGTTTGCTGATGTCGTTCGCCAGGCTCTGAGCGCTTTAAAAACGGTTCATGAGCGGACGAAACGCATCCCATAAACCCTAACGGCTGCGAAACGTTGTATCGCATGAAAATCTATAAATCACACACACATTCCAGACAGCGCATCTGAGGTCTGCTGGAATTGTATTCGTCTCCACCAAACGGCTATACAATCCCACAGCAAAATTAGGAGATCAATATAAACTCTACATGATATTGTTGAGGAAGTTGGTATATGTCGCAAACGTGGGCAGCAATGAAAGGTAGATCCTCACCTAATCATAACCAATCAGAGCACCGACCGAACACACACCATGCAATACCCACCTCCCGTATCTTACTGATCGGCGCGCACATTTAACGCGGCCTGATTGGCTGGCGCGCTCCCACCTCGCAGTGCTGTCCATCTTCGCGACATGAACCAGGGGCCGGATTCATCAACGATTTACAGCAATTTAATCGAGAAAATTATAGCCGAAATCGCTGATAGAGCGGTCCCTTATCAAGTGAAATGGTGAGCAATAAGCCGCATTATCTGAATTTTCCGCTGAGAATTTTCTGTTAAAGCTATGTAAGTCGTTGATGAATCCGACTCCAGGATGTTGAATGTGTAGTTTGGGTAGCAAATGTTTTTTCATTCCCAGATGAGTCTAGTGTCAAGCCTTCGAACCTGACAAGATAAAAAAACAGTTGCATTCTTGCACGAGACTCGAACCCTGAGCCGATTTCTGACGCAGACGTGGGCGTCTCTTTCAGGGATCGGATTCATCACCGATTTACATAACTTTAACAGAGAATTCACAGCGGAAAATTCAGATAACGCGGCTTATCAAGCGATATGGTGAGCAATAAGCCGCGCTATCTGAGTAATCTCATTTTCAATCATTTTACTTCAAGCCAAACACTTTTCAAGCAAAAACGAACACATTTAGTTCCAAAATAGAAATTTCTAGATAAAGGCAAAGTGTATTTTAAAGAACATTTTTGTGAAAAAAGGTCTTATACATCGTAAGTTAAGAATAAATGAATGACTATGATTTGAGTTCGAATTAGGGTAAGAATTTCTATCCCGTTGGCCATAATAGTGTCTTAGGTGCATTCGAGAGTGTTTACACAATGAGCGGTTCGAGTGAAGAAGCTGTGCAATCGTCCAGGCGATGTTCATTTGATTGACAGTGTACAAAAAGTTTAGCTGAAGTCACGCAGTAAAAAGGTGTTCAATTCTTCCATTGTGTTTTTGATGTCTCTAGATTTATACATACATGGAGAGCAACTACACTATCACTCAAATAGACAATCCAATAGAAGAAAGCAACATGTAGAACGAACGCGCTGCGCAACCTGTCGCTGAAACACACCAGCAAATTCAATTCAATGATCTCTAGCACGTCAGAATAAACCAAAAAATTGACTTACGACTAAACGATAAGAATCTTATGAAACAAAACAGTGTATCTATTTTTTTCTTAAGACACTATGCAAAGGTTAATTTTAAAAAGCTTTTCTTCAAAAAAGATTATTTCAGCTTGATTGGACAACGACTATTCAATCTTTAGTTATGACTAGGATTGCAAAAAATTCTATTTCCATAGAGTTCAGATTGAAATTGAAATTGCCGGTTCAAAGCGAAAAGTGTCCGGTTTAAAAAATTAAAATTGTACATATCAGAAAATATCAGAGAAATACTTATACGAGCAATAGAATTAGCATTAGAACACGCAATGAATAAATCATCTAAAGGTTAAACAAAGGGCTTAACCAATCCGTTTGTACGATGGACGGACGCACCGCGCATTCAATCTCATCGAGGTATCCCGCCAGCAGTTTGAATGCGTTAAATTGGTCTATATAATACGTCGGCCGGACGATCGAAAAGTAAATGCTGTTCTCTTCACAGACAAGTTAGCTTCCAAGTCGTCGACTTCTGAGCGAGGGAAGGCTTGGTTGGCCTGAGCTGGCTGTGCCCCAAACCCCTCACCAGGTACTTCAGCCAAAACCATTAAGTGCCATGCAGTCTACTTCCAGATGATCCTTTGGAACACGAAATACAAAAAAGAAAATTTGGCTCGAATAGAGGTGATAGGAAAGCCAAGAAAAATAACGCTGTCCATCGGTCTGTCCATCCATCCACGCGAATTTAATGACCGATGGAACTGCTTGCAAAACAATTGGATTTATGTATCTGTTCGGGATTAACCGAGGAAAATAAAGTAATCGGTGAACAGGCTCCATAGCCACTAGATAGTATTGAGTGACCAATCAATATCGGTCGATATTATCGACCTCGGAGGCGAAGGCTCAGCCAATGTTGGCTGACATCTGGTTCCTAAGAGCTTACATCTACCTGTTCCGATTCACAAGCCATTAAAGTGAAACTGGGCTCGGATTCATCAACAGCTAAACCCTCGGTATGCCCCCCCCCCAGGGATAGAGATAAATGCTCCAACGTGGATATCTCTACTCCTTATAGCCGCGGGTTAGTCGTTGATGAATCCGGCCCCTGCTCCCTATCGCTACGTCCTTCCTGGCAGGGGTTAAGTGACACTCAAGTACGGAGCCTTGACGCGCTTTCGCTGCAAAAACCGGTGAGCGATCGGCGATGAGCCGTTGCACAAACGAACCATCGCGGAACAAAAACACCCCAACATCGACCAGCCAGCCGGCTAGTCGGACAGTCGGCGACGCGGAAAGCGGCAATTCCTCGACTCCCTTCTGAATGTCAATTCTCGCCGCGTATAAATAGAACTGAAATTTGAAAAAGCGACGCAGAAATCTTCGCTTAAGCAAAGGACAAAAAGGACAAAGCACGACATTAATTAATCCCCGAAAGGATGCGCCACGCACTCTGCTTCTATGGGACGTTGATGATTTTTTGTTAATATTTACTTATTTACGGACGCATATTAACAACTTACGCGCGAACATGTACTAAACCAACCCACAAACAGAACGAACATACGGATGGATGTAAACATCCAGGGCACTGGATTAATATTACATGGAAAACGACACTAAGTTAGACAGAACTTAATGAAGGAAGGCTTAAAATGGCTTACCTAATCGAGCAATAACAGAACAGAAACTGAACGGAGGAACAATGGAAGCGAAGGGCATATACAGAGTAAGTTTCTCTATTCTTATCGACGCGGTCAGGGGGCTGGTTAGCGGAGGGCCGGCCTGCCACCTTTCGCCTATGGTAAATGGTAACCGGCGGGACGATATCCGGCTGGCATCTGGAGTACGACCGATATCTGGAGAAAGGGCGACCTATATAAGGATGCCCTAGGTAAGCTCCAGAGAGAAAAATGGCCAGTCAAGTTGTCATGTACTGACTCGATTCCGATGCCTCCGACGACTCCAACGCCTCCGACGCCTTCAACGCCTCCGACGCCTTCGACATCTCCGATACACCCAACGACCTCCAACTCGTCGTCATTACCTGTGAATTGCTTCCAACATCAGTCGATACCTCCGAACACCATACCAGACTTCTGACGCCTTCGACACCACCGACGACCTCCAACTCGCCATCATCATGCGTGAGTTCTTCCGACACCAGACGACACCTCCGGACATTTGGGAAGCCTTCTGACGCCTCCGATACCACACCATCTTATCCTTTGTTCTGGTTATTGTCGTTAAAAAAGTTGAAATTCTGCGTGTCAGCAGCGTCGACTAATAAGTACATAGGAGAAAAGACTATCCAAAATTCTTCTGCAACGTCCAGTTTTTCGAAGGATTTAAATTTAAGAGAAAGTCCGTCTTTGGCAATAAAGTGGTTTAGCAGAGGAATGACTCTTCGACAGAAGAACCTTAATCTGATGACCAAAACATCGATGTAACAGCTTACGTCCTAGATACCAACCACTCGAGGCTTGAAGAGAATGAGTTGAAACATTTCTATCAAGATCTTCAGCTTGACTGGTTCTATGCTGACATCAGCGACCGGCTCATCCCGACATAGGGGCGGGTGCTGACGGGTCCCAGAAGTGCGCATGTTGCGTTTGATCAGACAACGCCAGTGGTGTAACTGCGTAGAGTGTACCCTTGTCCATCAGGATGGGTTCGAGTCCCGCCTGGAGCTAAAGTTTTGATCTCAACAAAACATTGTTGTAACAGCCTACATCCTCAATGCCGGCCACTTGAGGCTCAAAGTAAATGACTTGGCCTGATAGATTTAGCGAGAGAACTTTCAAGTTCTAAAGACAATGCTCTAGTACCTAGAGAGTCAAAAATTCAAAGAGAGTGGTTCTTCCAGTGATTATTTTGAACGCCATTGCTGGATCATTCGTTTGTCTTCTTCTTCTACGATTGAGGCAATCTAAGGCCTATTTGACTTATGAACGACGTTGGCCAGCTGATGGACAAGTCACTTCCAGTACTTGTAATGCCGTCTCAGCAGCCACAATTCCTAGAGCGGTGAGGCATCCGAAAAGAACGGAGCGAAGCAACGAACGTGCGGCGAACGTGCTACAGAACGAACGCCGCCTAGAACACGCGGGGCAAACATCTGCGCTCGGAAATTCGCTCAAAACCGTCGTGTCGCAGTGCAAACACTGATAGCCGCACGTCACAATAGAAGCCGTTGCCGTCGGTCGCATCAGCGCGAAGAATCTCGTCGTCCTCGCCGTTGTCGTGCCGATCGGCGTCGGCAGCCGTTAGCGATGCCGATGCCGACGGTGCCACCACCACCGACACGGCCAACGTGGAGGAGGCTGCACGCGAAAACAGACGAACGGCGACGAGGACATTGCTGCCGCTGTTCCTCCCACACACAAAGGGTGATCTGGTAGCGGAATCGATTTCGGAATCAAAAGAGAACTACTCCCGAACTGCCATTTTCCTATACAGTTCAAAAGCTGCACAATAGCTTCTATAGCGCTCCATTGGTTCGAGTTCGAAGGACAGGGCCTCAGAATCTCTTCCTGGTGAGAGCTTAAATGTGTCCGTATTCCGTAGAAGTGTCACTCTGGATAAGGAATGTTATAACCGGTAGATCTCACAAAGTGAGAGCAAATAAATTAAAGGAAAAATGATTATAATAATAATTAAAATAAATAGGCCTTTTCCAAGTGCCTTCCAGTTAGTTGTAGGATTCCTCAGGATGGTGCTTTGTCTCCAATTCTCTTAGCTTTCAAGCCAAGGTAGACACTTTTCAAACAAACAAGACATTCTTCAAACACATCTTCCAGGTCGAAACGAAAATCTTAGGGCCCCACACACTTTTGCGGCATCGTCGTCGCACTATCCTTAAACATAGGCAGGGACGCAGAGCTTTCCTCCGGTTTCAAACGGCTTCGAGCGCCGCAACACCACAGCTGCGGCAAGCGGCGGGCGGCGGGAGACGGTTGCGGCGCCTTCAAGTGCGGCAGCGGCAATAATGATGTGAATCGCCGCCGATGATTTCCTGCCGGTTTCCTTCTAGCGGAGAGTCTCTGTGCTCTAGCCTTTCGCGGCAGGGAGCGCTTAAGGCCCCCACACACTTCTGCGGCAACGCCGCGGCCTTATCCTTAACCATAGGGCAGAGACGCAGAGCTCGTCGCCGGCGGCGTCCCTGCCCTATCCTTAACCATAGCGACGAGCGGCCTTGCCGCATAAGTGTGTGGGGGCGAACAGAAGGCGGGAAGGCGGATAGCAGCCGTAGCTCTCGACTTGAAATTCAGCACCTCGCCGCTCCGTGCCTCTGCCGCATGCCGCCCGCCGACTGCCGCAGAAGTGTGCGGCAGTCGGCGGGCGGCATGCGGCAGAGGCACGGATTAAACCCTTTACAGATTAAACCAGAGACTCTCCGAGGATGTTAAATTTTTTTGTCCCAGAAAGTTTGGTATGACGTTCTTCGGTATCTTTTAAGTCGCTGCCCGTATAGGAGAACGCATTGTCTGAAATTTTATAAAAAAATTTTTTTAGAGAAAAATATTGTTTTCAGGTTTGCCTTAAATATCGAAAACCGCTGTAAAGAAATTTTCCCTGAAAACATTTTTCAATGCTGAAAGAAGAGATTGGGCCATGTAATCGTTTGGAATGTGACGATTCTCATTTGACTGATAGCAAAACTTCCGCTTCCGTGGAGCGACGCACCCGTAAACGAAAAATGGAAAATAATTTTAGAAAACACACATATCTTCAACTCCAAGTGTTCCAAGTAAGCTGCACGTACGCTATCAATCAAATTAAAATCACAACGAGCTTGACGAGTGCATTGCGCATGCCCTTCCTTTAACCCGCTGTTTCTCTGCATTTTCAAACAAGCTTTACAACACAATTTCTCATCAAGAATCAAAATTTATTGAAATTTCAAACAGTGTAATCACTTATTGATGAACATGAATTTTTACCCACTCGTTCAAATTTAAATTTATTGAAAATACATGAATTTTTACCTACTCATTCAAATTCAAATTTATTGAAATTTCAAAGTGTAATCACTTATTGTTGAACATGAATTTTTACCCATCGCCCCGCGCGCAAGAAAAAAATAACCAGATGGTTATATAAAAAAATCAAAAGAGTTCGTTATAAAGATCAAGGATTCTAAGCTGCTCTTCTATTCCCTTTTATGTATCAGCACCGCTAGAAAGCTATTCTGTTCTCGTAAGGATGGGAGAGAATTCCATACTGCTACCTTAACTAAGAATATCTGTTAAAGGATAGAGGATAAAGGACGGCGTTACCCAATCCCTTTTTGGGATACGCCACACATTCTACTTCTACGGGATGTCGTGGAGGCGATTTGAATGCGTATTTGGCCATACAATGACTTGCGGTGGCCAGCCGATGAACAGGTCAGCGCTTTATCCTTCCCAGACAAGTCCGATACCAATTCACCGACCTCGGAGGGATGGAAGGCTTGGTTCGCCTGGGCGGGAAATCCGAACCAGGAACCTGGTATCGGGTGCACGCGAGCCAGCGCCTCCTCCGACTGCGCTACACGCGCCCTGTCTCCACTACGGCTTTCCCTGTTAAGGTACGCGACTAAAATCAAATAATTCGATACTACTCACTACTTCGAAAAAGACTAAAATTGAAGAATTCGGCATTATTTGCCTCCTCGAGAAATCTTGCGACAGGAATCGAGGACGCTTTTTCAGCAGCCGTCAAGGATTTTCTAAATTTGGAAGTGCAACGTCTAGCGTCAACAGAGGAGAACGACAGCGCCACTAAATAAACAGTGAAACAAGTAGCAGAAATTTTTCCGGCAATCTGTGCACACACTGCCAAGGCCGCCACCAGTAAGCCGCTGAAAAAACATAAGCCTCGCCATAAAAAGCCAAGCCCGGGGCGGACGCGGTGGTTTTAACCTCGTTTGAAGTGTTTGTGCAGTGAGAAGAACTCGTCCGAAACACGATGCGCTTCAGTGCGGGGAGTTTCTCGATCGACAGCAATTATGCGCCGCATCAGATTTCTTCAGCGCATGTTAATGACCGACGTACTAGTGTATTCTGAGGGCTCTGACGAAAATCAGGGGTACTTGTGAAGCAAAGGGCCCGTGGTGCCGTGGGGTTGCCGGCAAACATGTTAACGCGGCAAACCCACGGCACCACGAGGCCGGAACTTATGAAGAACCCGTCCTCGGGTGCCGTGGGTTGCCGCGTTAACGTGTTTCCTGGCAGCCCCACGGCACCACGGGCCCTTTGCTTCATAAGTACCAAATCAGGTTCCAAACCGCATTCGGAGGAAACTGGACGATCATTTTTGAAGAAAAGTCAGATATAGAAGGAAATCACCCAGGATCTGACACTAGCACTAACGAGTAAGGATAATTAAGTGGCTACAGCAATATTCCTTACAAATTCCTATGAAAGTTACTGATAAAGAATAAAAAGAGATAAAGGACGGCAACCCTCAATTCCCTTTGGAATGCACCACGCATTCTATTTCTACGGTATGGTGGCCAGCCGATGAACAACTCTCAGCGCTGTATCCTTCCCAGACAAGTTTGGTACCAAGAGACCGACCCGACCCCAGGGCAATGGAAGGCTACTTTGACCTGGGCGGGTAGTCCAAACCCAGAACCAGGTATCGGATGCACGCTATAGCCGGCACCTTATCCGACTGCGCTACACACGCCCATACAAAATTTAATGATAGAGTTTAAAGAAGGAATAAAATGTACGGATAGCAAGACTATTCGTATCTATCCTAATCGGAAGGGGGTAGACATAGCTAGGTAAGCGAACCAAATGTGAACAGTACTGAATCTCACGACTAGGAAATTCCAAAGAATGAATCTCTTGTAGGCCCATGCACTGTTATACCTTCGCAAACTATGTAGTCTACTTTCAGTTTTGTTACCGTGTCATAGGATCAGTGAAGATTGCCCCACCCCCCCCCCCCACCTCCCACTAGGATAGATCTGACTATTCTATAATTTTTGTCCAGATTTTCAAGAAAAATGGCGCCTTCAGCAAAAATACAAAGACAAGGACGAAGTTGAAGTCAATATTAGGCGGTATTAAAACTAAAAAGCATACCCCCAATTTTTCTTATATTTAAGTAAGATGAAAAGTAAAAATAAACTTGAATAACACGTCTCGACACAATCTTTCAGGCAAACCTTATTTACTATAAGACATCTCTGGCGCTATTCACCAAAGTAAGGGTTCATTATAATTTTAATGTTACTTGTCTATTTAGTAGTTACATAATAAAGATCCTTTGTTGATTAATTTGAATAATGTTTTATTAAATACCTTTGAAAACAGGTTTTCATAAACGCCTTTCAAAAATGATTTCTATCCGAATAAATTTTCAAAAGTTTTTATATTAGTAATTATAAGCACTTATATGTATATTATGAAATTTTACACAGCAATTTTAAGTTGAACTAAAAAATCTGCTAAACTTAAAGCAATTTTGAACGAATAATTACTGGTAAAAAAGGCATCAGCAAACCAAGATTCAAAATTCTGATGGATTCTAGCAATAGATCGATCATGCAGATGATGTTCTCGAACACGAATGGCTCTACAGGTTATCAAAGGGCACACATCAAACCCGGCCGCGGCGTTTAAACTGAATGAAAATTCCATGCATAGATCGATTTTTGTCTGGGTCGACGGCAAATACTTTCCAATACTTTTTATACTGCAGTATAAAAAGTATATGTGCAAATATATGGTTTTGTGTAAAAATTCGGATAGCAAAGTCAAGGGAGGAATAGATTTGTCGACACTTAATGTCTGTTACCAACAAAAGCGGAACTTTTCAAAAATAACAAAAGAAAACCTGAGTCTATCTATAATAAATGTACTAAGCTATTCATATATGCTTTTCAAAAGCATACCATACCTTACTACCTAATCAGTAATATGGATGACTCAGCGAGAATGCCTTCATAACGGACAGGACGGAAGCAGGTTCGACCTCGTCTTAGTCGAAAGTTTCTAGCTCAAAATCGCAAATAATACATTGTGACACATGTCTAACGCATATTTTTGTCGGAAGAAAATGCAAAATTTTTAAAAAAACATAAAATAAAACAAAGTAATAATGTGGTAGGCTTAGGCTTCCTTTAACCTTGCTACATTGAGTATTTCTTCCTTTCTTACTCTATTCTCTTTTTTCTCTTATGATTATTTTCGGGTCGAAGTGTAAACAAAAACCACTTCAGTTTGTTTGTCGATGCGTACGTTCACCTGAAGGTGCGAAATCAATAGCCGCTACAACGACGGACTTCACTAAAGGAAGGTGAAAATATGTAGAGTGACGATTGAAATCGCCAGCTGTACACTAAATGGCCATGAGACGTACTTCGCAACAAATAAGCAGTAACTATGGACCAATCAATAGCGATCGATATTGCCCACCTTTGGGTAGAGTTTTTAGGTGGGGACTACGCTGTGAGAATGCTAACATCAAATGAAGAGGATCGATCAAAGAATCAAAATCAGTAAACGTTATCGATTTCTGACAAAAACTGAGCGCATGAAAAGTAGCTGCGTAGGCAAAATTTTGAAGTCCACCTATCAATATCGTTGTTTATTCTCCTGCTGAGTGCAGTCGCACGAATAAATAAATAAATAAATAAATAAACATTGATCGATGATGTCGTTGCTGCCCATTTTTAAATGCTCAGGTTGGATGTAGAAGAAATGTGTTGAATGCTGATCGGGCCTAACAACAAAGAGCGATCAATACCACTCGATATCGTTGACTGCTGTTGAGCGCTTGACGTAGGAATTACGCGAAATTACGTTGATAGGGCATCAATAAACCAATCAATATTAATCCATATATCCATTTCTGGTATCCATTTCTGCCCACAGTTAATATCATGAAGTAGGAATTATGCGAACGCATCGATCACTGAGAGTGTTCACAATATTGATCGATATTCGATCGAAAGACCAATCAATAGGGATCGATATTGTTCAATTTTGCCAAGAGTTTTTAAAGGTTATCGATTTTAGCCTGAAGTTGTCCTATAAAAAAGCATCGAGAAAAAATATAACTGGCGACTGATCAAACATTGATCTATTCTTGATAAATGAATTCTCGAAAGAGTACGGCAAACAGTTAACCTCACGGATGACTCCTACTTTTCAACAAGGTTAAAGTTGCTGCACATATTTACCTCCTTTGAAACCTCATTTTTATCAGGCGCTCTTTTGGGAAGAACTTTAGCGTAGTTATAAAGGATCGGAATATAGGCTAGGTTTCGATAACTTCTGCTGTACAGAAATACTGTCAAACAGTGTGCAAGTTGCAAAAAAAGCGGTGCATAATTCATAAGGGACTAGTCGTTAATGTGGCCTACATGGGGCGGCGCACGCACCATACCAGTCTGGCTGCATCGAATGGCGATGGCGCTCAGATGGGTCCGTTCCCTGATTGGCTAACGCGTAAACCATCGCCGCTGTGATTAGCCGTTCTCTCGACACTTCAAGTCTCCTCATGTAGGCCAAATTACCGACTAGTTTCAAATGCGCTAAAGAACAACACAAAGAAAGTCTGTTTGGCTGTGTGAGTCAAAGGACAACACATTATATTGTGAACAACGCTATTTCTCCAACACCGCCATAATCCACACGATAACGATGGGGAGACAAAGGCACTTCAATAAACTATGGAGCAGAACGTCACGTACTTGGTGGCCGTGCTCGGCGGCATCGTCGCGGTGTTACTGGCTGGAGGATTGCTGACAACGACGGCAGACGCGGCCTTCTCAAGCCGTTCCTCCTTCTTCTTCTGTCTCACTTGCTGTTTGAACGTCGAGAGCGCGTACAGCAACTGAAGAACAGCAGCTAGTTGACCGGTATCGATATCTGAAACAGAAGACACGTCTTCAGGTGGAATGGCTCGTAACTGCATCTGAAAGTACGCAGAACTCTAGATATGGACTATAGGTCTTAACATTAAGAGAGAGCCAAACATGAAGAAAAAGAAGAAGGTAGGAACTGTACGTTCCACGTTGGATAAAGAAGATTATAGACTGAAAATCACCATAAATATAAATATAATAAATATGTATAATATATGAATAAATAATAATAACAATAACACTAGTGGGATACGCCACGCACTGCACTTAAGCGTCTTGCCGACTAGATTTTTGGAATGCATACATTGGCTTATGCCATGACATAGACAATAGTATTGGTGGGGTAACAAAAATTTATTTATTTACTTATTTATTTATACATGAAGATCCGAGCAAAAAATAGAACAAACAGAATATGTATGTTAAAAACCAGAATAGTACGAGTAGAACATACACGGTTAGGTACAGACGACAAACAGCAACAGTAGGAAGTAAACTATTGAGCAACATCTTGGAGGTACTGTCATCAAGTCTTTCGTGTTGCATTGACGACTTGGTAAGATGTTTTTCCTCGAAAATTTTTGAAATTCGGTTCCAGCTCGATACGTGAAAAGTGTCGACCTTATATTCTCTCTTGGCATGTCGACCTCATGGCTTGTATAGCGTATTCGGGGGAGCTGCTAGCTGCCACATGCACCCGATATCAGGTTCTTGGTTCGGATTTCCCCCCAGACCAACCAATCCATCCAGCCTTCCATCCCTCCGGGGTCGATGAATTGGTACAAGACTTGTCTTGGAAGGACAAATGCTGAGCTGTTCATTGGCTGGCCAGTGCAAGTCATATATGGCCAAGTACACATTCAAACACGACCTCATGCGCGTAGAAATAAAATGCGTGGCGCATCCCTAAAAAATTGAGCAGCACCGTCCTCTGTCCTTCTTTTATGTCGACTTCATATTACTTCTGAGCTATGTTGTCTTTTCTGAGCCACGTATGTTCGCACAGTTGCAGGGGATGGCGCCTTTTGTGTGCGCTCAGAAGAAAGGTCCCTGGTCCGGATCCCGCCCAGGTCAACCAAGCATTCCGTCAATACGAGCTAGGCGAGTGGGAAACAGACTTGTTTGGGAAGCATGACACACTGGCTTGTTCTCACCTACCCATCGGAATTAGTCCATGTAGGGGGCAAATGCGCTTTCAAATGGCCTCCAAGAAATCCCATCCAAGTAGGATGCGTGGCACCTTTCAGAAAGGGATTGGTGAATACCAATCTTCATCCATTTTCAAATTCGAGAGCGAATAATCAAAACAAAACCGTCAGGCAAGAGTAGACGACTCAAGGTACTTTTACGGCTAAAACTTACGATTAGGTTATAACTTATCGGATAGGGGTCCATTCAAGAGCAGGTCGCTCTCGGTTAAGAAAACGTCGAAAAGAAGCGGCTTCAAAATTTCCTCGTAGACATTATTTTAAAAGGAAAAACAAATTTCAAAAAATAAGGGACCTTTGTGTTTAAAAGCGCGTTTAGAAGCGCGAAGAGCATCCTGAGGTACTTTCGGAACACTTTCCTCACGAATCGATTAGAAAGTGTGACATCCGAAGTGAAAGGAAGGATAACCACATCTGCAGCAAATTAAAAAGTAAAACCATTTTACAACAAATAACCAGAATTAAAAGAATAAATAAGGATAAACGACGGCGTTACTCAATCCTTTTTGGGATGCGCTACGCATTCTACTTCTACGGGATGTCGTGGAGGCGATTTAAATGCGTATTTGGCCATACAATGATTTGCGGTGGCCAGCCGATGAGCAAGTCAGCGCATCATCCTTCCCATACAAGTCTGGTACCAATTCACCGACCCCGGAGGGATGGAAGGCTTTGTTGGCCTGGGCGGGAAATCCGAACCAGGAACCTGGTATCGGGTGCAAGCGACAGTCGGCGCCTTCTCCGACTGCGCTACACTCGCCCAACTAAAATTACCAAACAAGAATACAATAAACAAATCTGTTCAATCAACGTATAGAGCTCTCAAAATTAAACCAGAGATTAAAAAAATACCAACTAGCATCCTATGATTTCTGCGCGAATCGAAATTAAAGCAATTGGGATCTATCCTTGTCGGGAGGGGCGACCGCAAAGTGCCAGTTGCGCACGTCATCCTTTGGTACACAGCCACATACCCTGTTATTTCAGTAAAAGTCCTCGCGTAATGGGAGAATAGCTAAAGATCGGATTGTCCTGGTCGGGAGGGGCAGCGCTAAGGTGGTAACTTCGTCCAGCATCCAACGATTACACCGCCTCTTTGAGTCCGCGCTAGTACCATTGTGACAGTTGGCAGCAACTGAAGAAGTTCAAAGGTGGAGATAAGATTGGATAGACCCCTGAACGTCTCGTAGTAACCCAAGTAAGGATTGGAGATGCAAATCACTACGTGTTAAGTAACTACTGTAATATATCCCCCGATTAGGATAGATCCAGCAACTGAATAGTCTGATTGAAAAATTGAAACCGAAGAAAAAAAACCTAAAGCTGGACTCCTCGAAAGTGGAACAAATCGATTAGGATAAAATGATAAAGAACAGTGTTACTCAATTCCCTTGGAGGTGCGCCACGCAATGTACTTCCACGGAAAGTCACGGAGCCAATTCAAATGTGTATTTGGAAAATACAATTAATTGCGGTGCCAAGGCGACGAACAAGTCAGCGCTTTACCCTTCCCAGACAAGCCTGGTACCAACTCACCTACCTCGCAAGTTTGGAAGACTTGAGGCCTGGACGGGAAATTCAAACCAAGAACTTGGTATCAGGTGTACGCGGCAGCCGGTACCACCTTCGGAAGCGCTACACGCGCCAGTCAAACAAATGACAACAAGTAAAAGAATAAAGGATGGAGTTGACCATTCGCTAGTTGCGATACGCTACACATCGATCTATCGAGCTGATGGACATGTCAGTGTTTTGTCCTTCCCGCAGATGTCTGTCTGACACCAACTCTCCGATTCCGGAGGGATGGAAGGCGTTGTTGACCGGGGCGGGACCAGAACCAAGAGACTCGATGCGGGCCGACAACTCGCGCATGCCACCGAATGCGCTGCCACGCGTCCTGGCTGACACATAGCTGGATCAATCCCAGCTCAATTATCCGATCAAGGCCTTCGCTGCT